>OV884058.1:80534931-81162868 GCA_930367215.1 Pollenia angustigena | reverse complement strand
ATAGAAATTTTACGGGTTTAACCCTTGTCAAAAAAAAATGTTTTTTTAAGAAAAAATGTCTCAAATAAATAAAAACTTTTAATTAAGTTTCTCGTTATTTTTTTTAATATGTAAAAGAAGTACATTTCTTGATTTGTTTTCTTGATTTATAATTATTATTTTTCTATAAAGTCAAAATAAGTTTTGTATTCCAATGCAACTTGAAAAAAATTTCAATGATTTTCTCAATTAATAAAAGGCATTTTAAATTTGGTTATATTTTTTTTTTTATTTGGTAACTTTTTCAAAAGTTTTGGTTGTAAAAATTGTATTGGTTGTGGAAGCACTGGTTATATATTACGGAAAGTGAATTCGTCTTAAAAAACCCTTGATTTCTTGTTAAAAATTATTTATGAGTAAAAAATTAATAACAAATTGAAAGAATGTAAATAAAAATAAAACGGGAAATTGAATATGTTTGTTGTATGATCGCGGTGCTACGTCATGACAATCCTCAAAACAAAAAGGAGCCAAGTATATTGTCTTTCCAAGAATTAGAGGACGGAAAGAACTCTATTTCATCTTTAACCTGCGGTGCTGAATGATTATCTCACTGTTTAAAAACTGCATCGCCTGCAAATGTTGAAGTTTGTGAGTAGCTGCTTTCTAACAGCTTGTGTGTGTTTGCTGGTAAATTTTGCTTGCAAAACATCGATGAAGAGTGCTGAGCAATATTTTTTTTTTTCTTCAAATGCTTTTCGTATGACATTTACTATTTGATGAATTTGGTTCAATTGTGCTGTGTTTTCTTCTAAATCCAAATCTATTGTGACTTGTGATTGGTGTTAATTTTGAAACTACAGTACTTTTCGCTTATAGTCCATTCCGCTTAAAGGCCAAAAACGGATTAAAGCCAAAACTGTCATATTCACTTGCACATTTTTTCGAATTTCATACAAATTATTTGTTCTGAGGTCCATTTCGCTTGTAGTCCATTTTCGTTTAAAAGCCACATTTTCTTAGCACGCATTTATAATTCTTTATGCAAAAATGGTCGCTTATAGTCCACTTTTTTTTATATTTTTGAATCAACAGGCAACATGTTTTTATTTACCTTTCCCGCAACTATTATTTTTAACAATTTATTTCAATTAAATCAATATTTAGTTATGTTTAAAATAAACTTTTTTTCTTCTTTTCTTTTTCTTTTGTTTAAAAATAATGGTTTTATTGAAGAAAATAATATTTATATAGTCCAAAATGTGGATTATAATAGATTTCATTTATTATCCATAAAATGGCTTATAAAAAAATCGGTTATAGTCCAAATTCGCTTATAGTCCACAAAAGTTGTGCAACTAGAGTAGTGGACTATATGCGAAAAGTACTGTAATAATTTCTTAAACAGCTTTGACATGTTTGATAATAAGCTTATAGGCCTATATGACTGAACTTTTGTATGATCTTTACCTGGCTTTGGTTTCATGTTAACTAAAGAAACCTTAAATTTTTGAGGATAGTATTCAAGGCGTAAAATAGCATTAAAAATAAAAAGAAAATTTTCTTTGCTATGTGAGGTAGCTCTAAAAGCATTTTGTTACTGATTTTATCTGATTTAACTGAGGTGCCATCTTAGTGTTTTAAGTCACAAATAGCCTTTTCCATTTCTCTTACCTGAAATCTTATGGGAATAGGTGCTCTAGATGCAACAGGTGGTAACTCGACCGCAATAGCGTGAGATTTATTTGGTGTAAATACGTTTATTAAGTGACTAACAAACAGATTTCCTTTTCCAATATCGTTTCTTTTCCAACTACCATTCAAGTTTCTTAATGGTGGCTTAGATATAACTGGCCTTTTTAGATTTCTAGCTGATTGCCATAATGAGTAGTCTGATTGTGGAGTTGCATCAAGTTCCTTAAGATATTTTCTAGAAAAGCCGTTTTCTGAGTCTGCAGTAACTTTCTTAGCCTTTTTGTGCACTCTTTTAATAAACACCGTAAAGTTGTCACTCTCTTCGAACTCTCCTTATTTCAGTCAAGAGCCGCTCCGTGGAATATATTTTAATATTTTTTGTTTTTTTTTATTGGCCAATTCTGGAATGTTGAACATCTAGTTTTAGAAAACTGTCAAAATTAACAATTTTGTACTAAGCGGAATATTTTCTGTGTAATAGGTACTGAGAAATTTTTAATATTTTAACCAATTTATTTGTGTGGCTGACGTCGCTAAGTAACCAGTCGGAGATACAATTCTATTGGGGATTCATTATAGTAACAATTGTAGGTGTGTGGTCGGAAGATAATTCTGAGGAAGCTTCAACATGAATCGTTTCTGTGGGGATGTTTTTAACCACGCCAAAATTGAACTTAAGAAAAACAAATATTGTTATTTATGTTCCACATTGTAAATCCACATTTGAAAATCATATGAGAATAACGTTTGAAAGAAAGTTGAAAATAAATGCATTTCTCCATTTGGATAATTTCCCCTTTTTGTTGAAAATACTATGATTTTTAAATAATTATCAAACGTGTGTCGTTGAGAAGAGGTTTGATTTAAAATCACTTTCAATTTGAAATCAAACCTCCGTGTTTGTTGGGTAGCGTCTAAGCCTTGTATTAAGCAGTGTGCACAACCATACCAATGCCATAAACACATCACAGCAGATGGCCACCTTGATTGTAAAATAAATGAAGGCACATATGCTCGTATGTACATATTAATTTTTGCTTAAGGCACATTTACACGATATGTTTTTAGCAATGTACTTGTCACTGCATACATGTCGTGCAAACGCAAAAACAAAATTGCTGCTGTAAATGACAGCTTGAATTAGTATACAGAAAAAAGTAAAAAACGGTTTTGATCACCAAAATAGTTGAAACAAGCAAAAAATTGTTTAGTTTTGCACCTATCACCGAACTGATTATACCAATTACTCAAATTTGCAAAAATAGCAAAACAAGGATTTTTTTTCCAATTAAAAAGTTTTTACATTTTAATTACAAAAATAATTGAAAAAATTATTAATATTAAGCAATATTTTAATTGAACGAATTAACAAATTAATTAAAAAAAAATCAATATTTTAATTGAATGAGTTACTAACGTAATTGATTACAATACAGAAAATTAATTATATTAATAATTGTATTGATTAAAACACTGATTGAATTTTTGCATTAAATCGATTAAATTTTTAATTGAATAAATTAAACAGTGTATTTGAAATACACTCGAAATTCTATTACGCAAATTATTCAATCAAACAAATTGTTAATTGAATAAGTTTGTTAAATCAATTCAGTTGATGGTTAAATGAAGCAAAATGATATTATTTAAAATATATGTTTTATTTAAATATGGTTTAAAAATAACTTGTTTTATTTGTTTAATTGTAATAGCTCATGCTTAATTGAACAAATTTTGGAAGATTTTTTTGACAGAGGAATTTCATGCATACAACTTTGTTTAAAATTGTAGAATAACTCTGATTCTTCAGGGTATTCAAGATTGAAAACAAAAAACCGTTTTTGTTGTGTTATTTGGCTGTACTTTTTTCACCTATTCACTTTAAACGCACAACATGAAATGACGCCAAAAATAATTCAAGAATTAACAAACAAAGAAAATAAACACCAAATTTCGATTGCGACCATAACCACCGTCAACACTGTGGTCAGCCACAAGGCGATTTTTTATTTTACGCATAATATACATATGTATGTAGGCTCATTATTGACATTGTTGGTGGTCATAATTGTAATTCGTCAATAACAAATTTCAGTTCATTTTATACTTGTTGTTTTTTTTTGCACGCGACGCGTGATAAAAACATGTGTGTATCTACATGTAAGGGCAAATACAATAAATTTATAAAGATGTTGGTTGCACTTGTAACATTTTTCGCAAACTGTTGATGAGGGAGGAAAGCAACAAAGTGTTCAATTCAAACAACCGAGTTGATTGATTCAATCTTAAAATTAAGCTAAAAATCAAGTAAAATTTTAATTGAAAAAAAATATTTTTTTTAATTCAATTAATTAAGAACGTAATCAAATTTATTTTAAAATTTAAAAATCACTATAAATTGAAAAAAAAACTGCCAATAATTTTTTCTGTGTAAAGTAACATTTTTAATTAGAACGTGTTCTATTTTTAACTGACAAACCTTTACATCTAATAAAGCAACTACAAAATACATATCGTGTAAAAGTTCCTTTAGGGAATATGTCGCTCCTTTATTGCAACAAAGTCATATCTAAAAAAAAAATCAAACTTGGAAACATGCTATAAAAGTTTTCAAAATGTACATTTATATACAGATTTAATAAAATATATTTTGCTATAACTTCGGTTCAGTTTGACATACAATACTTTTGCTTAAGTAACTTGAAATTTTTGATTTTATGAGATATGACTATGTTGCAATAAAGGAGCGATGTGTATTAACGTATTTGCGATTTGCGTTATCAAGATTGAAATTTGATTTTTTTGTTTGTAGTTCATTTCAATTGTTCATTTCCCGCAATCGTTATACATACTGTTGATACACAATGCATTAAATTGGCTTTGAGCTCTTAAGTGGCAGATAATGAACGTGCGATTAAGTGACCGAGCGAGTTAATCAGCAGTGCAGAGTTTTTTGCAGAAATAAACCTGCTACTTACCTTCAGATATCAGTCGTTCTCGAGTTTCCCACGCAAATATTGTAGTGTTCTCACATTTGTATTGTTTAATATTTGGTATCACAGCTGGTGTAGCAACTTTTGACTTTAATCCTCCAATTAAACCAGGTGGTCTTAGCGCATTTGAAATGTCAAGTTGCACTCTTTAATAAAACAAGTTTACCAAACTAAAATTGTTTTGATTTTCATGGGTGCTCAATAGACTGGTCGCATCTTGTATGGTATTTTTATTTTAAATTTAATTGTTTGCGGTGCTTAAAATATGAGGTTTGGTGTAAGAAATCATGTCCTAATTTTTCAGCTCAATCCGACGGTGCCTAGACGTGCCTAGTGGGGCCCAAAGTTCCTCATATTATAAAAAAAACATCTATTCAATCAGATACTGGTTGTAAAGTCTCAAAAACCGAAAATCAAAAATCTGGCGTCGTTATGCCAAATTTCAGCTTCATATGTCATCAGATGGCTTCAGAAAGTTGCGGAAAGGATAGGACATACATACAAACATCAGGTCATACTAAGAAATTATATATTGTATAGATACATTAAAGTATTTACTATTTAATATTTTAGTATGATATGAACGAAAGAATACGGGTGCGCTGAATGCAGTGGTGCTAGCCGTTTTTTTAGGTTAGCTCTGGTTTTCGAGATATACCGTTATTTCGAAAATGAAGGAGGCTGCACAGCATATATTCGCGTAACTCAAAAACGCTTTAGCTTATTGAATAAACTAAAAAAACCGAAATTCCGCAATAAAATTTACTTTAAGAAAGGTAAAACTTTTTTGTTATATGCGCAGTCGTTTTAGAAAATAATTTTTTTATAAAAATTTCGAAATTTTTGTTTTTTAAAAATTGGAAAATGCAGATATAAAAAACGAAGTTGTAAACCAAACAAGCTATAAATGATTAAAATCTGTTAACAACTTTTAATGTTATGTATTCACAAAAGACGAAATTATTTTTATTAATTTAAGAATTCCATAAAACGCAATATTTGTATGCGAGCCCTAAAAAGTAGAGGTAAAGGGAAAGTATGTCTCGAGAAAATGTTAAGGACCAAAAACTAATTGAGGTCGGTCATACATATTATTGCCCTAGGGGCGACTCCTTGGCAGTTATCGGGCTTTTTCTTCATTAGATTTCTAGTCTGTTTTTAAAATTTTGAATGGGAGCCCCCTTAATGAATGGAGATAGCAGGCATTACACGGGCCAAATTTAAGAATTTTATTAAACTGCCCTATTTGTATGGTTGAAATTCTTAAATTTGGCCCTTGTAGTGCCTAGGATGCCCCTAGAAGGGTCAAATGTATTACCAATCCCTGCTATCACCATTCATTAAAGAAATCTTATTACGGAATTTCGGTTTTTTTAGTTTTTCCGCCTTCCCCTCTTGTTAAGGTACGGCTGTTAAATATTCCAAGATTAAAAAACGAACGTGTTAGAAAATTTTAAAACTGAAAAAATCGTCACTTTTTAGAAAAAAATCAGCAAATCGGCACTTTGCTAATACCGGAATAAAAAATCGTTAAAGTGACGATAAATCGTCAAATCTGGTAGCCCTTTATACAATATATAATTTCTTAGTATGTCCGGATGTTTTTATGTATGTCCTATTCTTTCCGCAACTTTCTGAAGCCATCTGATGGCATATGAAGTTGAAATTTGGCATACTTAAAGTACTTTCTCTGCGGAAGATCGTTAAGAAGCCAGATTTTTTATTTTCGGTCTTTGGGACCGGCTTTTTAACTAGTATCTGATTGAACATATGTTTTTTTAAAATATGGGGAACTTTGGGCCCCACATAGCACGGCTAGGCACCGTCGGATGGAGCTGAAAAATTAGGACATTATTTCTTATACCAAACCTCATATTTTAAGCAGCGCAACCAATTAAATTTAAAAAAATAAAAATTGCGACCAGTCTAGTGCTCAAGCATAACTTAAAAGCTTGAAGGGTAGAGTATTTTTGATATTTTTCGGAAAAGGTTTAGAAGTCGCAGTATCGGATTTGAAAAAATCTCAAATATACTTTACCCTTTTAGTGTTTGAATTATGTACATACATATGTATGTACATATATACAAATGAAAAAGCTATGTATGTTTGCTTGTTTGTGTCCTATTGACTCCTAAGCTACTGAACCGACTTTCCTGAAATTTCAACAGCAATTTTCTGATACTCCCACGGTCTATAAATACTGATGGCGCAGAACGAGCTTTTTTTTTTAAATACAGTACATTATCAAGAAGTTTTTGGCAATTAGCTTTGAAAAATTATATCCAGCAAGTGATGTCAATTTCTGCTTCACACATACCTGCTCTTTTTAGCATATTTTCCATAACATTTCGCAAATTTTCGGGTGTAATGACCATGATTTCATTTCGAATGTTGGGTTTTAGTCGGAGTATGGTTTTTGGTTTGTAAACCCAATAAAACATTTTATAATTTTGCGAATCACTAATGGAACATTTAAAAAAATAAGCGCACAATTATGTGCAGCGCAATAAAACATACAGAAATGCAGTAAAGTAAGTGAAAGAACTATCCACAACTTAAAAAAAAAATAACATACGAGTGCCCCGGTAGGCTAGCTAGTAGTGAGCTAGTCTATCAACCCCGGGGTTGCGGGTTCGATTCCCGCCAGAGACTCTGGTTTCTTTCCTGTAGACAAGCGTCAAGCTTCGCGGGGATTAGCATAGGGAATTAAAAAATAAAAAATAAGGTACACTATATTTATCTTCTATATTCTCCATCTATATACATATATAAAAATAAAAGCTACGGCATTCACTTACTACGAAGCAGGTTTGTAAAGGAGAATACTAAAAAATAACTGTATCAAAACATTTAGTGTGTAATAGAGGTCTGCATGTGTGCGATTAAACGACACATGAATTCACATATCAAACCAGCGAGCAGTGTGTTTTGTGTGATTTTAGAATCACCCAACATACACGAAGTCAAACCTTTGATATGAAATGACTTAATCATTTGACATCAAACACAATTCTCAAACGTTTTTCAATTGTTTGATTTAACATTTAAATTCAAATTGATAATGATTTGAAAATAAACATTTGATATCAAATGTTTTATCAATTTGATGTCAAATGTTTGTCAAATGTTAAATTCAAAAATAAACTTGGCAACAGTGTTCGAAAATAAACAGTACATTATTTAACGTTCGGCTCACACACTCAGGAACGATATCTATTTTTTTAGTGATTGTGTAGACATACACAACCCTTAATACCGTTCGTAACTGTTCTCAAGAAAGAACCAAACATTATATAATGTTCTGTTCTTCGTTAAAAAACAGAACAATTGTAGTGTTCACATCTTTTGTTGAGTTTGATAAAAACAGTAATATTTTTGTGTTCGAAAGATGACTAACAGGGAAACGTAATTTTTTTTTATGATTTTCTACACAAACACTATTAGCGTTTGTGTTTTCCACAAATCTACCGAACCGAACATTAAAAAACGATATTTAGTGTTTATTTTCAAACACTGCTTGGCAATATTAAAGCGAAAAATAAATGTGATCATTAAAAATGGCGATTAAAGTTACATTTTTTACTTTGTGGTTACATGTGTTTTACTATAAAAATAAACTTTAATGTAAAGTGAACAGCTTATTTCTTGTGAAAAATAAAAATTAATTGTGAGTAATTACAATGATTAAAAATACGAAAAAAAAGGAAAATAAAACGGGAAAGTGGAGAAAGTTTGTTGAACGATCACGGTGCTACAATCCTCAAAATAAAAGGGAGCCAAGTAGTTTGTCTTTCCAAGAATTAGAGGAAGGAAAGACCATTATCTCATCTTTAAGCTATGGTGCTGAATGTTTATCTCACATTTTATTTAAATAAATAAGCCGAAAAATGTAAACACAACACATTTAACAAGTGAAAAGGTCTACATACACACAGAACAAAACACATAAATTTAAATTAAAATAAATAAAATATTTTTATTTATACTCCACATTGTATTATAATCCATATTTAAAAAACAATTGAAAATTACGTTTGAAAGCAAGTTGAAAATAAAGGCATTTTTCAATTTGAAAATAATTTCCCCTTTTTGTTCAGAGCGCTATGATTTTCAAATCATTATCAAACGTTTGTCGTTTGAGACAACGTTTGTTTTCAAATCATTTTCAATTTGAAATCAAACCTCCGTGTGTGGGCATACACAATTAATTGTGTGTAAGAAATAACCTATGTATGCAAAGCGTTCAATTATTTATGTGAGTGTTGTAAGAGAAATATTTGATACAGGTATAAACAACAAATTTGCTCTTTTATTCGAGTAAATACACTTGTGTGACGATGTACAGATTGTGTTTTATCAACACATGTGTTTTGAGTTTTAAAATTTTTTTTTAACGCATTGAAAACAAAATATTAGTTAAAAGATATTGCATTAAAAAGTGGAACCAACTATTAAGAAGAAAAAAGTAGTAGTTTTAAATATACTAGGATCAGCCGGTGGCCGAAATTCGACCACTCCACACTTACTTTCGAGAAAACCTGTGCGTTATACAACAAAAACGTACATATTTAAAGAGAACGGCAAAAAATGCACTATTCACCCAACTTTGTACGTATGTATGTCTGTAAGATAAATTAAAACGCTTTTCCAACACTTTAATTCATACAAGTAAGAAAGTATAGTCGGTAAAGCCCGACCATTTGATACCCTACACCACAGTATTTAAAAACACATCATGCTTATGTATCCATATAAATATAGATTTATCTATGTTTAAAAACTTCATGAAAATCGGTTTGAAAGTTTGTGAGAACCAGAAATTGCCCCCTACCTTCCCTTATGGTCCTATTTTTTAAAAACTGTATAGCTAATGTGTCCATATAGATATGGATCTATCTATGTTTTAAATTTCATTAAAATCGGTTTGAGAGGCAGAAATTGCCCCGATCTCCCCTCGTGGTCCTATTTTTTTAAAAATGCATACATTTTGTGTCCATACAGATATGGTTCTATCTATGTTTTAAATTTGTGAATTAAGCACGAATAACAAAATCTTCTAAATTAAAATTTTGTATTCCCAAAAATTACTTTGATAATAAACAGGCAAGTGCACGGCTTAAAAAAAACTAAAACTGGCAACATGCTTTATTTTTAAAGCAGGCTGTTTTGTTCTTATTTTGTTTTTTCTTAACCTACTTACAACTGATATGTATATTACATATCAACTATTTATCATGGTTTCTTTTAAGTCATTCTTATTCTTGTAAATATTCCCGTTATATTATATTTAAGTAGGTTTAAGCAAATTGTATAAATAAATACTTTTTAGTTAAGTAGTAACCTGTGACGTGTGTGTTTCACTTAAAATAATCTTGGAACATATCATTGGCGACGAGTATAAAAATAATAAAATAAGTAATAAAATAAAAATATAGTGAAATGGCAGAGGGTCCGGTTGCTTTAATCGGAACAATAGAAGTGTTTAGCGCTGGCGAAGATTTCGGGCTTTATATAAATCGATTGAACCCCCTTTTATCGCTTAACAAAATTAAAAATGATACAGACAAAATATCATTATTAATAAGTCTGGGTGGAGCTGATCTATATAAAACCATGTGCTCAATTCTGGCACCGAAGACGGAAGCTGATTATAAGTATGACGACATAGTTCGTATGTTAAGTACACACTATAAACCACACAGAAATGTGATTGTGGAGTGCTTTAAATTCTTCAAAAGCGATCAAAAATCAACACAAACCATAGCTGACTATATTGTGGATCTTAAACAGCTGGCACAAGAATGTGAGTTCGGGCTGTTTTTAGATAAGGCTCTGTTAATAAAATTTGTGTGTGGGTTAAGAAACGAAAATATTCAAAATAGAATATTAAACGAGAGTGGACTAAAGAGTTTTGAAAAAGCATGCCAAATTGCGTTATCGATGGAAATGTCGAACAACAACGTAGAGTTAATGAGGAACAATGGTATTGTTAACCGTGTCAGCTACGAAAGACGTGGAACCAGGAAATATCAAGAGGACAACATAAGGACTGCAAAAGAGTTACAAAGGAAAGAAGGTGGAAAATTCAGTCTTAGATGTTTCTATTGTAATAAGCGTGGGCACTATGAAAGAAACTGCTGGGAGAAAAAGAAAGACGAAGATGAGGATAATGAAACTAAGAGGAATATGAGCGGAAAACGTAAGAATAAGAAATCTATTAAACATTTAGATTATTTTAGTGATGAGTGTAGTGATTATTCAAATGTTGATTATTTAAATAATTTATTTTCTTGTAATTATACACAATCTCTCTTTATACATATTAAAATTGAAGGTATTTCTTTTGAAATGGAAATAGACACGGGAGCGTGCGTTTCCATTTGTCATATTTCATATTATAATAACTACTTTAAAGATAAAAAGCTAGAAAAACAACCTGAAAATTTAAAAGTTGTAACCGGGGAAACTGTTGATGTAGTTGGTGCAATTGTTGTAAAGGTTGAATTTGAGAAACGAGTTTTTAATTTAAAGTTAATCGTTTTAAATGCACAGCGTCAATTTAAACCTCTGATTGGAAGAAACTGGCTGGATGAAATTTTTCCGCATTTGCGCAATTCGTTTAATAATGTGAACACTATAAAGGCAAATACAATCCAGGGCGTCTGTTTATATATAAGTGTTTATTTTCTAAAGAAAATAATTCGACAATTAAAGATTATGTCGCTGAAATTATTTTAAAAGAAGAAGCGTACCCAATATTTGCAAAAGCACATTCAGTTCCGTTTGGCTTACGCAGTAAAGTTGAGGCGGAGCTCGATAAAATGTGTAAAGAAGAAGTTTTAGTTCCTGTAAACCGCAGTAAATGGGCAAGCCCAATAGTGATTGTTAACAAAGGGGACGGTTCGATTAGAATATGTGTTGACTGTCGGAGAACTGTGAATAGATTTGTTGAAAATTAATCCAAATTTTTAATATTTTTTTTTTTAATATTTTTAATTAGGCTTAAGTTCATGAAATTTAATTTTTATTAAATTATTTTTATGAAGAAAGGAATTTTACAACATGAAAATTAATTAAAATTGTTATTGATAATCTTTCATTCTTGACGTGGCTCGGGCAAAAACCCTGGCCGGCAGGTTACCATGACATGTTTCGATCGCAACCACTCGATCTCCTCAGATGGATTTGCCGTCTTACACTCGCAGCCATCGACGACTGCTGACGTCACTAGTCAAACATCAATCCTTAAACCAAATTGTATTTTAACATTTGGTAGATCGAAATTTGCTTTCCTGAATGATTATCCATTTTAATTGATTTTTACATGTTTTTTCCTTTACTTCTGTTTTTTCGTACTTTCGTCAAGAATTTTTCTTGAAGTCCAAGTACATTTTTTTGTTTTTTCACTTTGTCTTTCTCTTTTCTGTTGACCTTTTTCAGCACAACTTGAAGGACAAATGTACACATAGAGCTCGTGCCTTAGCTTTAACAATAATTAGTATTGTGGTTATTTTGTTGAACTATTTATGGTTTTTAATCCAAATTTTTAATATTTTTAATTAGGCTTAAGTTCATGAAATTTAATTTTTATTAAATTATTTTTATGAAGAAAGGAATTTTACAACATGAAAATTAATTAAAATTGTTATTGATAATCTTTCATTCTTGACGTGGCTCGGGCTCGAACCCTGGCCGGCAGGTTACCATGACATGTTTCGATCGCAACCACTCGATCTCCTCAGATGGATTTGAAAATGAACACTATGTAATACCACGAGTAGATGACATTTTAGCAAGCTTGGCAGGTTGGAATTATTTCTGCAAATTGGATTTAACTGGTGCATATTTACAAGTAAAAGTGTCAGAGCGCTCTCGGGAAATTTTAACAATTAATACGCATCGAGGACTATTTCAGTACACACGATTGGTTTATGGATTAAAAACAGCTCCTCAAATCTTTTCAAAAGTAGTATGTGAAATTTTAAAAGGGTTGGAAAAAGTGCAGGTTTATTTTGACGATATTTTGGTAGGGGGCAGTAGTATATCAGAATGTAGAGAAAACTTGACTGCTGTTTTAGAAAAGTTATTGGAGTACAATATTAAAATCAACTTTGAAAAATGTAAATTTTTTCAAAGTGAAATTAATTACTTAGGATATGTAATTAATAGAGATGGTATTTCTCCTTCTAAGTCTAAGATTAGAGCACTTGTTGAAGCTCCCGCACCTATAAATAAAAACCAATTAAGATCCTACTTAGGAATGATTAACTACTATAATCACTGTGTACCCAATTTGTCAGCAGAAATGCATATGTTATATGAATTAACAAGAAGTAATACAAAATGGTTTGGACAAAGAAACACCAATATATTTTTGAAAAAAGTAAAGAACTTATAACTAAAATTGATGTAATGACACACTATGATCCTACCAAACCGATCATAATTTCATGTGACACGAGTCCGTACGGTATAGGTGGTGTAATGTCTCATATAATAAACGGCAAAGAGCATCCAGTTATGTTTGTGTCTAGCTCGTTTAAGCCGGCTGAGAAAAATTACTCGCAGCTTCATCGTGAAGCTGTTGCAATAGTATTTTGTGTACGAAAATTTCATAAATATATATATGGGTTACAGTTTACAATTAGGGTTGCCATACGTACTGTTTTAAGCAGTACATGTACTGATTTTTTGCAATTGTACTGTTTAATGCACAACTCCTAAAACAGTACGCAAATGTACTGTTTTTTACAATTTGTACTGTTTTTTTTTTGCTCAGTCTATATTTAACAGAACTGGCTTACAAAAAATTATGTTGTGTTAAAAAAAAAGTTCTAAAATAATAAGAGTTTTTACGCTGTGGTCATTGTTTTCTCATAAATACACAGTAGAAATCTAAATTATAATGGGTGGCTCGTAGCAGTGGTATATTTTCGTGTTGTTATGATTTTATGGCCACCTCTTCCAATAGTCTTTCCCTTTCCACACCTGAGAAAGACAAAAATAAAATCAAAATTTTTTTTAAGTACTAAAAAAATACTTATTCCAACACAGTTGTCGTTAATTTTTAGAACTTTTTTAATTTTCGGGCATGTTCTGGAAATCGAAATCACGTAAAATTGAAAACAAACAAATTTGGAACATTATCCGTGTTCAAAATTTAAAAAAAATACCTAATACCTTTGACGACCACTTTTCTTAACCTAAACTACTGAAATAAGAAAAAGATAAGTTAATTTTTCCATTTTTTTGAAAATATTCAACATTTTCAATTGCACTTGATTTTAAATATTTTCAGATTTTGTGAAATAAAAATAAACCAAACTATTTTTTTTGGATTTTATAGATTAATGGCCAATTTCACCAAGTTCAGGTTTAATTAACTTTCATTATAAAAGTCAAAAAACCTATTGTTTTAGAAATAGTTAATTTATAGCTGAACTTGGTAAAATTAGCCGTAAATAATTTAAAAATTATTTAAAATTGGTTATGATTTGTGCAACTATGTGTGTAGTGAAAATTGCTTTAAATACGAATATGTTTAAAGAAAATCGTACTTACAAAATCAATGTGTTGATTGTTTTGAGCTAAGTAAGGCTTTTCTCCTTTCTTAAATGGCTTACAGCAATGTTATGGTTTTCCTGGCCAAATGCTTCGTTTGTGGTGTTTGCTTTTTAAACGCAAATGGAGAAATTTCATATGTATATTTATGAAATGCCATAAACTGGAAATAATTCCTTTGACGTTACACATTTTAAGTGTATTTTTTATACCCTTCACCGAAGGTAAAAGGGTATATATAACTTTGTCATTCCGTTTGTAATTTCTACAGTATTGATCCTACACCCTATAAAGTATATATATTCTGGGTTCTTATGAAAAGCGAAGTTCAAATCCGGTTGTCCGTCTGTCCGTCTGTCCGTCTGTCTGTTGAAATGGGTTTTCCGAAGCCCCCAGATATGATGGGAGCTTCGTTGGGGTATCTTTCTGTCAGGTATTCTTATTATAATTTTGCTATTGAAATTCAGCCAGATCGGTCCACAAATGGCTGAGATATGAGCAAAAAACCACGAATACCTCTAATTTTTCCCAAAAATCCCTTGTGGTTGTTGTATTTTTATTACTTTTTGCTGTATAACTGGGGAACGGCAAAAGCCAAAGTTTCCAAATTAGGTACACACATTTAGGTTGCCAATACACACCATTCTACAAAATGTGGGCGGGATTGGAGAAGTGGGCGTGGTACCTCCCGTACAAAAAAAATTAAAAATTTTATAAAAACCTAAATTTTAAGTCTGCCATATGTCCTATGGATATGACTTATATACCAAAATATCGGAAATTTTTAGTAGAACATATTTTACATAAAACTCGGGAAAATCGGTTCAGACACAAAAATGTTATGACCAAAATTAATTTTTTTTTTTAAATACCCACTTTCGGGAGCCATAGATCTCCCCGAGTCCAAGCTTTATAACTAAAGTAAACGGTAAATTTCTTCTTTAACACGTCGGTATATAAATCTGCCAAATCGGTTAAAAAATGGCTGAGTTATGAGCAAAAAACCACGACTACCTCTATTTTTTAAAAAAATCCATTGTTGTTGTTGTATTTTTATTACTTTTTGCTGCATATCTGGTGAACGGAAAAAGCCAAAGTTTCCAAATTAGGTACACACAATTAGGTTGTCAATACACACCATCCTACAAAATGTGGGCGGGATTGGAGAAGTGGGCGTGGTACCTCCCGTAGAAAAAATATCAAAAACTTCATAAAAACCTGAATTGGTGCACTGCTATATGACCGAAAATTACACCTTATATATCAAAAGACCGGAAATCTTTAGTAGAAAATATTTTCTGAAAATTTCGGAAAAATCGGTTCAGATGCAAAAAAGTTATGGACAAAATAAAATTTTTTTTTATTAAAATATCCGTTTTTGGGAATCATAGATCTTCCCGAGTCCAAACTTTTTAAGTCAAGTAAATGGTAAATTTCTTCCTAAGCACGTCGGTATTTAAATTTTTCAAATCGGTTTAAAAATGGCTAAGTTATGATCAAAATACTGCAATCCCAAAAATTATTTTTTGTATACCCTTCACCGAAGGTAAAAGGGTATATATAACTTTGTCATTCCGTTTGTAATTTCTACAATATTGATCCTACACCCTATAAAGTATATATATTCTGGGTTCTTATGAAAAGCGAAGTTCAAATCCGGTTGTCCGTCTGTCCGTCTGTCTGTTGAAATGGGTTTTCCGAAGCCCCCAGATATGATGGGAGCTTCGTTGGGGTATCTTTCTGTCAGGTATTCTTATTATAATTTTGCTATTGAAATTCAGCCAGATCGGTCCACAAATGGCTGAGATATGAGCAAAAAACCACGACTACCTCTAATTTTTCCCAAAAATCCCTTGTGGTTGTTGTATTTTTATTACTTTTTGCTGTATAACTGGGGAACGGCAAAAGCCAAAGTTTCCAAATTAGGTACACACATTTAGGTTGCCAATACACACCATTCTACAAAATGTGGGCGGGATTGGAGAAGTGGGCGTGGTACCTCCCGTACAAAAAAAATTAAAAATTTTATAAAAACCTAAATTTTAAGTCTGCCATATGTCCTATGGATATGACTTATATACCAAAATATCGGAAATTTTTAGTAGAACATATTTTACATAAAACTCGGGAAAATCGGTTCAGACACAAAAATGTTATGACCAAAATTAATTTTTTTTTTTAAATACCCACTTTCGGGAGCCATAGATCTCCCCGAGTCCAAGCTTTATAACTAAAGTAAACGGTAAATTTCTTCTTTAACACGTCGGTATATAAATCTGCCAAATCGGTTAAAAAATGGCTGAGTTATGAGCAAAAAACCACGACTACCTCTATTTTTTAAAAAAATCCATTGTTGTTGTTGTATTTTTATTACTTTTTGCTGCATATCTGGTGAACGGAAAAAGCCAAAGTTTCCAAATTAGGTACACACAATTAGGTTGTCAATACACACCATCCTACAAAATGTGGGCGGGATTGGAGAAGTGGGCGTGGTACCTCCCGTAGAAAAAATATCAAAAACTTCATAAAAACCTGAATTGGTGCACTGCTATATGACCGAAAATTACACGTTATATATCAAAAGACCGGAAATCTTTAGTAGAAAATATTTTCTGAAAATTTCGGAAAAATCGGTTCAGATGCAAAAAAGTTATGGACAAAATAAAATTTTTTTTTATTAAAATATCCGTTTTTGGGAATCATAGATCTTCCCGAGTCCAAACTTTTTAAGTCAAGTAAATGGTAAATTTCTTCCTAAGCACGTCGGTATTTAAATTTTTCAAATCGGTTTAAAAATGGCTAAGTTATGATCAAAATACTGCAATCCCAAAAATTATTTTTTGTATACCCTTCACCGAAGGTAAAAGGGTATATATAACTTTGTCATTCCGTTTGTAATTTCTACAATATTGATCCTACACCCTATAAAGTATATATATTCTGGGTTCTTATGAAAAGCGAAGTTCAAATCCGGTTGTCCGTCTGTCCGTCTGTCTGTTGAAATGGGTTTTCCGAAGCCCCCAGATATGATGGGAGCTTCGTTGGGGTATCTTTCTGTCAGGTATTCTTATTATAATTTTGCTATTGAAATTCAGCCAGATCGGTCCACAAATGGCTGAGATATGAGCAAAAAACCACGACTACCTCTAATTTTTCCCAAAAATCCCTTGTGGTTGTTGTATTTTTATTACTTTTTGCTGTATAACTGGGGAACGGCAAAAGCCAAAGTTTCCAAATTAGGTACACACATTTAGGTTGCCAATACACACCATTCTACAAAATGTGGGCGGGATTGGAGAAGTGGGCGTGGTACCTCCCGTACAAAAAAAATTAAAAATTTTATAAAAACCTAAATTTTAAGTCTGCCATATGTCCTATGGATATGACTTATATACCAAAATATCGGAAATTTTTAGTAGAACATATTTTACATAAAACTCGGGAAAATCGGTTCAGACACAAAAATGTTATGACCAAAATTAATTTTTTTTTTTAAATACCCACTTTCGGGAGCCATAGATCTCCCCGAGTCCAAGCTTTATAACTAAAGTAAACGGTAAATTTCTTCTTTAACACGTCGGTATATAAATCTGCCAAATCGGTTAAAAAATGGCTGAGTTATGAGCAAAAAACCACGACTACCTCTATTTTTTAAAAAAATCCATTGTTGTTGTTGTATTTTTATTACTTTTTGCTGCATATCTGGTGAACGGAAAAAGCCAAAGTTTCCAAATTAGGTACACACAATTAGGTTGTCAATACACACCATCCTACAAAATGTGGGCGGGATTGGAGAAGTGGGCGTGGTACCTCCCGTAGAAAAAATATCAAAAACTTCATAAAAACCTGAATTGGTGCACTGCTATATGACCGAAAATTACACCTTATATATCAAAAGACCGGAAATCTTTAGTAGAAAATATTTTCTGAAAATTTCGGAAAAATCGGTTCAGATGCAAAAAAGTTATGGACAAAATAAAATTTTTTTTTATTAAAATATCCGTTTTTGGGAATCATAGATCTTCCCGAGTCCAAACTTTTTAAGTCAAGTAAATGGTAAATTTCTTCCTAAGCACGTCGGTATTTAAATTTTTCAAATCGGTTTAAAAATGGCTAAGTTATGATCAAAATACTGCAATCCCAAAAATTATTTTTTGTATACCCTTCACCGAAGGTAAAAGGGTATATATAACTTTGTCATTCCGTTTGTAATTTCTACAATATTGATCCTACACCCTATAAAGTATATATATTCTGGGTTCTTATGAAAAGCGAAGTTCAAATCCGGTTGTCCGTCTGTCCGTCTGTCTGTTGAAATGGGTTTTCCGAAGCCCCCAGATATGATGGGAGCTTCGTTGGGGTATCTTTCTGTCAGGTATTCTTATTATAATTTTGCTATTGAAATTCAGCCAGATCGGTCCACAAATGGCTGAGATATGAGCAAAAAACCACGACTACCTCTAATTTTCCCAAAAATCCCTTGTGGTTGTTGTATTTTTATTACTTTTTGCTGTATAACTGGGGAACGGCAAAAGCCAAAGTTTCCAAATTAGGTACACACATTTAGGTTGCCAATACACACCATTCTACAAAATGTGGGCGGGATTGGAGAAGTGGGCGTGGTACCTCCCGTACAAAAAAAATTAAAAATTTTATAAAAACCTAAATTTTAAGTCTGCCATATGTCCTATGGATATGACTTATATACCAAAATATCGGAAATTTTTAGTAGAACATATTTTACATAAAACTCGGGAAAATCGGTTCAGACACAAAAATGTTATGACCAAAATTAATTTTTTTTTTTAAATACCCACTTTCGGGAGCCATAGATCTCCCCGAGTCCAAGCTTTATAACTAAAGTAAACGGTAAATTTCTTCTTTAACACGTCGGTATATAAATCTGCCAAATCGGTTAAAAAATGGCTGAGTTATGAGCAAAAAACCACGACTACCTCTATTTTTTAAAAAAATCCATTGTTGTTGTTGTATTTTTATTACTTTTTGCTGCATATAAGATGAGTCATGCGGACGCGCTATCGCGATTACCCATATCACAACAAACTGAGGACGACAATGACAGCATAAATATTTTCCAAATAACCAATGAACTGCCTCTTAATATGGACGATATCAAAAATTGGATGCAACAGGATGAGGAGTTAATTAAAGTATATAAATATATTCGTTTCGGATGGCCTAAAACAATACCTGAATATTTGCTGAAATATTACAATAAAAGATTGTCATTGGCAACTGAAGACCAGTGTTTATTCTATGGGGAAAGAGTTGTAATACCTACTACTTTACGAAGTAAAGTACTTGAGCTGTTACATCAGGGGCATATTGGCATGGTTAGAATGAAATCATTGGCGCGAACCTATGTATGGTGGCCAGGAATAGATATTGATGTTGAAACTTATGTTAAAACTTGTCAAGTATGTGGTTCTAACCAAAATGTAGAAAAGCCGTTTTTAACAACATGGCCAAGCACTAAAAACCCCTTTGAAAGAATTCATATTGATTTTCTTAAAATAGAAAATATAACTATACTGGTTATAGTTGATTCTTTTTCTAAATGGATTGAAGCTAAAATTATGAAAACAACAACGGCCAGTAGTGTCAACGAAAGGTTAAGAACATTTTTTTCAATATTCGGTCTTCCAAGG
Source organism: Pollenia angustigena (assembly GCA_930367215.1). Lineage (NCBI taxonomy): Eukaryota > Metazoa > Arthropoda > Insecta > Diptera > Polleniidae > Pollenia > Pollenia angustigena. Next base: position 81,142,970 of record OV884058.1, on the reverse strand, counting down.
GAATTAGTTAGTGACAATGGACCACCTTTTAGTTCGAAAGAGTTTATTGAATTTTGTACTAACAATGGAATTAAGGCTCTTAAATCACCAACATACCACCCACAATTTAATGGGTCAGCAGAAAGGGCGGTTCAGACCGTCAAGGCATCGTTAAAAAAATTTTTATTGGATCCAAAGGTTAAACAAAAACCTTGGGACTTCAAAATTAATAACTTTTTACTAAAATACCGAAACACACCAACTACAACAACGGGAATACCACCGGCTCATATTATTTTCAATTTCAAACCCAAAACTTTATTGGATTTTGTAAATCCAAAAGCATCAAAAGTAATATCAAATGAAAATAAAATAAAGTCTCCAAAAGTAGAAAAAGAAGAAACAAATTATAAGAAAGTTAAGATAATTGAATATAAAGTAAATGAAATAGTGTGGTATAGAAATATATTAAATAACTATTGTAAATGGATAAACGCAAAAATTGTTTATAAAATAAGAAGTGTTAGGTATTGTATAAAAGTAAATGGTTCTCAGAGAATAGTACATGTTAATCAGTTGAAAAAGTTTTATGGAAAAATTATAAAATACAATCCATTAGCAATAACATATAAATCTGAAGAGAGAAAAAGGAGAAGAAGTTGTAGTACTGACCAGGGCTGTCAGATATGGCGATTTCTCGCCAAACGTGGCGATTTTGAAACGTGTTTGGCGATGGGATTTCCCATTTGGCGACTGGCGACTTTTATGGTGATTTCTGATATAACTGGCGATTAACTTGGCTATTTTTACCATTTATATTATATCGGCGATTTTGTTTAACAACCTGACATTTTTTGTTATTATTATTAATATAAAAAAAACATATTAAGTGATTTTTATATTCAGTCACCATTTAATTCGAATAGTATGTAGGTCAAAACTCCAGCAATGAAATCGGTGGGGTTGAAGTGTACGATCTTATAGACTTGTGTACTTAATTAAAGTTTTTAACTGAATACATATATGATCTCCATTTTATGTATTTAAAAAAAAATTACAGAAACAAAACAAAATTTACTTCGGCGACCTTTTTGTATTTTTTCTCAGTTTTTGGCGATTTTTGACTGAAAAATTATACTAGCGTTTTTTGTATGCAAAATTTAATTAAAAAAAAGAAAATTTTACAAAAACTGAACAGAATCGTCGTTTGGCGATTTTTGGCGATTTCTGACATCCGGTTTGGCGATGGAGCTCAAAAAAATCTGACAACCCTGGTACTGACCGAGAATTAAGAAGATCAGAGAGAATAAAAAGACAAAAAGAGAATCAAATGTAAATGTATGTTGTTGCTGTTATTGTGGTTAAAAATAATTTGCTGAATTGTTTATATGTTTTAAAATACATACATTTAAAAATTATTACCTAGGTATATAAACTTTATCTAAAGTGTGAAGGAATGATATGTATATTACATATCAACTATTTATCATGGTTTCTTTTAAGTCATTCTTATTCTTGTACATATTCCCGTTATATTATATTTAAGTAGGTTTAAGCAAATTGTATAAATAAATACTTTTTAGTTAAGTAGTAACCTGTTACGTGTGTGTTTCACTTAAAATAATCTTGGAACATATCAACAACTACAATGAATGTTCGAAGAATTCCAACCAATTGTAGTGGGGAATGTTAGAAAAGATAAACTCATGGTTTATTGTTGATGTTTTTTTTTTTTAAAACTTTGATATTGTTACAAGTATAACTGTTGCATATAATTCTTAAACGCTTAACAGTTTTATTTGGTTTAATATCTTTAGTTTTTCTAAAATCTTTGGATGAAGTTTCCTGACGATCTGGCCTAAGCAACCAGTGAAATGCGAATAGGAATAGCTTATCCCATCAACAATAAATTTCAGTGTTTTTTTTTCAAGAATAAAAATTGGGAATTAAGCACGAATAACAAAATCTTCTAAATTAAAATTTTGTATTCCCAAAAATTACTTTGATAATTTGAAATTTTTTAAAACCAAAATAAGAAAGGCAAGAAACACACGAATGATTAGTGTGATTTTTAACTTTACTCAGGTTTTTTTATTGTAAGATGTATGAATTTGAGTTCATTAAACAATAAACCAGGGATGATAAATGAGAAAACCAATATCGTACCAACGAACTTTTAAAATCGTACTTTTTCGGTCCCAATAGTACTTAATCTTTTTTTTTATAAATTTTTTTCATTATATTTTTAAAAACATAAATTTTATACAATATTAACAAAAGGTACTCAAAATCCATTTGTACATTAATTATACATAATAAAAGGGTGTGTAAAACTTTTTCGCGTCAAAAGCTCATCGCGATTCTTGTTCTATAAGTCATACCAAGAAACTTTGCCAAAGAAACCATACGTCAAAAAATAATTTCGAGCCCCAGATTTTTCAAAATAGTTAGATTTCCAAAATATTCAAGAATAGAGGCAAAAAAATTTTATTTCTAGTTTTTAGAGTCGAGAAATCCATAAATTTTTATTTTTGATTGCCATAATTTTTTTTAAAATTTATCGTCTTTTTTGTGGAAAATTTACGAAATGCAATCTCGAGTTTTAGAAGAAAATAAAATTTTTACGCGTTCTAAAAATATGTGCATACGAACATCTTCGGATTGCATTTCCAAATTTATTGTTTTTACAATTTTCAATATGTACTGCAGAAACAGGAAAGGAGTAGAAAGTCTCCTTCAAAATAATTCGGAGTAAAATAATAATGGAGTGGGCTCCCACTGTTCCAAAATTCTGTTGATTGCTTCTTATTATGACAACCATCTTGTTGAAGAATATTTGAAACTATTATTGAGATGAATTCGTCTCTTCTACAATGTAGAACTTTTGCAGAAGTGGTTTCCTATATCTTTTAAAAACATATCAATATCATCAGAAAATGCACGCTTATATGCTGCCGCTGATCTAAATTTAGAATGTGGCATAAGCAATAGTTCAATCAACAAGTGCAAAAATCTATTCACAGTAGCGGATTTCAGTGTTTGGTGCAAATGGTCTTGCAAAAGAGCAAATGCAAAATATCACAGCTGTTTTGATAAATCCAACAATAAATTCATTGGACAGTAAATACGAGTTGCTATTTAAAGAATAAAATTATTCGCAAAATAACTATATTTTTATTAAATTTTAACAGTACGGAACACGAGTTTAATAACACACAATCAGTTACTGTAATAGTTTTATGAGTGTACATATTTTTAAGATATGAATCCAGAAGCAATTAATAAATCATTACTAATGCTTTTAAAACCAAGCGATTATTTCTTTGGAACATATAATTTCGGGTTGTGTGTAACCATCTGTGCAGGGTGGAGTAAGAATCACATGCAGTCTCATAAATTTATTTACAATAGCAACAGAGGCACCTTAAACAAAATTTGTGTATGAAAGTTGAGAAATATTAACCAATGGTATTTGGCTTTTTTGTTCATTTTGACAAACATGAGCTTCTGAGAAGACCACCAACGTGCATATCGGAGATTCACCTGGCTATTTTTGGAAAGCGTTGAGAGTTTTACGCCAAATGAATTTCAACCAAAGGAATTTTATACGTTAAATCTTTATTCCGCAATGCCTTTTGAATGCAGTAGGCGGTTAAAGAATCATCCCCTTCTAAATTTTTTGAAACCCGCTCATTACTGTTTTAACAAGTGGCACTATTTAAAGTGTGTTTTAATTGTAAATATGTACGAGTATTTTTGCATGCCCTAAAGACATTTTTATTGAATTCGACGCCTTTTTATATTGTTGCGAAAAATTGATCAGTTTTTTTTTTTTTTTTTTTTGTTTTCTTTTGTTGTGTCCCAAAGATGAACTTTGGTAATCAATGAGCATTGAACAAAATATAAATTGAAACAAAAATATTTTACCATCCCAGTAAGCATGAGTGAAAGGATTAACGTAAGAAAGGATGCCAGTAATTTTTAAGAGGGCTACACACTATCTAAATTGGGTGACAGTCAAAAAATTGTCAGTTTTTAATGGGCACGTTCATAAGACGTAACTGTTGAATTTGACTGACCTAACCATCACTCATGTAGGATGCTAAGACTAGAGATGGAAAGATTCTTCGTCTTTTTGCCGATACGATACCGCTACTCAAAAAGAAATGTCAGCAATTCCTATTCCGATAAGAATATTAAATTTAAATACAAGTCAAAATTAACAAAACTCCAGTTACTTTCCAAAATTAATATAAATAAGTTTTTTGGTTAAAAACAAAGTATTCTCAATTTTTGCGGAGATAGACAGACAATTTCGCAACTCCGCTGGAAGCAGACCTGTAAAACTTTTCGCATGAAACATGTGAATTGCAACAAAAATAGTGTGAAATGAAACAAAAAATGGTTTTTCTCACACAAGTGTTTCTGTATCTTTTCTTTGCGAGTATTATCCGTCATTTAAATAATTTTCCAGCAATTATTGGAAGGATGCGAGCAAAAGTGTTTCTATAACAATATTTTGCGAATAGTTTCTTTCAAGAACTGTCAAAATAAGTTACATTTGAAATTGGTGGCGAGAAAAATAAAATATAGATATTTTAAATTTAAAATATGATTATATACTATTTTTTTTAAATAATTAAAAAAATAGAAGGAATATAAATGGTTGCATAATTAATATGATGAAAATAAACAAAAAACAATTTTGTTATTTTAAATTTTTTTTAGCCTTTCCTTGTTTTGGTTTTAATCAGTGCTGCCAGATAAATTTGTGTCAAAATCGTCAATTTCCTGAGAAAAAAATAAAAAAGATCTTTTTTGTTTTAAAAATCGTGCAATTTAAAATCAATTTTAAACAAATTTGTTTCGACTTTTATTAAAAAATAATCAAACAAAAACATAATTAAAGTTCATGGGTATTTAATAATTTCATTAAATTTATATTTATTTTGTTAAGCTGGAGGATTATTTTTTAAAAAATTATTTATTTTCTTTAATCCGATAAAAATGTAAAATTTAAAAATCAGCTTTGATAACAGTATTATAAATATTCTGGGTTTTTATGGAATTGATAGTGACAACGTTGTTTTATATTTACTAGTGCTCGCCTTATGGTCAAAATTCGACCATAGTTTGTTTTTCGAAATATGAAGAAAACATAATTTATCTAAGTACACAGAACCAAAAGTGGTAGGTAAATAACGCAAAATAGGGTGTAGAATTGAAGAAAAGAAGGTTATTATACAACTAACAAAAATTTTGGTCTATTTAACACACATTTTAAGTAAAATTTTAAATTTTATTAAAATAGTCAAATTGAAGAAAAATCATCAATTTGAATAAGTGCGTTTGTTGTTTTTCAGGGTGTTAATTTGAATAAAATTTCGTTAAATTAAATAAAAAAAATGGTTAATTTAACAAAAATAATTATTCAAAATGAAAATTAATTCTTCATTTTAATTTTTCCCTTTTATTCAGTTCTACAAATATTCGTTAATTTATTAAACGTTTTAATATCCCGGTAGGAAATATTTATATTTGTATGCTTTATATCATTATACACAATATAATTATATCGATACTTTGATATAGAAAAGCCCTTAGTAATGTTTTCCTTACTTTATAGGAGAAGGAAAAAACTTAAAAAGAACTAAAGTTTTGCAGTCAAACTATTTTTTTAAGCAATTTAACAAAAAACTGCGCTTAAAAAAATTCCAGAATGCAAAACTTGAGTTCTTATTAAGTTTTTTCCTTCTTCTGTAAAGTAAGGAAAACATCACTAAGGGCTTTTCTATATTAAAGTATCGATATATAACATAATGTTGTTTAAATTAGATAAAATTGCATTAATAATAAATAATGATATAAAAAAACTAAAACAAAAACTATTTCAGTGCTAGAAATTAACATTGTTTATTTATAAAAATTATATAAACATAAATTAAATTTGTATAATCTTTTATATTATTACGTATGCATAAAAATTGTTATACATATTAGAAGTCACTATACGGACCTATAGTTAAAACGTTGTTTTCTTAAGAAATATTACAATTTCCATAGTAAAAATATATCGATCGATGTCTTAATATAGATGCGTGTCTCGAGTTTTTTTTCAAAATGGAGCTTGTAATTACCAGATTTTAGTTTTCTGCGTTCAAAATTGACTGAACGCAATTATATTAGGCTTCTATAATCAAACTTGTTGATTGTATAATAAAACTGTATTTTTCTTCTCATATAAATGAGATATGCCTTTTCAATATGAAGCCATCAATATACATATTTTTTCTGAAACCCGTTATTTGTTCCTTTCTGAGTCAGGCAAAGAATTACTTCTATTAAAGTATTGCCAAGACATAGACAATTTTCAAATTTGATTAGTATGCCTAATTTTATATTCCACTTGTTTCCAAGTTGCTTGAGATGATTAGGAGTCATTAACTTCATTGCATTAACCTGCAATATACAAATTAAAAATTGATTAACAAAATGTTCAGGTGTAAAGTTAATTGTATATATTACCAGAAAATACAGAGAAAAAAATTCCAAAATTCCATTAATTAAGCAGTTTTTGAACTTATTCAGTGGCATTTGGTGTCATCCAAGAGTTTGAACGTGAATTAATATTTGTGGAGTCACTGGGTATTGTAGCAAATATTGCCAAATAGGTCTCACTGCATTCCGGGTTATTATTAAGAAATTGATAATCGTAATCAACAGTTCTTTCGTGATCTTTCAATTGGATATCTGATGCTTTCTCGCATGTGTTATATACGAGAAATTGTTCGTCCATGTTTACAGCCATTTTTTATTTATATATTTATAATTGTTTTAGATATTTTAATTTAAAACACTGAATCTATATTGTTTTTCTTTGTGTTTTATGCACACTTTAAGTACGAAATGACAACTAAAGCAAACGATGCAGCTTGTCAACCGCATGTTTTTAAATATTGAAGAAGTTTCTTCAATTCAACATGCCTTTATTCAATATGAAGAAATTTATTTAAATTGAAGAATTTTATTCAATTTAACTAAAATGATTTATTTAATTTTAACAAAATTTCTTAATATTTACGTGCCTTTAGTCAATTTGAATTAATTTAGGTATGTTAATTTTAATAAATGCATGTGTTTTTTTAAATAAATATTTTTACGAATAGCTACCACTATTTTAAATAAATTTTTGCTTATTTGACAGAATTTGTGTGTTATTTTTAAGAAAATTTTATTCAAATTAACAAATGTGACTAAAATAAATTTTAACTAAAAAATTTTGTTGATTAGAATAAAAAATAGTTTATTTGAAGTATGTTTTTGTGTATTTGAATAAAAAGCCAGTTGATTTGAATATTTTTTTCGTTAAAAGTTAGCGATGCTTTTTTGTTAATTTTACCTACGGAGATTTGGTTCAGTGTATATATGAATTTATTTGTTTCGAGCATTTAGTTTTTCCTTCAAAGTGGATCGATTTGGCGAGGGACCAACCTCCCGTTCATATTTTATATTCTACGTGAGTTAATTTAATTTTGTAAGTTCAGTATAAAAAAAAACCAATTGAAAAACAAAAAAGTATCAAAAAGTCTTTTTTATATATTGTCATCCACTCAGGACGTTGCACTTTTAATTTTATGTTTCTATGTCTACCTATAATATTAACGAAAATTAATCAAAGTACCAGATGTAGAACGAAAAAGTACCAAAAAGCTCCCCTTACATGTTCTTATTCATCCAGTTTAATGTATAATTTTTTCTTTATAGGACGAATATTAACGAAAATTCAAAAAGTTCCAGATGAAAAACAAAAAATACCAGCATTTTTTATCTTATAGGTTACACTCACTGAGGATCCTACACCTATAATAATATGTTTCTTAGTTCTATAGAAAATTTAAAAATTATCACATGAAGCACAGAAAAGTAAAAAATAGAAATTTAATTTCCCATATTTCCCTTTTTTTCTCCCCATAGAGGTTCGGTTGACAAACAAAGGAAGAAAGCGTTCTTAACTGTTTTGCCTGGCCTGATTTATATAGTCGAAATATTCGAAACCCGGTTTCTGAAAAATGTCGAATAATCGATCACCCTAATTTTTTATTATTTGATAACTGAAAATAAATTTGTATTTATTTATTTTGCATTTGTGTTAGTAACAATTTTGAACGCTTATAACTCTGAAATTATTGAACAGATTTTAATAAAATATACATTGTGCACTTCTTTGAGTAAATACCTCTTAAATGGTGTATATTTTGTTAAAATCGGTTGACATACAGAGGAGGAAAGTGTTCTTAACTGTTTTGCCTTAGCCGATTTATATATAGATATCGTATGTAGTCCGAAATTGTATATTATTGAAATTTAACTATATCGGTTTACAAATGGCTGAGATATAAATCTTTAATTTACCTATTCCTATAATCTTTTTCTTTTTTACCTGAAATAGACTTGGTAGAATACCTGGTAGTTAAAATTAAAAAAATCGGTTCATAAATAAACGGGTTAAAGACCCAGTAAAATCTTCGCCTACACAATAATATGTTAAGTAATCAGAAACACATAAAAGCACTACATACAATTCTACTGAAATTGGGTTGTGCCAAAATGAAAGAATTCAAAAGTACTTAAAATGATACTTTTGTCATTTCCTGGTACATATAAGTTAAGAATATCAAATATTAATCATATTTTGAATATGTATATAAGAAGTATTAAATGTTCAAAATAAGCCAAGTCGGTCAATTACTTTTCCTCGAAATTTTGCTTTTGCCGATACATTTTTCAGGAAAAAGACAAACTATTTCGAGGACAATTTTCACAATAGGGATAAATATAAAAATTTAACCCTTGTTTCTAAAGATATCTTTTTTTCTAATAAACAAACATATAAAAATATTTACAATTATCTTATTTCGAAGACTTAGGCCCGTTTGAACAACTTACCGATAGCTAAAAGTATACTTTAAATGGCCTGATAAAAAGTGTTCCATTATTAAAACTTAACTTTAACCTTAAGTAAGTGATAAAGTAAATGAAGGTTCATCCTACCTGGTAGGTTAAAGCAAAGTTGCAATAGTGGAACAGATTTATACGGCCGATACAATCATATCTTTAGATATCGGTAAGTTGTGAAAACGGGCCTAAGCGGCTTATAGTGTAAAACGCAACGCAACGCCAACAATTTCATTAAAAGCAAAAACAAAATCAAAAATATTTTATAAATTTGTTGTTGCTTTCTACAGACATTCATATTGTTTTTTTTTTCAATTTTCAACGCCACAAAATAGAAGTTTTTGAAATTTAAAAATTCAAGATGAATTTCTATAGAAAGTAACAACAAAATTATAAAATATTTTTGTTTTTGCTTTCGTCACTTTTTTAGAAAAAATCATCAAAACGTCACTTTGTTAATTTCGGAAAAAAAAATCATCAAGATGACGATAACTCGTCAAATCTTGCAGCCCTGTTTTTATTATATTTATTTCTTTTGTTGCCGTTTCGCTTTTATTTGACACTTAATTACTGGAAATATTCTAGTATAAACCGAATTTGTTGTGTCTGTTTTCGCATTCAAATACAGAAACACTTTTATCTCATAAATCGAGAAACGATGGAACTTTTTGTTTCACACTTCATGTAAGAAATTTTACGATGCGATTTCTAAAAAGTGACGAGAGCAAAAACAAAATCAAAAATATTTTATAATTTTGTTGTTACTTTCTATAGAAATTCATCTTGAATTTTTAAATTTCAAACACTTCTATTTTGTGGCGTTGAAAATTAAAAAAAATAATATGAATGTCTGTAGAAAGCAACAACAAATTTATAAAATATTTTTTTTGTTTTTAATGAAATTGTTGGCGTTGCGTTTTGCACTATAAGCCCTTCGAAATAAGATAGTTGTAAATATTTTCATATGTTTGTTTATTAGAAAAAAAGATATCTTTAGAAACAAGGGTTAAATTTTTATATTTATCCCTATTGTGAAAATTGTCTTCGAAATAGTTTGTCTCTTTCCTGAAAAATGTATCGGCAAAAGCAAAATTTCGAGGAAAAGTAATGGACCGACTTCGCTTATTTTGAACATTTAATACTTCTTATATACATATTAGGGTATTCATTTAATCGACCTTTTGCTTTAATCGGTTAATCGCTCGATTAATTAACCGAGGTTTTGGTTTAACCGGTTAATAATCGGTTAATTTGCTTTTTGATCGGTTAACCGATTAATAAAGTTTTTTTTTATAAATTAAGTAATCTATATATATAAAAATGAAAAATGTTTGTGTGTTTGTGTGTTTGTTTGTTTGTTGGCTTATAGACTCCTAAACTACTGAACCGATTTTCCTGAAATTTTTACAGATACATCACGTGAGCCCTAAAAATAAAATAGGCTACTTATTTTTTCGATCGGGGCAGGGGAATTGGTATCCCCCATAGGATGCCAATATTAATTATCGCATATATTAAGATCCGCTGCACGCATTATGCAGAACTTTTGGTAGTAAGATCTTCTGAGCCCCAAAATTAAAATAAAATAGCAGCGGGGGAAGTGGAATCCCCCATAGGACCCCAATGTTTAACATCGCATATCTAAAGAACTGTAATAGTGAGAATGTTCAAACTTTCTAGAAGTCACTCTTATGGTATACAACACTTTTGAAAATAACAATAAAGCGGGTAGGCGCAGGGGGGGGGAATACCTCCCATAGGATGCATATATTAAATATCGCTCAACTGAAGAACTATTAAAGGGAGAGTCTTCAAAAGTGGTTAAAGCTACTATTATAGTAAACTATAAATTTCAATTTACAAATGGGCGGGGTAGACGGGGGAGGAGCAGTACCCCTCATATATAGAAATATTAATAAGAGCCACTGCACGCATTTTGTTGAACTTTTGGTAGTAGGATCTTCTGAGCCCCAAAATTAAAACAAAATAGCGGCGGGGGTAGTGGTACCCACCATAGGACGCCAATGTTTAATAACGCATATCTTAAGAACTGTTATAGTGAGAATGTTCAAACTTTGTGGAAGTCACTCTTATGGTATACTACACTTTTGCAAATAAAAATAAAGCGGGTAGGCGCAGGCGGGAAAATACCTCTCTAAGGATATTAAATATCTCTCTACTGAAGAACTATTAAAGGGAGAGTCTTCAAAGGTGGTGAAAGCAGTGTAGCGAAGCGCACCGGGTTAAGCTATCTATATATATAAAAATGAAAAATGTTTGTGTGTTTGTTTGTTTGTTGGCTTATAGACTCCGAAACTACTGAACCGATTTTCCTGAAATTTTTACAGTAACATCACGTGAGCCCTAAAAATAAAATAGGCTACTTATTTTTTCGATAGGGGCAGGGGAATTGGTATCCCCCATAGGATGCCAATATTAATTATCGCATATATTAAGATCCGCTGCACGCATTATGCAGAACTTTTGGTAGTAAGATCTTCTGGGCCCCAAAATTAAAATAAAATAGCAGCGGGGGAAGTGGAATCCCCCATAGGACCCCAATGTTTAACATCGCATATCTAAAGAACTGTAATAGTGAGAATGTTCAAACTTTCTAGAAGTCACTCTTATGGTATACAACACTTTTGAAAATAACAATAAAGCGGGTAGGCGCAGGGGGGGGAATACCTCCCATAGGATGCATATATTAAATATCGCTCAACTGAAGAACTATTAAAGGGAGAGTCTTCAAAAGTGGTTAAAGCTACTATTATAGTAAACTATAAATTTCAATTTACAAATGGGCGGGGTAGACGGGGGAGGAGCAGTACCCCTCATATATAGAAATATTAATAAGAGCCACTGCACGCATTTTGTTGAACTTTTGGTAGTAGGATCTTCTGAGCCCCAAAATTAAAACAAAATAGCGGCGGGGGTAGTGGTACCCGCCATAGGACGCCAATGTTTAATAACGCATATCTTAAGAACTGTTATAGTGAGAATGTTCAAACTTTGTGGAAGTCACTCTTATGGTATACTACACTTTTGCAAATAAAAATAAAGCGGGTAGGCGCAGGCGGGAAAATACCTCTCTAAGGATATTAAATATCTCTCTACTGAAGAACTATTAAAGGGAGAGTCTTCAAAGGTGGTGAAAGCAGTGTAGCGAAGCGCACCGGGTTAAGCTATATATATATAAAAATGAAAAATGTTTGTATGTTTGTGTGTTTGTTTGTTGGCTTATAGACTCCTAAACTACTGAACCGATTTTCCTGAAATTTTTACAGATACATCACGTGAGCCCTAAAAATAAAATAGGCTACTTATTTTTTCGATCGGGGCAGGGGAATTGGTATCCCCCATAGGATGCCAATATTAATTATCGCATATATTAAGATCCGCTGCACGCATTATGCAGAACTTTTGGTAGTAAGATCTTCTGAGCCCCAAAATTAAAATAAAATAGCAGCGGGAGAAGTGGAATGGTCCTATGGGGGCGCCAATGTTTAACATCGCATATCTAAAGCACTGTAATAGTGAGAATGTTCAAACTTTCTAGAAGTCACTCTTATGGTATACAACACTTTTGAAAATAACAATAAAGCGGGTAGGCGCAGGGGGGGAACTACCTCCCATAGGATGCATATATTAAATATCGCTCAACTGAAGAATTATTAAAGGGAGAGTCTTCTAAAGTGGTTAAAGCTATTATTATAGTAAACTATAAATTTCAATATACAAATGGGCGGGGTAGACGGGGGAGGAGCAGTACCCCTCATATATAGAAATATTAATAAGAGCCACTGCACGCATTTTGTTGAACTTTTGGTAGTAGGATCTTCTTAGCCCCAAAATGGAAATAAAATAGCAGCAGGGAAATGTTAGCCCCCATAGGACGCCAATGTTTAATATCGCAAATCTTAAGAACTGTTATAGTAAGAATGTTCAAACTTTATAGAAGTCACTCTTATGGTATACTACACTATTGAAAACAAAAATAAAGCGGGTAGGCGCAGGGGGTAAATACCTCCCATAGGATGCATATATTAAATATAGCCCATATGAAGAACTATTAAAGGGAGAGTCTTCAAACGTGGTTAAAGCTACTATTACGGCAAACTTTAAATTTCAATTAAAAATGGGCGGGGTAGACAGAGGAGGAGCAGTACCCCTCATAGATAGAAATATTAATAAGAGCCGCTGCACGCATTTTGCTGTACTTTTGGTAGTAGGATCTTTTGAGCCCCAAAATTGAAATAAAATAGCAGCGGGGAAATGTTAGCCCCCATAGGACGCCAATGTTTAATATCGCAAATCTTAAGAACTGTTATAGTAAGAATGTTCAAACTTTGTAAAAGTCAATCTTATGGTATACTACACTTTTGAAAATAAAAATAAAGCGGGTAGGCGCAGGAGGAAAATACCTCCCATAGGATGCATATATTAAATATCGCTCAACTGAAGAATTATTAAAGGGAGAGTCTTCAAAAGTGGTTAAAGCTATTATTATAGTAAACTATAAATTTCAATATACAAATGGGCGGGGTAGACGGGGGAGGAGCAGTACCCCTCATATATAGAAATATTAATAAGAGCCACTGAACGCATTTTGTTGAACTTTTGGTAGTAGGATCTTCTGAGCCCCAAAATGGAAATAAAATAGCAGCAGGGAAATGTTAGCCCCCATAGGACGCCAATGTTTAATATCGCAAATCTTAGAAACTGTTATAGTAAGAATGTTCAAACTTTATAGAAGTCACTCTTATGGTATACTACACTATTGAAAACAAAAATAAAGCGGGTAGGCGCAGGGGGTAAATACCTCCCATAGGATGCATATATTAAATATAGCCCATATGAAGAACTATTAAAGGGAGAGTCTTCAAACGTGGTTAAAGCTACTATTACGGCAAACTTTAAATTTCAATTAAAAATGGGCGGGGTAGACAGAGGAGGAGCAGTACCCCTCATAGATAGAAATATTAATAAGAGCCGCTGCACGCATTTTGCTGTACTTTTGGTAGTAGGATCTTTTGAGCCCCAAAATTGAAATAAAATAGCAGCGGGGAAATGTTAGCCCCCATAGGACGCCAATGTTCAATATCGCAAATCTTAAGAACTGTTATAGTAAGAATGTTCAAACTTTGTAAAAGTCAATCTTATGGTATACTACACTTTTGAAAATAAAAATAAAGCGGGTAGGCGCAGGGTGGAAATATCCCCATAGGATGCATATATTAAATATCTCTCAACTGAAGAAGTGGTTAAAGCAGTGTAGCGAAGCGCAGCGGGTAAAGCTAGTTTCAATATATAAAAATGCATTAATTGCTTATTATTTGGAGTTTATAAGTAAAAAAAAAAAACAATAAAATACCAAACATAACAATTCTTGAACTAAAACGAGCAAGCAAAAAAAAACAATTCATAAATATGTAATACAGTATTTATCGGATATAAGAAACTTAAAAAATCCAGGAAAAAAGTTTCTTATAAGCGTTTCTTTCTTATATACAACTATTTTATATAAGAAACTTATTTATAGCTATGGCCATAAGACTTTCATATTTTGGTTTTCTGTCTCTTTTTTTTTGTTACATAGGGTCATCACCTGACAATTTTTCGTTATAATAAACATCAAACTTCATAAAAAAAAAACGCTGACAAAAATTTTAAAGTTTTTTCTATATGGCATTTGACGTTTGGTATGACAAAAAATTGTCAGGTGAAGACCCCATGTTAACGTTTCTAACTTTAAAATAAGTATTGTCTGTCTTTTGAGTTGTTCACTATTTTAGATAACGTTGAAAGTCCAATATTACATTTTTTTGCAATTTCGCTTCTTTTTATACCGTTTTGTATTTCTTTTAAAATTTTAACTTTTGTTTTTATTGACAAAAACACAAAGCTTCTCATGAGTACCAGCTCGCTCATCTAAAACTAAAGCTGGAGGTCCATAACACGCGTTTTCGCCTCCATGCAGCGCATGCTTTTATAAACTTACTTGCGTTCTACGTTTCAAGTTACATGTAACGCTTTTTATGCAGCAGCAGCACAAGTAAAAATAAAATTTAATTTGTCAAAATCAGCTGATTTGTTGGAACGCTGCTTGTGACGCTTACAAAAGTAGAAAGTAAATCTACTTTTTGCATCAAGGCATCTACGCGTTTGTGCATGTAACTTACTTCGTATAACTACACAGATTCTACTTTTTTGACAGCTGCGTATGCTGCGAAAAAGCGAGTAACGCGTGGTGTGGACCTCCAGCATAAAAGTAAAAAAAAAACTTTGTTCTTGTTGTAAAACTGTCAGAAAACAGAGTTGTCCATGCAAACTACATAAATTCTGTGTTGCCGTTGGAAGTTTCTTATATAAATTCTTCTTCTATACATTTTGTGATTTTGGTGTTTAAGAAAAATGTTCTTTTATCAGTTTTTTTCTAATAAGCGTTTTTCTTATATGAAACTTTTTTTGTTAGAAAAATCGCAAAAAAGACATGGTGTTTTTGAAAATGTTTCTTATAAGCGTTTTGTTCCTATATGAGATGTTCTTATATCCGAATAATACTGTATGCATTTTCCAATTAATGCATAAGGTGTGGTATCAAGTCATATCGTCATAATATCCTAAATAAGATTTAAAATAATTAGTATTGTGGTTATTTTGTTGAACTATTTATGGTTTTTAATCCAAATTTTTAATATTTTTAATTAGGCTTAAGTTCATGAAATTTAATTTTTATTAAATTATTTTTTATGAAGAAAGGAATTTTACAACATGAAAATTAATTAAAATTGTTATTGATAATCTTTCATTCTTGACGTGGCTCGGGCTCGAACCCTGGCCGGCAGGTTACCATGACATGTTTCGATCGCAACCACTCGATCTCCTCAGATGGATTTGCCGTCTTACACTCGCAGCCATCGACGACTGCTGACGTCACTAGTCAAACATCAATCCTTAAACCAAATTGTATTTTAACATTTGGTAGATCGAAATTTGCTTTCCTGAATGATTATCCATTTTAATTGATTTTACATGTTTTTTCCTTTACTTCTGTTTTTTCGTACTTTCGTCAAGAATTTTTCTTGAAGTCCAAGTACATTTTTTTGTTTTTTCACTTTGTCTTTCTCTTTTCTGTTGACCTTTTTCAGCACAACTTGAAGGACAAATGTACACATAGAGCTCGTGCCTTAGCTTTAACAATAATTAGTATTGTGGTTATTTTGTTGAACTATTTATGGTTTTTAATCCAAATTTTTAATATTTTTAATTAGGCTTAAGTTCATGAAATTTAATTTTTATTTTATTCAAGTTGTGCTGAAAAAGGTCAACAGAAAAGAGAAAGACGAAGAAGAAATCATAAAAATAATAAAATAAAAATAATAAAAACCAACATAACACAAAGCCTTTCTTTCTTTTTTTTTTTGTCAAAAAGTGAAGTTACAAAAGAACAGTTTTATTTTTTTTTCCTATACTAATCAACAACACAAATAAATAAAAATAAAATTCAACTTATTGATCAACAACTGAAAATAAAACATTTTGAAACAAAACATAAACAAAACATAAAGAAAAAAAAAAAAAAAAAAAAAAAAAAAACAACAAAACAAAACAAAACTATACCAACTACAAAGATGGAAACTAGAAGCGAATCTTCTGCGAAAAGAGCTAGAGAGTCCCACCAAGAGTTGGACCAATATGTAAAAATGCCGCGTTTATCTTCTTCTGATAAAATGTTTCTTAAAGAATTAATAAGAGAAAGTGAACACATAACTTCTGAAATTATTAAAAACTCAATAAGAGATAGTGAGAATAATACTTCTGAGGTCATAAAAAATTACATAAGAGAGAGTGAAGATAAGCATTTTAAATTTATTGAGAACTTAATAAAACAAAGTGAAGAGAGAATTCTCAGCGTTATTGATAATGTTAAGTCGGAGCTCAATATGATTAATGAAAGAGTAAACAAACTAGAAATAAAAAGTGTCGAATTTGATGATATGAAAAAACAAATCAGCGAATTAAAAAAGAACGTATCAAAGCAAGAAAATTCTGTTGTTGCCGGTAGTGTGCGAATTGCTGGTATACCCTACTATGATAACGAAAATCTACGTTCAACCTTTCAAAACATTTGCAAAAGTGTTAATATACCCGTGCCGCAGATTGATAGCATATACAGACTTAAAAAAATGTATAAAAATAATAAGCCGTACAACCCTAACGATGAAGTAATTGTAGTTAAATTACAATCGCCATTTGAAAAAAACTATTTGCTAAAATCTATTGCAAAATACCGACGTGAAAACCAATGTACATTGCGCTTAGATCACGCTGGGTTTGAAAGTGAACAACCTATATATATAAATGAAAATTTAACTCCTTATAACCACGGTATTTTTAAAGAAGCCTTAATTATGCGGAAGAATAAACGTCTAAAGTCAACATTTACCCTACGTGGCCTGGTTTATGTAAAAAAATTCGATACTGAAGATGCAATGCTGGTAGAATCTGTTGAAGAACTCAGGGAGCTTTTTCGCGTATAACTACTTAGATAACTCTAATAATGCAAGCATTAATTATATACCCTTTTTTATTATGTACTTATATACTTTTTATCCCGAATTACATACTAAATCATTAAGCTGTTTTATATTCTTAAATTCATATTTCTTACTAGTTTTCAAATTTTATTGCGTTGTACTGAGTGATAAATATGACAGACTCATTTTTTGATCAATTTGGTTCCAGAGATGGTAATTACAATATGGTTCGTGTTTTATCTAAATTACATAAAGGTTTTAATATTGTTCATATGAATGCTCAAAGCTTATTGCCTAAAATGGATGAGTTTCGTTATCTTTTAATAAATTCTGGTATTGATGCTATATGTATTTCGGAGACGTGGTTTAATCCTGACATTGATAGTAGTCTGTATAGATTAGATGGATATAGAATATTTCGATCTGATAGACGGCGGAATGGCGGTGGTGTTGCGATCTATATTGAATTTATATTTGTTGATGTAAACTCTAAGGTTTGTAAAATCTTACTTGCATGTGCCTATAGACCGGTCAGGAACATGAAATTGGACACGTTAACTGAGAAACTGGAGCTATTATCTGTGACGTACCCTGAGGTTATTATAGCTGGGGATTTTAATAGTAATTTGCTTATGACAGGTGAACTAACCACAATTATGTCGTTCATTAACTTATCTCCTGTAAATACACATCGACCCACTCATTTCACATCATCATCAACTACACTTCTTGATCTGTTTTTTGTCTCTAATATTGATAAAATATTACATTATGAGCAGCTGGCAGCATCTGCGTTTTCGAGACATGACGCTATTTTTATATCTTATGATATTTCAATTGCTCAACAGTCTCAGAGTTATAGTTTTCGCGACTTTAACAATATTGATTACTTGTGCTTGTATAACGACCTTATAAATGTAACTTGGAATGATATTTACAACTTTCCTTCTGTCGATGAGAAATTGTCATTTTTGAATAGAGAAATTTTACGTTTATATGATGGTAATGTACCCAAAAGGACTAGGAAATTGGGAAAAGGACAAAGACCGTGGTTTACTGATGATGTGAGGACATTAATTGAAAGCCGAGATAGTTTGTATCGCACATGGAAACGTTATAGAACCCCTGAACTCCTACAACAATACCGCATGGCCAGAAGGGCTGTGGTCTCGAAAATAAGGTCTGTTAAGAATGCTTATTATTCTAATAAATTCGAAATGGCTATGGGCAGTAGGAACACTTGGAAGCACTTAAGGGATATTGGTATTGGAAAATCAGTTGTTCGCACGGCGGACATTGATATTAACTTATTGAACCACACCTTTGTAAATATCTCGTCCCCTAGTGCAACCCCTGATTTCTATGATCATATACCATCTAGTAGCTTATCTACTGGAGAGTTTGATTTCCAATGTTTTGATGACTTGGAGGTAATTGAAGGTTTCCATGCGACTAAATCAAACTCCATAGGATTTGACAATATGGATCCAAAATTCATCAAAATTATTCTGCCATGGCTAGTTAAATATTTTAAGCACATTTTCAATACTATTGTCATAACTAACTCTTTTCCCAAAGAATGGAAATACGCCAGGATCGTCCCAGTGCCAAAGTCGAGAGGTGATTTTCGTCCCATTGCCATCCTGCCATACTTTTCGAAGGTTTTTGAGCGCATGATTCAGAAACAGATATATAAATACGTGAACGATAACAATCTATTGACTGATCGTCAATCTGGCTTTCGACCTCGGCGTAGCTGTATAACGGCGTTATCCGATGTAGTAGAAGACATTAGAGGGAACTTGGATGATGATCAAGTCACATTTTTGGTTCTACTAGACCATTCCAAGGCCTTTGATACGGTCAATCATTCTATTCTCTGTTTTAAACTCTCGAGGTTTTTTAGGTTTTCTTCTTTTTCAGTAAAACTAATTAAAAATTATCTATCTGAGAGAACACAATCTGTCTCCTTTAATGGGTGTATTTCTCACCCGTTGAAAGTTAAACATGGTGTTCCACAGGGCTCGGTCCTTGGACCGCTTTTATATTCGCTATACTCAAATGACCTTCCACAAAATCTACATTATTCTAAAATTCAAATGTATGCTGACGACGTTCAAGTATACCTCAGCAGTCCTAGGGACTCATACCTTACAAGTGTAAACCACTTGAATTTTGATTTGAACAAAATTTTCAATTGGGCTTCGGCTAATGGCTTGAAACTAAATCCGGAAAAATCCAAATGTTTAGTGATAAGTAGAAAAAATATAGTAATGGATGATATTCTGAATATTTATATTGGAGATGCTAGAATTGCTGTTGTTGCCACGGTTAAAAATCTAGGGATAACAATGAATAGGACTTTGACTTGGTCGGATCACATAAATCAGGCTTGTGGCAGGATATATGGTATGTTAAGGGGATTGTGGATCACACAATATTTTACACCACTTAGAATAAGAACTTTAATTGCGAAGACTTGTTTAATACCGACGTTACTTTATGCCTCTGAAATATATGCCGGCTGCAACTCCCGGGATCTGAGAAAACTTACCACTACGTATAATAACATTGTTCGTTACGTTTTTGGTCTGAAAAGGTTTGATAGAATAAGTTCGTATTCCTGCCGTTTACTTCATTTACCATTTAATAATTTTCTTAAATTTAGGAGCATTATCTTCCTACACAGGATTATAATAACTATGGAACCGAAGTACCTTTACGATCGCTTGCAGTTCGCGAGATCGCTTAGAGGGAAATCTATTATACAATTTCGTCATAGAAGTCACGCATCAGAATGCCAATTTTTTTTATTTAGTATACGTCTCTGGAATCAACTTCCAAATCATTTGCAAACCACTTGCAACGCAATAAAATTTAGAAAATTACTTAGTGATTATTTTTCTTAAAGCTTATCGTTAATCAAATGTGATGATTGTATTTCTGTTTAATTATTAAATTATTATTATTATTATTTATTATTCAATTAATCTTTATGAATGTTTTTATTTCAATTGTATACCTATTTATTATTATTATATTTTATTACTATTATATTATTTATCTTTTTTTTATTAAGTTCAATTGTGTACCCTACTATTGCTAAAGATATTATCTGTCTAATATAACCTATCTGATTCTAATACTATAATTCATAAGATTTCATATCTTGTTGTATTAGAAAGCCAACTACATTGTGATAAATAAATAAATAAATAAATCAAATATTTAACCCATTTTTCGCCACATTCATGTTGATCGATGATGAAGATAAAAAAACATTGCAAAATATTGTAATTTTAGTCATCGGTCGGCGATAAATAGGTTAAAATGAAGATAACTGAACACCTTCTTTGTTTGTATTAAAAAATATTTTCTAAACAAATACATTTTGTATATGAGACGAAACAAATAATTAAAAACACAAAAAAAAAATATGTTATAATACTACAAAATATTGAAAATTTTGTTACTTCGGTTAATCGGTTAATCGACTGAAATTAACCGGTTTAATCGTTAATCGAAAAAAGCCAATTTGAAATCAACCGACCAGTTAATCGGGTAGTAATTAATCGGTTAACCGTCAAGCGGTTAACCGAATGAATACCCTAATACATATACAAAATATGATTGATATTTCAAATTCTTATCTTATATGTACACTTTTGTGCCAAAACCATTATTCCGGGGAGAAAGAAATTTGTTTGTCTCCCAGTAAAAACTTTTTCAAAATGGATAGCTTCTTTCACTCGTTATTTAGTAGCTTTCTTCCATAAGAACTTCGATAACAACTTTTTTCTGGATGTATTTAGATAAAAAAAATGACTTACTTTTGAATTTGTTCATTTTGGCACAACGCTTGTAAAATGCATTAGTTTTTCAGTAGAATTGTATGTAGTGCTTTTATGTGTTTCTGATTACTTAACATATTATTTTGTAGGCGAAGATTTTACTGGGTCTTTAACCCGTTTATTTAGTCTACTTTCACACGTTTCATCTTTTGATGCTCAACTCTTATGTTTTTAGGTGAGAGAAGAAAGAAGAATGGGGGTTAGTACAGAGATGCCTGTACTCGGTCAGTACGCATTGTGTTTTTATTCGTTGGTATATGCCAGCAATGGCTGCATGTAATTTTTTTCTTTTCTTTTTCTCTTTGATTCGCTGTTAAAGAAATTGTTGTTGTTTTGAACCGAAAAAAGTTAAAACCGATTGCTGCGTGTGATTATGTTGGCATCTTTAAAAGGGAATTGAAAAGAAGTTGAGCATCAAAAGATGAAACATGTAAATTAAGACTTATGAACCGATTTTTTTAATTTTAACTACCAGGTATTCTACCAAGTCTATTTCAGGTAAAAAAGAAAAAGATTATAGGAATAGGTAAATTAAAGATTTATATCTCAGCCATTTGTAAACCGATATAGTTAAATTTCAATAATATACTATTTCGGACTACATACGATATAAATATAAAACAACGTTGTCACTATCAATTCCATAAAAACCCAGAATATTTATAATACTGTTATCAAAGCTGATTTTTAAATTTTACATTTTTATCGGATTAAAGAAAATAAATAATTTTTTAAAAAATTATCCTCCAGCTTAACAAAATAAATATAAATTTAATGAAATTATTAAATACCCATGAACTTTAACTATGTTTTTGTTTGATTATTTTTTAATAAAAGTCGAAACAAATTTGTTTAAAATTGATTTTAAATTGCACGATTTTTAAAACAAAAAAGACGATCTTTTATAGTTTTTTCTCAGGAAATTGACGATTTTGACACAAATTTATCTGACAGCACTGATTAAAACCAAAACAAGAAAAGGCTAAAAAAAATTTAAAATAACAAAATATTACAATTGTTTTTTGTTTATTTTCATCATATAAATTATGCATTCATCATTTAAATTCCTTCTATTTTTTATTTATTTAAAAAAAAAATAGTATATAAACATATTTTAAATTTAAAATATCTACATTTTGTTTTTCTCGCACCAATTTCAAATGTGATTGATTTTGACAGTTCTTGAAATAAACTTTTCGCAAAATATTGTTATAGAAACACTTTTTCTCGCATCCTTCTAATAATTGCTGGAAAATTATTTAAATGACAGATAACTCTCGCAAAAAAAGATACAGAAACACTTGTGTGAGAAAAACCATTTTTTGTTTCATTTCACACTATTTTTGTTGCAATTCACACGTTTCATGCGAAAAGTTTTACGATGTGAAAAATAAAGAAACGGGCTACTGGTGCAAAGCAAAACGGCTAAAGCTGCAGATCAGTGTTGCCAATTTAGCCATTTAGTGGCTAGATTCAGCAATTTTTCACCCTGTTTAGCCATTAAAAAATTAGTTTAGACATTAGCCATTTTTCTTAGCCATTTTTCAACTTGTTTAGCCATAAAATTTTTTTGCCGTTTTTCTTTTAAAAGAATAATTTTTATTTTATTATAAAAATTTATAAAAGTAAAATAAACATTTTGAACAATTAAACCGCCTTTAATTTAAATCACAACTTTTACAAATGCTGAAAATCTCTATAAACTATGACGCTGAAACATCTTTCAAAATAAAGGAACCGTATTCCACTATTAAATTTATAAAATTGATCAACTTAAACACCGCTGTTTCTTTCTTGTTGCAACTATTTCAATAAAGGGATGCTGGCGGTAACAAAAAAATTTCAGAATTGACTATATGAGAGCAACTCACTTCCATGGTCTAATGCTGAAGTAGAGAGGGTGTTTAGCCAAGTTAAAATCGTTAAAAGTAATTTGAGAAATAGGTTACATTAAGCAACCGTTAATTCGATTTTATCAATTAGGTAACTATTTTTACCATAACAATACAATATTTATACCACCATCATAATAGTGGAGGGGGACTATGCGTTTGTGCTGATGTCTGTAACACCTTCAAATATTGGTCCTTAGCCCACCTTTTCGTATACCGATTGGCTCAGAATCACTTTCTGAGTCGAATTAACGATGTTTGTCCGGCTGGCTGGCTGTCCATGTAAACCTTGTGCGCAAAGTACAGGTCGCAATTAAGAAATTATTTGATAAAATTTGGTACAAGGGTTCTAATGTGGTGTAGGGTATCATAAAGTCGGGTTTAACCGACTATAAATTCTTAATTGTTTTTTATTGTAGATCTGGACTCAAAAGGTTGGGTAAATGTTGTCGTGATTATGATTTATCTTATATTTAAAGCTTATGTTTATTTGAAACTAATGAGTGATTCCTATGAGATGAACAATAACGACATCGAATTTTCCAATGATTTAATTTTTAATATTAATTTATTTTAATATTAATTTACCTTTAGTAATGATCTTAACTCAAAATTTTATCGTTAACAACTTTAAATGAATTATTTCTGTTTTGTTTTTGAATTTTAATGTGTTTTTATATAAAAAAGCTTTTATCTATTTTTTAGCCCATTTTTAGCCATTTTTTTCTGTAAATTTAGCACGTTTTGGCAACACTGCTGCAGATCCTCACCAAACGTTCAATTTATTTGGTTCACAGTGCAACAAGAACGAGTCTTTTTATAGCACTGTACATATAACGCTATTCAAAAATGTTTGACTACTTAATACAATAGAATAAGGCAAAAAACAGTAGGCAGCAAATAAATAAATAATTTTATTTTATAAAATAATTCTCAGTGATTTATTGAAAATACTAAATACATATTTAAAAACAAAGAGAAAAAAGTAGTATTTTTTCATTTAAAGAAGTTAACTAAAATGCCTAAATACTTCGTGTTTAAAGTGCTGAGCATTGC
Organism: Pollenia angustigena; assembly: GCA_930367215.1. NCBI lineage: Eukaryota > Metazoa > Arthropoda > Insecta > Diptera > Polleniidae > Pollenia > Pollenia angustigena. The sequence goes on along the minus strand of OV884058.1, from coordinate 81,118,697 downwards.
TGGTTGTTTGAATATTGTTGGGTAATCGGTTCCAAAGCTGAATGGAGTTTATAAAAAATGCCTTACAGATAACTGACTACGATATCGATTACTGTTAATCTTTTTTCCTCTATTTGATCTGGAGAAGATAATTCGATTATATAACAGGTTATCAAAAGATATGTTATATAACTGCTTTGCAAAACGGAAAATTGAGAATCGTGTTAGACCAAAAACGTATCTGGCGATATTATTATAAGTTACATTGAGTTTTATCTTGCGAATAGTTCATACCCATACAATAGTGTTGGTATTAGGTATGTCTTTGCCAATAACATACGGATACGGGAGTGTAGTAATGAGTCATCCACAGAATGCGCAACATAGCAACGTTCTACCGCAAATTACATTTATGTGCTAAGACCAGTCAAGTTTAGAATTAAAGATTTTTTAGCTGATTCTACTATTTGTATACTTGAGTTGTGAATTGGTGGCAAGGATGTGGGGATTAGATTGCTCTTACCAAAAACCATAGCCTGAGTTTTTCTAGCGTTTAGGAAAAGACCATTCCCTGAAGCTCATATGTTAATCCTGTCTAGATTTTGGTTAAGCTTACCTATGCATTCTGTGGTATAGGATGGATGACAACTAATATACAGTTGTACATCAACCGCATACATTTGTATTCCACAGTGTTTAAGTTGAGACGGTAAATCATTAGAGTATATGGAATATAAAAGTGGACCAAGTATAGAACCCTGTGGTACACCTCTCGAAACTAAGCAACTGTTTGATTTGTCATTACCATAGTAGACTGCCATAGTAAACATTTCCTAATTTGGACAGGACAACTTCTGTCGGGTCAGCTAGTAATACATAAATCTTGGCCTTATAACATAATTTTTGTTTTGGAGGGTCCATGACTGCCCATGGGTCTCACTCTGGAAATTAGTCTGTAAATACTGTGGTGTAGAGTATCAAATGCTCGGGCTTGACGGTCTATTATTTCTTACTTGTTCTGTTTTTATTTTTATTATACCCTTCACCTCAGGTGGAAAACAGAAATATTTATTGATGTTTAAAAATTCAATGTCAATTAAATTGCAATGAATATTTTTATCGTGGGAATTTGGCATTGTCAATTTGTTTATGAGAAAAGCTGACTACTAGGATATTTTAATATATAAGACGCTATATAAATTCAATAAAATCAGAATTAATTGAGCATTCAAATTGATTGACTAATTATTTCTCAAAAAGGTAATTTTAATGCTCGTCTAATGCGGCAGAAGTGCTTAGCAATACTTACCCCTTTTTTTCTACACTAAAAATCATCCGACCACTACATGGCAATCCTGCCTAATTTTTTTAATTCCTGGAATTTTTTTTTAAAAAATTTAAGTTAAAAATCATTTTGCCTAAATTTTTTTTTAATCCCTCGAATTAAAAAAAAAAAACAAAAAAATTTAAAAAATTTGTTAACAATCGATGACGTCCCAAGAGGAAATTGACAACATCTCTAAAAAGTGGCAGAAACTAACTATTAACAACAGAAGAAGACGAGGAATACACTCTCAAGCCCATAACTGAAACTACGGAACCACCACCAAAATACATACCAACACCAAAAAACGCTGGTCCCAAACCTATATCAATAGAAGAATATAGGCGAAGACAGGCGAAGAACACAAAGGACTCCAAATCATTCACCGAATCTGCCCATAAGCCAAAAAAGCGAGGTGGCAAGAAGAGAAAGTTTGAACAGACGTGTGCCAACCTCCAACGCATAATAAACATAAGCAAAGGAGCTCAGAAGAAAATATTAATTGAGGAATTAGACGCACTAAAGAAGAAAGGCTGGAGAAACGAACACTAGAAACTTTCGAAGTAACAGAAGAAGTCAAAATAAAACAAGTCTTAGAAACTATCATAATAATGGGGATAGCAGATAAAAAACTTGAACAAACATCTAATACATATGCGGTAAATGACAATAGGATATCCCTATGTTTAGATATAATAATTGTTTTAATAATAGTTGTTATGATAATAGTACTTTGGAAATTGTTAAAAAATTATATAAAAAAGGAAATTACTACTAATGCAGTAACAAACAATTAATTAAATATACAAACAAAAAAAAAATATATATACAGTAGACGCTCGCAAATTAGAACCGCTTTGTTTTTGAGGCGATTCTAATTTCTGAATTTTTCTAATTTCTGGAGGCTAATTCTGAATTGCGATGCGAAAATCAATACGATGCGCAAATGAAATGCGATGCGAAAGAAAATTGGTATTCTGTTAGACTTTCGCAATCGCATTCGCAATTTATTTCAAATTGTGGCAACGCTGCTCAAATATATGTACGTCAGTGTCAATAAACATCAAATTAAAAATAAATAAATTGTTTGTGTTTCGCTGTGAAAATTGTTTAATTAATTTATTTAGGACATTCTGTAATAAAAAAAAATAATAAAAATGGATTTTGTGGCACTGTGGTTCGACGACGAACAAAATGAAAATGTTTTGTGTGTACTTTAAAATCGGCCCAATCCTATTAAAATTTAAGTTAAAGTCAAATATTTTTGAACTGGTTTATATATTTCATACTTTTTCCATCCTGCAGCTTCTCTAATAGGTGGTCCATTGATATTTAGTTCTTCAGTTAACGTTTGCCACAAAGAATTTGCCGACCGATGAGCATTTGGCTGTGCTTATTCATATATTCTATCATTATTTCAAATTGACGCGGTTTGGTGGTTTTATTGCTTGCTTCCCTGAATTAAATAATAAATATATGATGAATAAATAAATAAAATATTATCTTTCACTAACATGTTTGTACTTTGCGAATGCTATTTTGTTGTCGAATAAATTTTGCGAATTTGACATTTGTTTTCGCAATGTAGAATACCGACTTGTCACCTTTTCGCATTTGAAATGCGATTAAAAAAAAACTTGCGAATATCGCAATACAGAATAGCAATTGTTCGCATTTATGCATTTTCACATCGCATTGATTTTCGCATCGCAATTCAGAATAAGCCTCCTGGACTTTTTTCCCGAATAAAAAGTTTAGTAAATTTACTTCCAAAAACTTAAATAAAACACTTAAAATTTTTTTAATTCAATTTTATTTGATAAAAACAAGAAAACAAAACGAAACAATTCAGTCCAATACATTAAATGTATTTTTTTTAAATTAAAAATATGAATATAAAAAAACTAATGGAAACATAACAATTCAGTCCAATTACATCACATGTATTTTTTTCTTAATTAAAAACTAAAAAATTTAATAAAGTTAAAAGTTATTGGAGGGATAGGCTGCAGAATGGCCCAATTTTAAAACTAATCATTGTTTGACATATAATCAGTCATATTCGTTTGTATTTTTGGTCTCATCGAAGCCGAAATATCATTACGAAGAGCCAAAAGATTACTTGTGTGCTTAGTGGAAAACAATTCACTGTTATTGCACCATTTAATTAAATTATTTACGCTTTCAATGGTTGTATCATTAGAGACAACTGGTGAGACTTCAACAACATCGTCTTCGCTGCTATCTGAAGACTCACCATCGCTACTGAGAACATATACAGATCCATCATCAAACATATCTTCATTCCATCTGTCGATGTCTTCTATACCAATGCAATCGTTTGGAGCTATTTCTTCTAAAAGAGCTTGAGTTCTCTGAATAACTTCGTTGCAGTCCTGATCTATTTGCAACAATTGTGCTATTGGCACGTCATCGTCGCTGTCGTATTGGTTAGAGTCCCAATTGGACAACTTTGACCAAGATTTTTTCATAACACTTTGTGGTACCTCATCCCAAGCTTGTTGCAGCAATAAAATTGCATTGCGGATTGAATGGGATTTCAAATGATTCTTCAGTTCACCACCTTCAGCAATTAATTGAGAAAGAAACATACTTCAGTAATTGAGCTTTGTTAACTTAATAGGGTTTTGATCCATTGGTTGTAAAGCTGCTGTCACATTTGGTGGAAAGAATAATGCAACTATGTTTCCATCCTCACTTTTAAGTTTCTCAATGGGTGCATGAGCGGAGCAATTATCTATAAACAATATGGCTTTCGGTGGTAAATTATTTTCCTGAGAAAAGCGGATCACCTGTAAATTGAAAAATATTTTTAAATTACTGAACCTGAAATCAATATTTGTTTTTACCTCTTTAATAAATGTTCGGTGAAACCATTCGTGAAAAATCCGAGAAGTCATCCAAGCATTTTTTGAAAAGTTGTAATGCAGAGGATTATTGAAACTTTTAAAACATCTGGGGTTTTTTGCTTTTCCAATTACCAAAGGAACTAATTTATGTGATCCATCAGAGTTTGCACCAAGTAGGACTGAAATTCTGTCTTTTTGAATTTTATGTCCAGGGGCGTTTTTTTCAAAAGCAGAGACAAATGTTCTGTCTGGTAGGCAACGAAAAAATAATCCGGTTTCGTCAACATTATATATTTGTGACTCCATTAACCCCATCTCAGCGACCTTTGCACGATATCGATGAATAAAAGGAGCGACAGAAGCAACATCACTGGAAAGAATCTCGCCACAAATTTTTAAAAAACGGATTCCGTGTCGTTTCTTAAATTTGGAAAACCATCCATCACTTGCACGGAATGCATTTTCATCTTTATCGGGATATTCCTCTCTAAATATTTGCTTAGCTTTCTCTTTAAGTATGGGCCCAGTCACTGCACACCTTTTTTCTCGTTGATTTAAAAACCACTCCATTTTTGGGTATTCAGCGCTGTGTAAAGATTTATTCCTTGATTCCTGATATGTGTTGGAAACAACATTTAATATTGCTGTCCTATGTGATTTGATATAGCTGATTGAAGATGTCGTAACATTAAAATCTAGGGCTAGCCGGTTCCCTTGAACGCCTTTGTCAAGCTTTTCTAATATTTTGACCTTAGTTTGTAATGATAAAGTGTTTTTTTTTACGTTTATTAAACATTTTTAATGATACACTTTCACTTTTAAATATAGACTTCCAAAATATGTACACGCGCTTCGAATTTCACAATCAAACTAGCCACAAATATACATAAATGCCACAAAAAAGCAACAAATAAGGAGAAAACATACATGATTTGGTTATTCCCCTTTTTAGTTTTACTATGTTCAAACAGAATAAAAATAAACTGCGGATTTCTTGTGTTCAAATAACAAAAAAAAAAAACGCTCTGAAATTAGAATTTTATATTCGAATTTTAGAGCGTTTAATGTATTGCAAACACTGATTCTAATTTCTGGACGTTCAAATTACTGAAAGCTCTAATTTGTGAGCGTCTACTGTATATATATCGTATATTTCATACTTATGGACCAAATTATTGGAGAACTATAAAAGTTAATTATAAACGCTAAAAAATCAAAAGGTAGAAAATATACAGAAGAAACAATAAAAGAAAAGTACCACTTAATAAATGAATATAGTACACAATTTGGAAAACTAATAAGCTATTTATCAAATCCACTTAGACAGCAAAAAATTTAAGAATTTAAAACGTTAAAGACAACTGCAATCGAACTTTTGAAAGAACGCTCCAATTCAAACAGCTTAAAAATGTCAAACTTTGATAGCAAAAAAGCTTCGGACACAATTCCTATATTTGACGGAAAACCTACACACCTCGATATATTTCTATCAATGGTAGAAATGGTTCACGATGAACTTAACGAACAAGGGAAAAAGAACTTAATAAAATATATTATTGCCATGAAATTAAGCGATAGGGTTAGAAGTGTTTTAATGACACAAGACATACCAAAAACATTTAACGAACTAAAATCAACACTGACCAAACATTTCAAGTCAACAAAGACAGCCAGTAGTCTTCATTCGGAAATTAGAAATATTAAGCAAAGAGGTATTGTGTCAAGTTTTAGAGAAAAATAAACACATTGATCTCAGAACTAACCATAGTACAATTCAGTGACCTTGAAGACAGTTAAAATGAAATAGCACGATCTACAATTAGAATGTTGAACGAAAAATTAGCACCCGAAACATTCCAAGAAGGTTTACAAGAAAACATAACAACAGCAGTTATAGCAGCGCAACCTAAATCGCTAGCACAAGCATTTGAAATAGCAAGCACACGGGAAAGACTATTACAGGCAACAAATACATTAAAGATCTTTCATATAAATGATAGAAATCGACGCAGTAATAACAATTACAACTATAACAATAACAATAACAGATACAACAATCAAAGAAGACAAGACTTCAGCAGAAATGACAGAAACTGCAACAATAATTATAACAACAACAATAATAGTAGAAATTTTAATAATTTTAATAGGAATTTAAATAACACCAACAGTACACAGAAAAAATTATTGCCGAATTATTTTCAAACAAACGCTTGTTTGAAAATGATTTTAATTTCTATAAATTTTTTACTGATTCAAACAATATTTTTGTTTGATTTTTAATTAGCCAACAAAAATGTGGACAACTCTTCAAAAATATAATATACGCGTTATTGGTGTATTTCATAATTTGCACACAAAAAAATCATCTAGGGTATTTTACCAATGCGTACATAGGTAATTTATTTTTATATAAAAAAAAAAAAACTAAGTTTAGTTGCTTAAGATAATTGGTAATTTATAAAAAAAGTTTTGCCTAAAATTTTTGTTAATATTACAAATTGGGTTAGGTATCTTCTTCGAATGTTTTAATATATGTATGTATGTAGGTTTATTTGATTTTTTTCTTTCAATTGGAAATTTTTTTGTGAAAAAGTTCAAATTTAAATTTAAAGTTAAAATTTTTTAATTAAAAATAAATTAAAAACTATTCGATAGAGGATAAAGATACAACGTATTTATGTGAGTATATTATAAACATAAGATAAGGATCTCCACTGACATTTTTACAAATAAAATAATCCAACAAATTCAAAAAACTAAGTAATTTACCTGATAACCAACTGTATATCATATATCAAAATGTTCGAGGTTTAAACACCAAACTATCCAAATTATATAAAGAAAGCTTCGATTTTAACTATCATATTATAGTATTTACCGAAACATGGTTAACAGACAACGTGTTTAACATGGAAATACTATGTAACGAATATCAAATCTATAGGCGCAACAGAGCTGTTTTAAGTACTGAAGATGATGCTGAGGTTTCTACTGAAGGTACTATTCGTAAGGGCGGTGGGGTGCTCATTGCAGTATCCAATCGTTTTCATTCAGAACTATTATTGTCTGATTCAACACCAGATTTGGAATTTATCAGTGTTTTAATAAAACTAAAAAATAAAAACGTCTTTATAACATGCTCATACATTCCACCTAGATCTATACCATCTGTCTATGATGATCACTTACATGCTATAAAAAATGTTGTACTTGCAGCCAATCATATTGATTCTATTTTTGTTTATGGTGATTTTAACTTACCATCAGTATCTTGGAATCATTTACCTGACACACCAAACATGGTTCCAATTTATACAAATTTACATAGTGATAATTTCCTAAATGAGTTATCGGATCTCTGTCTATTTCAAATGAATTATATACAAAACAGTAAAGGCAAAATATTAGACTTAGTATTTGTCAATGATCCAACTGACTGTTCAATAAAAAGATCTAGCCCTGTAACAACTCCTGAAGATCCTTACCACCCGACTTTGGATTTAAGATGTTCTATACAGCTGGGCCCAGAGCCACAAAGTGACAATGACAAAGAGAGAATATTTTGTTTCAAAAAGTCAAACTATAATATGCTTAACAATCTTATTATTAATACAAACTGGCAAGACCTGCTATATTTGTCTAATACCAGCCATTTGGCTATTGATTTAATGATCGATACTTTTTATAAAACTCTTTTTGATATTATGGATAAATGTGTGCCAAAAAATGTAACTCACAAACAATCTGGTCCCCCTTGGAGCTCCAAACAACTATCAAAACTTAAAAATAAGAAGAACAAACTCTATAAAAAACACAAACAATCTAATTCACTTATTGATTTTGGAAATTACTCAATCTGCCGTGCGGAGTATAATTTGCTCAACACATCGTTGTACAACAACTATATAAATAATCTAAAAAACGATTTCAAACTTAATCCTAAATCTTTTTATAATTTTGTGAATTCCAAAAGAAGATGCCTAGAATTTCCACCTGCTATGAAATTTGAAGGTCAAGAATCTGATGATGCTGCTACCATAAGCAACATGTTTGCTGATTTTTTTGCTAAAACCTATACTGATGTCAAATATAACCTATCTGATAATTATCCATATCCTCTGCGTTCAACAAATCAAATATGTTTTCCCTCCATTGAACATTCACTGATTTCTCAAAATTTTAAAAATTTAAAAATATCTTTTAATCATGGACCTGATGGAGTTCCAAGTTGCATATTAAATAAATGTGCCGAAAGTCTTACCACCCCTTTATCGTACATATTTAACATTTCAATCAAGCACGGTTATTTTCCTAAGCTTTGGAGAAAATCGTATATAATACCATTATTTAAATCTGGATCTAAGTCAAATGTGATAAATTATAGGGGCATTGCCAAACTTAGTGCTATTCCAAAAGTTTTCGAAAAAATTGTTACAGATTTTTTCTGTCATCAAGTAAAATCTACATTATCACCTTTTCAGCATGGCTTTCGTAAAGGTTGCTCAACAAGTACTAACCTTTTGAATCTTACAACACATGTTAATCGAGGATTTGTTAAGGGACAACAAACGGATGCGGTCTACACTGACTTCAGTAAAGCTTTTGATAAAGTCAATCATAACCTTCTTCTCTGTAAACTGGACTCACTTGGTCTAAATTCGAATAGCCTTAATTGGATCAAAAAATACCTTTGTGATCGAACACAGACTGTCCGATTTAAAAATAAATCTTCTAAGATCATACGTGTTATTTCTGGAGTACCTCAAGGAAGCCATCTTGGACCTATTCTTTTTAGCTTGTTTATTAATGATCTTCCAACAATAATAAAATACTGTAACATTTTATTGTACGCTGATGATGTCAAAATTTACTTTAGCTATAAAAACCCATACGAACATATTTTTCTTCAAAACGATCTGGATAATTTTTATCAGTGGTGTAAAGCTAATCTTATGGATCTTAATCTAAAAAAGTGCAAATATATGCGATTCTTTAGGAGGAACTGCGTTAACGTTCATTACGTTCTAGGAGAGCATAAACTGGATCTAGTTGATGTTTTTCTTGATCTTGGAGTTTTACTCGATCAAAAACTGAGTTTTGTTCCACATATTCATATGACCGTCAATAAAGCCAGAGGTGTTCTTGCCTTCATCAAACGATGGGCAAAGGAGTTTACCGATCCCGATATTACAAAACAGCTATATACCTCGCTTGTAAGACCGATCCTTGAATATGGATCCGTAATTTGGGACCCGCAATACAACGTACATAGTAACCATATCGAATCTGTTCAAAAACAATTTCTTCTGTTTTGTCTGCGAGGTTTACAATGGAATCCGTCTATAAATCTACCATCATATCCAAGTAGACTTAGTCTAATTAAACTACCAACTTTAAAAAGCCGAAGAATTATGCTAAATGTATCCTTTATGTTAAATATAATCAATGGCGATATTTCATCAGAGTTTCTTTTGGAAAATATTACATTCAATGTCCCTCAAAGACCTACTCGTTACTTTTGCCCCATAGCATTACCATTTTTTCGCTGCAATTACGCTAATGCTGATCCATGGCAGAGAGTTGGAAAAGATTTTAATGACTTGTATAAATTAATTGATTTCTCATTAACCTCTACAATTGTAAAACGAAACATAATAATTTATTTAAACACTTAAAACAAAAAACTGTATATTTTTAATTATTCTACATATGTAAATTTTTTTTTTATGTCACATTGTATAGTCTGTAGGGATGTAATCCATAGACTTAATAAAAAAAAAAAAAAAAAAAAAAAAAAAAATGTACACATGTATATAAAAAAGAAACAATAATTATTTATTACTTTTATTGAAGATTAATTTGGACGACGCGAACATTTCCATGCTGGATCATTATGGATTTTAAGGGCAAAATTAGTTATAATCCTTGGAATTGTCGCATCTTAAACTTACAAGCAGCATTTCGTTATTTATCACACAAATTCCATTGAAAAGGATCAGGTAAAAAAGATTTACAAGCGTTAACAGAAGGAAGGTCTAATGAAAATTATGAGTTCCACTGAAACACCACTGGATGCGCTTGTTACAACAAAAACAAACAAAAATTACAAAATTCAAGTTTAAGTGAAAGCAAACTAAATATGCCCTACTTCGACAATTTAATAAATCAAAGTTATCGTTAAATTCCAATAGGTTTAAAAAATATATATCGCTCATTTGTTGCAACGTCGCACACTGGGGATTTCGCGGAAAAAAGTCAAATTGTCAACATAGTCTTCAAGCAATATGCAGTGATATGTTGCAATTTTAGACTAAATGGTACAATCAAATCAAACAGATTTACTCCGATCTGACTGCCAGTTTTTTTTTATATCCGTCTCAAACTCAGAACTTGTGTGTTTTACCGAACCAACTTAATTTAAACCTAAGAATTTAAATACGAATATTATTTTACTATGTGAGCTAACGTTTTTCTTTTTTTTTCTATTTAAAGTAGTATATTTCAGTATACTAAAATTGAAAAAAAAAAATCTGCAGAGACTTAAGTTTTTTTTTTTTTTGTATTTTTATGGACATATAACAAAAATCCCATTTTTCTCCAAACATTTGGACCTGGAATTTTTTCTTTACTTTTCCTCAGTTTGAAATTACACCGAATACATTGTCTTATATCTGTTTTAACATTATTAATCAATTTCAAGTGCCACCAGGTGCCACCTCTCAAGTTTTTGCATTACACAGTACAACATTTTTCAGCTGATTGATTCGGGACTCAATTCTGATAAGGCTCTTTTGTTTAACATAACTCGAGAACCACTAGTCGGATTTTGCTGAAAAAAATTTAGAAAAATCAAGAATTACAATTACTTTCATCTGTTTATATAACATTTTGCTACATAAGCAACAGTTTCGCAGTTATAAATAAATGTATGAAGAAAAAAAATATTTTTTGCCCAAAAAATTTAAATTTTTTATTTTTAATTCATAAAAAATCCAAAACAGTAAAAAAAAGTTTCAAGTTTTATTACTTTCACGTAAAGTCGCATAACCTATGAAAAAAATGAGACATAAATCATGAAAATCGATGAACGCGTTTCGCTTTTATTCACAATTAAGTGAAGGTATGCATTTCAAAAATTTGCTCGAGATATGCACAAAATTCTTTGCAAAAACATTTATGACTTTTTTTATGATTCTCAGAATTAAAAAAAAAAAAAGCAATAAACAAAAGGTTATTTGATTTTTATGATTGCGGTAACAAAGTAATAAGCGGTAATAAATGTGCGTGGAAAATTGAAAGGAAAAAAGGTAAGTGCACTTTTTTAATTATTTGGGTTTTTTTCGTTGGCTACCTGCATGATTTTTTTACACAAATTGCACCCACATTTATGAGTGGTCATGTTTTAGAACGTTTCGAAAAATGTTAAACGCACATGAAACAGGTATATAGACTCCCTTAAAAGATGCGCGAATTCATAAGTACCTTTCAGTAAAATGTTGAAACTTACGTAGTATTTATAGGTAGGTGTTCACTGATCGATTTTTGTCATTCAACAAGTGCTGGCGAACGCGAAATTATTTAATTATAACTGAAACTAAGGACCAAGAGTTTTACGGCAATGGAAAGATTTTCTATTTCTCATGGGGTTTTATGCTCGAAGCTTCTGGAATTTGACAAAGACAGAACAAAATTAAAACAGTTTTTGCAACAATTGCACGTTGGCTTAAACGATACTAGAGCATGTGAAATTTTGGATACAATATATAAACACTTTTACTATAACTTCAAACAAAGATGGCAGGATTCTAACCGTACGAAGTCGCGATTTGAAAAAAAAGAATGTAAATTGGCTTGAATGCACATTTACAATTAAGTTTACTGAGGCTGAATGTTCTACCAGTTCTGCACTTGGTCGGCCCCGCAAATCGTTTGAGGAGTGCTGTGATCGCGCCAAACGATACAAAAGGGATGAAGTACGTTCTATGTTTCCTCAAGAAGTAATTGATTTTTCTTCTAATATTTCAAAAACCAACCACAAAATTTGTACATTAAAAACTTTGGGGATGTTTACAAAGCTTGAACTTACAAAAGAAAAATACGAGTATCTAATGCATTGGTTACAAAATAAAGGATATAACATACTCGTACCATACAAACAACTCACGAAAGAAAAAACTAACAGTTATCCTCTAGAAATTTCTATCACTGAAAGTTCAGACAGTGTACCTCTGCAAAATCTGTTGGATCATACTGCTAAAAGAGTCCTAGAGACCAAATCAGTAAAGGAAATAAATAATATTGAAAGCGGAAATCTAACAATATACTATAAATGGGGATGTGATGGGGCATCTGGTCAAAGCGAATACCAACAGAGGTTTTCAGATGATCAAATTTCTGACTCTCATTTATATATGACATCAGTTGTACCACTAAAATTATCATTGAGTGATGACATAAATAAATTAGTATGGAACAACAATAAACCTTCTTCCACACAATATTGTAGAACACTACAGTTTGCGTACGTTAAAGAGACACCTCAAGTTATACGAGAAGAAAAGAGAAGAGTCGATGAGGAGATATCTCAACTTAAAGAATTTGAGTTAACAGTAAATAATCGTAACTTTAAAGTTAAACATGAATTATATTTTACAATGATTGACGGCAAGACAGCACAATCAGTAACAGAGACACCAGCAGCATCTTCTTGTTTTATTTGTGGAGCAACAACATCCAAGATGAATAAAATCGAAGAAGTTCAAGCTATGCCCGTAAACGAACAAGCACTGCAATTTGGTATGTCACCACTTCATGCGCGTATTTAGCTGATGGAGTGTCTTTTGCATGTAGCTTACAATCTTGAATTTAAACGTGGAAGAGTCGACTCAAATACTCGTCCGATAAGAGTAGCCCGAAAATGTTTGATAAAGCGTGAAATTAAAGAGAAAATTGGAATACAGGTTGATACTGTTAAACAAGGCTCTGGTACGACAAATTCAGGAAATACGTCACGAAGATTCTTTGCTAATCCTGCTTTAATTTCCGAAATCACGGGTCTAGATGAAGACATAATCAAGAGGTTTTCAACAATTCTCGAAGCTATAACCATTACCGAGGCACTAGATCCGAAAAAATTTGGTGATTTTTGTCTGGAGACGGCAAAAAAGTTTGTTGCACTGTACGAGTGGTACAATATGCCACCAACACTCCACAAAATTCTGATTCATGGAAAATATATAATTGAAAAGTGTATTTTTCCTGTAGGCTTATTATCCGAAGAGGCTCAGGAAAGTCGTAACAAAGACTATAAAAAATATCGCCTTAGACACTCCAGAAAATGCAGTCGAATTGCCACGAACGAAGATATTATGCACCGAATGATGGTAACATCAGATCCCATGATCTCACACTTGACTCCTTCATTTAGCCAGAAAAAGCATAGTGATATAAGCGACGAAGTTAAGGCTCTTTTAGAATAATAAATTAAAAAGTAGATTTAAAATAAATAATAAATTAAAAATTAAAAAAATCATTTAAATTTTTTGTTAGTTAGGGCTTTTTACATTGTAGGTAACGATATACATTTGTCTAGCTTTCTTTATTTTGATTACTTTTGTATATAACTATATAAATAAAACTAAGTTTGTGATGAAATTAAAAATAGATTTAAAATAAATAATGAATTAAAAAAATCATTTACATTTTTTTTGTTAGTTAGGGCTTTTTACATTGTAGGTAACGATATATATTTCTCTAACTTTCTTTATTTTGATTACTTTTGTGTATTACTATATAAATAAAACTAAATTTGTGATGAAATCATTATATTTTTTGAAAAATATACTTTTTTCCTCACCTCCATACAAAAATCCCCAGTGTGCGTCGTCATATTTTGCATATGATATTTTGGAGTTAATGATGCAGAATTGTTCGCTATGAATTTATTTTGTGTGTAAATTCATCTTTAAATTTATACTTTCCCCGTTTGAAGAAATTGTGTCGTTATTTTTTATAAGTGGGGTAAGCAAATCATTTGTATTGAAAGAGTTATTATGACGTTGCAGCAAATGAGAGATATATACTTAGATTTAGAAAGGCGTACAAGTAAAAAGTTTAAATAGATCACTTAGTTAATTATAATACATTATGAATTCATAAATAAAATATTCATTAAATTTAATTTTAATGAAATTAAAATTAATTTTATTTAAAGTATGTAGCCAAAAAAAGTATATAGAGTTTTTTTAAATATGCTTACTTTATGGAAAAAAGTAGTTAATTTACCTAAAATCTATGTTCTTGTACAAAATTTAACTTAGATAATTTTTCAAAAATAAAAATATAAAATAACTTTGCTATCATTTGTAAATTTTCAAAGTTTTTAAGTAATTTTAACAAAATAATAAGATACTTTTTCGAACAAAGAAATTACCTAAGTTAATAGTTTTATTACCAAAGAAACTTAGATACTGCCATGCTACCCTTGCGCTTAGTTAATTTTATACCATATATTAAGGTAATTTTACCTATGATTTTTTTTGTGTGTGGTATGAAATATTTAACGCTCTTCAATGTTGTCGTCTTTTTGCATTTTTTATTTGATCGTAAGCAACACTTCTTTATGTGAAATATACGAACAACAACAAAAAACGCACACAGTCTATTTTTGGACGCTTTAAAAAAGTGCAACTATAAGAAAAACAATAGCAGAAACAACATTATAAGAAACAAAATCCCATATTCAATTTTTTAAAACTGTTTGGTTAAATATATCAAATACAAAAATAGAATGATGACGAAAAACATCGAGTCGGTCTGCTGTCGTTTTTGGTTACATTTCTTCTTTAGCAAAGGAAAGGATACAGCAACAGAGAGTGATAAAGAAAAACATTGTGTTGTTTGTATAATGCTGGGTACACACTATGCAACGCGTTTACGCAATCTAGTGAATTAAATTAATTTTCATTCATTCTAGATTGCATCAACATCAAAACGCTTTGATATTTTGAGGTTGCATTGAAACAGCTTGTAGGTTGCATTGTGTGTACCCAGCATAAATAAGACTTCGTTCAAAAATTATTCCAACAAAAAAAAATGTGTCTCAAAGCTATCCGGCGGCTCTGCTCTGCCGTCATCTTCTCATACAGTGCTTACTTGTGTGCGCTTCATTGCTTGTGCAAAAACTTTTTTTTTTTATTTTGAAATTTAGTATATCAATTTCAGTAAACTTTTTGTTTGATTCAGTTAAATTATTTGTTTGAAAAAATCAGTGTTTTTTTCAATAAACAAAATGCAAATAAATTGTTTGAATATGCGAATTTGTTTATAGGACCGATTTCAGACAAAGAATTTTTTGATTCTACAAATTTTTTGTTTGAATTGGAAAAATAATTTTTTCTGTGTAGATACAACACAAATAATGCTTACAACAGAAATAATAGAAACACCTATAACAATAACAACCATACAAATCAAAGAAATAACAACCCAAACGTACGCACAATACATCGACAGGGAAACGAAGAAGCCCTGGAGACTCAGAACGAATCTCCAGAAGGGGAAAATTACAGATTCACACAAGAAACCCCAACACTTCGAACTTTATATATCTTTCTATCAAAAACCTAACTTACAAACTGACATTCCTTATAGATACTGGTTCTGATATATCCCTTTGCAAGGAAAATATTATACACGGATATAATGTAATTGAACAAGATATTCTTAGATTGAATGGCATAACCAAACACTATACAGAGACTATTGGATCGACTGAATTAGAAGCGGTACTTGGAGAACATTGCTTAAAACATAAATTTTACTTAGTAGACAGTGGCTTTCCAGTAAACACAGACGGAATTTTAGGAATGGATTTCTTCCATAAATACAACTGTATAATAAACTACGATACACAGACTATAAGGACTTATATAAATGAATATAGTATCACAATTCCTATAGAAACTAATACAAAACATTTAACAAGCGTCATCATACCACCAAGAAGTGAAAAAATAGTAAAAATCAACATTGAAATAGGGGAAGATAGTGTAGTATGCAACAAAGAAATAGAAAACGGAGTTTTCATTGCAAACACGATAATACCGAAAATGGTAATCGCCACATTAAAATTCTAAATACATTAGAAACACCAATACGATTGTCGCAACTTAAACTAGCTACGATACCTTTACAATACTATAACATTTATAGAACCACTCATCTAGATGACGAACATTATTCAGAAAACAGGTTTCAGAAATTGCTAAAAACAATAAAATTCGAAGATTTTGATAACGAAAAACAGAAAGCCTTATACGACATATTAAAACAATATCAAGAAATATTTCATCTAGAGGGAGAATCATTAACCACTAATAATTTTTACAAACAAACTATAGAACTAAACGATAAAACCCCAGTATACATAAAAAATTATCGTTTACCACAATCACAATTGAATGAAATAGACAGACAAGTACAGAAACTATTACAAGAAAATATAATAGAGCCATCAATTAGTCCATACAACTCTTCTTTATTATTGGTTCCTAAAAAAGGACAAGATGACATAAAGAAATGGCGATTAGTTGTAGATTACAGACGTTTGAATGATAAAGTAGTTAACGACAATTTCCCCCTAACAAGACTAGAAGATGTTTTAGACAAACTAGGTCGAGCAAAATTTTTCTCAACTCTTGACATGACAAGTTCTTTTCATCAGATAGAACAAGATACAGCATCAAGACCAATTACAGCATTTTCCACTAACAGCGGTCACTATCAATATAATAGACTACCTTTTGGACTAAAAATATCGTCAAACAGTTTTCAGAGGATGCTAACCATAGCATTGTCTGGTCTGGAATCGGAAGCATTCCTATATGTAGATGTTATTATTGTTTTCGGATGCAGCCTTAAGCACCACACCAACACACAAAATGTGGGCGGGGTTGGAGAAGTGGGCGTGGTACCCCCATACAAAAAATTTCAAAAATTGTATAATAACCTGAATTTTTTCACTGTTATATGACCTATGGTTACGCCTTATATATCAAAAGATCGGAAATTTTTAGTAGAAAATATTTTCTGAAAAACTCGAGAGAATCGGTTCAGATACGAAAAAGTTATGACCAAAATATTAATTTTTTTTTTTGAAAAATACCCATTTTCGGGAACCATATTTCTTGCCGAGTCCAAGTTTTATAACCCAACTAACTGGAAAATTTCTCGTTAAACACGTCGGTATATAAATCTGTCAAATCGGTTAAAAAATGGCTGAGTTATAATAAAAATACTGAAATCCCAAAAATTACTCCTTTTATACCCTTCATCTCAGGTGGAAAAGGGTATATATAAGTTTGTCATTCCGTTTGTAATTTCTACAATATTGATCTAACCCCCTATAAAATATATATATTCTGGGTCCTTATGAGGAGAGAACTTGATTTAACCATGTGATGCCCCTCTACCCCCCCCCCCCCCCCCCCTTTCCATTGTTTACATATACTAGCATAATGCCCAATATGATTTTCGTTATCGCCCTTCTTTATTATTTCATCTATTTAACGAAATAATTTTTACAAATAGAAACTAGGAATTTTTGTGTTTTTTTGCTACTTAAAATCTCGCAAAAAAGATAAAACGAACAAACACACATATATACATGGCACAAACTATTTTGGTGAATATATTGTAGTGAAAATAACAAATCAATGACTAAAAATAATAATATTTTAAACTAAAACATTTAAAGTCAATGACTGACCTACTTTTGGTTCCAATACTTAATGTCAACGAACAATGCATTTTAGGTATGCACATTTATTTAACATCGTCGTTGGATCGCATTACATTATTGGCGACTAGTCATTATGTATTTTCACTTACCCTCAAATTCTTTTAGTTTAAAGTATCACCATAATTATAAGTATATATGACACATTAATATAATTGTTTTTAAGAAGTAACACAAAAACCATTAATCAATAAAGACTTATACCGTGTTCAGATATGCACCTTAATTGAGTTTTACGCAATAAATGCTATTATTGAGCTCAATTATCCATACAAAATTGCAATTTAGTTATTGCTCAATTAATACGAAATTGTTATAAATATTGAGTAAAATTAAAATGCGACACTGTAACAAGTGTGTTTATTAAGCAAAACACAACTTACTAAACAGTGTTTTGACATTTAGAAATTGAAATTACAACAAAAAAGGCCTATCCATTTGGTCTGCTCAAAAACCAGATGTTTATTCCTTAAAGATGTCAAAAGTTGTTTACATTTTCTTGTACATGTACATTTTTGTTTTCATTGAATGTTGTATGTAGTAGTAATATAAATTGAGTTAGCTAAATTGTGTATATGTGAACAGAAAGATAATTATGTCAATTAACCGAATATTGACTCAATAAAAAAGGTATATCTGAACACGGTATTACCATTAAATCTAAAATAAACCACCGCGTTAATCATTTATTGTTTAAATTAAATGCTCGGCCATGAACGCCGAACTTAACATGGCGACCGTGACAGTGTAAAAATCGAACGTGATAAAAGAAAATCGCCTGTGAACAAAAATAAATCAAGTGCAAGCTAAAATTGAAAATTTAAGTGAAATATTAATGTTAAAAAAAAAGAGAAAAATTAATATAAAGGAGTTTTGTGCTGAATTAAAAGTGAAAAAAAAACTTAACATCAAACAAACATTTTAACTGAATACATAAACATTAAATAAAATATGACTTGGTGGAAGAAAATTTTACAGACAATCCCGCTACTTGTAGCAGGTTATGAAGTGGGTAAATCCACAGAAGACAATAATAATAAAGAATTAGTAGAAATACTACATAACAATTTAAAAATGGACACTGAAGAAATTACAACTACAACCAAAAACGAAAACCTGAATTACATCGAAGCATTGTCGATAATAACAATTATCAGCATAGCCGTTATCTACATAATAAAGATGATACTTAAAGCCGTAAATGGAAATAGAAACGCTGCCGCACCCCAACAACAGATATAAGAAGATCCAATATTCGAATATCAGAAGAGAAATATGTAAGCTTAGAAATTAAGGTTTTTATTATTTTTAGAAATTAAAGTTTTTTAGGGATTTTAAATTAACATTGAATTTATTTAAAGATTTTGAATTAAAATACAAAACAAGCTTAATATATAATCATGATTACAAAGTTTTATTTTAAAATTAAAAATAATGCAATGGGAAAGTTTTTTGGAAAGTTTAAAGCCATTAGAAATTAAATTTAGACAATCATATAAATGCATTAACCAAAATAGGTCGATAAAGCCAGAAACATTAAGTAAACATATTCAAATTTTAATAGAAACCTTCAATACCATTAAGGCAACGTTACATAGACAATATGATAGGTACTCTACACCTCACAAGGAGGAGGCCAATGGGATTTTTCACAAATTTAGAGACAAATTAATAAAAGTTTTCCATAAATACAACGTTAACATTAAGGTCCCACTGACATTAAGCTGTGAAATAGATATTGAAATCACGGAAACGGACGAAAGTGAGACAGAAGAAAACGAGACTAATAAAATCACAAAAACAATAAGAAAACAAAAGTAGAAATAAAAACAATAAACATGCCGCGAACGGAGGATGAGGTCATAGATAAGGCCACAAAAATTGTGCCAGTTTTTGATGGTAGCGTGAGTGAACTACAAAGTTTCCTTGACGCATTAACATGGATGGATAGAATAAAGGAAACACATGAACTGGTGGTGATAGACGTAATAAAGACAAAATTGAAGGGACATGCATGGAACATTATTGAAAACCAAAACACCATACAGGCAATTAAGAATAAACTACAATCATCCGTACAAGGGGAGTCGTCGGAATTACTATGTTTAAAACTAATGAACATAAGACAACATTCTAAATCGGCTACAACATATGCCGAGGAGATCCAAGAAATCGCGAAAAAACTAGGTGGAGCCTATATAAGAGAAGGCTACCCACAGGAGAAATTAGTAAGGCAAAACGCTGCCAAGGCCATTTCTAGAAACGCTGCAAGTGATGAGGTAAAACTCATTATTAAAACAGGGAACTTCATACGAAATCGTTTCTAAATTCATAGAAGCCAGCACTGAGGCTTCAATTTCAAATTCTTCAGTATTTTTTTTTAAGCGTCGTGGTTCTGGTACTCAGAACTACAGAAACAGTGGATTTAATAACCGTGGACGTAGACAAGACTGGCGTCAGAATAACAACTCTAGAAATTTTAATGGTAATAACAACTCACGAAATTATAATGAAAATATCCATTACAATGGGCAACGTGGTGGCCAAAGCAACGGTTATGGAAATCATTCCAACCGACAACAAAACAGAGGACGGGTAAGATTGACGCAGGAAGTCTCGGAAAACGAGATTTCCCCCCCAAAATTCGAGGGGTCATCGACAAAATTAGACAAGAAAACAAATATTAAATCCATAGGGAAAGTTTTCCACCTAAATCTCAATTTGAGTAGTTTTATTGAGATCCAAATATCCCCTCATAGTAATATGTGTACGTTCCTTATAGATACTGGAGCAGACATTTCACTAATTAAAATAAGGGCTCTCGGTTCATTTGAATTCAACACGAAGAAAATTATACAAATATCCGGAATTGGAGAGGGAATTATGAAATCCCTTGGAGCAATTGAAATTGATTTAAAAGTGAAAAACTTTCTTATCCCTCAGACGTTTAATGTAGTTTCAGATGCGTTCCCAATACCATTTCAAGGTATATTGGGATTAGACTTCCTGAAAACATACAATGCTACTATTCAATATGGACAAGAACCAAACTCGAATTTACTTTCGTTGAGACCTTTCAATTTAAATTATCCCATAAATATTCCGATACGCGAAAGTTTGGGTGACGGTTCAATAACACTACCAGCTCGATCTGAAGTTTTTAGAGCTATTACATTTGACAACGAAGTCTGTGATTTGGTAGTTCCAAGTCAAACAATAGAAGATGAAATATTTGTAGCTGGTTGCATAGTATCAAGAAAATTTCCATACGTAAGAATTGTAAACACAAATTCTGAAAACAAAATTTTAAATAGAATACCAATAAAATATGAAAAACTCTCTGACAACGAAATCCTTAATACAACCAATGTTGATAGTAAAAGAAACCAAACAATTTTGTAAAGGTTAGCAAACAAATTTCCTGAAATTGTTAAATCTGAATTGATTCAATTATGTTCAAAATATATTGATATTTTTGCTTTGGAAAGCGACAAGATAAGTACAAACAATTTTTATACACAAAAATTAAGAGTTTCTGATCATAGCCCTGTATACATAAAACATTATCGTACGCCGCACTCACAAAAAAATGAGATAACAAGGCAGGTTGAAAAACTCCGGCAAGACGGAATAGTTGAACCATCGGCTTCAAATTATAATAATCCTATTATGCTCGTACCAAAAAAATCATTGCCAAATAACCCTGACAAACGATGGCGCTTAGTTGTTGATTACAGGCAAATAAATAAGAAGTTAATAGCGGACAAATTTCCTTTGCCCCGAATTGAGGACATTTTAGACCAATTGGGAAGAGCAAAATTTTTCTGTTGTTTAGATTTAACCTCTGGATTTCATCAAGTCGGATTAGATGAAAAATCGAGAGACATTACTTCATTCTCAACAGACAATGGCTCATATCGGTTCACCCGTTTACCTTATGGTTTAAAAGTAGCCCCAAACTTCTTTCAGAGAATGATGAATCTAGCATTTTCAGGTTTGGCCCCTTCAAAAACTTTTATATATATGGATGATGTTTTTGTCACAGGATGTTCGATAAAGCACATGCTTAAGAACTTGGAAATTGTTTTCCAAAGATGCAGGGATTGTAATTTAAAATTACATCAGGACAAATACAATTTTTTCAGATCCGAGGTTACGTATTTGGATCATAAATGTAGTGATAAAGGTATTTTACCAGACAGTAGCAAATACGATTTAATTAAAACCTACCCCAGACCAACTAATGGGGATGAGGTTCGTCGATTCGTTCTTTCTGTAATTATTACAGACGCTTTATACCAAATTTCGCATTCTATTCTGTCCATTTAACTAAACTGACTAGAAAGAAAGAACCCTTTATATGGTCAGCTGACTGTGAGCAAGCCTTTCAGCACCTAAAAACAGCCCTACTTTCTCCACAAATTCTTCAATATCCAAATTTTGATAAAACATTCTATATAACTACAGATGCGAGTAAAATCGCATGTGGTGCAATATTATCACAGGAAAAAGATGGGATGCAGTTGCCTATATCATATGCGTCACGTGCATTTACAAAGGGAGAATCAAACAAAGCCCCAATAGAGCAAGAATTAATAGCAATCCAATGGGCAATCAATCACTTCCTACCCTACATATATGGGGAAAAATTTATAGTACGTAGTGATCATAAACCACTAACATATTTATATTCCTTAAAAAAACCCATCCAGCCGATTGACAAGAATAGCCTGGACCTGGAGGAGTATGATTTTGTTATCGAACATATTAAAGGTAAAGACAATTCAGGAGCGGACGCGCTATCTAGAATTACCTTCAATGATATTAAATCAATACCTTTAATTAACAGTGTTTTTATGGTAACCACACGCGCACAATCACGAAACAAAACTGAAGAGACAATTAAGAAGGATAATAAACTAATTACCGAAAAGCCTACAGTTTTCGAAACTATTGGCTTCGATTGCGTAAAAAGGTGGGTCAAGATTAGGGTAAATATTGACGGAGAAACTCCCACACTAAATTTTAAACGAGGTAAAAAGATGCTAGCACCAAAAATT
Organism: Pollenia angustigena; assembly: GCA_930367215.1. Lineage (NCBI taxonomy): Eukaryota > Metazoa > Arthropoda > Insecta > Diptera > Polleniidae > Pollenia > Pollenia angustigena. Next base: position 81,095,663 of record OV884058.1, on the reverse strand, counting down.
AATATACAAAACACTTTTGCTAATGGAAATATCGATCTAGATCCATTTTTTCCAATTCTTGAAAAAGAAGCAATAAGTAGAAATTTGAATAAAATACAAATAAATTTAAATGATAATTTCTTTGGTCTCGTATCAATTGGACAATTTAAACAAAAAGCCAACCAACATGTTAACAGATTACAAATAGCGCTAACACCCAAAATATGCATAATAACCAACAAAGATGAACAAAAATATTTATTAGAAAAATTCCATGATAACCCTCTTTTTGGAGGACATGCTGGAACAACTAGATTACTTAAGAAGCTTAGACAATATTATTATTGGAAAAATATCACTAAGGATGTGAAACAATACGTAAGAAAATGTGTTCAATGTCAAACCAATAAAACAACGAAATACATAAAACCAGAAATGATTTTAACCCCAACACCGCAGAAACCCTTTGAAACTGTAATAGTAGATACGGTAGGACCCCTTCCTGTATCAGAAAATGGTAATCAACACATTGTTACCATAATATGCGATCTTACTAAATATTTAGTAGCAATACCAGTACCTAATAGCAACGCAAAAACCATAGCTAAAGCATTACTGGAGCATTTTATATTAATTTATGGAGCCATGAATAAAATACTTAGTGACATGGGTACCGAATACAATAATCTAGTTCTTGTGGAACTTCTTACACTTTTGAAAATAGAAAAAGCAACATCAGCACCTTACCACCATCAAACAGTAGGAACAGTTGAAAGATCACATCGCACCTTTAATGAGTACATACGCTCATACATTCACGCATCCAGGAGCGATTGGGATGAATGGATAAAGTATTTTGCGTATACATTTAATACTACACCCTCAACTGTTCATGGACACTGCCCGTTTGAATTAATTTTTCCAAACCTACCAAAGTATAATCCACTGACACAAACCGATAAAATAGATACCATATATAATTTTGATGACTATACAAAGGAAGTAAAATTCCGTCTACAAACAGCATTAAATAGGGCACAACACTTAATTGACAAAATGAAACATTACCAAAAATATTCACATGATAAAAACACAAACAACACTAAAATTACAATAGGTCAAGAAATATTCATTAAAAATCACACAGCACACAAATTAGAACCAATTTACAAAGGGCCTTTTAAAGTTATTGATATTGATGATAAAAACAATGTATTTGTAAACATTAAGGGAAAAATCAAAAAATTAATAAACAAAACATAAAGATTTTTAATAAATAATTTTAGTAATTTTCTATACTTAGCAATAGCATTTAGAAATTCATACAATACTAATTTGAACTAAATTTATGTGAAAAAAAGAGAACATTTTTATGTTACGGAAAAATTAATGTTATTAATTATATTTAGTGAAAATATTTCAAATATTATACAAATACTATAACCTTTACAAAGAAAGTTGTTATCGACATCAATTGATCAATGATCTCCATAAGACCTTTCTATTCAAAAGGGGAGGTGTAGTGAAAATAACAAATGAATGACTAATAATAATAATATTTTAAACTAAAACATTTAAAGTCAATGACTGACCTACTTTTGGTTCCAATACTTAATGTCAACGAACAATGCATTTTAGGTATGCACATTTATTTAACGCCGTCGTTGGATCGCATTACATTATTGGCGTCTAGTCATTATGTATTTTCACTTACCCTCAAATTCTTTTAGTTTAAAGTATTACCATAATTATAAGTATATATGACACATTAATATAATTGTTTTTAAGAAGTAACACAAAAACCATGAATCAATAAAGACTTACCATTAAATCTAAAATAAACCACCGCGTTAATCATTTATTGTTTAAATTAAATGCTCGGCCATGAACGCCGAACTTAGCAATATTTCCCAACTTTGCTATTGCGGTGAACAATAACAACAAAAGTAATTTCAACTCAACTGTGTTGAATTTTGTGAACAGTAAACGTGACATATTTAATTTTAATGATATTCAATTAACGTTTCTTCATGGTTCAGTTGTCTAGGGGGTGTGTTAAGTAAGAAACTGAGAGTTCCCTGGTTCGAATCTTGGTTTTTTCAAAAGAAAATTTTTTTAAAATATTTTTATGTTCTAAAAACGATTTAAAAAAATATATACCAGTTTTCGCTTTTTATATTTTATTTAAAATGAAGTTTTAAGTATTGTAAATATGAATGTATATGTAACAATTATTTAGTTTTTGTCTAGTTGCTCTGTATTCTGCTCGCACAATGGTGAAGGGTATATAAGATTCGGCACAGCCGAATATAGCACTCTTACTTGTTAAATAAAAGAGTGTGTTGAATTCTTACTATGCATGCTTTTTTATTTTATAGCGAAATGTTGGTACTACGGTACAATTTAAGAATTGTCAGGTCCCAACAAAGGTTTAGATAGCCTTCTATTGCAGAGTCGTGTTTCTGTCTCAGTTTGTTGGGTAGAGTTGCCTGGCATAGCCACAGTTGGGCCTTGATGGTTTGCCATTGTCTTCTCCACATCCTTTTATCCCTGACAAGGGTCTCTATATCCACAGATGTGAATTGTGGACCACGCTTTATTGTACGCTTGATGGGCGTTGCATTTCTTGCAGCAGAATCAAAGACATCCGTAAGTCGGTCGACAGCTGTTTGGATGTCAGATGAATTTTTTGGGGAAATGCTCTGACATAGATGAGAGCTCACATACATTTTATACTTCAACCAATTTGTGTTTTTGTTTGGATAGGAAATAAAGTTTTCAGCTGCGTTATCAAAGTTGCCTTTTAGAATAAGGATTGAAGGTAAATGATCAGACGATAAAACGTGTGAGGAACTAATTAGTAATTTATCGCGCTTGATGTTTTTAATTACGGCAAAGTCGATAAGGTCTGGTAGCTTGTTGAAGTCAGTGGGCCAATAGGTAGGTTTTCCACTCGATACGACATCAAGGTTTTTTGAAGTGACGGTGTTATATAGCTGGTTACCTCTAGAACTTAAAAGTCTGGAGCCCCAATACGTATGCTTAGTGTTAAGAAATTTATCCTGTGCAATTTTATATCTAGGGGGACAACATACAGATGATAACTTGATTTTAAAATCTGTAAGATTTATAGATGAAGCCTGGATACAATCTTCCTTGTACTCCGGCATTGGAAAGTGTCTGACTTGTTTGTGCACAATTATGGCTGTGCCACCACAAGCCCGTCCGCTCGGATGTTTTGTGTCGTAAGTGAGGTACCCCTTTAACCTAAAGCAGTTTTTTAGAGTAAAGTGGGTTTCAGAGACGAGAAGCACGTCGATTTCGTGCATTTGAAAAAAATGTGTTACTTCGTGTTTATGGTGGGAGAGCCCGTTTGCGTTCCAGAAACATATTTTTAGCTGGCTAATTTTTTTATTTAGTAGAACGTGCTGGAGCATACGTGAGGTAGCTTGCAATACGATTTTGTATGCCCGTATTCCTGACAATTGGTGCACTGAGTGGGACCCTTGCGTTTTAATGGCTCCTCTACTGTTATTCTCCTACTTAGGAGTTGAGATACCTCAACTCCGAATTTTTTGATTTTAGGAGCGATGAATCGAAAGCTATCTCGATACGGTGCATTGGTTGAAGAACTTTGTTCCTGTTCAATATATTGTGAACAGATCTCACCTCATACCCTTCCAACTCTAAGGCAGATCTTATTTCCTCTGTGGAAACGGAACTATCTATACCTTTTATGACGACAGTCAAACCCTTAGCACTTTTTAGTTGATACGTATAGTAACTTTTCTTTGCTGCATCAAGGTGTTTTGAGATGATACGAAAGTTCATTTCAGTATGGGTTTGGATCTTGGTCTCTTGGATTTGTCCTCGACGTATTGAAACGACATTAAAATTATTTTTGCCCACAAGTTCGGACAACATGTTTACCATAGTATAAAATGTTTGCTCTCGCAGGTAGATGGGTGGAGGTTTGGCTTCTTTAATTACTGCTACACTAGCTGATTCTGCTTCTTCGTCCTCAGGAATGGAAAGTACAGCAAATCTTTTTTGGCTTTTTGGCAAGGAGCCTACGTTAAAACTTTTGTATTGTTAAGGCATGCGATCCTAGCTAGCCTAGCCTTTCTCTTGGTTATAGTGATATGTCTATCCATCAGTGTTCGAAAATAAACACTAAATATCGTTTCTTAATGTTCGGTTCGGTAGATTTGTGGAAAACACAAACGCTAATATTGTTTCCCTGTTAGTCATCTTTCGAACACAAAAATATTACTGTTTTTATCAAACTCAACAAAAGATGTGAACATTTAATTCCGTTCGGTTTTTTTTTGAAAATCCACAAATCTCAATGTGTTCGGTTCGGCTCGTTAATGTTCGTCCCTTTTGGCTGGTAAAAAAAAACCAAACATTTTTTACAAAAAAAAAATACACACACGAAAAAAACATTATAGAACATTAAAATATAATGTTTGTCTACAGTATCACCACAATTGTTCTGTTTTTTAACGAAGAACCGAACATTATATAATGTTCGGTTCTTTCTTGAAAATAGTTACGAACGGTATTAAGGGTTGTGAATGTCACACAATCACTAAAAAAATAGATATCGTTCTTGAGTGTGTGAGCCGAACGTTAAATAATGTACTGTTTATTTTCCATACCTGTTTGCACTTTTGTATTTTTTTGGCACAGCTCCAGTGTTTATTAATGCCAAACGGGGAGTAGAAGGTTCTTCGTTGGTATTTTTCTTATCAAACGATTTCATGCTCCGAACTGTATTTCCGGCTTGTTCAGCACACTTGGGCTTAACTTTGTGTATGGGAGATCAGATGCTCTGTCAGTTATTTTTGCACTTAGATAGTTCCTATTATACTTTGGGTCACGAGTGTTTTCATTGCTGACGATTGGAGAGTTAATAACTATGTACGCATTTCTATTGGTTGAGCTGGGCCTGCTGTCTTTGTTGGGAGTATTTGTGAGGCTCATTCACGAAATTCCTAGAGCCCCCCTTTTTGTTAATATTAATTTATTTTCTGTGCTTATAATTTAATACATAGTACTATTTTCTGTGACTATTTAAAATAATATTCACCCTTATTGTGTTTGGCGTATTTAAAATACGCCTACGACTGTTTGGTAATAGATTAAAGAGAACGTGAACTTTTTTCCTTTAATCTATTACCTAACTGTCGTAGGCGTATTTTAAATACGCCAAACACAATAAGGGTGATTATTCTCCGCACCTATTACGAATAATAAAACTTGGTTCGGATATAATTTGTTTTGTTTCTTTTTTTTCACAAAAGATATCACTTAAAAACATCCGCACTCATCAAGAGCTGATGGCATGACATTGTTATCAAAGTGTGTTTCACGTAGCCTTTCCTTTGGAGTTACGTATTCGGTGTGGTTGTCTATCTCTTCGAGTTTAGAGAACTTTTCCAATAGATTGGAAACCTTTTCTTCCTCAGCACCATATATAGCACATGTTACTGCTTTTTCACTTCGTATTTCTGTCTTCCCAATTGCAATCCATCCTAATACTGTGTTTTGGAGTAATGGTAAGCGATTTCACAATGTAATTTGTTCTGGTTTTAAGAAATGGTGATAGTGTTTTGCTCCAATTAGAATATCAATTTTTCCTGGTCTGTAGAAGAAGGGATCTGCCAATTGTACGTCGTTTGGAATGTTCCAGAGTAATACGTCGATGTACCTAGATGGTTGTGGTTAGATGATTTCCGGTAAAACAAATGCTTCAAGTCTTGTTGAAAACCTTTCTGCAGACGACTGAAGGTCCACATTTACTCATGAGCTGGATGTCCGTGTGTGCTGGCCTATTCATTCAATGAATAGTTTTGTTTTTTTTTTTTTTTTTTGTTGATAGCGACAATTTATTAATAACTTGCTGCGAGATCAAACTCACTTGTGAGCCGGTATCTAAAGCAGCTCGTCCTTCGTATGCTTGGCCATTGTTTGCTACGATTCTGACCTTCGCTGTTGCAAGGAGGACGTAGTTCGGATTTGTTTGATTATTTTCTACTGCTGGGTTTGTGGTTGCTACTACGGAATTAGTAGAGGACGCTGCTGGTTGTGCATTATTTGTAGCAACGGATGGTGCTAAAGCTGATGACGTCTGAGTAACACCTTTCTTTTGGATTTGGGGCTTCGGTTTACAGTCGAAGTGCAAGAGAGAATTGTGTTTTTTTGCGCAATGCTTGCATGTACGTGAAATGCAAGTTTCAGCCTTATGCCCGGGTTTTAGACAGTTTATGCATAATTTCTTGTTTTGCATCCATTGGTACCGTTCTTTTGGTGTCATTTGAATGAAATTTTTGCAATAGTATATTGCATGATCCTTGGCGTCACATCCTTTGCAGGCAGTTGATAGTAGTGATGCAGTTGTTGTGATCTTTGACGAATTTTGATTGCCAGCTTTTTGGGCTTCTCCTTTTGGCCTAATGACTCCAATGCTTGGAACCGTTGTTTCAAGAACCTTAAAAAATAGTCAATTGTTTAGACTTTTCTTGGAGTTGTTAATGATGATTCATAAAGGATGTGAGTAGTTCGATCAAGTTTTTTTATTTGTATTTGTAGTAAGAGGGGATCCTGGACTCTTACGTTTAAGTTGGTAAATATACATATATATATATATATATATATATATATATATATATATAAAGGGTGGTTAAATTTCAAGGGCCGATGTTGATTTTGAATAAAACACAAACTATTTACGAAATTATTGTAATTTTATTTTATTATGATATATTGGTATTACTCAATTATGTATAGAACAAAATATCGGCCAAATGGGCGCCGCGACCACGGCGGCACACCTCCATCCGATGGTCATAATTTTCGATGACCCTGAGGCATAATGGAGGTTCTATGCCGTTAATGTGCCGAATTATCTCATCCTTTAGCTCTTGAATTGTTGCTGGCTTATCGACGTACACCTTTTCTTTCAAATAACCCCAAAGAAAAAAGTCCAACGGTGTCAAATCACATGATCTTGGCGGCCAATTGACATCGCCATTACGTGAGATAACACGGCCATTGAATTTGTTGCGCAAAAGAGCCATTGTTTCGTTAGCTGTGTGGCAAGTGGCACCGTCCTGCTGAAACCACATATCGTCCACATCCATATCTTCCAATTCGGGCCATAAAAAGTTCGTTTTCATCTCACGATAGCGAACACCATTCACAGTAACTGCCTGACCGGCCTCATTTTGGAAAAAATACGGCCCGATGATGCCGCCAGCCCATAAACCGCACCAAACAGTCACTCTTTGTGGGTGCATTGGTTTTTCGACAATCACTCTTGGATTCTCATTCGCCCAAATGCGGCAATTCTGTTTATTGACGAATCCACTGAGGTGAAAATGTGCCTCATCACTGAAGATGATTTTCTTCGAAAATTGATCATCCACTGTTGCCATTTCTTGCCACCATTCTGCCCATTCACGACGTTTGGAATGGTCAAGAGGCTTTAGTTCTTGAGCCAATTGCACCTTGTAAGCGTGAAAATGCAAGTCTTTATGCATAATGTTCATCAATGACGAGCGTGAGAGGTGCAATTGTTGGGCACGACGACGAGTTGAGGTGGACGGCTCTTCAGCCACACTATCGCGAACAGCAGCAATATTTTCTGCAGTACGAGCTGTACGAGCATGCACTGGTGTTCTCACTTCTTCTACAGACCCGGTTTGCTCGAATTTTTCCACGATTTTTGCGATTGTACGCACATTTGGACGATCAAATTGACCAAAAAAATCACGAAGTGCACGATATGCATTTTTATTTGAACGCCCATTTTCATAATAAGTCTGGATAACTTTAACACGTCGTTGGATTGTGTATCTCTCCATAGTTAAAATTGAGCAAGTCTGAAATAGAGAAATGTCAAATAAAATTCGGAAAAAAACTTGGCGTTTAGGTGTGGTTCACATTCAACATCGGCCCTTACAATTTAACCACCCTTTATATATATATATATATATATATATATATATATATATATATATATATATATATCGCTCTTTCAATGTGTTCCACGCTGTCGTGTAGTTGTATTCGGTAAGAGCTTAATGTCGGATGAGGCGTTCGGCTTCTCCCGTTAAATGGGTTTTTAAATACCACATTTTTTGTATTGCTCAGATAGGTTGCTCGTGTACAACCTATTGAAACAGATCTGAGAACGTTGGCCATTTTTCGTAATCGCCCGAAAATTTTGGTATAATTACTTTCGGTAGGGGTATGTTGGTGGGCGCGGCTGGCATATTGTCTGTTGCCTTCGCCAACTTTCTGACCTTTGCTTTAAGCTGGATAAACCGTATTATGCAATATCCTTGTGTTGTAAGGATTTCAGAAATTTCTGACATCTGGAAATATATGTCTTCAATTGGTTGCCATAAACTTGTGGCGGCTATGGCATCTGTATGAGCGGATTCGTCCTCCAACATCCTTTCTTAAGATGACATCATGGCAGATTGTCTGCGCATTAGAGTTCGGTAGTTCATGAACGAACTAGTTCAATTGAACTAGTCAGTCAGATGAACGTTGAACCGTCTTTTAGTATAGGGTTGCCAGACGTACTGTTTTTAGCAGTACATGTACTGATTTTTGTCAATTGTACTGTTTTATGCACAACACCCAAAACAGTATGCAAATGTACTGTTTTTTACACTTTGTACGGTTTTCTGTACTGATTTTTAAGTTTAGTGTCCAAAAAACAAAGATATTAGGAAAAATCGTTTTTAAATAAAACACATTTGGGAATTTTTAACGGTATGCTATCAAGCCATATTATCATAATATCCTTATCTTAGAATTTATTTACTCTCTAACTCTCATTTTGAGGGGTAATTTTTGCCCTTTTTCCCAACTCTTAAACAAAAGTATACAAGACGGCACTTATTAGGGTTAAAAGAATTCTCGAAATTTCGGGCATTGAAATTTTTGAAAGGGCGTTTGGTACAAGTTAAAAAAATATACTAAATGTACTTCTGACCTAAAAGACTATTTCAGATGTCTTCAGTAGAATTGTATGGCAGTTCTTTTCATAGGATATATTAACCCTCTAACACTCATTTTAAGGGGTAATTTTTGTAATTTTTTTAACTTCTACACTAAAACGGTACGTTAGAGGGTTAAAATATTCTATGAATATTTTCTGCATCAAATTTCACTAGCGGTCTTCCAAGACCAAAAAAGCGTGCAATGACTGTAAAACGGGTTTTCGAAAAATTAAAAAAATTCAAGGCCCGGAATTTCGAAACCCCGTTTTACTTGCATTGGATAATTTTTGGTCTTAGAAGACCCCTAGTGAAATTTGATGCAGAAAATATTGGTAAAGCATTTTAACTCTTATAAGTGCCGTTTTAGTATCCTTTTTTTTAAGAGTTGGGGAAAAGGGCAAAAATTACCCCTTAAAATGAGAGTTAGAGGGTTAATAAATTCTAAGAAAAGAATCGCAATACGATTCTACTGAAGACATCTACAATTATTTTTTAGCTCAGAAGTACATTTAGTATATTTATTTTGTCTAATACCAAACGCCTTTTTAAAAACTTTAGGGGCCCATATTTCGGGAGCCCGAACTAATTTTTCAAAACCTTTTTGCAGATTTGCTCTACTAGTAGTCTACTTTCATTGCGCGGTGCAAGTGTTGAGGCTGGTGGCGATGACCCTAATTTTGTTGCTCACTCTATTTTACAATATTTAGTTTAAAGAAATTGTTGTTTTGCAAACAAAAAAGTTGTATTGCGTCTATTGTTTTGTCAAAAATACACAGATTAAATAAGGAGTTGCTCAAATCCTTCATATATTTTCGTGTTTTTATTTTAAGACATATCGACACCTTTTTGCAAATGTATCGTAAACGCCAATTTTTGCGAAATTGACTTTTTGATGCAAAATTGTTGTAACACCTATAACTCATCACCTGGTAAAATATTATAACTGTATTCGCTATAGGTATGTCGGAAACTTAGTTTAAATTTTATCGTATGTGACAGCACATATTTTGGTGACAGCAAATATATCGTATGTGACATACGTACATATAACATTGTAATTTATGTGTGGTGACATTTCAACCAATTTAAAAAGAATGTAAGTGGATGAGATCGATGACGTTTCACATTCGATATCTCTTCTTTCTTCTTATTTGTTTTACAGTTATTTCTATTCATTATTCATTTTTGTGCTCATAATTTTCTGTGAAAAGAGTTAGTTTTAGCAAGACATTTAACTAGTGTGGATACGAAAGTTTAAAAAGAAAAAAAAAATGTCAACGTCTCCAAAAAATGTAAGATCATTATTATTTATTTGTGTTTAGTAATTAATATATTGTGTGAATGTGATGTTATATATATGTGTTAAACAAATAGTTGATTTTATAGTGATAATGTGTTATTTATTATATTTATATATGTATATAGATTGTTAAAGGCCTAGTTCCCTACAGTGATAGCGATGATTGTGAGGAGGAGCGCTGCGTTGGTAAGCGCGGACACAAAAAAAAAACGCAAGACCAAGATTAGCACACAAAATATGAGAATGGTACTTGCTAATCCGTGCTTAAAAAATATGTGCAAAAACGATTGCCTAAAAGTAACAGAAATTGAACGTTGTCACATAAATGAACACTACTGGGGAATGCCAGAAGCAAGGCGAAATTTGTGGCTTCTCTCTTGCATCAAACCAGTCCACATACGGAGAAGAAGACCTTGTCAAGAACCCAATAGTGAACATAGACGAGATCGTTCCTACAAATATTATTTAATACACAATGGTGAAGCTATCAAAGTCTGCCAAAAATTTATTTTAAGAACTTTAAATATTTCGCAAATGGTGGTAAGGCATGCATTGTTAAAAGAAAGTGGAGCTAAACAGCGGCGAAAGAGAGTGGCGCATAATAAAACAAATGAAGAACATATAAATTTAGTAAAAAATACATTGAAAAACTGCCAGCTGTACCGTCGCATTATTGTCGTAGCAAATGCAATAAAGTATATATACCCCAGGAGTTTCGAAACGTGGCCAATCTATACAAATGTTATGAGCAGTATCTCAAAGAGCAGGACTTAGGAAGCAGTATTGTGTCATTAAATATTTTTAAAAAAATTTTCAAAAATGATTTTTCCATTGGATTTCATTTACCCAAGAAGGATAAATGCATCACATGCGAAAATCTTAATGCGGAAGATAAAGAAAAGGTTTTAAATTCAGATGCACTTAAAATTCACTTAAAAATTAAAGACGAAATTAAAGGAATTTTTCTAAAAGAACAAACGAAGACAAAATCTAACCCACAATTTTTATGCGCTAGTTTCGACATGCAAAAAGTATTAAATACGCCATTTTCGAAAAATGTCACACTATTCTACTCCCGGAAATATGCCTATTACAACTTAAGCGTGTATGAAAGTGGGACACGAAATGGCTTTTGCTTCTTGTGGGGTGAGCGGGATGGTAAACGAGGATGCAACGAAATATGCACAGCACTTTTGAAGTACCTCTTAATTTTGGACAGCAGAAAAACCACCATGGAACTGAGTCTCTATTGCGACAGCTGCGCTGGTCAAAATAAGAACAAGGCTGTACTGTCGATGTTGGCTTATTTTTTAAATTCCTCCAAATGTTTGAACCAAATTACAATAACTTACTTGCTTTCTGGTCACACTATGATGCCAGTAGATTCAGTCCATAGCACAATCGAATCCTTTGTAAGAAATCGAACCATATGGGCACCTAGTGAATGGCCCACCGTTATCAGAAATGCTAGAACAAATCCATGGGGTTATGAATGCATTAAACTGAGCCATAACGATTTTTATAATTGGAAATTGTTTGCCGATTCATTACTTCTTATTAACATTAAGTTAAATATAAGCAAACTGCGTATCGCTACCTTAAAGAAAAACCCTGTTTCAATAGAGTTAAAGTATAACTATGTTGAAGATTTTAATAAAAAGAATATAAATAATCTTAATTTTAACCATAACCTTAAATTACTATACCCTAACCAATAAAGCAAATCAACAAAAAAATATATTGAGCTCAAAAATGTATGTGCTAAGAACAGTATTCCCCCTATATATCATAGTGAGTACCTAAATCTTCCCCATTCCAATAAAATTAAAGATACTTTGCAAGAAACGGACAACGAAGATTGAATTCAGTTTAATATAATAATAATTCACTTCATTTAAATAATTTACTTCATAATATAAGTAAATTTTGTTTTATACTTTTCTTTGCTCTAAAAAATATTTTATTACTGAATAAATGTAACTAAATTAATTTAAATAACTGCTATATTGAAATAAAGGTTTTATTTTGCTATTTTCATCGTTATACAATTTTGTTTTGATTTACTTTGATCGGTAATATTTTTGTCAATTTGTTGTATGTTACACATTTTGCGCCTATGCTGCCAAAACTTGAAGTGCCAAAAGTATCGTATGTGACAAAAATTTAAATATATCGAAAAATACTGCACATTTTACAAAATTTTTTTTTTTTTAAATTAAAGAAGTCTAGTAAAGGTATGTATTAAAAATTGGCTGCGACATTACCACCCAAACCGCAGGAAATCAAATAAAACCTTTTCCTGACTACCGTTTAAATTAAAGAAAGAAACAAATATTTTCTGAAATTTATGCGATAGTTCGACAATATGTGTGTGGTGAAAATTGCTTTAAATACCAATATGTTTTAAGAAAATTCTACTTACCCAATCAATGAATAAGTTTTTTAAGTTAAATATAAACTAAGATATTTAAACATTATACATTGGAAAATGATACAATGGCCAAATGCTTCGTTTGTGGTGTATGCTTTATAAACGCAACTGGTGTGATTTTGTATAAGAAATACCATTAAATGTAAATCTTTCCTTTGATGTTGATGTTTGAAGTCTATTTCTTTATATTATTGGTGTTCAAGAGTTGTAAATATTTAGTTATGGTTTCGTAAAAAAATGTTCTGTTTTTTTCTTGAATGTACTGTTTTTTCATAATCAATGTACTGTTTTTCCGAATTCAAAATCTGGCTACCCTATTTTAGTCTGACAGTTCCTTTTAGTTCAACAGTTCACTCACGTCACTTTTTCTTTTGCGTCAGAAGTCTTTTGAGTGGGTTCATTTAGTTCAGTTCATTTAGTTCACAGGTTCATTTACTTCAGTTGCTTGTCCACTTTATTTCTTATTCTTTACCGAACTGATTGAAAAGAAACAACACTATATTATTAGTGTCTATACCCTACAAGAAATTAATAAGCGAGTAGTCATTTTCTGAACACCAACGTGAAAAATTTGTATTCGCTCATTCATTTCTTATTAAATGTGATATGTTATAAGATAATATATTTGTTTCTTTTACTCATTCCCAGATTACCTTAAACATTTTCATAATATAATCAAGGCTGCCATATTAAGATATGTCTTGCAACACGCAGTGATGTCAGAAGTGCAGATTTATCTGCATTTTGAAGATTTTATACCCCAAAATTGCTAAAATGCAGATTTAAAGATTTTTGGTTTAAAATTGCAGATTTTTTAGCTTTGTGGAAATTTCTCTACATTGTCACTTATGCTTGTACTATTTCCCCTTCTTTCATTGACAAACGAAATATATCAACCAATCATGGAAGAATCGTGTAGAAATAGTAGGAATTTTATTCACACATTCTTGACACATTAATATCGCCGAACTTATGTCACCTGATTTTACACGAAATAATATGTAAATATACGTTATACGTACATATTCATATGTACTTATGTATAAATATCTTAAATAAATCAAACTTGACGTGTGTGAACAACCACTCTTGTTAATTTCCAATAAGACCCTTGATAGTTTAAATAACATGTCAAGCAATAAATTTTTAATTTGTTGTTTAAAATAACAAACATGTGATTTATCCTTACTCAGCCTGATTTATTAAATTTGGATAAATATTTTTAATGTACACTGAAAGAAAAATGCTTCATATATTTAATGAATCATTTTCATAAAAAAGTTTTCCTTGGGTAAATGAAAATTTTCATTGTCTAAATGGAATTTCATAGGTTTGATGAAGTATTTTCGTTAAAATCGCTTCATTAGATTTCGTAATTACGTTAAAAATTTTCATTGGATATATGAAAACTTAAGGTTGTCCAAGTTAAACAAAAAATTTTAATTGGGAACTTAAAAAAACAATATACAAACATAACTATATTCATAAATTAATACAAAATTATAGTTTCCTTAAAAAAATGTTTAATTGTTATTTAAAAAATGTAAGATTTAATAACTTCATACATCTAATGTTACATGTATGCCATTAAATTTATGAAATCAAAAAATTTTTTTATAAAAGCAACATATTTCAATAATTGCCTTCATAAATTTAAATTTTCATTATGACAATAAAAATTTCATTATAGTAATGAAACAAAAACTTTCAATCCACTTTCAATCAACGTTGTTATTGTTATTATGGACAATTTAATCTCATATTTACGGTCTTAATTGAGAAAAAAACATAGTTTTTTTATACAAAAACTACACTGCCCCGGTAGACTAGCTGGTAGTGAGCTAGTCTATCAGCACCGAGGTTACATGTTCGAATCCCACCAGAGACAGAAAAAAAATAAAAAATAAAATAAAGTAAAATAAAATAAGAAAAAAGAAAAAAAAAATAAATAAAAAAAAAAATAAAAAAAAAAAAATTTTACTTTATTGAAAGTATTCATCCAATGAATAATATTCATGGATCTAATGTAATGTTTCATTAGGTCCTTTTAATGAAACAGGTTTCATTGATCCAACGAAGCGCTGCATAGGTTCCTTTATAATGCAATTTTTCATGGGATTAATGTCAAAATGCGTTAGTATTGCGAAGAAAATTCTTTCAGTGTAGAAATATTCAAGCGATGTCCTCAAAACCGCATTCGAGTAAAATTAAAATCGAACAAATTTTTAAAACTTTTCTGTGTTGAAAGTTCAAAAAAATATTTCCTTTTTTATTCCTCGTACTTCGAGGACCACTACCATCGATTTCAAATTCTAGAACATTTGCCTTATATTTGGAAATGAAGTGTTAAAACGTTTTCAAATAAATGGAATTAAATGTGTTTTAAAGATTTTTTGATGAAAAATTATGGTTTTTGCTGATTTTACCTCTTTAAAGTTCTGGCCACACGTGGCGATTTTCAAACATTTTGACTACACTGCGATTTTTTTTTCGGCGATTTATAAAATATATGGCGATTTATTATTATTAATAAGATTTCCGTATGACGTGCTCAATTCCCAATTTTTATTTTGGATAAATACACTAAAATTTATTGTTCAGGCGATTTTGTTGGCAATAAGATATAAGAAATTTTGCATTTATATTTTCACAAATGGAGTTAGGCCTCACCAGCACAAAGTATACAGAGATGAAAAAAGTGACGTGTGAAAAATGCCTAAATCATTTGCGAGGGCAGCTTTCGAAGAAAGAGAAAGAAAACATTTTTTGTTAGTGAAGTGACAATGCGTAAAAACAGGCCGCTACTATCTACACAAATTGCATAATCAAAACAAAAAACGCAAAAAGGGCAGCTTTCGAAGAAAAAGACAGAAAAAACACAATATTTTCTGTCTCGTGACGCCTCTGTATACTCTGTGCTCACCAGCTTAATATATATAAGCAAATATATAAATATAAATTAGATAAACCATTAATTTGTTTTGAGACTCAGACAAATTTACAGTTTGTGTTCGGTGTTGCAACAGTTTAAAACTATAAGGTTACGTCCGGTACGTACCATTCTAAAGAATTTGCTGGCTTTATGTGTTGGTAATAGAGATGGGCGCGAGTCGTGTTTCTTTTCGTGACACGAAACACGCACGATCAACACGACGTGTTCGTGTTGAAAAAATAGATTTTTTTCGTGTTCGTGTAGTGTTGAGCAAGAAAAACACGAAATGATAGTAAGTGTAAAATATGTGTAAGTTTCAGTCTGTCAAACCAAACACTTCCGAACATGTCGACTGCCGATATTCTTTGTTGTGTACAACTTTTCGTTTTTTGCTTTAGTCTTCACTGCGACGAGATGTCGAAGTTACAGCAGAATCTTATGACTTTTACGATCTCAACTGCAGCTTTTTAAACACTGTATTTATTTGCAAATAACTATGTAAATATATTTAAGTTTATGTGATTCTTTAAAATAAAACAAAAATATATTTATGTGTACATACATATGTACATAAATACATAAGTGAATTTAAGTTGAAAATTTGTTTTATTGAATTGAGTTTCGTGCGTGTCGGTTGGTCTCGTGTTTTGAAATTTTTTGCCGTGCGTGTTTCGTTCGTGCTGGACATCTTGGGTTTCGTGTTCGTGTCGTGTCGTGTTGAAAAAATCCAACACGCGCCCATCTCTAGTTGGTAATACCAACTTGTAATGTATGTGTTAAGAGTTTCTTTAATAATGAACTCCACTAAAACTGTCGTTTAAGCTAGAGTGCAATACACTTATAAAATTATTACAGTAACTGATTGTAGGTTATTAAATTCGTTTTCGGTACTGTTAAAATTGAATAAAAATATAGTTATTTTACGAATAAATTTATTTTTCAACATTTATGTTTGTTATTAAAAAAACAAACTACCAAAAAATAATGTTTTCCGTATTTTTTTTTGTTAATTTGTTTGATTTTTATCGGTTAAAATATATTTTTTAAAAGTAAAAACTATTCAATTTTAACGAATATGATGTTCAATAAATAAAAAACTTAGAAATTACTGAAAAAATCATTTGTTTTAAATGAAATGTAAATGATCCGTTTTTTAAATGAATTTTAATTTGTTTCAAATGAATTTTCGTTTGAATTTAACTACATAATATTTTGAGTGTACGAAATTATCTGCCCAATTATGAATACAAATTCCCCGGAAGTTCAGTTTGTTCGCAGGCCTCCACCCATAAAAAAAAGTGGAAAGCATTGATAAACAGGTCCTTAAGATGATAGCAAAGGGACACCTTGCCTTAAGAATTGTGGAAGAACCGGAGTTCAAAAAACGTATAGGGGAAGTATCACAGTGCCCAGGCTACACCTTGCCGAAACAATTTCTAAAAATTGGAGGGGGTTAGGGTTGCCATACGTACTGTTTTAAGCAGTACATGTACTGATTTTTTGCAATTGTACTGTTTAATGCACAACTCCTAAAACAGTACGCAAATGTACTGTTTTTTACACTTTGTACAGTTTTTTGTACTGTTTTTTTTGCTCAGTCTAAAAAAAGTTCTAAAATAATAAGAGTTTTTACGCTGTGGTCATTGTTTTCTCATAAATACTTAGTAGACATCAAAATTATAATGGGTGGCTCGTAGCAGTGGTATATTTTCATGTTGTTATCCTCTTCCAATAGTCTTTCCCTTTCCACACCTGAGAAAGACAAAAATAAAATCTAAATTTTTTTTAAGTACTTAAAATATACTTATTCCAACACAATTATCGTAAATTTTTCGAACTTTTTTAATTTTCGGGCATGTTCTGAAAACCGAAATCACGTGAAATTGAAAACAAACAAATTTGGAAAATTCTCCGTGTTCAAAATTTATAAAAATACCTAATACCTTTGAGGACCACTTTTCTTTACCTAAACTACTGAAATAAGAAAAAGATAAGTTAATTTTTACAAAAATGTTATTGAATTGATTTTAAATTATTTCAGATTTTGTGAAATAAAAATAAACCAAACTATTTTTTTTTTTTTTTTTTTTGGATTTTATAGATTAATGGCCAATTTCACCAAGTTCAGGTTCAATTAACTTTCATTATAAAAGTCAAAAAACCTATTGTTTTAGTAATAGTTAATTATAGCTGAACTTGGTAAAATTAGCCGTAAATAATTTAAAAGTTGTTTAAAATTGGAAAATTAATTAAGGAAACAAAAATTTTCTCAAATTCTATATGATTTGTGCAACTATGTGAGTAATAAAAATTGCTTTAAATACGAATATGTTTAAAGAAAATCGTACTTACACTATCAATAAGTTAATTGTTATGTAAGGCTTTTCTCCTTTCTTATATGGCTTACAGCAACGTTATGGTTTTTCTGGCCAAATGCTTCGTTTGTGGTGTTAGCTTTTTAAACGCAAATTTCATATATTTATGAAATGCCATAAAATGGAATTAATTCTGTTGACGTTACACATTTAAAGTGTTTTTCTTTATGTAATTGTTGCATATTCAATCAAAAGCTTAAAATATTTACCCCAATTTCACCAAGTTCAGTTAAAATTAACTTTTACTTTAACTTCCAGCCTACAATATGTTTTGACAGCTTAAACTGATAGTTAATTATAGCTGAACTTAGTGAAATTGGTGGTTACTAATTAAAACAATTGGTTATGTTTTCGTCAAAAAAAATGTACTGTTTTTTTCTTGATTGTACTGTTTTTTTGTATTTAATGTACTGTTTTTCCGAATTTAAAATCTGGCTACCCTAGAGGGGGTAAACATTGGCGATGCCAAATTTTTTAAGTTTGGGAATTCATTCCCATAAAATATGTTATAGGAATCATTTATAATACGAAATAAACAAATATGGGAATATTTTCATGGGAGTAGTTCTTTGTGATCAGAGAACAGCTTTATGCAATTGAAAAAAAAATCGCATTTAATTAACAGCAACAAATACACTCGCTTGCGGTCATACAATGAAATTTCCTCAACCGCAAATATTCGCTGCTGGTTTGCAGTCATTCAAATAACGCACATCGTGCTTTGTTATTTATACAATCGTTAGCTTCGTTTTTTAATAAAGATGTTTTTGTGTTCGGTTCGAAAATGATTGTTTTGGTACAGAAAAAAAAAAATACAAACAAAAAAGCCAGAAATCAAGCAATCTTATGGCGATTTCTTTTCTGAGAAAAATGTTGCATTAATGTTACATGTTCTACATTTTTGTGTTCGTTTGTACAAAAAATACAACTGTGGGAAAAATTTTCAAGTTCTTTTGTGAATATGTTGATGAAAAACATGCAAAACATGTTGCATGTTTTACCCTTACTTTAACTTAACTTGTTCAACTGCCCTGTTCTAAAACTTTGGTGCTTACTACTTTGTTTGTACAACAAATGTTTTATTTTGTTCGTCATAATTCATACCGCTCATAATTTTGTTAAAAATTGATTTTAAAACAAAATATAAAAATATTTACAAATTAAAATCAAAAAAAGTCTATTTATATTATAATCGTTTTAATTTTTATAAGCCATTAGTGATGTTAATATTTGTTTCCACCCCGTAATAGCATGCAGAAACTGCTTAAATAGCTTTAAAAATCGCTTATTAAGTACATTAATGATGAAAGTGTAATAGTTGTAAATAAAAGCACTAATTGTGTTCTATTGAAATTGCACAACACGTAACACTTCGAGTGATTTTAGGTAACATTAGAAAATGTTACATGTATGTACTTTAACGTATTTTTCTCAGAAAAGAAATCGCCATTACTCATGGATTTATTCAGCATTAACTATGTAGT
This sequence comes from Pollenia angustigena, assembly GCA_930367215.1. Taxonomy (NCBI): domain Eukaryota; kingdom Metazoa; phylum Arthropoda; class Insecta; order Diptera; family Polleniidae; genus Pollenia; species Pollenia angustigena. Next base: position 81,076,145 of record OV884058.1, on the reverse strand, counting down.
ACAAGAAAAAAAATTTAAATCAAACTAAACACACATACATATGTAGGTACACACAATTTCCATAGAAACAGACTTTTTTTTCATTTTAAAAAGTACAGTAGTAGTAGGTATGTACCATTGGTGTCCAGCCCATACCACAATTGTGGAAATAATTCACACACATTCTTCACACGCATTCTTACGCTCTTTCATTAAGTCCACGAGAGTACACAATTCAGTCGTCGATTACCAAGCGACGAGTGCACATGCGGCGGATGCTAACACTCAATTCACATGAGGGCTTTTACGACGTCGTTTTATCTTGATTCCCTTTTAAAGCAACTTCCAAAATCTCTTTGCGTTCATACGATGATTTTTGGTTGCATGTCTTTTTTTTATTTACAGTATGGCCTTGATTACCCGTCATTCGATTAACCGGCAGCTTCAATAAAATGGAAAACAAACATTTTTTTGCACTGATTTAAATTGCCTCTATTATCCGAAATTATAAACAAATTATCTTTTTTTCGTTAAATTTTGAACAATCAAAAGAAATTTAAATAAACGAAGAAAGAGAATATCTTAACGGTGTGGAAGCATGTTCTGCCAAATTTACTTTTTTCCTCATGTTTACATAATAAAACGTTATATATTTACATAAAATAAGAAACACACCAAAAAAAATAAATAATCAAGAATTCTGCCGATCCCGTCTATTATCGATAATCGAGGTCTCACTGTATTTTCAACCACACACTTCAAAGTAAGAAAAAGAATAAAACGTAAACAGAAAAAGTTAAAAGAGAAATGTAAAAAACGACATGCAAAATACAAAACGAGACATTTTGTTAACCCCTCTTTCTTTTCTACACCGCTCACCATCAAACCAAAAGAGACGTCGACAAAGCGACGTCGTAAAAGCCCTCATCTAAACTGAGTGTAACATACTTTTTGTATTTTTATTAAGAATATTTGTCTCTTTATTCACTAATACTAATAAAAAGCAATACAGCCACAATTTATATTTTGGACGTCACTGGTATGTACAAGGTATTTTTGTTATTGTTGTTTTTATTGTTGTTAATTTGGAAAAAGCGTCTCATCGAGTGGTTTATTGTTGTTGTTAATGTAAACAAAAGTATAAGAATGTGTTCTTTTGAATTTACTCAGTTGTGTTATATTGCGTAACATAGCATCTTCACCTGACAATTTTTTGTCATACCAAACGTCAAACTTCATATTAAAAAAACGCTGACAAAAATTTTCGAGTTTTTTTTATATAGACTTTGACGTTTGGTATGACAAAAAATTGTCAGGTGAAGACGCTATGTAAGCAACAAAAATGCAAATAAAGCACTTTCAACAAAAAACGAATAAATCCAAAAATAAAATGTGTACGAAAGGATGTAAAAATTACCAACGTTGAACTTTGTTTTGCATGTATAGAGTTATTGTAAAATTTAGCGTATGAATAAATCAACAAAAATAGTGAATTTTGAGGTTCTCTGTTTGTGATAGGGGTGCTTGTTTTGAGCAAAACGTGTCAGAGTGTTTCCATTCTGTAATAGTTCGTTTCAACTTACAAGTGTTTTGCTACTTGTTTTCCCATACATTTTTCATGTTCGAAAAAGAGCATTTCCATTTTATTTCACCGGTAAATTTCTCGATCGTGTCCGATTTCAATAAAATTTGGTGAGTGTGTAAAGTAGTGTATGTGTGTAAGAAAAATAATTTTTTTTTTTTTTTTTTTTTTGAAAATTGTGGCAACACTATACCTTTGAATAACTGAAAATTTTGGGTTAGCGACCTCACTCTAAAGTTCATAACTTTTGTTGTGTAAAAGATATTAAAAAAATTCTTGCATAAGAATGGTATACAAATAGGGTTTTAGAAATTAAAAAAAAAATTAAAAAAAAAACTTTTTTATAAAAAAAAAAAAATAAAAAAAAATTTTAAATTAGATTTTTGAAATGATTACCCCCTTTAATTTTTTTTATTTTTTTTATGCAAATAGCCACATATGTTCTCTAACCACCCTGAAAATTTCAGAGTGGTAGCACTTGAACTTTTCAAGATATGTAGAGCTATAATATAATATATATATATATAATAATTTAAAGAGAGAAAAAATAAAGAAAAAATTAATTATTAATTTAAAAAAAATACAAAATTTTATACAAAACAAAAAAAATAAAACCAAAATAAATAATTTAAGGAATAAAAATAACGAATAAACAAAAAAAAATAAATAAAAACAAAAAAAAAACAATGAACAAGTTATAATTTAAAAAAAGGGTTTAAAGTGGTAAATTTTTTTTTATCCATGTTATTATTATTTTATGTTCACTTATTAATAACCTTAATAGGTTCTACAAATTCCACAGAATTTGAAAATGTTTTGGCAACTAGCCAAGCAATAGCCTGTAGCAACCAGTAAAATAAAATTTTCTTGATTACATATCTCTACTTTTTTTTGATATCTTGAAAAGTTTAAGTGCTACCACTCTGAAATTTTCAGGGTGGTTAGAGAACATATGTGGCTATTTGCATAAAAAAAATAAATATAATAATAATATAATAATAATTTTTATTTTTTTTTTTATAAAAAAGTTTTTTTTTTAATTTTTTTTTTTAATTTCTAAAACCTATTTTTATACCATTCTTATGCAAAAAGAATTTTTTTAATATCTTTTACACAACAAAAGTTATGAACTTTAGAGTGAGGTCGCTAACCCAAAATTTTCAGTTATTCAAAGGTATAGTGTTGCCACAGTTTTCAAAAAAAAAAAAAAAAAATCATTTTTCTTACACACATACACTACTTTACACACTCACCAAATTTTATTGAAATCGGACACGATCGAGAAATTTACCGGTGAAATAAAATGGAAATGCTCAAAACTCAAACAAAAACTAGTTTTGCTCCAAAACATGTCAAAAATCATGAAACAACTCTGAGTTATCCATTATTGGTGATTGACAATTTCGAAAAAATTACATATTTACCAAAATAACAAGACTTACTAAATTATATGTATATCTGTGTATTAAAAAACAAACAAGGAAACATTTTTTATTCAACACATATTTTTTTTTGCTTTCATATTTGTTAACAACATAAATGCCAAATTGATTTCGAAAACCATAACCAGTTTTACATAATGGAAGCACTCTGACACGTTCTGCTCAAAACAAGTTGTTTTGCTGATAGTGGAAACATAGTATTAGAGTCTCAAAATAAATTAATGGCTTATCTAATTTCAGTGAATTTATCAAAAATAAAAATTGGGAATTTAACACGTCGTATGGAAATCTTATTACTAATAAAAAATCGCCATATATTTTATAAATCGCCGAAAAAAAATCGCAGTGTAGTCAAAATGTTTGAAAATCGCCACGTGTGGCGAGATATCTCTTAATATGGCAGCCCTGATTATATTATGAACATGTTTAAAGTAATCTGGCAATGAGTAAAAGAAGCAAGAATATTATGTTATAACATATAGACACTAATAATATTGTTGTTTCCAAGGCGAATTCAACAAGGTAAGTGCAACTCTACAACTACAAAAAGCCCCATGTATTTTCTTGCAATTTAATAGGCGGTTGTCAAAAATGCTGACAAGGCAAAAATTTATTGAAAAACAAAATACAAATTTTGTTCGGGCTATAAAAGAGATTATTAAATTCACTTTATTTATTCGCAGTTTTTCTGAGAAATTTTTTTGGTTATTTTGGCGTAAAACATAAACAAAATTATATTTTGACGTTTCCCTATTATTTTTTAATTCGCCGTGGAGACAGCTGATGAACGGCTGACGAGTTGAGTTTACCTTGTTGAATTCGCCTTGGTTGTTTCTTTTCAATCAGTTTGGTAAAGAACAAGGCGAATTCATAAAGGTGATAGCAAGGCGAATTTAACAAGGTAAGTGCAACTCTACAACTACAAAAAGCCCCATGTATTTTTTTGCAATTTAATAGGCGGCTGTCAAAAATACCGACAAGGCAAAAATTGATTGAAAAACAAAATAAAAATTCTGTTTGGGTAATAAAAGAGATTATTAAAGTCACTTTAATTATTCGCAGTTTTTCTAAGAAAATTTTTCGGTTATTTTGGCGCAAAACATAAACAAAATTATGTTTTGACGTTTCCCTATTTTTTTTTAATTCGCCGTGGAGACAGCTGATGAACGGCTGACGAGTTGAGTTTACCTTGTTGAATTCGCCTTGGGTGATAGCATAATGAGATAGAGCTATGCTAGCTATCCCTTTTTGTTTTGAAAAATACTATGCATTTTGTTTTTGTAAAAGGAGTGAATGTCAAATTTATTTGTTGAAAACATAACAAAAGGAAATGTTTTTGTTTATAAAATAAACACATTTTTTTTGTTTATGTAAAAAGATGAATGTCCATTTTATTTGTTGAAAATATGTATAACAAAAGAAAATTTTTTGTTTATAAAATATACACAATTGCTTTAGAAAGTAAATCTATTTCCTCTGTTGCAAATTAATTGTGGCTCCACCTATTCCTTACGCATTTTTAATTTATTGTGTTTATATTTTATATTCACTTTTATTCATTAAATTAGTTTTTTTTAAGTATTTAAATTTATATTAAATTTGAGATAATTTTTTCAAAGAAATCAAGTGAAGCAACTGAAGTAAATGAACCCTTGAACTGAATGAACTGACTCAAAAGTACGAAATAAACAGCTGACTCAAAAGACTGACTGACGCAAAAGACTAAGTGACTAAAAGTGAACTACTGAACTAGAAGAACGAACTAGTTCACTTTTTTTAAATGAACTCTAATGACAAGTCACCTAAATGAACGATTAAGCCCAAGACTACTGCGCATGAGTTCCACAAGCCCGCTATGATACACCGTGGCACCTTCTTCGGACTTTTGCAATGAAGCTTAAGGTTCTGATGCTTCACTTACTTCTGGTGGCTGCATGGCTGCTTCCTTCATTAGCTTGATTTGATATTCTATGATATCCAATGCTTCCCGGTACTTTGCTCCGAGTATTTGTTGATAATGTATGGGTCATTGTAGCCGAGTGTTTGATCTCTACGGATGACATTTTCCACCCTTCGGGCTTTAGGTAGAAGTCTAGGCTTCTCCGGTCAAGTGGAGCCTTTTTGATGTTGGCAATAGCCTTCTCCAGCTCTATTGCCTTTTGTTTTTGTGAACTAATGAGCTCTTGTAGATTTGCCATGGTAGATAATGTACTACAAATGTATGGTTGAATATTTATGTTCTAATGTGTATGCCTGCTGACTTGTATTTGATACAAGCTGACCCGACATACGTTGTCCTGTCAAAATTAGGAAAATGTTTGCGTTCGATTTTTAAAATCCATCAAAAAGAGGAAAAAAGTATTTTAATTTAAAATGTTGTTCATATAGATATGTTTGATTTACATTTGTTTTGAAAATACTTTTTTCCTCTTTTTGATGGATTTTAAAAATCGAACGCAAACATTTTCCTAATTTTGACAGGACAACGTATGTCGGGTCAGCTTGTATCAAATACAAGTCAGCAGGCAAGACAAGAAATTTCATTAACATGGAAATCAATTACCATTCTTTCTTTCTCGTCCACAGTGATTTTGCTTAACATTGATATCGTCTGGTGTAACAAGCATTCATATTCCCCCAGGTTGATGATATGAACGAGGTTGAATCTCCCATCAACCAGCCAACCCTTGCCATATTTGAATGTAACCACACAGCAGTGAACCACGTGAGACTGGAATGATAAATGTCGTTTGTTCTAATTCTACTGTTAGTAAGTTTAGTAGCTACTTAATTCTACTTTGTAGGTAAGCGTGAATAATTTTAGTTAGAGAGATTCCTTATTCTAAGTTAGTGCTTTTTTCTACATGGTTCTTTGTATTTCTACAGATTTAATCTTCATTTATTTTAACCATTTTAACTTTTTTCTTTTTTTATTTTTATTATTTTAGTAAGGAATCTTATTCAAAGTTATTCCTGGCCAGGTTTTATGCTACTTTACTTTATTATTCTTATGTTAGGTATCTAATTTCCTTTTTTTTATGATTTTTCTTAATGTGCAATTTTGTGGCTGAAGGCCATATTTTTCCTTTTCTCTTAAAAAAAAGAAAATAAATAAAGAAATTTAATAAATTGTTTATTATTTTTTATTTTTTTTTTTTTATTTCATTTGAGTAAGGTGTGATTGTCTGCCATCTGCTAAATGACAAACGATAGTCTCTTAAGCCATGGACCTCTTTTGCAATTTACAACCGACATGGATCACCCTTGCTCTGAAATAGATTTGATTCATTGCAATGCTTTTTTTCCTAGGAGTAATTCAATTATTTTTATACATCGCACTTGATCAACAAGAGGGTATTAACTCAAAATTTTAAAAGTTTCAGTAGAGGTGAAAAACTGTTTGTGGTTAGATTTTAAAAGAGTTTGAAAATCCGAATATCTAATAATAAGCTAATTCCATTTAAAAATATATCTACATTGTTTTTCTTTTAAATTTTTGCAATCATTGCAAAAAAAATCTATTTTTTGAGTTAATACCATTTTTTTGTATTATTTTGAGTTGTGATACTTTAGTTGAAATTTTAATAAAGTTTAAAAAAAAATTTTTTTAATATTTTTAATTAGGCTTAAGTTCATGAAATTTAATTTTTATTAAATTATTTTTGTGAAGAAAGGAACTTAAGCCTAATTAAAAATATTAAAAATTTGGATTAAAAACCATAAATAGTTCAACAAAATAACCACAATACTAATTATTGTTTAAAAAAAAATTTTTCCAACAAAAGGGTATTAACTTCAAAATTTATTTTTATCTATATAACAAGTCTTTTTTAGTTTCAGTAGTCGAGTAGTCTTTATTAAATCAAATATACAAGGTTAGGTTAGGTTAGGTTCCATGGGCAGCCATCAAAAGACAGCTCACTTGGGTCCTTCAGTGGTCCCTTTGTGATACCCGGCGCCAATGCCCATCCCCCAGATCAGTCATCCAGATGGCGTCACTGCAGGTTCCAACCACTTCGTCTTCCTAATGAAGAGAAGGAGCGATTTCAGTTCTGTCATGGACAGATCCCCCAAACAGGAAAACATCGGTTCCCCAAGGTATTTTTCCCTGATGCCCCGTAGTCCAGGGCAATGACAAAGGAAGTGAAGAACAGTCTCCTCTTCCTCCTCGTTCTGACAACTCCTACAGTAGTCATTAAATTCCAGACCCATCCTCGCAGCATGAGTCCCCACCGGCCAGTGTCCAGTTAAAACTGATATCACCGTCCTAATCTGGTTCCTATTGAAACCAAGTAGAGCTCTAGTTCTCCGTTCATCATATCCAGGCCAAAGGATCCTGGATATCAAACAGGTGGATTCACAGGTCCACCGCATCTGCGCAACTCTATACGACTCGCGCCTGATGAGTAATTTACAGTGAGCCATTGGAAGACCGACAAATTGATCGATGAATACGTCATCCATGCGACCACCTTGTCTGGCCAGCCCATCTGCCATAAGATTACCCGGGCACTCCGAGTGACCCGGTATCCATATAAGCGTTACCCTTGAATGTTTCGCAATCTCATCCAAAGACATCCGACATTCTACAGTTAACCTAGATGTCGTGTAGACACCCGCTAGGGAAGCAAGGGCAGCCTTGCTGTCAGTAAATATACGTATATCTCCCGATATGCGATGATACCTCAGCCAGTTTGCCGCCCGCCTTATAGCCGAGATTTCCGCCTGCAGGACACTGCATCCGTCCGGCAGACGAAAGTAAACCTTCACATCCAGTTCCTCTATGAAGAAACCTCCGCCAACTCTCTCGCCCTTCCTCGAACCATCAGTATAAACCCCTAGGGTAGGTTCTCGGAAGGAATCCGACAGCACGTTGCCGTGCGCCACTTGTGTCACGAACCCCGCACCAAAGAACGGCACCGGGGTGCAGTAATCCACACCGTCAGGGACAATCGTACTTCCGATAATCCTGGCGTGTCCATAGTCACGGGTCGACCAGCCGTTCGTTGCGTGCAGCCGTGTCGCCGAGCAAAGAGCCAACTGTTTGGCCGTTATGTCCACCGGGAGCCAGTTCAATAACGTTAACAGCGCCTTCGTAGGAGTAGATCGCATTGATCCCGTGATCATCAACGCGACAAGTCTGTATACTTTCTCAAGCATTGCGCGGTGTGTGCTCCTATCCAATGCAGTCCACCATACAACGACTCCATAGTACAGGGTCGGCTTTACTACAGCTTCAAAGATCCAGTTGACACACTTTGGGTTCATACCCCAGTTTCTGCCAATTGCACCCCTACACGCATAAATGGCAACTATTGCCTTTTCCACTCTCATCCGGACATTAAGTCCCCATGACAGCCTGCTATCCAAAACCACGCCCAGATACTTGGCACTTTGAGATATCTGAAGCTCAGTTCCATTTAACCTTGGAAGTCTAAAGTCCTCGGTCTTATACTTCCTCGTAAAGAGTACCAGTTCCGTCTTAGACGGATTTACACCCAGTCCACGCGATGCACTCCAGGTGCTGAGTACCTTCAAGGCAGCCTCCATACACTGGGACATAACTCCCAAATGCATCCCTGTGATGGCCACTGAGACATCATCAGCATACGCCACTACTTTGATCCTCATGTTGTCCATCTTTGTCAACATGGTGTTCATAGTCAGGTTCCACAATAGTGGGGATAGAACTCCCCCTTGGGGAGTACCCCTATTCACCAGCCTCTGAACACTGGTTTCACCTATCGTAGAGCAAATGACCCTGTTCCTCAATAGATTGTCCACAAATCTACATATGCCAACATCGATCCCCAGACTCATCATGGACGTCACGATAGAGTCCGGGTTGACATTGTTGAAGGCTCCCTCAATATCGAGAAAGGCCACTAGTGTGTACTCCTTGAATTCGAGCGATCTCTCAATAGTTCCTACTAGAGAGTGAAGAGCCGTCTCAACAGACTTGCCCTTTGTGTAGGCATGTTGAGAGGCAGAGAGCAGACCTCTTGGGATAGTCATCCTCAAGTGCACATCGATAACCCTCTCAAGAGTCTTTAGAAGAAAGGATGCAAGACTGATCGGTCTGTAGTCCTTCGGCTCGGTGTGAGAAGCCTTACCCCCTTTGGGTATAAAGACCACTCTACACAGGGACCATTTCACAGGAAGATACGAAAATCTAGCGCATCCCCTGTATATGGCCAACAACCAGGGTATTATCAGGGCCGAGTTCCTCTGCAGGTCCGCCGGAATTATACCATCCATACCCGGAGATTTATATGGGCTAAAGCTATCGATAGCCCATTTAATCCTGTCATAGTCCAATTGAATGGACATAGGAATGGGAGTCGCCTCCCACGCTTGATCCCGCATACCCCATTGGGAGTTACCAGGAAAGTGAGTATCAATTAACACCTCTAGTGTTTCTTGACTATTTGTAGTCCAACTACCATCCGATTTCCGGACGTAGGTCGGAACCATCGGGCTCGAGGCCATTATCTTACGTAAACGGTTCGTCTCAGAGGATCCTTCCACGCCGCTACAGAAGTTCCTCCAAGCAGTCCTTTTCGCTGATCTTACCAAGTTTCTAAACTTATTCAATGATGACTTGTAGTCCGCCCAGTTGCCTTGGCGCTTCGCCACATTGAACAGCCTACGACAATCAGTTCTCGCCTGCGCAATGTCAGGATCCCACCATGGTGGCCGGTTCCTACCCCTACGCACCCTTGGCTTACACGCCAAGGACGTCGCCAACTGCAGTGAGTTCGAAAGCAGATCCACTGCCGCATCGATCCCCCCGATATCATAAACCCTAGGAGGGTCAGATAGAGACCGGATCAGAGAGGAGTGTTGAATCCCCCAGTTCGTCCGTCTCCTGTTCAATATAGCCATCGATCCCGAAGACCTAAGCCCTAAACTAAATTCCACATATCTGTGATCAGAGAGTGAACAGTCATTCGATACCATCCAACCCTCGATCAAATTGATGTGGTTTATACTAACTAGCGTGACATCAAGAACCTCACACCTATTTGCAACCACAAACGTAGGCTCACAGCCCCTATTTACTACTCCTAAATTATAATTAATAATAAAGGAGAAAAGCGACTCACCTCTTACATTTGTGTCCGTACTACCCCATATAGTGTGGTGCGCATTAGCATCGGCACAGATTACAATCGGCGTTCCAGTGCCCGCAGCCTTTATTACGGCATCACGGATAAGCCCGTTGGGAGGGTCCTGCCCGTGGTCATGCGCCATATACGCCGAGACCATCCAGACTATACCGTCCGGTGTCTCAAGAGCAACAGTAGAAGTATCTTCATCGCTGTAATCAGAAAGAATGAAGATATTCAAAGAGTTTTTAGCTAAGACACAAGATCTTATGTTACCTGTACCTTTCGCAAACAATAGCTTGTAGCCTTTTAGGTTTAGTCCGCAAACCCGATTCTTATGAATCCAGGGTTCTTGGACCATCACGAGCTCCTCCCCTCTTTCCACCACACGGAGGAGCAGTGCAGCAGATGCTGCTTTAGAGTGGTGGAGGTTTATCTGTAGCACCTTCACCATGATCCATTTTGGCGACCACTGTGATGTTAACGTCCTCCTGGTCAGATTCCAGCAGCACGTCCTCATCAACCATGTCACCCAAGTGATCAAAGAAGTCACCCACCAATCCTGAGACAGACTGGGTATCCTCTTTGTCACTTGAGCCCACGGCATCGTCGCAAGCCATGCTTTCCTCAGGTTGCTTGGCCTCACTTACCGACGGAGCCGGATTGCCCTTGTTGTCACTTCGGTAGACACGGAGCAAGATCGTACTAAAACCATAGTAGAGCTTGCCCTGCCTCTCCCTCAGTGGCTCCAAGGATTGCTGGTTAATAACCACAATCGCCGTCCTTGAGGACCCCTCAGCAGCTGAAACCTTCACTACTTTCCAGTCCTGTGTGGGCAGTTGAGGGTTGCAGCACTGAATGATCCTCAAGATCTCCTCAGGTTCAGATGGTTCGGCGGGGATGGTGGCGATCGATCTCGGCCTCCGTGGTATCTCTCCAACTAACACCACGTCAAGCCTGGCACCTTCCCAAACCTCTCCTAGTAGTTCAATGGCCCGCTTTAGAAGCAGCGCTGAGCGCTCATCTGCGCAAGCCATCAGCTTTACGTGACCCTGGTACCAGCCAGCGTCATCGCATTGAGGGGGTGGCCCTGGATTTTCCCTGAGGATCGTCCAGAACACACCCATAAGTTTTTGTTTTACCAGATCCCACTTAGTATGAGAAATGGCACCATTATCAACGCTTCTGTCGATGATAGCTCGTACAAGGTGACCTTTGGCCACCTCGCTAAAAGATTTGTTCATCGGTTTCGATGAAATTTTGGGACGTTTCGTCCCTGGTTGCTGTTTAACGGCTGCAGCTTCCTCCTCCGAACGTTGCCGTTTAGGCATTGTCACCTTTCCAGGGACTGGAGGAGTAGCACTTGGCAGCTCAGCTATGTGGGCTTTTGCCCATGCCAATGAAGCTTTCTGCTCATTGGTGAGGTCTTCGGCTTTCTTGGAGCCGAGAATGTCGATGAAACGCAAGGCAGCACGCCTTGTGTTCGAAGCCCTCTTTGTAGGGTTTTTGTGCCAAGGGGACTTTCTGCGGTCGCCGAGTTTGGCGGGGGGTGGTGCAACTTTGGGATAGGATGTTGTCATCGCCATCCCTCCTTGCACAATAGACACATGGGAAGCTGCTTTGTTAGGCGACTTAGTCATACCCAACTTTGCAGCACCCGAAGCAGGGGTTTTATCCGTTCCAATGACGGAAAGGGCTTGAGCGGTTTTTGAGGTACTTGGAGCGAAGTTCAGGGGTACCTCGCCGCAGTTTTTGGAACAGCCGCCTTCTGGTCGAGCTGCCTTACCACTTCCGATCAGCTTGGGCCGATCTTCACTGGTTGCCTGGGCTGTTACAGCTCCTGGCTTTTTCGTCTCGCTGTCAATCGTTGTCCTTTTTCTCGCCTGTCCGTCATCAGTTATCGTTAATTGTTTTTTTTTGTGTTTGTTTTTGTTGTTTTTGTTTTTGTTGTGCTTGTTCTGGTTGTGTTTGTTTTCCGAAATTGTTGTTCATTTTTGGTCCCACGAGTGTAGGGGAATTGAAAGGTCCACCACGTCATAGCCCCCATTAACGTGGTAAGGGCGTGGTCTATTTGCTGAGGTGCCCAGGTATCAGCAAAGCTCCGTACTAATACAGTCGGTAACCCCTGACTGCAAACCAACCGATAGGCACGGGTCGCATAACACCTCGGTTTAGGGGATGGATAACTTTTCGTCGCCAAAGCCTTTAAGTTCCTTGCCTTCGCCTCGGGAATCACCAGTTGCTGGCAAAATGCCCGGGCCAAGACACAAACCACAGCCAAGACTTAAGCCACCACATCGCTTCAAGATTGTTATCCATAATAGTGGTGGAAATATACAAGGTTAAAAAAAGCTAACAATTGTAATGTGTTTAAATTAAGTATCTATTAAATTTTTGTAATACAACTCATAAATATGTTTAGGAATTATATTCTTTTTTACAAGTTCCTTAAGATCCTTCTTCTTATTTTCCGTCAGGGGTAGCTTTTCCGAATAAATAGATGATAAACTAAATTAATAATTAGTGTAAGAGATGTTTTAAATCACACCAGACAAACATAAAGAAATGAATGAATTACAAACTTACTTAAGATTTTCCCAATAGCTGGTGCGTTTGAAATTGTTTTTTTGAACAGTAACATTTAAAAAATCTTAATCCTTATAGGAATTTTTATAAAAAAATGAATTGAGATTTCCGTATTCTACACGCAAAACTTTGATATTATGCCAGTTAACTTTTTCATTGGCATAATTTTTAACAAAGTTTTGGCCCCATTGCTCTTGTAAACTCTTAAGATCATAAAATCTATCATGCTTTAAATCATGAACTTTATATGGTATGCCAGTCTTTTTGGCGGTGGCTATTAATGTGACGTATTGATCTGGCGTATATATCGGTTTGCTTAAAAGATGTCTTTTTACTTGCTTTTCTACAACACTATGAACGTTATCTCCTTCATTTTGAGAGTGACCTTGAATTAAATATTTATGAGTTATGCTTCGTATGTTATATTTTTAAACAGCATAGAAATACATCGAAAGCAAGTATTTATTTTTTTGCTGTCCACAACAGTTGTCGGAGTAAAAAATTAGATCTAAATCTTTAGTACTGTTTGCTTCTTGCACAATTTTTTGTATATATAAAAGAACGCACGTTCCAATTTCATTCGAACCACGTTTTCCTTCGACTTCAGTCCAGAAGAAACATTCCACGTGTTTTGCTCTTAGGTCGCTTACGGTAAAATTGTAACAATTTATTTTGCTTTTATAAAAAATGCTTGAAGTTAATCCTTTTGGCAATGGAAGAACTGATTGCAAATCATATACTGCTACTTTACCATATTGTTTGTCTATATCTTTTTCTTTTCTACACAGATCCTTTTCTTCGTGGTGTGAAGTGTATTCCTCATTTAAAAGTATTTTTCCTTTTTCGTCGGAATTGGAAAACGATGCGCAGAGGTCACATTGATCTTTTCTCGGCTTAAAAAATGAAATATTAAATTCTTCTTTGAATATTCTGCGGAACATAATGTTACTTCCGGGTGTTGAATTGTTATTTTCACACATTTCTTCATAGTCCTTGTATAAGTCTCCAATGCTTTTACCGCTCTCTATAAACTCGCGGGATGTTTGGGCGCGTAAGTAGTGCGACTCAATTTTCGGAATATCTTTTATAAATTGCCTTATTCCATCCTTGATTTCTGGGCTAACACTCTTGTGTTTATTATGCTTTCCGCGATAATCAGGTTCCACAAATCCCTCTTCGCTCTTTTTTTTAATTACTGTTGCAATGACTTTATCATTTATATCGAGAGTTGCCTTAAAAAATGTTTTGCACACTCGAATAAGTTTGGAGTCCATTTCCAAAAAAACGCGTTGTTAAAACTACGGTAATTTTGACTGCTTGAATATCTATACTTGGGTGTTATCGGTTTTATGTGACTAGAAATGAATTCCCTCTGTCTTTGTAAGTCACTTGTATCCCAATATGTTTGAAATATTTTAAAACGAGAATATTCTGTTATTTTTTCCTTGCACTTAAAACGGCAGTTTTCTCCACAACCAGTTCGTAAGCACTTTTCTTTAATTTTTCGTGTAGGATTACATAGCGAAGTATATGAATATCCTGAGTTTCGCAAAGATTGTTGACGTTTTTGTTTCTTGTTTTGTGCTTTATAATTAGTAATTTTTTTCTATCATGAATCACTTTCTGCATTTCTATGTCCGATGAACTGTTTTCACTTACTAACGACGGATTGAAATCGTCATTCGAATCATAGCTGAATGGATCTGCAGAGCTGTTACTATTATTGTCACTATGTATATCCTCTAAAGGGAAAGACGCAGAATAGTGTTGTAGGTTTGGACACGTCATATTAAATTTTAATTAACTATTGTTTGTTCGTACAATATTAAATACAATAATTGTTTATATTGAAATATTTTTATTATTACTGCAATGAGTAATCGATTTTTTGTAGCAGGTATTTATGTTAAAGTAAATTTATTATAAACACGATAGCATGAAAATGGCTATGACTAAAGATGAATTGAATTATTTCATGAAAAGGGTCACAACTCAAAAGAAATATGAACAATTTTATCATAAAAAGAGTCTCATTTCGAATTGAAGTCATAAAGTAGAACAAATGCTATCCACAAAACAGTATCAACTCAAAATACAACCAAATTTAAATAAACCAATTTGATTATTTTAAATTGAATAAAGGCTTAAATCAAAATAATACCTTTTTTTATGAGAATATAGCATGCATTTTTATTTAAACATTTGTATTAACTCAAAATACTACCTTTTTGTTAATATAAAGTTAGTCACCAAGCTATCACGATAATGGTGTCAAATGTGGTTTACGAGATGAAAGAGTAATCGGAATGCGTCAACATTTTTATAGCAGATAGATATTGATATTTTTTGTTGATTTCTTGCAAAAAGTGAAATTTTAAAAATTTTGAGTTAATACCCTCTTGTTGGTCAAGTGCGACATGTATTTATGCTTAAGCTTTTCTTTTTCAAATTTATACTTTTGTTTTTTAAATATTGAAGGCATATTTTCTCTTATATTTTTAATATTTTAAATTTTAACATTTTATGCCTTTTTTTATAAGTACGTACGTACATTAAATTATTTTTCCATTGGCATTTTAAAATTTTAATATTTTTATTTCAAGGCATATTTATACTTTATATTTAATAGTTTTTCATTTATGCCTTTTTTTATATTTTGAGGCTTTTCCACCAATACGATTTCTTTACTCTCATGGTACCCATAGGGAATTGAACCCCTCCGCAAATATGCGGTTTCCACTGAAATTCTGGGCCCATTTGTTACAATCTTTGTATGGACTGTAGTTTCCGTGTTGATCCCTTTTAGTCTCAATCGTTGATGGTATAATTGAAAGAAACCTACTCATGGTACGAAGATCTACTTCGACCCGTAACAGTGAGGACATCACTGGAACAGACCGTTGTCCCAAAGAGGAGAAATCGCACCAGGGAAGCTATTAATTTTTAATGTGGGTCTTGTGAACCTTTTTCCCAGTGCTCATTTGCACTGTGACCCAATTGTTCTTATTAACGACCGCTTTTTCATAAAGTGGTCGATGTTTTGCTTTAATCTGCTTGTTCCTAACATGAACGATGTCACCTGACTTATATTCTTTTGGCGTCACCCGGCGTCTGGTATTGTGCCGCTCCAGGGTGGCCTTTTGTTTTTCCCTTATAGATTTTTTGATCTCCTTGTTTAACTTCCTACGAAAATTCTGTGCATTTTGCAGAGTTGAGAAAAATTCACACACTGTATAAAAATCTCGCACATAAATGTAAACAAACACATTTTAAAGCAACACAACATATTTTAATTAACTTAACATTTATGTGTGTTTCTAAATTTTCAACCTTACCGAACACAACCACGATTGTGTTTGGTTTGAATATTTGGTTGCGTACACGGACATGTGTAGTTCTCGTATTATATGATCGAAGCACACTTTAACCTAGCTACGATTGTAGCTAAGGTCGTGTCCATGTGTGACAAAAAAAGTACATGTACGAGAGAGGGGTTCGATACTTTAAGGTCGTGTATGCAGGCCTGCCATTTTTGCCGATTTTTTGCACCTGAATTATCAAAGTACCGATTTGCCGATTTTTGCTCCAAAAATGCCGATTTTTTCACTAACACGTAAAAGGCTATTACCTTTTGTTTGTTTGATAATAATACACTAATGGCGATTTCTTTTCTGAGAAATATGTTGCATAAATGTTACATGCTCTATCTCTTTTGTGTAGGTCATGTTACATTTATGCAACATATTTCTCAGAAAAGAAATCGCCATAACTTTAAGCGATACTGAAACAGTTGTAACATTGAAAAGAGGCAACTGTTATTAAGTCAGCGCTTCTAATAAAGAAAAAGGGGTTAGTTTTATTCAATATTAAATGCAGTGTTTGTAATGTGTGTTGGGTTAATACATTTTTATTTGAAAAATATTCCACTATGAAGAATTAAAGGCCAAAGTTAAAAAAGAAATAATTTTTAAGGCGAAAATAACAATAATAATAATTTGTTGCTTTTACGCCAAATCGTGGGCGCATAGTGCCAAAATAATTCAGTTAAAATTTATTTTTCTATTAGGAAAATATACAACACTTTATACTTGTGTTTGAAAATGGATAGATAAATACTTACAAAAGAATAAAGGTAAGATAAATTTATATTCACTATCAATGAATATAATTTAAATAATAATTACTTTGATAATTAAATAATTTTTTTTTTAAGATTATAACGCAATTGAGGACGATGTTAGTACATTAATTAAATAACCAATTCTTATGTAAGGAAAATTAAATAAATTTGCAAACTTTTTGGCAAAAAATTTCAGATTTATAACGTGAACATTTTATGGCAGCATTTGGTACAATTTTTGGTCCTTCCACATTCTTTCGCAAATGTGGAAAGCATTTTTTAATGTAACAGAGTTTTGATGTTCACTGGAAAATTTATCTTTGCAAGTTATTCGTTTTTTAAAGATTATTTAAAAATTAATAATTTAAACTGTTTTGATATTAATATTAAAACGAATTTATTAAAAATGTCAAACTTAAATATTTGTATATGGAATATACTTAATTATAATAAAGATAAAAAAAACTTTATATTTAACTACAATTTCTTTGTAAAACGTTTATTTTGATTGATTCTTTTGAAATTTCATAAGTTATAAACATTAGATAATTCTGAATTGTTCTTATTTGTAAGTAATTTGCCGATTTTATGCCGATTTTTTTATATTAAAGTGCCGATAATGCCGATTTTTTTTTTAAATATGCCGATTTTTTATCAAAATTATCTGGCACCCCTGCGTGTATGTTTAAAAAATAAGAACTTGAAAGATATACATGTTCGAATGTAGCTAAACTTTAAGTTCGTGTGCGGAAAAAATAAAGCACATGAACGACAGACAGGTTCGATTATAGCTATACTTTAACTTTATGTACGACAAAAAATTGTACATGTACAATAGGCAGGTTCGATTGTATCTATATTTTAAATTCGTGTACGATTAACAATTATAACATTACCGATCAGAAAAATCTGATACATACACAGAAATAAAAACAACAACAACTGTTTCAACCAAATTTATTAACATAAATAAAAGCAGTTATACGGAACAAATAAAAATAAACGTAAATTGTTCACAAGCAATAAAAAAATTAAATTAAATTAAAAAAAGAAAATACCTAATTCATAAGCTAAAATTAAAAAAAATCTTTATCGTCAAAAATTCGATACGGCATACAGTGCAAGCTCGATTTTCGCATCTCGAAAAAATCTGGCCAGTTGCAATTACCGAAAAGTTGCAATGACAGAACATTGTTTATAATAGTTGAAGACACCCATTTTTTATAAAAAAAACCTTATATTTTCTCGTATCTTTTAACATAAACATATTAAAAACTTAAACTTAAAAATGTCAGGATGTCTAATTACTGCATTCCATATACACTTCTTTAAGTTATTTTTTACCTAAATGTTTTTACCTTTCTGTTCACAGATGTGTGGGCTTAACCAATATTTCTGTCGAAATAAGGCGGTTATGCTAGCATATTTTTTTCATAACTTGTAGTTGCAACAACGGTAACGCTGTTTGTATATAGTTTTTGTATTTCTCCAGCATACGAAAAAACTAAACTATACGTACTACATTAAAATCATTATTTTAAAAATATATTTCTTCTTTAAACACACAAATTTTAAACTTAAGTGCAAATAAAATAGTACTTTTGATACAAAATAGTTTTGGTTAGTTTTTTCGCTTTTGTTTACTTAGTTTTTACATTTTGGCTACAAATTTTTTTTGGTCGTGGCATCGCTGATCAGAGCAATGATTTTGGTTTTTTTTTTTTGTATGTTTTTTACCAAAGTTAGAAGAGTTTGAGTAAAATAAAAAAATAACTGAGCTAAAACTTTTACAGATAATCAAAAATCTACAGTACATTCAGTCAAAACAATGTTTATGGACAATTTTACTAATTCTATTTATATATAAATTCATTTTTAATTATACATATGTTTGTAGTTTTTCAAATAATTTTGTTTAATTTGACATGAAAAACCAATTTTTAACATATGTAAATTGATATTTAAATATATTGGTGTAATTGGCCATTAATGTTTTAAAGTTTAAAATCTAATGTGGACAAACGTTTTTAAGGAAATTTAAAGAAAGTCGCAAGTTTGTTCAAACAATAACCTTACAAAAGTTTTATCATATACATAATAACTAGCACATTTTTTAATGCTTTGTAAAAATTATTTTATACATTTATTTCACTAGAAAACCAAAAACAATAATTTTCAACAAAAATTATTTAATCTTTTTATTTATGTTAATAAATTTGGTTGAAACAATTGTTGTCGTTTTTATTTGTGTGTATGTATCAGATTTTTCTGATCGGTAATGTTATAATTTTTAGTCGTACACTAAATTAAAATATAGATACAGTCAATCCTGTCTATTGTACATGTGCTTTATTTTTTCCGCACACGAACTTAAAGTATAGCTATAATCGAAACTTTCTGTCGTTCATGTGCTTTATTTTTTCCGCACACGAACTTAAAGTGTAGCTACATTCGAACCTGCAATCGAACATGTATGTATATCTTTCATGTTCTTATTTTTTAAACATACACGACCTTAAAGTATCGAACCCCTCTATCGTACATGTACTTTTTTTTGTCACACACGGACACGACCTTATGCTATGTTCATACGACGTTATAAATCATTCGTTTCGCTCTTTGAAACTAGTTTGCCAAACATGCTGTTCATACGATTCATTCTTGTTTCAATTTGACAATTTTTTGTGTTGTTAGTGGGATTTTTTTTTAAATAGATAAAAAAGTAAATAAAACTTAAGAATATATTATTTAATACTTTTATTAATATTATTATGTTATAATTATCAATTTATTTTATTAAGCAACACTTTTTATTTTGTTTTTTCTTTGTTTTGATTTTTTTTGAGAGCTAGATCAGATAAACTAAAGATAAATGTTATCAAAATTGGAGATGACAGTACATTTTTCCTGTTTCGCAGCCTGTTTCAAAATGAAACGACCTGTTTTGCTCTCAAAATTTTGTATGGGGAAACAAGTCGTTGCAATCATGTTTGCGGCGCGAAACAGGAATAAGAGAGCGAAGCACGAATATTGCTGTCCGTGTGAACATGGTATTAGCTCAGAAGTGGGCACAACTAAAACTGTGCTTGTGTTGATGCTTATTAGTATTAGTGAGATGGCAGAATTACCCACCAAACACAAAGCCAAGCATTTGAAATAAATGGTGCATTATATTTCCTTATTTTATATTTTACGCATTTGAAGTAATATAAAACATTTGTTAATAGTTTAAATTATAGAGATTTACTGTTCACAGAAAAAAGTAACAGTAAATTATTTTTCGCATAACATCATTTATTTGAAATGAAACACGTGTATTTGCTGGGTAAATTCTCTTGAAAAAAATACAAAAAATATAAGAAAATTTGTCTCATCAAAAACTAAGTTAAAGAGGATAAGAATACGTGTAAAATCTCTCAGCACAATTGTGCTATGGAGCGCCCACCATTGTATTAGCTACAATCGTTGGTGTATGGTAAAAGTGTGCTTCGATCGTAAAATACGAGAACTACACATGTCCGCAGTGATGTTAACCGTACGGTAATTACCCTTTTTTAGGGTAATTTTGGGCCCAAAAAGGTAGCAAGGTAATTTTGTTTAAAATACGGTAATTTAAAGAAATTTCAATTTTTGTAGGTTTTATAATTTTAACGACCATTTTAGATTAAAAAATGGATAAATGTTATACAAAAATTTAAGAACATTAAGTTTCTCCAAATGTTTTCGTAAAAACTATAAGTGCAAGATACGAAAAAATTAATTACTCTTGTATATTATTAATTTTATATTTAACTTTTTGTTTGTTTTAAAATCAACATTTCTTAAACATAAAATAGCCGCGCTTAAATGTGGCTAAAGTTATGTACAGATGGATTGATTTTATTGAAAATTATTTTACTGCCTTAATCATAAAAATACAATAATTTTTGTTAAAAATGTATTTTAAGACAAAAATGTTCATATAACACATTTTAAATTTAATCAAAATTTTCAATATTTTTAATCAGGCTTAAGTTAATAAAATTTAATTTTCATTAAATTATTTTTATAAAGAAAGGAATTTTACAACATGAAAATTATTTAAAATTGTTATTTTTATGGATTAAAAACTATAAATAGTTCAACAAAATTACCACAATACTAATTATCATTTTAAATTTAAATATGTAAATGGTTTATGAATACTGCTCTTATGTGCCATTTCCAAATGACAGGCAATGAACTGAGTGCTTTTCATAAAAATTTTACTACACAATCAATCGCCAGTCATTTGAAAATAGCACAGTAATGTTTTGATTAAAAACCTTTGCGTACGGTAATTTCTTCTCAAAAACGGTAATTTTTAGAGGGCCGTAAGGTAATGAAAAAATATAAGTTAACATCACTGCATGTCCGTGTAAGCAACCAAATATTCAAACAAAACACAATCGTGGTTGAGTTCGGTAAGGTAGAAAATTTAGAAACACACATAATTGTTATGTAAAAAAAACTATGTGCTGTTGGCTTTCGAAAAGTACATTGTGTGTATGATATGTGTATTTTCTGAACCCTGGCATTTTGGTAATTAATTCTCTGGGACCTGTTAAAGAACATGTCGACCGGTTTTCTGTTAGTGACAGAGTGTATGGTATTATTATATCGATCGGTAGCAATTACTATCAACTCCCGAAGCCCTAAGTCCTTATATTCAGCCTTTAAACATCGATAAATTTCTAACAAGATTGAGTGGAATCGTTCCACTTGCCATTTACCTCGCTACGGCCTACTGGAGTTAAATATACCCTGACACCGAATCGCTGAATTACATTCCTTACGATTGGACTTATGAAACCACGTTCATTGTCAGTCACAAGAATGCGTGGTGTTGTAAAATAACTATGAACTGCGACTATTCTTTCCCTTACTTGCAAGGCTGAGCGGTTCCTAAGAGAGAAAAGTTTCCCGAATTTTGAAAATTTGTCTAAAATACTCATTTTGGAGTACAAAAATGTCCATATGCAATATTTCACAAGGATAAGAAGGTGTTGCCAAGAGCTTAGGCATTGGGGGGTGTCGATCGTACTTGTTAGCTTTGCAAATTTCACAATTCCTTGTATACCTTCCAACAAGGTTATTCATTTTAGGAAAATAGTATTTTTCCAAGAGTTGTAACTTATTTTCATTTTTATTTCTATGTGCCCTTTTATGCTCCTCCTCTATCAAGTAACATACTCTATTTGGGCAGGTCACATCCGCCACGAGTCTTTGAGGGACTCGTAGCTTATAACGCGAAAAATGTTCTAAACAAACCTTCTGTAGTAACCATAAATATTTCTCAGGGATTTTAATTCCATTAAGAGCATCAGGCCTGAGTTTTTCTTTAAGAATTCGAGTGAGATTTTCTTTGTTGATCTCTTCCAATGATACCACGTGACGTTCATAGCCAGGATAGGGATTGAGATGTGTCACCATATCCGACTTAAATGGTCGAATTTTAATCTGGTTGCGGAAAACATTAATGGGGGCTTCGACATGTGGAATTAAATTTTTGCTATCCTGTTCGGCACTGTGCGCGGTGCCTTCGCTAGCCGTTACCGTATTTGAGTCCTCGGTTTCCATTCTACCTTCACTAGCTATTATTGTATCTGAATCTTCATTTTCTATCCTACCCTCACTTGCTGTGTCCGTAGAAGATTCATCTGCAATGTGGGCACAAAAATCAATAGATGTAGCTCTTGAACCCTGCTCAGCTTCCACTGAGTCAGTTGAGTCTACCTTTAGGCGTGATAAGGCGGCCGCTACTACGTTAGATTTTCCAGGTTTGTATACCAGTTCGAAGTTATATTCCTCTATTCTGGCCTTCCATCTTTTCAGTTTTGTATTATAATTCCTGTTACTGAGGGCGAAGGTCAGGGGTTGGTGATCAGTGAAAATGCGTATCTTCTTAGCGCCGTATAGGTAAGAACGTAAGTTGTCCAGTGCCTAGACTATCGCCAACATTTCTTTCTTGTTTGTGGCATACGACTCTTCTGTTTTGTTGAGAGAGCGGGAAATAAAGATTATGGGTTTGTCTTTCCCCATCTCCCCTTGGGAAAGTACGGCACCTAGTGCACTGTTAGATGCATCTGTCGTTAAATTAAACGGCCTGTCGAAGTCTGGAAAAGCTAATACCTCCGATGATGTTAGTAATTCCTTGAGGTCGCTGAATGCTTGTAATTCATCTTCTCCGAGAATAATTTTAACTTTTTTAGACTGATTGGCTTTCACTTGTGCCATTTAGCCGCGAGTAAGGTTGGTTAATGGTTTGGCTACTTTTGCAAAATCCCTAATAAACCTTCTGTAATATGAGGTTAACCCGAGGAAACTTTTAAGCTCTTTTAGAGTTGTGGGGGGTTTAATATCAAGGATTGCTTTTACCTTTTTCCTATCGGGCAAGATCCCTTCTTCCGTTACTACATATCCAAGAAATTCGACCTCGGTCCTCAAAAACGCTGTTTTTTTCTCACTCTTAGGTGAGATTCTTGTAGGCACTGGAATACCCTTTTTAGATTATCCAAGTGCTCTTCGGGAGTGCTTCAATAGACGATTATGTCATCTATGTATACGTAGCAGATTCTTCCTATACAGCCTCGCAGAACGTCATCGACCTTACGTTGAAATATGGCAGGTGCATTACGTAGGCCGAATGGCAGCCTTAGAAATTCGTACTTGCCGTTCATTGTCGAGAAGGCTGTTTTTGGAACGTCTTTGGGGTTCATGGGAATTTGGTGGAATCCCAAAATGAGGTCGCGGGTTGTGAAATATTTTGCCTTTCCGAGGCTGGGTAGTGTTGAATTGATGTCGGGGATAGGATAAGTATCAGGTGTGGTGACAGCATTTAGCCTTTTGAAATCTACCACCATCCTATATTGTTTTTCCCCATTGGGTTTTGGTTTTTTTGGAACCACCCAGATGGGGGAATTGTAAGGACTCCTAAATGGTTGGATTACATGATTTTTCAAAAGTTCCTCTATCTGCCTATCTACCTCTAAACGCATATAAGCCGGGTAAGGATATTGTTTTGAGTATATCGGCTCATCGGTGGTGCACCGAATCTCAGCCCTAATTGAGGTTTTTATCGCCTGTTCGTGGTCTATTGGGCCAAATATGTCCCTAATTTCAGTGATTAGTTTACTTAAAGAATTTTTTGCTAAGGAAACTTTATTCAATCCATTTACTTCCTGAATTTTGAAGGGAATGCTTACTCCCGGACTGATTATTAAAAGGTTGTTTCTGTGGTCGTTTATGGCTTTGAGCTCTCGCAGAGTATCATCACCTATTATACCGTTAAAAGCCGTGAAACCCGGTAATACATAGAAAGTAACTGTGGTATTATTGCCAAATGGTGCAAAAAATTTTTTATTTATTTTTTCATTAATTTGTATGCTTCCTGCCTCAGTGCGGACAGAAAATGGTTTCTCTAACTTAGTTGAAATAGGGCTGGCTCGACGAAGTTTTTTGTGGCCCCGGTATCTATGAAAAATTTTAAGGTCGAGCCATCTTGTAGCTTGTAGTTTATGTATGGTATGCCGGAGGGGCGTGAGCCATTAAATTTATTTCTTCATCGATTGCTTGAATATTTCTACTATCGTCTGCTTCCGGCTCTTGTGCTATGTGGAACATCCTCTGTTGCTTAATGGGACGTTGGATTGATCCAGAGCGCACCTGTTCTGAAAAGGAACGTCTTTTGTTATTCCATGCATGATTAGCATTCCTCCTGATTTGTGTGCTGCGATCTATGTCCATGGGTTCAGGTCTATCTGGACCGGACTGCTGTGTAGGTCGCTGTGGACCATATTGTCGATTGACAAATGGATTAAGGTGGGGTTGGTAGCGGTTTTCTTTTACAAATTTCCTGGAAGAATTTGTGTTTTGTTGAGTCTTACTTGGGTCAGAGGGAGCGAAACCAATTGGGACTTGAATTTTATTTTGAAAATTAGTCGGGTGTAGGTTAACTCGGTGTCTATAATTGGTATTCCTTAATTCTATGCATTGCGAATACGCTTTTGGGAGGGTTTTCGGCTTCATGAGCATAATCATTTTTGAAAGCTCGCCGTTTAATCCCCTAATAAAAACCTCTAAGGCCCTATTCCTGTATGTTTCGATCAGGACATCAGTGGTCTCCTCGGAATAGCTTTCAGTTTTTAACTTATTAATAATTAGAGAGAATTGGTGGATTACTTGGGCATAAAACTCATCTACACTCATTGATCTTTGGGCTAATTGAGTCAGTTGATGCTCGAGAGTTCGAACACCGCGCTTGTCTGCATAATGCAGTGAGAGGCAATTTTTGATTGGCGACCAATTGTCGTCAGCGTATCGCCTGCATTATGGCTCTATATATGGGCTTATGCCGAACAATTTCGTAATCATTTAGGATACTTTCTACGCTATGTATCCAGGATACATATTGCGTAGGATCGCCTTCGAAAGTCTGAAGATCCTTTACACAGTCGGGCAGCTTCCCAATTTCATTTAATTCCGCCTCTGTTGCCGGGCACGCAGTGGGGGGGGATAAGATGAGGGTCCCTCTTACCTGACAGTTGGGGAAATTTCAGGCCTACTTTCTAATTTTTGGGTTCTTTGATCAAGGGTCCTTAATTGTGTAAGGATCGCATTTAGAACGCCTGTTAATTCAATTACTTTATTTTGCAAGGTTTCCATACTTACAGCGGTATTGTAGAGGATTTGAAGAGGTGCATAGAAGGTTCAACTTAGTAGGGAGCGGGAGTTCCTTTTAATTTTTTTCCCGACCGGTTTTACGCGGTTATAAACAAATTTTTTTAAATGTAGTCACACTTTTAACGTACCCTTAGGAATTTGGTTTGATTTTTATTTTATTGTTAATTTTCACAGTATTTTGTTTAGAAAAGGCACAGGATATAATATTATATTTAATCGTTTTCTATTTTATCTTTAACCCTTCTTGGAATAGCTCGCAGGATATTTTGTCACAGTATTTTATTCAAAAATTGGCAGGAGCTTTTTTATTTAAAAATTCACAGGGGTTTTTTCATTTAAAAATTCACAGAGGTTTTCCGTTTTCACAGTATTTTGTTTATAATATTTTATTTAGTTGTTTTCTATTTTATCCTTAACCCTTCTTGGGATAGCTCACAGGATATATTGTCACAGTATTTTTATTCAAAAATTGGCAGGCGCTTTTTTATATAAAAATTCACAGGGTTTTTTCATTTAAAAATTCACAGGGGTTTTTTCATTTAAAAATTTACTGAGGTTTTTCGTTATTTAAAATTTTACAGAGGTTTTTTCATTTAAAAATTCACAGAGTTTTTTCTTATTTATTTAAAAATTTGTTTAAAAGAATTCACAATTTTTTGTTTACAATTTCCTTTTTCACAGCCCGGTCCCTGCTCGGGCGCCAGTTAAATTCTTCCTTTCACTTAATATAAAAAAAAAATTATTTTATAGTGGACCGCCACTGTCCACTTGATTAAATGAAACAACTCGAAAATTTCGTTATAAGTTTTATTAAGTGTTTTTCGTTCGCTACCCAAATAAGACTAACTTAATAATTAAAAATACATTTCTTAATAACTCATTTGATTATTAAGCCATTCGCATTCCATTCTCACGTTGCACTTATCCAGACGAAATGTGATCCTATGTTGAATTTCATTCAGACGGCGCGTGTGCAACGTCAGCATTATTTCTTGAGAATTTATTGTGCTCGTGTGAAATAGATTGTGTTAACTTGTATACATATATAAATTAATTAAAACGACTGATCATTTTAATGATTCGAATAAGAATAATTTATTGTATTTTTAATTATTTAACTGAACCTTCTTTTCTTAACTAAAAAGTGCTGACCTAGTGTCTGCACCACAATACAAATTTGTATGTTCTAACCAATAGGCGACTTATAGCTAAGCTAAGCAGAAATTATTAAAAACAAAAAATACAAAAAGTACAAAATATAAGAAAAAAGGCCAACGCTGGTATCATGAAATGTGACACCAGCGTCCGTTAATGGTTTTAACATCGTTCACCTACAGTGGGCGACGAAACTGTGTTAACTGTCCCTCCTCTTAAGGTAAGACCGTCCTCGGTCTTCTTCAAGGCAGATTAAATAGCGGATTTAAGACTTACTTGTCTTCGTTTCTTCATAAGTCTGCCCATTGCAAGTACTACAAGGTAGCATGCCATAAACAGTGCAAAAGTAATCCCTCCAACCAACACAGATCTAGCCTTTGTTTCTTCTTGCAGCTCACCGATGAAACGAAGGTTTTCTATGTTCATCTCATGCAGCAATGGTAGGCTGAGTACATTCTTATGCTCTGTGACGTTAATTATAGGGAAAGTTGGGGTACCAGGTTTTTTTGTTTTGCACATTGTTTTTATTGATAAACAAAGAGCCGTTGATAGTAATGCTGGTTTCAAACACAATCAAATACGTGCCGTTTAATTTTCTCTCCTTGTGGCCACTCTCGTTGATATTCACAGTTGCATCATTAATAATAGTAATACCGTCATCAACTTCGATCACCGGTTCTAAATTGTTATACTGGGTGTTGCAATGTGCCACCATTCCAGAAATCAACTGTTCAGCACAGGTAGAATTTTCAATTTTTTTACAAAAGTCTGATGATAAGGTGCGTTGACAAAGATGGACTGAATAAGTTTGATTTACGCAGTCTGCCACTGTATTTGTAATAGAGAGTTGTAATATTTTTCCGGAGTGAGGAACCGGAAAGACAGTTATCTTCTTGCATAATTGCTGGGGCCTTGGATACTTAATTATAAAATACAAAAAATCTTCGCTTAAAATATCCTTAATACTAGATACGCTAATTAAATCAGATATGCTAACACTTGTGTATTGCTCGCTATCGTTCAACAATTTTAAATCTTCCTGGTCCAAAATAGCTGGATTAACAAAATTTAACTTGGCCAGTGCTACAGACAAAATTGAGTTCTGCAGTTCCATCAAAATCATTCTATTTCTAGCCAATAAAATCTCGAAAAGGTTACCAGTGTCAATCTGTTCCTTTTTGGTATTTTTTATAATCGTATTAATAGCATTAGTTAGTGTTTCAATTTTAATTTGCAGTTTTGTATTTATTTCTATTTGTCTATTGTTAGAATCTATCAGCTGCTTCTGATTTAATCTTAAATTTTCAAAATCATCCGCATCAGGCGTACCAGCAATAACCTTTAATGCACTTCCTATAAAATTAATGCTTCTTGCATGTCTGTGATGGACATTTAGGGTTGATAATAACGAGGTTATGTGCTGGATGTCTGAATCTAAAATCTTTTTCATATGAGATTGTGGGAATACGTCCATCACTTTAATGGTATCATTAGCAGCCTCGTAATAAACGCTAAGGTTAGTTGTGTGACGCAAGTAGCCATAGTCTCCCCAAACCACAATATTTCCGTCCAATATAGGGATGTAGTCAGAATGCGAATAATCTATTATCCTTTCTAGAGCAGTAGTCAAAATGAGCAATACCAGTAATTTTAGCCTAAAAGATAATGAAAAATAAAGCCTAAGTTTCGCTTTTCTTTTAATATAAATTTTTACATAAGAGTAATTATTATAAGTTTCTTCCATTTTTTTGTTGGAAAAAAAACTATCTTAAATTGTCTTTATGGACCACCCGCCCCTTTATAAGAACGGTTGTTCCCACATCAGCTTCCACTACTGCTTCTTCGTACAAAGGGGTTAACTAATTTCCTAATCTTCTGTTTTAAAGAAGTTTGATTTTTCAATTGAGACCTTCATATTTGCATCGAGCAGGTTCTTTAGAACACAGTCGATATGTCTGACATGATCTTCTTTGGTCTCTAAAAATATTATCACGTCGTCAACATAGACGTGACAAAATTTGCCTATTTGTTCTCTAAGGACATCATCAATTGCCCTTTGAAACATACTCGGGGCATTTTTTAGCCCAAATGGTAATCGGCAAAATTCATATTTGCCATTATTAACTGAAAAAGCAGTTTTTTTCCCTGTTTCTTTCAGCAAGTTCTATCTGGTGGAATCCAGATTTCAAATCTAAAGTGGTAAAGTATTTCGCTCTACCCAAGTTTGAAAGTATAACCGATATATTTGGAACCGGGTACTTATCATCAATTGTCTTATGATTGAGTTTCCGAAAGTCTATTACTAGACGTTTCTTCTTATTACCCAAATCATCCACACTCTTTTTGTCAACAACCCAGACTGGGCTGTTAATCAGTGACCTGGAAGGCCGAATGATACCATCTGTCAAAAGTTTTTTACTTCGGCATTAACAAAATCCGCTACACCCATTGGGTATGGGTACAGCTTTGAGTAAACTGCTTCTTCGTCCTCCATGCGAATGGTAGCGACGATATTGGTTTTATAAGGCAATGCCTTATTAGGATCGGCGAAAACCTTTATTCTTTTCTTAATTATTCCTTGAAATTCTGTTTTTATACTAAACGGTACTTCTATTCTATCACCAAGCAAATTGCTTAAATTTTCGACACTCATAAGACTTTGCTTTTATATCAAAGAGGAACAAACGTTTCACCGAGCCTCTCGATTAAAGGAAATATTGTTAATCTTGCTATTAAAAAATAATAAAAAACTAATGCGATGTGCAACAAAATATAATCGGAATAAATTTTTAGTAATAAAATTAACTTGAATTAAATAAGAAACCACACAATTTGCATATTTATTTTTATCATTAAATTCATTATCAGCAAAACTTATTATTAAATTTAACCCGAACCAAAATCAAGAACTAGGCACTTTTTCACTTTTTATTTTCTAGGACTATAAGCGAGCAATACACTTACAAGATTCTTTAATTTGTTATGGTAATAGCTTAAAAATTTCTCAGTTATGCTTCTTCTGATGAGAGGTGAGTTCTTTGTGGCTTCCTTTTAGATCCTTTTAGATAAGATTCATATGACCGTAACTTCTTTGGCTCCTTTTTTTCACTTTGTTGATTACAGAATTATTCCTTCATAATCTCTTAATGCTTTGGAATTAAGATTAAAATTATATCAAGGTTTTTAATTTTTCTTTTATTTTGCCCCACGTTGGGCGCCAATTAATTAAAACGACTGATCATTTTAATGATTCGAATAAGAATAATTTATTGTATTTTTAATTATTTAACTGAACCTTCTTTTCTTAACTAAAAAGTGCTGACCTAGTGTCTGCACCACAATACAAATTTTTATGTTCTAACCAATAGGAGACTTATAGCTAAGCTAAGCAGAAATTATTAAAAACAAAAAATACAAAAAGTACAAAATATAAGAAAAAAAGGCCAAACGCTGGTATCATGAAACGTGACACCAGCGTCCGTTAATTGTTTTAACATCGTTCATCTACAATAGGCGACGAAACTGTGTTAACTTAAATATATATATATATATATATATATATATATATATATAGAAGTCTTTAAAAAATCGTTTTTTGTGGGCAGCGCACATTTGACGAACAGCTGCATACGTTGCGTTTAATTGCCGAAACTGTCTGGAAAAAGTGCTCATTGTATATGGAATTTTTTGTTGCCATGTTTCCACATTTATTATTCCCAAATAATAATGTGGGAATATTAAATTTCAGATACAAGGAGCATATTTTCCAGACAGTTTCGGTAATTAAACGCAACGTATGCAGCTGTTCGTCAAATATGCGCTGTATTTGCCGACTCTTGTACATTAATTTTAATTAGTGTTGTCAAAACAGTAAAACGTTTTTTTTCAAAGCTGATTTTCAGCAATGAAGCGTTTTTTGAAAAAAACCCGCAAAAAGATTTATACAAAATTAATTTTTATGAACTAAAATTGTTTTATTAAATAAGTATTTGTGAATGTCAAAATATTTGTTAAAAATATAAAAAAAGGAAAATTGTTCGTTTATTTTAAATTTATTGTAAAAAATAATAGTTGGTGCTATAGTTGTGCATGATAATAAACGAGAAAATGATAACTGTATTTAAATTGTAAATTAATGCGGGGCTTAAACAACTATTTTTATCATTACAAAATGGTAAATTTTTCTGTTTTCTAATAGAAATTAAACAATTAAGTTAATTTAATTTTTGAAAAGGTTATTGTGAACTGGGACATTGCACACCAGAGGCTCAACAAGTTATGTATGTATGCATATTGTGTTCACAGGTAGGTCTTACTATATTTTGTTGTTGTTAATTATACAAACCAATTTTAATGATTTTGCTTATTTTTTGTTTCTATCTTGTAAAGATAGTTGAAACATATTAATCGAAAATGCCTGATAGACTTTTGTAATTTATTACAAGGTTTCCTTGCTTCATAGAGTTCAATAGATGCTGTAGAGCCACGACTCTACCAAAAACTTAACCCAAGATGTGCCCAAACAAAATCTACACAAAGCTCATACATGTTTCAATGTATTGATTTGGCGTCCTAACTTGGTGGCCACTCGATCAAGTTTTGCCTTTCAATTTCTTTCAATTTGCAACACACTCTCAGTTTTTTACTAACACACTCACAATTTTTAAATTGACCACGAGATGGCTTTCAATTTCACCTTTCCATTTGTTTGGCAATATTACTCTCAATTCAACAGCTGAGTACAAGTTTGTCTTTATAAATTGTGTTGTTGTTGATATCTTGGAAGTAAATTGCTTACAAATTGAGTGCAGCCTACGTCACAGCTTTCAATTTATGTACATTTTGACAAGCAGTATATCGTTACCTAAAACGCAAAAGGACCTAACTAACAAAAAATTATAAATCGACTTTTTCATTAAATCTTATGAATCGCATTAACACTAATGTCCACCAAAAATTTTGGAATCTTTGTTGCGGGTAAAATTTATTAATATGACAAATGCTAGTCAAAATTAACAAATATAGAAGGTCTAAATTGAGCCTTCATAAATGTCATAAACTCACTCTATTCACTTACGATTCCATCGTTATGGTATTTTGGTTTCCTTTAAAAATAAAAGAAATTTCAAATTTAAAGAAATTGCAATTTTTTTTTGTTAGCGTTTTATTTGTTTTGAAGTTTTGAGCAAACACAGGAAAATTTATTCATTTTTTTTTACAATTTTTTTTTTTGACAATACAAAGATAGGGGCTGACGTAGGTAAACTTTTACGTTGGTACCAACTATGGTGTGCTTTGGTGGTAAATATTACACATAGTCTTGTCCAACGTAACTACGTCATATGCCACTATCGGGATACTGTGCAAATTGGAATTTATATTTCTACTCACTGTTGAATTTATTTCAGTTGATTGCAAATGTTGGGTGGAAATATGTATGTATGGGATGAAATTAATAATTTACATACACATATATATACCGCCACGAACAAATTACTAGCAAAACAACGGGTGTCTAATTGAAAAATTTAAACTTCCGGGTCGGACTGACCTTTACTACCTGTCTTTACGGGGATAAATATGGACACACAGATTGCAGCCAAAGTCGAAATTGTGTCATCTTGTATATAGGCAGCATCCCGGTGTACATATGTATTGCCGGCAATGATGGTAGCTGTATTGGTGGGCAATTATTGCAAACTTGAAGATCACACGATCAAGTTTTGCTTTTCAATTTACAATACACTCTCTTTTTTTTACTAGCACACCCACACTTTTTAAATTGACCAGGGAATTGCTTTTTAGTTCACCTTTTCATTGGTTTGGCAATGTACAGTCAATTTAGCAGATGATTACATTTTGTCGATATAAACTGTTTTCTTGATGACATCGTGAAAGTAATTTGCTTACAAATTGAGTGCAGCCTACGTCACGGCTTTCAATTTGTGTAAATTTGTACAAGCCGGAGAATTTTAGCTGGCATTATGAAAGCAAAATTTTCTTTTGCTTATTCCAAAATAAGTATGCAGCGTGTTTTTCTTTGTACTGCTGGGCAGGCTGAAAAAGGGAAAATTTAGAATTAGTTGGTTGTTGTAAATAAAAGTGTTTAGAGGAACGATACATATCTGTACTTACGTGTAGTTTCCTCTCCAGTATCCATAAAAGTACTTACAATGTCACAAAAACCTGAAAATATGGAAAAAAATGAAAATTAATTAAAAATTTGTACTCACGTGTGTATTTTTTCCTTAATGGCGACCAATAATGAAAAAGAAACATATGTTTGTGTGTGGGCGTTGCTGAAGTGTAGTGTAAAAACGTATGTTTGCAAAATCAACCGCAATAACTACATTGAGTGGCAACGTTGGCTTAATAGTAAAATAGTGCAGGGCGGGGTATAGTAAAATTTTTGCAGGGCTGTATTTTCCATTCAAAAGTGAAAAATAATTTTCAAAATATAATTTATTAAAACTAATGAATGAATGGAATTTACTTGTGAAATTTTATGAACGCCTGGTAAGCAATCTGGTCGAGGTAGAGGAACTATAGAGTTGGGTTATTTATATAGATTAAAGCCGCGTTATTTTAAAGATTTGTTATGAATATTTAAAATAAGAAATTTTTATAAGCGCGGAAAAATTATATAATTAATTTTGGGTTATATAATTTTTTTTATTTTAGAAGTAAAAGGCGCCAAGATTTTTTGTTATAAGTAAATATTTTAAAAAGATACAGAGGCGCGAATACAAAAGTATATATGTATATATTTCTTTTAGTATTTTTGTGGTAATAGGAGAGGCGCCAAGAGCAAAGTTAAGAACATAGATTTTCTTTAGTGAGATTTTGTAGTGATTTGGAAATTAAATGAGAATTTTGGAAAATACCGCCGCAGGGCTTAATATGGAGATGGTATTTAAATAGACGAAATAAGAGAGCTAATTTTATTAGTAAATTAATTGTGCAGTGAGACAGACAGTCGAGTGAAAAAGTAAAAGTAATTTAAAGTTCTTAAAGTTTATTTATTTTTTTTTGTGTGGTGTAAAAGTGGAATTACTGCTACTGTAAGGGCAAAAGGAAAGCAAATCGCAGATTTTAAATTGGAGATTTTCAAATAAAAATAAGTGAAGTCATAAAATAAAAAAAAAAAAAAAACGTAAGTTAGTGCCAAAATTTAAAGTGTTTGTAATAAAAGCAAATTTTCATTTATTAAGTCTGTGAAGTGATTGTTATTAGTCATGGTAAAGTTCTAGAGTTGTTAAAGATTTATAAATCAAATTTTAAGAAAATTTTGATGAGTAAGTTATTAACAAATCTGGGTATTTTATTATGGTGAGACAATTGGGGAAAAAAAGAAACAAAAGCTTAAGTAAATGAAAATTTGGGAAAGTGTAATTTAGAGAGTAGTGTAATAATAAAATATTATTACATCCTTTTTTAATATAGCTGGCTATTCTCTATTCTTACTGGTATTAACTTACGAGGTCTGTCGGAAGGAGTTTCTCCACACCACACAGGGGATATAGCCAGGTAACCAAGTTTATTTTATTGTATTTATATACGTTTGAATATACGAGCGAGCTTGGCGGTGATTAAAAGAGAAAGAAGGAAAAGCCATTAGATTCCAAACTGTGTAAAAACCCTAAGCTGTGAATATAGAGCAATTTTGATCAGGAATAATACAAACCATTTTTTTTGCTATCCTGAAGAAAAGAAGAAAATCAAATCGAGTGTATGTAAAATTATGAATTTTTATTTATGAAATTTTTTTTTTAAGTAAATGATAGAGAAAGATTGCCTTGAAAGTCGTGATATGCAGGAAATTAAATGTTTGAAAGAACATAAAAGAAAGGGGGAAAAAATAAAATAGTAAAAAAAAAAAAAGAAAGAAATAGAATATAAAAAAAATATATATTAGGGAAGAAAGAACCTTAAGAATTTATAAAATATTGAAATATATTAAAAAAGTGAATATTGAATTAAAATGCAAAAAAAAATATTTGGAAAAAAAATTTAAGAAAACCATAAAAAAAGAACATTTAAGTAAAAATTTAAATATTGCATTAAAAAATGAAAGAAAATTAGTGTAGTTTATAAGCTTATATATAAAAAAAAAAAAGTTAATAAGAATACATTTAATTTAGAGTAGAGGTGTTATTGTGGATAAATATTGTGTCCCTTGTGAGTGTTGTGTGTGTATCGATCAGGAAAACAGCCTAAAAAAAAAAAAAAAGAAAAGAAAAAAAATATAATTAATATGTATATAGATTTATATGAGTACAAAAAAAAAGGAAAATATAAGAACATAAAGAATTCCAAGGTTAGTGCTCAAATTAGGCGCGGAAATTATTAGAGGAAAGCAATATAAGAATTTGGAAAATATAGTCAACTTCAGGGAGCTCCTTTAAGTTTTCAAATTTCAAAATTAGTAAAAACGTCAATATTTTGAAGGAAGAAATTAAATAGATAATTTGAGCTCTGATAGGAATTAATATATGAAGAGAAAAAGAATTTTTAGGAAATATAGAATTTGTTATTTTTGAGCTAAACTCAAATATATAAACATACATATATATACAAATTAATAAAGGAAAAAATAATATTTGAATTTGAATTTATAATATAAATAAAAATTAAATTAGTAACGGCTGAAAAGTAAAAGAAGTTAGGATTAGCTTATTAGTATATTATTTTAGTTTTATAATTTATTTTAATAGTTATATAAAACATAAAATTTATAATTTGTTAGTTAATATTATTAATTTTATAAATATGAAAAATAAATATTGTTTTGATTAAGGAATTTACAGAAAAAATGATGGCTTAATTCATTAAGGTTTTGGCAATGGTAGACCGGTAAGTAAAAGTAGGGTCAGGTGGATTTTGGGGTCGAAAATCAAAGGGTTTTGGAGGATATTTTTCGGCTAGGTTGGGAGGGCAAATAATGAGACTAACATCTGTCTCATCATGATGATCTTGTGTTTGTGGAATCATGTGGTTGTAGTTTCAGTTTTGATGTGTTTATTTTTATTTTTTTTTTGTGTTCGGGTACGCGTCAGGCGAGAAGGGTTGGGACCACC
Source organism: Pollenia angustigena (assembly GCA_930367215.1). NCBI lineage: Eukaryota > Metazoa > Arthropoda > Insecta > Diptera > Polleniidae > Pollenia > Pollenia angustigena. The sequence continues at coordinate 81,040,395 of OV884058.1, read as the reverse complement.
TGAGAGTCACAATAGTAAAACAAAAACCAAAGGAAGAGCTAGTCGGAAACCTCGCGTGTCAACCGGCCCGTAACAGGAATGGCGCCCAATCAAATTGAATAACTCGGAATACTTTTTCGAATAATTGGATAAAGTATCCTGAGCTATTGTGACAATCAATATGTGGAAACATCTATACATATATAGGGAAATAACACACCTTCAGTAACTTCAAACGTCCAGTTTTTAGAATTGCAGATTTTTATTTATATAGCCACCTAGGGAATAGATAAATAGAGTGTTGTATGTGAATAAGATTCAACAAATTTAAAATTGGATAGAACATTATTAGAACTTACGGGATTGAACTGCCTTAGCTTAGTGAAGCATTATAGATTCCTAATTGTAGGGTGTTTAGTTTCGATTTCACTTTAAAATTTTTTTTTGTAGAATTATAATTTATAATAGGAGATCTATGACAGTACAGCAACGGGTATCATTCAATAACCTCTCGTGCTCTGTTAGGAAACGAGGTTAGTCGTATTGAATGTTATTTGGTGTCAATCGTAGCTCGCTCAGTAACCAATACAGGGGAAAGTACGATTGATCATACTGTAATTGATCCCATTTGTATTTTTATTTACGTTTTTCCACAAACAACAAGAATCCGTCAGTAAAATTATATACCGCCTTGACATACGAATCCGTCTACCATTGCCAACCTGTAAAAAGATAAAAATTTTTTTTGTTACTAATCAAAGCAAATTTAAAACATATTTATTTTTTTTATATATTTTTTATTTTTCTTTAGTTATCTATTAATTTATATATTGAATTATTTATTCATTTTTTTTTATCAATTTATTTGAGTATAGTATTATTTTTTTTTGCAACTATTATTTTTTTTTATTTTTCAATTTTTTTTATTTGCTTGATTTTTTTTTTATTATTATATGCATGCATGAATTATTTTTTTTTATATATTTTTTCTATATTTCAATTTTTTTTATTAGCTGAAAGATTTTTTTTTGGTACATACATACGTGAATTTTTCATCTTGAATTTAACCCAAATTTTATAAAATTTTGTGATTTTTTTTTTTTTTCAAACATAAAATCTAAGATCAGTAATTTTTTTTTTGGAGCAACTTGCTATTTCGGTATATTAGGGTATGAACAATAGTCCGCCTGAAACAAGATCGCGGAAAAGAATTAGACAAGTGCAGTTTGACCTTAATCGTTCTTCACCTCACGTGTTAGAAAAAGTTTCTAAACCCAATACTCCCAAAACTAATATAGCTAAAGATATGGCAGAGGGAAACCAAAATAACGAACAGATTAGGGATTTGTCGAAAACTATAATTTCTAGTACTCCGAATATGCCACAGAGTGGTAACGTTTTGAGTGATTTGTTAGCACAGGGTACTAGCAGACAGCCTAATCAACCCGTTAGTTTAGGAAGAATAGAAGAGTCTGTAAAACAATTAGTTGAGCAGAATATGAATTCACAAATAGCCGATATTAAGAATACAATGGCCAAATTGACGTCTACTATTAGTAGGCTCAGCATTGTGGTGCAGCAAACCCAAAAAGAAAATTACAAGTTGATGTCGAACTTACCAAATGCATCCAGAAGTTCCAACGAAGCACAACAGCCAATGGATATCTCTGGCATGCAACAACAACAATCGTCTCACTCCTCGAGAGCGTCGTCCGTGTGTAGTGATGAACACCGAAGCTACAACCGGCCTCGGATTGATAAATGGGGACTAGAATTTAATGGCGACAACAATAAACTCGCAGTTGAAGATTTTGTCTTTCGCCTTGAACGTCTCCAGAGTCAATATGGTGTGTCATGGAAAGAGGTGCTTGATAATTTTCATCTTCTAGTGAAAGGAGCTGCAGAAAAGTGGTATTGGTTGTTTATTCAAACCAACTATGTTTCTGAATGGTGCACCTTAAAATCGGCATTGCTGAAGCAATATCAAGCTACGCAATCGAGTTTTGAATTGATGAGGGACATGGTCGAACGAAAACAGTTGCCCGGTGAATCAATAGATGATTTCTTCTTTGCCATGACACAGTATAGATCACGCCTAACCATTTCAATGCCAGAAGCTGAAATGATAAAAATGTTAAAAAAGAACATAAGAGAGGCGATAGGAAAAATAGTATACCCAATGACTGTAGCCTCGGTGGAAGAATTAAGAATGTGTTGTTTGGATGCAGAAAAAACGTTTCTCAAAAAGGAGGTAAGACCACAGCCGGTTGCAATAAATCGATTTGTAAGGCACGTTAATGAAGTTTATAAGGAGCCACAGGAAATCCAAAGTTTCGTGGATCTTGATTGTGAAGAGGTAGCGGCTGTAAGATTACAGAGCTCAACCAATTCGACACCGAGTACATCCCTTATCTGCTGGAACTGCCGACAAAATGGGCACATGTTTATGGATTGTCCAGCCGATCAGAGGTCGATTTTTTGTTATAGGTGTGGCAAGCCTGACACCATAGCCCCAAACTGCGATAACTGCAGAAATAAAAATTTTGTGAGGAACGAGGGGAAGGCGGGGAACCATCGTTCAACATAGAACCCGCAATAGAACCTGCAAAAATTAAACAAAAAATTAATATTACAAAAGAAACAAAAAAATTCAACAAATTTATACCACAACAAAAACATTTATATACATTAGAAGAAAGGCAACAAAATTATGAAATAGTTAAAAACCGAATATTTAATTCAGAAATTTATTCTAGAAGGCCAGCAATAACAAAAAGAATAAGAAAGTTAAGACAGAAATTTAAAGAGAGAAAAAGAAACAGAAAACTTGCAATTGAAGCAATAAAAACAGTAGATAATAAATCAGCTGATCCCAGGCCATATGCTGAGTTTGCTATGGGAAATGTCAAAATAAAAGGTCTACTTGATACTGGTGCTTCTGTGAGTATTTTGGGAAAAGGATGCAGGGAAATAGTAGAGAGTTTAGATATAGCTATAACACCCATTTTTTCTATTATCACTACCGCTAGTGGACAAGAGCAAAGACTGTTAGGTAAAATAGTAACAGAAGTAGAATTTAATAATAAAACGAATAGCATGACATTCTACTTATGCCCTGATCTAGAGCAGCCTGCCTATCTTGGCATAGATTTTTGGAGAATTTTTGAACTTGCGCCAGAAATAGTAGGAGTTTCGGAATTAAATATAGAAAAGATTACTGAGGAATATAAATCCGAAAACCATAAGTCAGATCCCCATGAATTAACTGAGGTACAAAAATTAGAATTAGAAAAAGTTGTAAAAATGTTTCCATCTTTTGAGGAACAAGGTTTAGGATGCACGTCAGTGGAAAAGCACTCTATAAAACTAGTAGAGGGAGCAGAACCGGTGAAGGATAGATATTATCCCATTTCACCGGCGGTGCAAGAAATAGTTTATAAAGAAATTGATACCATGCTAGAACTTAACGTTATTGAAGAAAGTGAAAGTCCGTGGAGTAATAGGACAACGGTCGTTAGGAAACCGGGTAAAAATAGGTTTTGCTTAGATGCCAGAAAGCTAAATAAAGTTACAATTAAAGATGCCTATCCACTGCAGAATATCGACGGGATATTAAGTAGAATAGACGAAACCTACTATATTAGCAGTGTAGATTTAAAATTCGCGTTTTGGCAGATAGAATTAGACGAAGAAAGTAAACCTTATACCGCGTTCACTGTAGCAGGCCGTCCGCTCTACCAATTTCGCGTAATGCCCTTCGGCCTATGCAATGCGGCTCAAAGACTTTGTAGGCTAATGGACAAAGTTATTCCACAAAGGCTTAAGGAAAACGTTTTTATTTACCTAGACGATCTGCTTGTTATCTCAGATAGTTTTGAAAAACACCTTGATTTATTAAAAGATGTAGCTCAGTGTCTTAAAAATGCTAATTTAACAATTGGCTTAAAAAAATCCCAATTTTGTTTTAAACAACTAAAATATCTAGGATTTATTATTGGAGGTGGAATGTTGAAGACTGACCCTGAAAAAATTAAAGCCATAAGAGAAATAAGAATACCAAAGACTCCAAGGGAAGTCCGAAGTTTTTTAGGAACAGCTGGCTGGTATCGCAGGTTTATCAAAGATTTTTCTACGATATCTGCGCCTTTAACTGATACCTTAAAGAAATCCAGCAAGTTTGTAATGACACCTGAATCTATATCTGCCTTTGAAAATCTGAAAAAAGCTTTAACATCAGCTCCAGTTTTGAGGCATGCTGATTTTTCAAAAAGATTTTACATACAGTGTGATGCATGTGATTATGGCATAGGTGCAGTTTTGTACCAATTAAACAATAATAATGAAGAGCATCCAATTGCGTTTTACTCGCAAAAGTTAAATCTCTGTCAGAGAAATTACAGCGTGACGGAGAAAGAATGCCTAGCAGCAGTAATGGCTGTAAAAAAATTCCGCCCATACGTAGAGATGATGCCGTTCACCATTGTCACAGACCACGCCAGCCTCAAATGGCTGATGTCCTTAAAAGACTTAACCGGTAGATTAGCTCGTTGGTCATTGCAACTTCAGGCTTTTGATTTCGAAATCATGCATAGAAAAGGATCTGAAAATACTGTAGCTGATATGCTATCACGGCTACCAGAAGAAAGCGTTGAAGAAATAAACCCAGAAGATCTTTTTGATTTTGAAACAACCGAATTTCAAAGTGATGAATATCTGGAGCTAATAAGAGAAATACAAGGCAATGAACAACAACTACCAGACCTTAAAGTAGATAACGGAATGGTTTTCAAAAAAATGTCGTTTGAGCGAGAAGAAAATGATGAAGAATGTAAATGGAAACTGTGGATACCACCAAATATAACACAACCGCTTATAGAGAAAGCACACGCAACCCTAACAACAGCACATGGGGGAATAGCCAAAACTCTCGAAAGATTGAAAAGGCACTTTTACTGGCCCAAGATGGCGTTTCAGGTTAAAACGTTTATAAAAAATTGCCAAATATGTAAGGAAACCAAACCTACTAATCAAAACCTAAGACCTGAAATAGGTAATCAAGTTGTCACAGAAAGGCCCTTTCAAAAGCTTTACATAGACTTTATGGGTAAATACCCCAGATCTAAAAGCGGAAATTGTTATATTTTTGTAGTGGTTGACCACTTTACAAAATTCACATTTCTAAAAGCAATGAGAGAGGCATCAACACAAAATGTAATTGATTTTCTTGTTCAAGAAATTTTCTACAAGTTTGGTGTACCAGAAATCATACATAGCGACAATGGGGCACAATTCATATCTAAAAATTTTGAAAATCTAATAAAAACTTATAAAATAAATCATATAAAAACAGCCGTCTACTCTCCACAAAGTAACGCAAGCGAAAGGGTAAACCAGTCAGTATTGTCAGCAATCAGAGCTTATCTAAAAGAAGACCACCGTGATTGGGACCTATACCTATCTGAGATAGAATGCGCCTTACGAACAGCAGTTCACTCAGCTACAGGCTTTACACCGTTTTTCGCCCTATTCGGATACCATATGTATTCCAGCGGAAGTGATTACAAACTAAGCAGAAAACTACAGTCACTTACAGATCATCAAATAGCAAATTTGGATCGAAATGATAAACTTGAGGTAATAAGGCAACAAATAAAAGATAATATGAGAAAAGCCTACGAGAAAAGTGCCGAAAGGTACAATAACCGAGCTCGTAAAATAACGTTTGTTCCAGGCCAGGAAGTTTATCGCCGAAATAACACGTTAAGTGACTTTGCAAAAAACCGAAACGCAAAATTTTGCAGAAAATTTTTAAAGTGTAGGGTGGTTAGGCCTGTAGGGAACAATATGTACGAGCTGGAGACATTACAAGGCAAGTCAGTAGGAATTTACCACGTCAAAGATATAAAGGTATGATGGCATCGGCCAGGAAAAAATAAAATGTGCAATACTAGGGAATAAGCTCTATTTGTCAAACTCCATAGTGGGTAATTATACTTAGAATTAGCAAAATGTGTTTTGTTTAACATACCATAGCCAGTGCAATATAATTATAATTTTCCTTGACCAAAGAAATGTATGTTGTGATGTCCAGTTTTTTTTACAATTTATTTTCGTTTTATATGCGATGATTTTATGGAAAGTGCAATATTTGAAATATTTTTGATGTTGTGCAATCAGTATAATCTGTTGTATTTTTGACGAATCTAAAAAGAAAGAAAAAAAAATCACAAAGTACATATTCTTAAAATGAATGAATAATAAAATATACTTCCCGTGAGGTAACCAACGGTTGAGCTGGTTATGCATCCTAAAACATCTCTCAAAGCTTTGTCAAAAAAGATTTGTAGAGATGTGTGATGACAGCTGGACAATAATTCTTGTAAAGAAAAAATTCAATAGAGGCGTGACCCTATAATGTAGACGCGGTTCGGAGGAACTTAGATTTTAAATGAAAGTTATTTTTGCCTCAAAACAAAATCAAAAGTTTTGTGGGCGTTCGATTTTTTTATATATATGCACACAAGTGTGCACTACTGGCTAAAATCCAGTAACACGAAATTTATTAATTAAAATTGGGTTGCCTCTACTAAATTTTTTCTTACCACGGTAAAAATTTAGATAGAGAGCTATTGTCTAGTCATCATCAACGGGGATGGATTTGACTCAGTTGTGATCAGTATCGAAGGCAATAATTGCGAGGTTTCCTGGGGAGAAAAATATTTTAAACTATTTCGGCTATGAATAGATAACACATTTTATACTTACATTTTATTATTGCCCGGCTAAATCAAGTAGAGCATGAGACTCTTAATTTCAGGGTCGTGAGAGTTCCCCACGTTGGGCTTCGGTGACACAAATGTCCGACCGCACACCGTTCCTTCTGGCCAGCAACCAGCAGCACCGGAGTTTTGTTGCGGGTAAAATTTATTAATATGACAAATGCTAGTCAAAATTAACAAATACAGAAGGTCTAAATTGAGCCTTCATAAATGTCATAAACTCACTCTATTCACTTACGATTCCATCGTTATGGTATTTTGGTTTCCTTTAAAAATAAAAGAAATTTCAAATTTAAAGAAATTGCAATTTTTTTTTGTTAGCGTTTTATTTGTTTTGAAGTTTTGAGCAAACACAGGAAAATTTATTCATTTTTTTTTACAATTTTTTTTTTTGACAATACAAAGATAGGGGCTGACGTAGGTAAACTTTTACGTTGGTACCAACTATGGTGTGCTTTGGTGGTAAATATTACACATAGTCTTGTCCAACGTAACTACGTCATATGCCACTATCGGGATACTGTGCAAATTGGAATTTATATTTCTACTCACTGTTGAATTTATTTCAGTTGATTGCAAATGTTGGGTGGAAATATGTATGTATGGGATGAAATTAATAATTTACATACACATATATATACCGCCACGAACAAATTACTAGCAAAACAACGGGTGTCTAATTGAAAAATTTAAACTTCCGGGTCGGACTGACCTTTACTACCTGTCTTTACGGGGATAAATATGGACACACAGATTGCAGCCAAAGTCGAAATTGTGTCATCTTGTATATAGGCAGCATCCCGGTGTACATATGTATTGCCGGCAATGATGGTAGCTGTATTGGTGGGCAATTATTGCAAACTTGAAGATCACACGATCAAGTTTTGCTTTTCAATTTACAATACACTCTCTTTTTTTTACTAGCACACCCACACTTTTTAAATTGACCAGGGAATTGCTTTTTAGTTCACCTTTTCATTGGTTTGGCAATGTACAGTCAATTTAGCAGATGATTACATTTTGTCGATATAAACTGTTTTCTTGATGACATCGTGAAAGTAATTTGCTTACAAATTGAGTGCAGCCTACGTCACGGCTTTCAATTTGTGTAAATTTGTACAAGCCGGAGAATTTTAGCTGGCATTATGAAAGCAAAATTTTCTTTTGCTTATTCCAAAATAAGTATGCAGCGTGTTTTTCTTTGTACTGCTGGGCAGGCTGAAAAAGGGAAAATTTAGAATTAGTTGGTTGTTGTAAATAAAAGTGTTTAGAGGAACGATACATATCTGTACTTACGTGTAGTTTCCTCTCCAGTATCCATAAAAGTACTTACAATGTCACAAAAACCTGAAAATATGGAAAAAAATGAAAATTAATTAAAAATTTGTACTCACGTGTGTATTTTTTCCTTAATGGCGACCAATAATGAAAAAGAAACATATGTTTGTGTGTGGGCGTTGCTGAAGTGTAGTGTAAAAACGTATGTTTGCAAAATCAACCGCAATAACTACATTGAGTGGCAACGTTGGCTTAATAGTAAAATAGTGCAGGGCGGGGTATAGTAAAATTTTTGCAGGGCTGTATTTTCCATTCAAAAGTGAAAAATAATTTTCAAAATATAATTTATTAAAACTAATGAATGAATGGAATTTACTTGTGAAATTTTATGAACGCCTGGTAAGCAATCTGGTCGAGGTAGAGGAACTATAGAGTTGGGTTATTTATATAGATTAAAGCCGCGTTATTTTAAAGATTTGTTATGAATATTTAAAATAAGAAATTTTTATAAGCGCGGAAAAATTATATAATTAATTTTGGGTTATATAATTTTTTTTATTTTAGAAGTAAAAGGCGCCAAGATTTTTTGTTATAAGTAAATATTTTAAAAAGATACAGAGGCGCGAATACAAAAGTATATATGTATATATTTCTTTTAGTATTTTTGTGGTAATAGGAGAGGCGCCAAGAGCAAAGTTAAGAACATAGATTTTCTTTAGTGAGATTTTGTAGTGATTTGGAAATTAAATGAGAATTTTGGAAAATACCGCCGCAGGGCTTAATATGGAGATGGTATTTAAATAGACGAAATAAGAGAGCTAATTTTATTAGTAAATTAATTGTGCAGTGAGACAGACAGTCGAGTGAAAAAGTAAAAGTAATTTAAAGTTCTTAAAGTTTATTTATTTTTTTTTGTGTGGTGTAAAAGTGGAATTACTGCTACTGTAAGGGCAAAAGGAAAGCAAATCGCAGATTTTAAATTGGAGATTTTCAAATAAAAATAAGTGAAGTCATAAAATAAAAAAAAAAAAAAAACGTAAGTTAGTGCCAAAATTTAAAGTGTTTGTAATAAAAGCAAATTTTCATTTATTAAGTCTGTGAAGTGATTGTTATTAGTCATGGTAAAGTTCTAGAGTTGTTAAAGATTTATAAATCAAATTTTAAGAAAATTTTGATGAGTAAGTTATTAACAAATCTGGGTATTTTATTATGGTGAGACAATTGGGGAAAAAAAGAAACAAAAGCTTAAGTAAATGAAAATTTGGGAAAGTGTAATTTAGAGAGTAGTGTAATAATAAAATATTATTACATCCTTTTTTAATATAGCTGGCTATTCTCTATTCTTACTGGTATTAACTTACGAGGTCTGTCGGAAGGAGTTTCTCCACACCACACAGGGGATATAGCCAGGTAACCAAGTTTATTTTATTGTATTTATATACGTTTGAATATACGAGCGAGCTTGGCGGTGATTAAAAGAGAAAGAAGGAAAAGCCATTAGATTCCAAACTGTGTAAAAACCCTAAGCTGTGAATATAGAGCAATTTTGATCAGGAATAATACAAACCATTTTTTTTGCTATCCTGAAGAAAAGAAGAAAATCAAATCGAGTGTATGTAAAATTATGAATTTTTATTTATGAAATTTTTTTTTTAAGTAAATGATAGAGAAAGATTGCCTTGAAAGTCGTGATATGCAGGAAATTAAATGTTTGAAAGAACATAAAAGAAAGGGGGAAAAAATAAAATAGTAAAAAAAAAAAAAGAAAGAAATAGAATATAAAAAAAATATATATTAGGGAAGAAAGAACCTTAAGAATTTATAAAATATTGAAATATATTAAAAAAGTGAATATTGAATTAAAATGCAAAAAAAAATATTTGGAAAAAAAATTTAAGAAAACCATAAAAAAAGAACATTTAAGTAAAAATTTAAATATTGCATTAAAAAATGAAAGAAAATTAGTGTAGTTTATAAGCTTATATATAAAAAAAAAAAGTTAATAAGAATACATTTAATTTAGAGTAGAGGTGTTATTGTGGATAAATATTGTGTCCCTTGTGAGTGTTGTGTGTGTATCGATCAGGAAAACAGCCTAAAAAAAAAAAAAAAAAAAGAAAAAAAATATAATTAATATGTATATAGATTTATATGAGTACAAAAAAAAAGGAAAATATAAGAACATAAAGAATTCCAAGGTTAGTGCTCAAATTAGGCGCGGAAATTATTAGAGGAAAGCAATATAAGAATTTGGAAAATATAGTCAACTTCAGGGAGCTCCTTTAAGTTTTCAAATTTCAAAATTAGTAAAAACGTCAATATTTTGAAGGAAGAAATTAAATAGATAATTTGAGCTCTGATAGGAATTAATATATGAAGAGAAAAAGAATTTTTAGGAAATATAGAATTTGTTATTTTTGAGCTAAACTCAAATATATAAACATACATATATATACAAATTAATAAAGGAAAAAATAATATTTGAATTTGAATTTATAATATAAATAAAAATTAAATTAGTAACGGCTGAAAAGTAAAAGAAGTTAGGATTAGCTTATTAGTATATTATTTTAGTTTTATAATTTATTTTAATAGTTATATAAAACATAAAATTTATAATTTGTTAGTTAATATTATTAATTTTATAAATATGAAAAATAAATATTGTTTTGATTAAGGAATTTACAGAAAAAATGATGGCTTAATTCATTAAGGTTTTGGCAATGGTAGACCGGTAAGTAAAAGTAGGGTCAGGTGGATTTTGGGGTCGAAAATCAAACGGTTTTGGAGGATATTTTTCGGCTAGGTTGGGAGGGCAAATAATGAGACTAACATCTGTCTCATCATGATGATCTTGTGTTTGTGGAATCATGTGGTTGTAGTTTCAGTTTTGATGTGTTTATTTTTATTTTTTTTTTGTGTTCGGGTACGCGTCAGGCGAGAAGGGTTGGGACCACCTGAGAGTCACAATAGTAAAACAAAAACCAAAGGAAGAGCTAGTCGGAAACCTCGCGTGTCAACCGGCCCGTAACATCTTTTAACCAAAATTAGCAATTTTATTAACAAAAAACAAACGGCCCTATCTACAAAAGATTATATGATACGCGCTAAAAGGCCTTACTAAAAGTTTGCATAATATGCAACATTGTGAATTGTGAAAACAGCTCGTAGGTTTTACAAGAAAAATAGAAGAAAAATAAATTATAAACAGTTTAAGACAATTTATCGATTAGCATTTTTAGTAGTAATTTGCTTCTCCTGTAAAATTTTCAAAATGTTAGATAGGGCGTTTTGCGTTTTAGGTAACGATATGTAAAATACTATCAAGAACAACTTGATCGTGTGGCCGCAGGGTAAGACAGCTATCAACTGCTTTATGAAAAACTTATACCCTTTGTACACTTGCATACATTTCGGAGGAACGCATGGAAGATGTTGAAAAAGTGAAATACGAGTTCACACTTGAAACATCTAACATTTACCATTAACAAAAAATGTCACCATTTCTGAAAAAAAAACTTTTATTTTTTTTAAATACTTTTTTTCTACAAAAGAAACAACATTTTAAGAGATAACACCAAAATGTATTTCTAATTCATTTTGTTTAATAATTTAAGCAAAATTAAGCAAAATAAGGCTTGCAAAAAAGGAAAAACTTGAGAAATGGTAACGCTGCTTTCAAAGCAACTGCCATTTTGTCAGTGATGCCACAATAATAACAGAATTTATTGCCACTTTTCTAGTGATTACACTAAAATAATCGAAAAATGTAAAAGGGAACAAAATGAGATAGTAACATTCTGCAAAAATGTTGATTTTTAGCCCTATGTATTTCTTATGGGAAAATTCCAACATTTTCGCAAATTGATGTTAAATGTTAAATGTTGACAAGTGTGAAAAGGCTATTACACAATCAGTTAGCGAAACTTGTGGATTTGCTGCAGTGTTGCCAAAACTTGGTGACCAAAAATGGCTAATTTACAGAAAAAATGGCTAAAAACGGGCTAAAAATGGCTAAAAGCTTTTTTAAATAAAAACACATTAAAATTCAATAACAAAACAGAAATAATAAATTTAAAGTTTTTTACGATGAAATTGTGAGTTAAGATCAATTTGTTAAATAAAATAAACGTAAATTAATATTAAAATAAATTAATATTAAAAAATTAAATCATCGAAAAATTCGATGTCGCTATTGTTCATCTCATAGGAATCACCCACTCATTAGTTTCAAATAATAATAAGCTTTAAATAATTTGAAGTTAAATTAAAATCACGACAACATTTACCCAACCTTTTGAGTCCAGATCTACAATAAAAAACATGTAAGAAGAAATAGTCGGGTAAACCCGACTTTATGATACCCTACACCACATTAGAACCTTTGTATCAAATTTTATCAAATAATCTCTAAATTGCGACCTGTACTTTGCGCACAATTCGACTCAGAAAGTGATTCTGAATCAATCGGTATACGTAAAGGTGGGCTAAGGACCAAAAATATTTACCTTATTGATAAAATTATAGCCAATTCTGAAATTTCTAATACAATTTTGTTACCGCCTGCATCCCTTTATTAAAATACTTGCAAACAGAAAGAAACCGCGATCTTTGTTTTGATCGATTTTATAAATTTAATAGTGGAATACTGTTCCTTTATTTTGAAAGATGTTTTAGCGTCATAGTTTATAGCGATTTTCAACATTTGTAAAAGTTGTGATTTAAATAAAAGACAATTACAATTATTAGACAAAGACAATTATTTACGCACAATTAATTGTCTGTGTGGTTGTTGTTATATTTTTGCACTTTTGCTTTTTTGCTAGGGTGCAACTTGTGACGTGAATACCCTTAATAAAATAATAATTATTCTTTTAAAAGAAAAACGGCAAAAAAAATTTATGGCTAAACAAGTTGAAAAATGGCACAAAAAAAATGGCTAATGGATTAACCCATTTTTTAATGGCTAAACAGGGTGAAAAATGGCTTAATCTAGCCACTAAATGGCTAAATTGGCAGCACTGATTTGCTGTGCAATAATTAAACCAACATGCATGAAATATATGAAAAAGCTAAATTTGTTATAATAAAACCATAGCTGTTAAGTAATGATTACTAATCATATTGATTAGTAATTAGATTATTTTTTTTAAAAGGTGAAGTAATGATTATATTACGATTATTTTCAGATTCGCACGGTTACTAATTGATTCCGATTACAGATAATCAAAAAATAATCAAGATTAATAAAAATTACGAAAAAATAATAAAAAGTAATCGAAAAATAATTTGACTACTTTCGAAGATTACTTTTGATTATTTTTGATTATTTTTTCTTTATTTTGCGAAATTAGTGCAATACTGTTTAACACTGCAGTTACACGCTCAAGTTTTTCTTGATAGTCTTTTACATATACTGTTTGTCAAAATTTCCAAACATTGATAGTTGTGACGTAGGCGGCATTCAATTTTTGAGCAATTTACTTTCAAGATGCCATCAAGAAAAAAATTTATAAAGAGAAACGAAAAATTTGCTCACTTACCTTGAAATCAGCTGTTTTCTTGAACGTAAATTGAAACACTCACTGGCAAGAGAATTTTAAAGGCAAGTTCGTATCAATTTTTACAAGTATGAGTGTATTGGTTAAAAAGTGTAATGACAATTTTCTCATTAGGTGATTATCTTTTTTCCCAACGAAAAACCGCACATTAAAGAAATTTGGTTTTCTCAATGTCTCATTTGCTTCGCATTTATCGCAAAGCTAACCGGCACTCATCTGCCAATTATTTATTTTGCTTTTATTTGCCGTACAGATAAATTCAATCAGCTGACTCCCAACTTTTACATGTATTTTGAGTGGCGTTGCCAGCTGAAAACAATGTTTTTTGTCGGTATATTGAGAAACCCAAAATCGTTAACGGACAGTTTATCGGTCCAATAAATTTATGTTAACATTAAGTAACAGACAGTTTTTCGATACATTGAGAAAATGGCCATAAGTATTAAAACTTGATAGCCAAAACTTGATGGTGTAACCCTCAAGTAATGTAAGTTGTTTTTTTTCATTTTTTGTTATTACAGTAATTTTTACTTAGCTGCACAATCTCCTTTGCACGATTTTTTTTGTGCATGTAAATCAAAAATGCAGCTATCTTAAATGTATTTAGCTGCCCTAATGCAGGTTTTAAAGAGGAGTAACAACGTTTTTATTAATAAATTTATAATAACAATGGCGTTCAAACAACCTCTAGTCATTTGTTATGAATTTTAATAATGAACGAGGTAGCCAAATAAATAAAGTGGGGAACAGAATAGTCGCTGTAGTACAACGTTAACAATAGCGCTGCAAGCTGTCAAAAATTAAAAACGGCAGTTTCAAAGTAGTGTCAACAGAAAACGTAGTTGTAGTAGTCGTTGCAGTTGAAGCGCAAAATTCGAGATTTTGAACTTTATTGCGCTACAGAGCATTCGTCAGCTTTAAATACTACAACTGCTTTATTTTGTTCCAGGCCAAGATTTCCTTTCATATAATCGTGGTGAAGTTGCTGTAACCACAAACCATATCCATAAATGAAGGTAAATGCAAACAAAATAAATGAATTATAATGATGCCAACTTGACTTGTTTGCGATACTATATTTTTTATGTGTGCAGCTAACTTCGATGTTTTATATGAAAATATTTTAAGCTAAGCAAATCCCAGGAATTGCAACAGTTATTATCTTATTTAAAAAATGGAACAGAGGTTAAGAGAAAGGTTCCAACCATATTTCTTGTTGAAGCCAGATGCAAATATTGCAATTGCAGCAACAGTGCTAACTCAAAGCTTTAAAATCAAATGGTATTGAATATATTCTTAATGTTTTCTATATTATTTTTCCACGTATTTTTCCCTTCTTTGTTGATTTAGGAAGTACTAAAATTGTTATTGGTTGTTTTGTTATTGAAGTGAATATATACCTATATTTTGTATACAAACACAATCTATTTTTTACGTTTTAAATGCAAATTTTTCAAAATAAAACGTAAGTGTAAAATGATGCGCATTCTGAATTTTTAAAAAATAATCGAAAATAATCAAAAATAATCCTTGAAAGTAGTCAACTATTTTTTTGATTACTTTTGATTATTTTTGATTATTTTCTCGTAATCCTAGCTAATCTTAATTATTTTTGGATTATTTGTAATCATAATTAATTAATAATCAGGAATTGTAAAAAATAGAATTATGTAATCAATACCATTCTTTTTAAAATTTAATCTAATTGATTACTAATCGTAATCCAAATTTAACAGATCTGAATAAAACTAGTGGTTTTGTGTGGGACGGAAAATTAGAAGGATGTAAAGGTTTAAATGGGGCTTATGATAAAATATGTATTGATCTTCACGAAAATTGACAGTGTGATTTCTAATCATATAAAACTAATCAACAAAAATTCATTATAACAGCATTAGCGTTGGGGGTTTACGCGTGCTGAAGTGTTTTCCGACACAACATTTCACAAAATTTTTTAATATTTTTAATTAAATAAAACGAATATGTGCTTCAAAGTGATTTCGAGAATAAGGTTCGTATGGGGCCTATTATAAATTACATACCAATCTTCATGAAAGTTGACAGTATGATTCCTATTCATATACAACTGACCACCAAAAGATCATTATAATAGCATTTGTCGTTACGGTTTTACGCTTCTATAGTATTTCCGACTGTGGGCTTTATATGGGCCTATGGTAAATTTTTGACTGATTTTCACTTCATTTCACGATTCTGTACAAAATCGTATACCAATAATTGCATTCCGCTACTAATTATGTTAGTTTATAACAAAACTATACATATTTTAGGGTGGTTGTTAGACAGTTTGATTCATAACTATTATCCTACTGAACCGATCTTGTTGGATTTCGATCCCAAACTGCTACGGAAAGTTAGAAACAATTTGACATCAATATTATTCTTTCTTTTAGTTTTTCTAAAGTGAGTTTTTTTTTAGCAGATGAACGTGGATAAATCGACTTAAGGTTACTTCACATTTATCATATATTTCACTATAGAATCCGAAAAAAGCTTTCCCACAAATTTCATCCACTATTTACTTTGTAACAGTTTTTATGGATTCACTTAACAATATTTCTTAAAACAAATCATAATAAATTGTTATTAATAAAGTCTGAAATGCTTTTTGATCTAGTAAACGTTGTGTAAAATTATTAATTTTATGTTTTAGGCCAAATACTAACGGAAATTCAAAAAGTACCAGTTAAAGACAAAAATAGTTCCAAAAATCCCCTTTTACATTATCTCATTCACTCAGGGCATTTAGTTTTATGTTTCTAGGTCCAATAATAATAAAAATTGAAAAAGTTCAAGTAAAGGAACGAAAAAGTACCAAATAGATTCCTTTAAAGATTCTCATTCATTCAGGGCCTTGCATGTTTACTTTTATGTTTTAAGTTCAATACTAACGGATATTCAAAAACTACCAGTTTAAAGCCCAAAAAGTACCAAAAAGCCCCTCTTAACGATTCTAATTTACTCAGAACATTGCCATATTTGATTTTATATTTCTAGGTCCAATACTTATGAAAATTAAAAAAAAGGACCAGTTAAAGAACGAAAAAGTACCAAATACCCTTTAAAGATTCACATTCACTCAGGATCTTGCATGTTTAATTTTGAGTTTTAAGTACAATACCAACATTTTTCATTTTCCGAATTTATTCTATGAGCTAAATTTCAGTTATGTATTTTATAAAGCTTTTTTGTAATGGTTCTATTCCTTAAATTTTTCAGAAATTACTTTATACACTACCAGACTATTATATTGTATTTTCTTTTTACATTTTACCTTAGCCTTCCTTTGGAAAGCAATGAGGTATATTGAATGTACAGAAAAATTTACAATTATTAGACACCAGCAGAATGTAATGCATTTTCAGGCCCGCTACGGCCTTCGTCAGCATTCTTTGTGTCTTAATGGATAGTGCTACTTTATAAATTGAATGTATTTAACTCAACTGTTTTAACAAATAGAAACTGGGAATTATTTCCTTCCGAAGGTTACTTTATATTATATTCAACATTTTTCATTTTCCGAATTTATTCTATGAGCTAAATTTCAGTTATGTATTTTATAAAGCTTTTTTTTTTATATTTTATTAAATTATTTAAGCTTCAGTTCACTTTTTTAAAAAAATTAATTAAAAAGTTTTTATTCAATATTTCGATTTCCGTTGGAAATCTTCTTCAGGAAATTTTTTTTAAATAAAATAAAATTTGACAATAAATGGAAAAATAAAATATGGAAAAATAAATTTTTAAATTTCAAAAAACAAAATTATCATAATACATTTAAAATTCCATTCTACAAACTTTAAACAAAAAGACAAACAAACAAAAAAGGAAAACAAAATTTTTTAAATTTATTCAAAGCCTAAAACCTATTTTAATGTCCCTTTCCGTCAATAATAAGCTATGCCATCTGAAATTTATTTTGTAAACAATCAAGGAAAAATACCTATTTATAATTATCCCTTACATCAACCTATTTATTTTTATTCAATAAATGTCTATAAATTTGAGCTAAGCCCTCAGTATCTTTTTTAAAATTAATCCTTTTCTCAAATGGAACATTATTTATCTTCAACATTTCTAACATATATCTACGTTTCTTAAAACTTTCCGTATTCAAAATTGATGTGTTTTCAAAATCACGATAATGATTAAAATCCCTACAATGAGTTGATAACGCCGTTCCATGGGCTGAATTATAATTCCTATATTTTTGGTCATGTTTATGTCCAGCTAATCTAATTTTCAGTTTTGTCCCAGTTGTTCCTACATATATTTTCCTACATTGTTCATTATCATTGCCACCACAATGAATCTTATAAACTAAATTCGACCTATCTGACTTTAGTAATCTATCCTTAGTTTTTGTGAATAATTTCCCTACATTATTAATCACCTTATGTGCCATTCTGTATTTCCCTTTATCATATATATTCGAGTTTTCTAATCTTTCTAAAAACCCAGGTACATAAGTTAATGACTTATAAATACGTGGTATATATTGTATTGTCTTATTAGTTTGCAAATCAATTTGTTGAGAAAACTATTATTCTTCAAAATATTCCCAATAATTTCCTTATTTTTCTTATGAAATCTATTGTCACTAATTGTTAATATCCTGTCTATTAGATTTCTAGCTGTGTTAATGATAATTCTCTTTGGGTGTTTAGAATAATAATTTAAAATTCTACCTGATGAGGTTGGTTTTTGATACCAATCTACCAATAATCTACTTCCTTTCCTAATCACCAATGTGTCCAAATATGGAATTGAAAAATTCAATTCCCTTTCAATAGTGAACTTAATATTCTGATCAAAAGAATTAAACGTTGATAAAAGATTATCTATTCAATTTTTCAGAAATGACTTTGTACACTACCAGACTATTATATTGTATTTTCTTTTTACATTTTACCTTAGCATTCCTTTGGAAAGCAATGAGGTATATTGAATGTACAGAAAAATTTACAATTATTAGACACCAGCAGAATGTAATGCATTTTCTGGCCCGCTACGGCCTTCGTCAGCATTCTTTGTGTCTTAATGGATAGTGCTACTTTATAAATTGAATGTATTTAACTCAACTATTTTAACAAATAGAAACTGGGAATTATTTCCTTCCGAAGGTTACTTTATATTATATTCAACATTTTTCATTTTCCGAATTTATTCTATGAGCTAAATTTCAGTTATGTATTTTATAAAGCTTTTTTGTAATGGTTCTATTCCTTCAATTTTTCAGAAATGACTTTATACACTACCAGACTATTATATTTTATTTTCTTTTTACATTTTACCTTAACCTTCCTTTGGAAAGCAATGAGGTATATTGAATGTACAGAAAAATTTACAATTATTAGACACCAGCAGAATGTAATGCATTTTCTGGCCCGCTACGGCCTTCGTCAGCATTCTTTGTGTCTCACTGGATAGTGTTGCTTTATAAATTGAATGTATTTAACTCAACTATTTTAACAAATAGAAACTGGGAATTATTTCCTTCCGAAGGTTACTTTATATTATATTCAACATTTTTCATTTTCCGAATTTATTCTATGAGCTAAATTTCAGTTATGTATTTAATAAAGCTTTTTTGTAATGGTTCTATTCCTTCAATTTTTCAGAAATGACTTTATACACTACCAGACTATTATAGTTTTTTTTTTTTTTGTCATTATTTGTTTATTGAATCTTCATATATTAAATATGAACTAACAATAATTAATCAAATCTTAACCTAATACGTTATTTTATCTCCTGCCAGTGCCAGACAAAATTTTCTTCATCACGGGTTATGTTCACTTTGTTGTTTTTCGTGGTGTTTATCGCTCATCTAATTGGGTAAGTGCTGCAATGTCTCTTCTTCTTAAGCGAGTGTGGCCGCCATGATTTAAAATATTTCGAGCTAGTGGATTTGGGTGTTGTTCAAGCCTTTTTAAATATTTTATTGCATATTTTGTAATCATAGATTTCACTAATGGCACATTGAGATCCTTATGAATGTTTGAGTTTTTAACATACCAGGGAGCGGCTGTGATTATTCGAAGAAGTTTATTTTGGCGCCTTTGAATTTTGTCGATATTAGAGGCCGAGGCAGTGCCCCATAGTTGAATACCGTAGCACCAGATAGGCTTTAAGATAGAGTTGTAAAGTAGAAGCTTGCAATCGAGACTAAGGACAGAATTTCTTCCAATAAGCCAATGAATTTGAATGGCTTTTAGTTTCATTTGAGTTAATTTTGCCTCTATATGGCATTTCCACGTTAATCGCCGATCCAGATGTATACCGAGATATTTAACATGCGAATGTTGAGGAATTATTTGATTATTGATTGTAATAGGGGGGCAAGATTCCCAGCGCAAAGTGAATGTTATATGTACACATTTTTGCTCATTGACCATTATCCTCCATTGTCTTAACCATATTTCTAGTTGAAATATATGATGCTGTAAATTACGCGATGCTTCATAACGATTTTCGTGGACGCTTAGAAAAGCTGTATCGTCTGCAAATGTTGAAGTTTGTGTGTAGTTGCTTGTTGGCATGTCCGAAGTATAAATTAAGTATAATAGGGGGCCCAGGATGCTGCCTTGTGGGACTCCAGCGGCAATGGGCTGAGGTGAACTTAAGAAATTTCCTTCTTTAATAATAAATTGACGACCGACTAAGTAGCTTTCTAGCAGCTTGTGTGTGTTTGCTGGTAAATTTTGCTTCAATTTGTGTAATAAGCCTTCATGCCAGACTTTGTCAAAAGCTTGCGAAACATCGATGAAGAGTGCTGAGCAATATTTCTTTTCTTCAAATGCTTTTCTTATGACATTTACTATTCGATGAGTCTGCTCGATTGTGCTGTGTTTTCTTCTAAATCCGAACTGATGGTTTGGAATACATCTATTTTCACTTAAAATTGGTGTTAATTTTGAAACTAATAATTTCTCAAACAGCTTTGACATATTTGATAATAAGCTAATAGGTCTATAAGACTCAACTTTTGTATGATCTTTACCTGGCTTTGGTATCATGGTAACTAAGGAAACCTTCCATTTTTCAGGATAGTATTCAAGGCGTAAAATAGCATTAAAAATAAAAAGAAGAATTTTCTTTGCTATGCGAGGTAGCTCCAAAAGCATTTTATTACTGATTTTATCAATACCAGGTGCCTTCTAACCCCCATATTCATAAAAAATATTTTTATTTTATTGGAGGTTTATTGAACACATTTTCATAGGAAATTCGTTCAATAAACCTCCAATAAAACAAAAAATTTTTTTATGAATATGGGGGTTAGTGTTTAAGTCACAAATAGCCTTTTCGATTTCTCTTATCTCGAATCTGAGGGGAATAGCTGCTCTAGCATCAACAGGTGGTAACTCGACCGCAATATTGTGAGATATATTTGGTGTAAATACGTTTTTCAAATGATTTACAAACAGGTTTCCTTTTTCATTATCATTTCTTGCCCAACTACCATTCAAGTTTCTTAATGGTGGCTTAGATATAACTGGCCTTTTTAGATTTCTAGCTGCACGCCATAATGAGTAGTCAGATTGTGGAGTTGCATCAAGTTCCTTAAGATATTTTTCTAGAGAAGCCGTTTTCTGATTCTGTAGCAACTTTCTTAGCCTTTTTGTGCATTCTTTTAATAAAATCTTAAGTTGCGGGGATCTGTAAAGTTGCCACTCTCTTCGAACTCTCCTTTTTTCAGTCAAGAGCCGCTCGACATCTGAAGAACATATTTTATTATTTTTAATTTTTTTGGGGGTAACGCTGGAGTGTTGAACAGCTAGTTTAAGATAACTGTCAAAGTTAACAAGAGAGAGATCCACATTCTCCGGTGTACTAAGCGGAATATTTTCTGTGCAATGGGCACTGAGAAATTTTTTATATTTTAACCAATTTATTTGTGTGGCTGGCGTCGCTAAGTAACCTGACGGAAATACAATTCTATTTGGGTTCGATATAGTAACAATTGTAGGTGTGTGGTCGGATGATAATTCTAAGGAAGCTTCAACATGAATCGTTTCTGTGGGGATGTTTTTAACCACGCCAAAGTCGATAACATCTGGAATTTTTTGCTGATCAGTAGGCCAATATGTTGGTTGCCCGCTCGCGACCACATTTAAACCCATTTTAGAGATTGTGTTAAACAAAACACGACCTTTTGGTGTTATAAGTCGTGACCCCCAGAAGGTATGTTTAGCGTTATAATCGCCAGCGGCCAGAAAACAGGGTCCTAATGATTTATAATATTTATAATATTGGCCTTCTGATATGGAAAATCTAGGTAGAGAGTATAAAGAAGAAATTACTATGTTTCGATTTAGCTCCTCAACACAAATAGTCGTTGCTTGCAGATAGTCTTCACGGTGATCACACATAATGTAGTGTTTGACTCGAGTTTTTATTAAGATGGCAGAACCTCCACAAGCTCTATCTCGAGGGTCCTTGGTATCATATAGTATATAACCATTGATTTTAAACGTATTTCTTGAGGTCAAATGAGTTTCAGAAATCATCATGACATCAATTTGTTTATTTTTAAGAAAGTATTCTAATTCATTTTTATGTTGGCGGATGCCGTTTGCGTTCCAAAAACAAATTTTTAAACAGTTCATGGTTTGTAAAGTACAGCTTGCAATAACATCGATTGCATTCTAAGCATTTCCTGCATCATATTACCCATTGTGTTCGTAAAATTATTTACTGTTTGCACTAATGTTTCCATGGTTTTTTCTAAACGACTTAAATTAGAAACCGGAGTTTCATCATTACTTGGCGAGGCACCTTGCATTGGCTGATGGTTTGATTTTAGGACGTTAGCGTAAGAGGTTCTGTTATTACTAGGCTGGGGGCTTGAATTGCATTTGTGTTTACCTGATTTGCAACCTGCATTTGAGGGGTATTTGTTTTCGGTCCAACCGTCTGCTTGACAATATTATATACTGGGCATCCTCTATAATTGGCAGTGTGATTACCGCCACAGTTGCTACATTTTTTTACGTTGGGGTCGGTTTTAGACTTATCGCAAGAAACTGTACCGTGTAGTTCACCACATACTACGCAGACAGGGGGTAAGTAGCAGTATGCCTTGGTATGGCCAAATTCTTGGCAGTTTAAGCACTGAACAGGTCCATTTTTTTTGTGCGGCTCTTCTATAGTTATTCTTCTGTAGAGAATATATTTTAAATTGTAAATAAGATGTGTTTCGTTTTTTTAAAGTTTTACGTCGCCGGGTTCAAACTCCACTCGAAAAAGTGGTTGGGGAATTTTTTCTCTATTTTTAATATTTACTACATGTTTTACCTTGAAGCCTTTTTCTTCTAGGAATGTTTTAACCTCTTCTGGGTCCACACATGAGTCAATACCCTTAATCACTACCTGTAGACCTTTACTGCTTTTCAGTTGGTAGGTATAAAAGTTTTTTTTAAGCGTTTCAAAGTTGTTTACTATTTTGCGAAAATCATTCTCATTATTGACTTGTATTTTTGTCTCGTTTATACTTCCACGCTTTATAGCCGCTACGTAAAACGAATGGTTTAATGACGTTTGGTGCTTCAGAGGATTCATCCTCCAGAATTGCAAAACGATTTTGAGTATTTATTTTATCAAAAGATGGTACTTTTGAGGCCGAAGCAACTGCTGCAGAGGTAGGGCTGCGTCCCCGTTTAAGCACTGTTATGTACCTGTCCATACCAACTTGTACTGTAGGCTTTTGACAACTTTTTATAGGGGGGTTTTCCATTGCATTTGTGTTTGAGTTCATGGTATCATTTCCCACTAAATTTGGTTTTGACGTCACGGCAATACTTGCTGGGCTGGCAACACTTGTCACCAAATCTAGTTGTAGTTTTTTTAATGAGTCACTATCCACTGTTTTTGTAAACACCGAGGGTGATAGGGAACGTGTTCGAGTAATTGGCTTAGCCGTTAAATAGTTTATATTGTTTTGTTTTGTTTTATTTATTTCTGCATTATTTTGATTTGCATTAACTAAAACGTAAACGTTTCTTTCATTTTGTCTTAGTGTTGTTTCACTGTTCGTACTCATGCAAAGAGTTGTATTTGTTTTTCACCGTTTTGCTTTGCTTTAATATTTTTATTATTTATTGTATTTTACAACAACAAAAAAAAACAAGAAATTTAAATGTTTTTGTTCAGAATATGTATACACATGTATGAACATTCATACGTACATACATATATATTTTTACTGTTTTATTTTATTTAATTTTATCGTTTTAAATTGTTCACTATTATGTTAAGTAATTTAAATAACAAAATATATTATTTTTTTTTAAGCGTCCATTCGCTGCTTATATTTATGTATTAAAAAATCAAATGTGATTAATTAATAGTTAAAATCGTATGCGGGGCTAAAAATACACGTCTGTATCACAACAAAGCACAAACCGAACTGAGACTATTATAGTGTATTTTCTTTTTACATTTTACCTTAGCCTTCCTTTGGAAAGCAATTAGGTATATTGAATGTACAGAAAAATTTACAATTATTAGACACCAGCAGAATGTAATGCATTTTCTGGCCCGCTACGGCCTTCGTCAGCATTCTTTGTGTCTCACTGGATAGTGTTACTTTATAAATTGAATGTATTTAACTCAACTATTTTAACAAATAGAAACTGGGAATTATTTCCTTCCGAAGGTTACTTTATATTATATTCAACATTTTTCATTTTCCGAATTTATTCTATGAGCTAAATTACAGTTATGTATTTTATAAAGCTTTTTTGTAATGGTTCTATTCCTTCAATTTTTCAGAAATGACTTTATACACTACCAGACTATTATATTGTATTTTCTTCTTACATTTTACCTTAGCCTTCCTTTGGAAAGCAATGAGGTATACTGAATGTACAGAAAAATTTACAATTACTAGACACCAGCAGAATGTAATGCATTTTCTGGCCCGCTACGGCCTTCGTCAGCATTCTTTGTGTCTCACTGGATAGTGTTACTTTATAAATTGAATGTATTTAACTCAACTATTTTAACAAATAGAAACTGGGAATTATTTCCTTCCGAAGGTTACTTTATATTATATTCAACATTTTTCATTTTCCGAATTTATTCTATGAGCTAAATTACAGTTATGTTTTTATAAAGTTTTTTGTAATGGTTCTATTCCTTCAATTTTTCAGAAATGACTTTATACACTACCAGACTATTATATTGTATTTTCTTTTTACATTTTACCTTAGCCTTCCTTTGGAAAGCAATGAGGTATATTGAATGTATAGAAAAATTTACAATTACTAGACACCAGCAGAATGTAATGCATTTTCTGGCCCGCTACGGCCTTCGTCAGCATTATTTGTGTCTCACTGGATAGTGTTACTTTATAAATTGAATGTATTTAACTCAACTATTTTAACAAATAGAAACTGGGAATTATTTCCTTCCGAAGGTTACTTTATATTATATTCAACATTTTTCATTTTCCGAATTTATTCTATGAGCTAAATTACAGTTATGTTTTTATAGAGCTTTTTTGTAATCGTTCTATTCCTTCAATTTTTCAGAAATGACTTTATACACTATCAGACTATTATATTGTATTTTCTTTTTACATTTTACCTTAGCCTTCCTTTGGAAAGCAATGAGGTATATTGAATGTACAGAAAAATTTACAATTACTAGACACCAGCAGAATGTAATGCATTTTCTGGCCCGCTACGGCCTTCGTCAGCTTTCTTTGTGTCTCACTGGATAGTGTTACTTTATAAATTTAATGTATTTAACTCAACTATTTTAACAAATAGAAACTGGGAATTATTTCCTTCCGAAGGTTACTTTATATTATATTCAACCTTTTTCATTTTCCGAATTTATTCTATGAGCTAAATTTCAGTTGTGTATTTTATAAAGCTTTTTTGTAATGGCTCTATTCCTTCAATTTTTCAGAAATGACTTTATACACTACCAGACTTTTATATTGTATTTTCTTTTTACATTTTACCTTAGCCTTCCTTTGGAAAGCAATGAGGTATATTGAATGTACAGAAAAATTTACAATTATTAGACACCAGCAGAATGTAATGCATTTTCTGGCCCGCTACGGCCTTCGTCAGCATTATTTGTGTCTCACTGGATAGTGTTACTTTATAAATTTAATGTATTTTACTCAACTATTTTAACAAATAGAAACTGGGAATTATTTCCTTCCGAAGGTTACTTTATATTATATTCAAGATTTTTCATTTTCCGAATTTATTCTATGAGCTAAATTTCAGTTATGTATTTTATAAAGCTTTTTTGTAATCGTTCTATTCCTTCAATTTTTCAGAAATGACTTTATACACTACCAGACTATTATATTGTATTTTCTTTTTACATTTTACCTTAGCCTTCCTTTGGAAAACAATGAGGTATATTGAATGTAGCGAAAAATTTACAATTATTAGACACCAGCAGAATGTAATGCATTTTTTGGCCCGCTACGGCCTTCGTCAGCATTCTTTGTGTCTCACTGGATAGTGTTACTTTATAAATTGAATGTATTTAACTCAACTATTTTAACAAATAGAAACTGGGAATTATTTCCTTCCGAAGGTTACTTTATATTATATTCAAGATTTTTCATTTTCCGAATTTATTCTATGAGCTAAATTTCAGTTATGTATTTTATAAAGCTTTTTTGTAATCGTTCTATTCCTTCAATTTTTCAGAAATGACTTTATACACTACCAGACTATTATATTGTATTTTCTTTTTACATTTTACCTTAGCCTTCCTTTGGAAAACAATGAGGTATATTGAATGTAGCGAAAAATTTACAATTATTAGACACCAGCAGAATGTAATGCATATTTTGGCCCGCTACGGCCTTCGTCAGCATTCTTTGTGTCTCACTGGATAGTGTTACTTTATAAATTGAATGTATTTAACTCAACTATTTTAACAAATAGAAACTGGGAATTATTTCCTTCCGAAGGTTACTTTATATTATATTCAACATTTTTCATTTTCCGAATTTATTCTATGAGCTAAATTTCAGTTATGTATTTTATAATGCTTTTTTGTAATGGCTCTATTCCTTCAATTTTTCAGAAATGACTTTATACACTACCAGACAATTATATTGTATTTTTTTTACATTTTACCTTAGCCTTCCTTTGGAAAGCAATGAGGTATATTGAATGTACAGAAAAATTTACAATTATTAGACACCAGCAGAATGTAATGCATTTTCTGGCCCGCTACGGCCTTCGTCAGGATTCTTTGTGTCTCACTGGATAGTGTTACTTTATAAATTTAATGTATTTAACTCAACTATTTTAACAAATAGAAACTGGGAATTATTTCCTTCCGAAGGTTACTTTATATTATATTCAAGATTTTTCATTTTCCGAATTTATTCTATGAGCTAAATTTCAGTTATGTATTTTATAAAGCTTTTTTGTAATGGTTCTATTCCTTCAATTTTTCAGAAATGACTTTATACACTACCAGACTATTATATTGTATTTTCTTTTTACATTTTACCTTAGCCTTCCGTTGGAAAGCAATGAGGTATATTGAATGTACAGAAAAATTTACAATTACTAGACACCAGCAGAATGTAATGCATTTTCTGGCCCGCTACGGCCTTCGTCAGCATTCTTTGTGTCTCACTGGATAGTGTTACTTTATAAATTGAATGTATTTAACTCAACTATTTTAACAAATTGAAACTGGGAATTATTTCCTTCCGAAGGTTACTTTATATTATATTCAACATTTTTCATTTTCCGAATTTATTCTATGAGCTAAATTTCAGTTATGTATTTTATAAAGCTTTTTTGTAATGGTTCTATTCCTTCAATTTTTCAGAAATGACTTTATACACTACCAGACTATTATATTGTATTTTCTTTTTACATTTTACCTTAGCTTTCCTTTGGAAAGCAATGAGGTATATTGAATGTACAGAAAAATTTACAATTATTAGACACCAGCAGAATGTAATGCATTTTCTGGTCCGCTACGGCCTTCGTCAACATTCTTTGTGTCTTACTGGATAGTGCTACTTTATAAATTGAATGTATTTAACTCAACTATTTTAACAAATAGAAACTGGGAATTATTTCCTTCCGAAGGTTACTTTATATTATATTCAACATTTTTCATTTTCCGAATTTATTCTATCAGCTAAATTTCAGTTATATATTTTATAAAGCTTTTTTGTAATGGCTCTATTCCTTCAATTTTTCAGAAATGACTTTATACACTACCAGACTTTTATATTGTATTTTCTTTTTACATTTTACCTTAGCCTTCCTTTGGAAAGCAATGAGGTATATTGAATGTACAGAAAAATTTACAATTATTAGACACCAGCAGAATGTAATGCATTTTCTGGCCCGCTACGGCCTTCGTCAGCATTCTTTGTGTCTCACTGGATAGTGTTACTTTATAAATTGAATGTATTTAACTCAACTATTTTAACAAATAGAAACTGGGAATTATTTCCTTCCGAAGGTTACTTTATATTATATTCAACAGTTTTCATTTTCCGAATTTATTCTATGAGCTAAATTTCAGTTATGTATTTTATAAAGCTTTTTTGTAATGGTTCTATTCCTTCAATTTTTCAGAAATGACTTTATACACTACCAGACTATTATATTGTATTTTCTTTTTACATTTTACCTTAGCCTTCCTTTGGAAAGCAATGAGGTATATTGAATGATTGCATGTTGAGTTTAATGTTTCCAGGTCCAATATTAACGGTAATTAAGTAAACGATCTTCACCAACAATCGTTAGAATTTCAAAAAAGTGCCAAGTTTGTATTTGTATTTTTTAAATAAGTTTCTTATATATCAAAATTTTTTGATATTTTATGTTTCTCGGATATAAAGCTTTGAAGAATGAAATCGGAAAAAGCCAACAATTGCAAATTCTGAGAATTGAAAACATTTATAATGGAATATAAAAATTTTTCAAATTTATGGGACATAAAACGTGTTTGGTAGAAAAACAAAAAAAATTCCTTTGCTTATTAAAAAAAAGAATCTTATTCAGAAAAAATATGTATGTTTCATTAAAATAAAATCAACCAAATTTCCATTTAAAATTTAGTTTATTAAAAGTTCATAAATTTAATTTTTTGTATGTGGTCTTTCAACGACAATCAACGAATTTCGTCAGCTCATTACTGGTTTAACCCGCAGACCATTTAAGAAATATGAGTAAGGTGTGGGTATACTTTTTTTGATTACCCGCTTTCTGAATATTAAGCATACCAACTCTTTTGAAGTGTATTAAATATTGTTTGGCATAACGAGCCACTGCTTGGCAAATGCTGTAGAAGTTAAAGCAAAATAATTTGACAAGAAAATACATTTTAATCTTGCTTCGCTTCATTGCCGTAAAAAAGTTAAATAAAATGTCAACATCGCAATATACAACATTTAATATACGTATGCAAAACAAAAAGCTTATTTTGTAGAAATAAATTTAGAAAAGTGGCGTATGCGGCACAAAATAATAATTTCACTCTCAATAAAATACTTTTTTTGCAATTATAAGTAGATTTAGCTATAAATCGCTAAAAACTACACTTTTTGAAATAAATTTATTGAATTATTATAAAACAAACTCAATAAATTATATCTAAATTTGTTAAATAATACGTGCATTTAGCTATAAATCGCTAAAAATAACTCCTTTTGAACTAAAATTATTAAATTATTATAAAACAAACGCAATAAATAATAGCTTAAATTTTAATAATAAGTGAATTTACCTATAAATCGCTAAAAACCACCCTTTTTAAATAAAATTTAAAGTTAAAAAGTTTGTCCTATAAATTTTATTAAAAATCGCTGGATTTGACAAGAAAATAGCTAAATTGGCAGCAGTGTGAAAGAAACACACAGAGTTGCATATTACCAGCGCTACCATTTGTCATTTTATCTCTTTTTATAAGTATTTTTAGATGTAAAAATGTTTAAAATTTGTACAAAGATTTTCATAAATAATAATAAACTAAAATTTGCAGTATATTAGATGAAAGGATGCAGTGAAGTTTTTATGCAACAAAGCATCTTAGATTCTATGTGTGCTTTATTAGTGTAACGTTGTATAATTTTGTTTACTCCTTCAATACTTCATACCTTAACGATCCCAAATATATTCTTTTAGGTGCTGAAGTATCTAAAGATGATGAAATCGACTTTAGAGTGCACTGTTCAAAGTCTTATGTTGAATTATGCAATGTTCGGTTAAAAAGTTCTATTTTGATAACGACCTTCTGAAACACGTTGTATTTTTACTTTTTACTACTTTAAGCACGTTTTATTCTGTATATAATGAATTTTGGCTGTAAAATATTTTTATATTTTATTATTAAGAAAAAATTTCCCAATGGTTTTCTTATACACCCGTTACATACTTTTTATCACGGAAACCAATTAGAATTTGGTTTTTTTGTCTTAGCCATAATCTTAGCTATAAACTGGGAGAAGGAAGGCTTAAAACAAAATAAGCCTTAAAAACTGTATTAGAAACTGCGAATTATTTCCTTTCGAAGGTTTCTTTATATTATATTCAAAATTTTTTATTTTTCGAATTTATTCTATGAGCTAAATTTCAGTTATGTATTTTATGAAACTTTTTTGTAATAGTCCTAAACATAACATTGCAGCCACACGATCAAGCTTTTCTTGATAGTCTTTTACATATAAGTGTGAGTGTATTAAAAATTGATAGGCAAAACTTGATCGTGTAACCCTCAAGTAACTGAAATTAAGCTCATAGAACAAATTCGAAAAATAAAAAATGTTGAAAATATAAAATTTTTATAAATATTTCACAATTTTTGGCCCACAGCCCAAATTTTTTAAGTCATCGAGTTCAAACTCTTTATCGGGTGAAATTTCTCGAAGTACTTATCGTAACCAACGAGACCTTATTTTGCGCTTTGCTAGTTCTAATGTTATTTTTTTCATGTCTAAGTCTCGGAAAGCAATTATTTGCTCCATAATTGTAGCTATAGGCTATAAGAAAAAAGTAAAACAAAATAAACCGCAAAATGCATGTAATGCCTCGAAATTGCTAAAATGTCAAAAATTGTATCTATATTATTTTTGTTGTTTGGCTAATGTAGTTGTTTATTAAAATTTATTTTTTCTTAGCTTATACGGCCTAAAGTTCTATATGCAATTAAAAATGCATTTAATCCATATTTTCCCAACGTTTTGTGAATGTTATGTTCACTTTATCAAGGGATTCGTAAAAAGAGAAACTAATTTTTTATTACATTGAACAATAATTTGTTGTAGACAAACATAAAAACATTAAACATGAAAAATTAAATTACACACAAACTTAAAATTTATATCACAGGTTAGTTTTTGCACTATTTTTGGCTCGTTGCTGCCAAACGGTAGTCTTCAGAAAAAATTACCGGAAAATGCATTTTTCACATTTTCCAGTTGTATTTTTGATAGGAAATTCGGGAAATTTATGAAATACATATGTTGCAAAAAGTAAAAAAAAAGTTAATTATTCAATTGTAATTTTGACACATATTTCGAATTTTTGATAATAATACAGCTGAAAAAGGTAAAAAAAGAATTATGATGTTCTAAAGAATTTTGAATTATATTTAAGAACTAGCATTTAACCCGCTACTTCGTTAGCGTCTCCTTTTCCTTCGTGGACATATTTGTATGCCAAAGCTTATTTTTCTAGGTTTAAATTTGTTTAAATTCTAGCATTTAACCCGCTACTTTGTAATCTAATATATAAATAGGTTTTAGCAAAATAGTTCCAACATTTTTCATCCCATAGGTTGATATTGACACAGGACTTTGCGCCTATAATTTTGTGCTTCTAAGTTCAATACAGAAAATTCAAAAAGTACGACTCGTAGAACACAAAAGCAAATGAAAGAAAGTTAGTTTCCCGTATTATCCTTTTTGATACTTTTTTCTCCCCATTTATGTATTAAAAATTTCAATGTTGCAGTTGGAGCCTATAGCTTAGTACGTTTTTGTCATAGGATGAAAAAAAACTTTGGTGGGCGTGAGGGACTTCGCCAATTGAGCAAAAAAAATTTTTTTGGCTTATATTGAACTGAAAATTGTGTTTTATTATCCCATATTGCCCATAAGATATAGTCCCTTGGGGCAATGATGTCCAGAAAAATTGTGTCTCTAATGTACATATAGAGAAAGCGTGACAAAAAGGTTTCAAAATATGTAAAGGTTTTAGGCGTTTACTCCCCAAAAGGACCAAATTTCGAAAAAGTACCAGACACCTGTCCTCTTATTTTTCTAATGAACAACATGAAGTGTTAAATTTTTTGTATCTCTTTTAGTTTTGGATTTTTGAGGTTAGCGGGATCGAGTTGGTGAAAGGCCAGCCTCCGGTCCAAATGTCAGCTTTTTAGCTTCAGGATCTTAGGATGTGTCAGTCAGTAACTTTACAGTTTTATATTATATAGAAAGATGGAGAAAAATGTTGTAAAAAAAGTAACAAAATTATGAACGCTTTTCACACCTTCAACCTTTGAATTTTAAAACAGGTCCAAATCTGTTTTGTATTTTTTAGATAAGCTAGAATGTGATATAATTTTTATTTACCCTTTAACACCCCAAAAAGGCCGTACCTCACAAAAGTACTAGAAACCTGTCCGTTTATTTTTTTAATGAACAATAATAAGTATTAAATTTTTTTTATCTCTTTTAGTTATGGAGATATGAGGTTAGCGAATTTTTCTAATGAACAACAATAAGTGTTAATGTTTTTCATCTCTTTTAGTTTAGGAGGTATGAGGTTAGCAGGATCGTTTGGCGAGAGGCCAGCCCCTGGTCCAAATGTCAACCTTTTAGCTTTAGACGTTTAGGCTCTGCGATGAAAGATAAATAGATGGCGAAAACATCTTGTGAAAAAGTAACACACATAGGTACAAATTTCATCCCTTAAACGTTCGTATTTCGAAAAAGTACCAAATATGCATTTGTATTGTCCACTCAGGACATTGAATGTTGAATTTTATTATTCTAGGTTCAATATTAACGGAAATTCAAAAAGTACCAGTTAAAGAACAAAAAAGTACCAAAAAGCCCTCTTACAGATTCTCATTCACACAGGACCTTGCATGTTTAATTTTTTGTTTCTAGGTCCAATACTAACGGAAATTCAAAAAGTACCAATTAAAGAACAAAAAAGTACCAAAAACTTTATTCTTATACATTCTTATTCACTCAGGGCATTGCATCTTGAATTTTATGTTTCTAAGTCCAAAAATAACGCATATTCAAAAAGTACCAGTTTAAAAACTAAAAAGTACCAATAAGCCCTTTCAGAGATTCTTATTCACTCAGGACCTTGCAAGTTTAATTTTATGTTCATTAGACCAATATTAGCGAAAATTGTAAAAAAAGTACCAGTTAAAAAACGAAAAATTACCAAAAACAGATTGTCATAAACTCAAGACCTTGCATGATTAATTTTATGTTTCTAGGTCCAATACTAACGGAAATTCAAAAAGTACCAGCTAATGAACAAAAAAGTACCAAAAAGTTCCCTCATAGATTCTTATCCACTCAGGACATTACATGTTGAATTTTATGTTTCTTGGTCCAATATTAACGATTATTAAAAAAATACCAGTTGTAGAACCAAAAAGCTAAACAAAACTATCAAATTTCCCGTATTTCCATTGTTGGTACTATTTTTCCCCCCTTTAAAGTATCAAAATTTTCAGTTTTGTAGTGGGAGCCCATAATTTAGTACGAATATGTCAAAGAATTAGGAAAAATGTTTTGTAAAAAAAGTACCAAAAATAGTTACGATTTTCACCACTTAAATGTTGGAATTTCGAAAAAGTACCAAATTTGTATTCGTGTTTTTTTGATAAGTTTCGAATGTAGTATAAACTTTGATTCTGCGTTTATTGGTTCAAAAGATAGATGGGGTGTCAAAAAAGTACCAAAATTCAGGTTTTACCGGTTTACTCCATAAAAGGGCCGAATTTCAAAAAAGTACCAGACACCTGTCCGCTTATTTTTTTAAAGAACAACGATAAGTGTTACATTTTTTTTTGTATCTCGTTTAGTTTTGGAGATAAAAGGTTACCGTATTTTCCCGTTTTTACCCTTTTTTACCCCCTAAACATTTGAATTTCCAAAAATCCCGTCTTAGTGGATCGATTTGGAGGGTGACCAATCTCTGGTCCAAACTTCAAGTTTTTAACTTCAGGCGTTTAGGCTGTGCGATGATGAATCAGTCAGTGAGTCAGTCAGTAACGTAAAAATTTTATATAAGTATATAGATTATTTTTTTTTTTGAATATTACCACAGAATACACAGAACTGTTAAAAGTGACGTGTGAAAAAGGCCCAGATCAGTTGCGAGGGCAGCTTTCGAAGAAAGAGACAGAAAGCGATTTTTGGTAGTGAAGTGGCAAGGTGTAAAAACAGGCCGCAACAATCAACACAAATGGCGTTATCAAAATAAAAATAACAAAACACAAACCACGTTAAACAAATGCATTAGTTCAACAAACGTTGTTTTTTGTGCAAAAAAAATGTATTTATTTAGTAATATTGTTTTGTTTTATAATGTTATTTACTTACTTTAACATTATTAACTCGTGTTGTGGTGAACTTAAAAGTTAATTTTACAACAGTTTTGCAAATAAATCTTAACTAAATAAATTTGTGTTCATTGCGGCAAAGAATATGATGAAAAGAGAAATGCAAAAGGGCAGCTTTCTTAGAAAGAGACAAAAAAAAACGCAAAATCTTCCGTCTGGTGACAGTTCTGTTACCCCACGTCTCCATGCGCTTTCGATTAGAACATGACATGACCATAACGCCGGCAGAGTAGCGGTATTAATTTGTTCATGTTCTTGTATGTGGGGAATACGTGTTGATGTTCATGTTCTGATTGACCACAATTTTTGTTGTTGTGCGTTTGGTTGTATACAGAAAATACATTGTATGGCCAACATCATGGCGCACATGGATGCTAAGACGAATGTTTAGGCAACGATGGCAGCACATGGACGAAAGATGAACATGAACAGTCTACACGAGTAGAATTCATGTGCGACATGATGTTCTTACCAAGTTGATGGATGGTGGAGACGGGTAGTTAGTATTCTGTGATATCATGGTGGAATAAACAGGTGGCAGCACTACGCCAGATGACGATTTTTTGCTCTGGCATTGTTTGTCTAGGTTTATGTAAAAGTTTTGTTTATGTTTACAAAAACCCTGCAAAAAAGCCGACTAGTCCATACACGCGTGTTTGGACTAGTCTGCAAATGACCAGGGAGTGGTCCTAAACTAGTCCAAATGCATATAACAAACATGGTCTATTTAACGTTTGGATGTCCTAGGGTTGGACCTCATAACCCAGCTATGCATTACATACAAGTAGTCAGAAAACTAATCCATATGACTAATACATGGAATACTCCAGAGGGTCAGTGTCGAAACTACTCCACTGAACAACCCAAGAGACTAGTTTCGAAAGTAGTACATATTGCTACTCCATAGTATGCTCCCTATGTGTAGTTTCAAAACTACTCCATACTGTCCCCCAGAAGAACATAATTTTAACACAATTTTTTTTTTTTTTTTTTTTTGAAGATTAACATTTATTAAAAAAATAATAATTCAACTTTTTGTGGAATTCAGGATAGTTTTAAAGATAACTTTTACATAAATTTGATTTTTTATATAACGAAAGAATTAATACATTTAGTTAATAAATAAACATTATGTACGTAAGTCCATAAAACATAATAGTTTAAAAAGTAACTTTTACATAAATTTGATTTTTTTATCATTAGAAAAAAGATTAAACATAAAATGCAATTACGAAAGAATTAATACATTCACAGTCAGTCTTTTTGTTTAAATTTGTACTCGTTTTTTTAAGGTAGTTATTAAAGTTGATATTAGTTAGATGTTTTCCTGCTTCTTTTTCGCAGAAATTATGACAATTTTAATACTAATTTTTTTTAAGAGTTATTAAAATAATAATAATTTAACTTTTTGTGGAATTCAGGAACAATAACATGTAAGGAATTTAATATGCAAATATACATATATTAATAATAAAATTAGTTAGTTAATAAATAAACATTATGTACGTAAGTCCATAAAAACATATCGTTACATTTGTAATTAATAGTTTAAAAAGTAACTTTTACATAAATTTGATTTTTTATCATAAGAAAAAAGATTAAACATAAAAAGCAATTACGGAAGAATTAATACATTCACAGTCAGTCTTTTTGTCTTTTGATGAAATGTTATATTTATACAAACATACATATATAAATGTAAACGAAAGAATTAATACATAAACATAAATAAATAAACATTATGTACGTAAGTCCATAAAACATAATAGTTTAAAAAGTAACTTTTACATAAATTTGATTTTTTATCATTAGAAAAAAGATTAAACATAAAAAGCAATTACGAAAGAATTAATACATTCACAGTCAGTCTTTTTGTTTAAATTTGTACTCATTTTTTTCAGGTAGTTATTAAAGTTAATATTATTTAGATATTTTCTTGCTACTTTTTTGCAGAAATGATGCGGAAGTGCCGTTTTTTTACAACTTGAAGTGCTGTCCTGAACTCTTTATCAGCATTGAGGGAATAATAACCTATTGCAGCTGAAAAATATTAAGTTATTTAAAATATAATAGGCTTCTGTAATATAGAGCTTACCTATAATAACTCTATATAAGTTTTTGTAATCTTTCAAACTCTTTTTGCCGCAGGTTCCGTTTGCATTGTGCATTATGCACAGTTCGCGAGAGAATACGCGTTCAAAATTTTTAATTGCATTTCTATCAATAAGGCAGTTTATAGCAGATATCTGAAAAACAAAAGAATGTTTACGAAGTTAATTTATTAACTATTTTTTTCAATTACTTAAGCCTTCAGCAATTAACTATATTGCACTGGTTCCTCTAAAGGGGGTAAACTCAAAATTTATAAATTTTCAGTAGAGACAAAAACTGTTTTCTTTTTATATGTACTCTTATATTACAAAGGGGGATACAATTGTTTTTTGGCAAAATACTAAAGAAATTGATCTAAGATTTTTACAGATACAAAAGATGTGACCACTGCTCACTGCAAAAAGTGAAAATTATAAAAATGTCGAGTTCACACTCTTTAGAGGAACCAGTGCGATATGTAAGTTTATTTTGTGTTCCGAATAAAATCAAAGTTTTCGGATTTGGGAATGCCATTATACATTGTAATTTCTACCAACAATGTCAAAAGAAATGATAAAATTTTAATTTCATTTGGAGCATAGGTAAAAATTTTATTAATGAAGGTAACTTACATACTTTCCCTCGTTAGCTTCGGATATTGCATCTTCAATCGCGTGAATATGTTCTTCAGTTTTAAGTGGAAATTTGTTGGTAAGAGCATTAATATTCGAGTTGTATTGATAGTTTGTAAAATTATTTTTTGCTCAGCCAACATTTCTACAACAATTTTATTTTGATTTTCTGTTGTTGCTAAAAAAGTGTAAAAAAGCTTATTAAAAAAACTATACGTAATAAAACAGTAAACATATCTTAAGCCAAGTAGTAAAATGAAACCATACCTTGCAATTTTGATACCTTCTCTGCAAAACCTTTCTGATCGGCCATTACCTGTGCAATTGATTGGCTTTGTTTATCAATCACCTACTTCTGTGCTATAAGTAAGAACATTGCATATTTTTTTGGCCACTTGTGTACACTTTGAACATCCATTGGATGATGAATGATGAGCAATGCCACAAACGAATGATTTTGCTGGTGCATCACAAATCACCGCTCGTATTTTAAACAACTTTTTTTTGCCACCAATTAAAATATGATTTTTCTGCAAATGGCAAACTTCTAAAACGAATTTTTCTAAATACTCACTAACATCATGAGGCTTCTGCTTGCCCATATAAATACCAGCAGGAAAAACCTTTATATTTTTAATGTTTACAACTTTAACTAATATTGGCCACAGTTGGACATTTGAACTTTTGAAGATTGGTAAACCGTCAATATTTATGTCGCAAATTATTTGATTATAATTTTCTAGAACATTTTCTGCTTTAACTAAGTTTTGTACGATGATGCGCATATTCACCGGGCGAAACAGACATTACATCCGCTCTTGAACTTATTGGTTGCATCAACGACGTTGGAGAAAGAGGCACATCAACACCGTAAGTACGTAAAATACATAACAGCTCCCTCATGCTTTTGTGGGATATTCTGCTATTCAACTGCCACTGCCCTAAATCACTTAAAAGTTTATTTTGTTTATCCAATGCCTCATTTTCATGATGCTTGGAAGTTGTAAGTAGGTCAACATTTTCTAAATCATTGCTGCCTTCTGCATACTCAGGTTGCAGACTCATTTTATTTTTATTTTCTAATCTTTTTAGAAATTTTTCTTTTTCGGCTTTTAAAAGTCGCCTTTTGTGACGAGAACTACACAGCATTTTTAATTTTATTGATAATAATTTTTATTACACTAAAACTTTCTTACGTTTTATTAAATTTTTATTTATTTATTAATTAATACACTAAAACTTTCATACGTTTTCTTAATTTTTACTTTTTTTATTTCTCCGAACATGCACACCGCGATTAAAAAAACAGAATGAAGAAAAAAAACGTAAAAAAGAAAAAGCTAGAATATTCCAATAAAGAAACGAAAACAAACAACAACTACAGCCGTTTCAAAGTCACTGTTATAATAGCAAACTCATTTTTGCAATGACATGGTCCATGTCTGCATTACAGAGGACCATGTTGTAACCAGTCCAATTGGACTACATAGTCCAATATTGTTTGCAGGGAAGTCCTCAATCGTAAAACTGCTCTGAGTGGAGAAGCAGCTCGCGCTTTTTGTCATTATTTCTTAAGGGCAAACAGGTCGTTTTTGTTTGTCTGCTTTTGTTGCGTTTTGCG
Organism: Pollenia angustigena; assembly: GCA_930367215.1. Lineage (NCBI taxonomy): Eukaryota > Metazoa > Arthropoda > Insecta > Diptera > Polleniidae > Pollenia > Pollenia angustigena. The sequence continues at coordinate 81,001,829 of OV884058.1, read as the reverse complement.
TTGTCACCCCGCATTGGTTAGTGTTTCGGCGTCGTATAACTGTACCGAGTTACAGTTTTTGCGGTATCTGCATTAACTATATGCAATCGTTTTTAACCTCAATTTGAGGTTTTGTCTGGTGGAGAACCATTAATAACTCATGTGACTGGTGGAGAACCAATATAACTCAGACGTTTTACTGGAGGAGTACCAAGGAAATAACTCAGACGTTTTACTGTGGAGACAAGATATACTCTGGAGCTTATTCTGGAAGCTCTTCGCCTTCCTATACGAAGGTCTAGGTCGATCGAGGACTTGTGGATGAGGCTCCAACAAACCGTGTGATACCCTGGCAATATAACTCTAGATAGTTAGCCAAAAACTTTTAGTGTTTAAGCAAAGTCAAAAAAAAAAAAAAAAGTCCACGTTTTGTGCTGTGATTATTGTATTTTATTAAAGTTTTTGATAATTTTAAATTAAAATAAATAAGATATGGACCATATTTAAATAAAAATTGGCTAAAAATTTATTTATTTCATCACGTTTTGCGGCACGCTTTGATTTTTGTTTAAGCAATTTTTTGACGTAAACGGTGATATAATTTCCATTTTTGTTGTAATGTTGTATTTGTTGCCGTAACGATGCCACCTGCTTATGCCACCATGTGTGATATTACTTTACTAAATTATCCACAGTTTGACCGCTGCTGGCCAAAAATGTTAAAAAAGAAATAAAAAAAAATTTGACATTTTAGCAATTATATGGCACTAGCTGCTGTTTTTTCGCGTTACTTCGTTACACAATTTTTTGTCTCCTAGTCTAAGGCTGCAATTATGAGAACAAAATTGTAATTGGTTTCCGAAAAAATTCATGTTTTTCCAAAAAAAAAATCAAGTTTTAGACAAAATTTTCAATAGGCCAAAAATCTAGTTCGGCAGATAAACTAGAAAAACCCAAATAGGGGTTTGTAAGTTGCGAAAAGTACTTCAAGAAATTCCACACGAGAAGGAGCTTTTATTTTATCTGTTGCATAGTGTAATTATTCTTACACTCAATTCACATGAGGGCTTTTACGACGTCGTTTTATCTTGATTCCCTTTTAAAGCAACTTCCAAAATCTCTTTGCGTTCATACGATGATTTTTGGTTGCATGTCTTTTTTTTATTTACAGTATGGCCTTGATTACCCGTCATTCGATTAACCGGCAGCTTCAATAAAATGGAAAACAAACATTTTTTTGCACTGATTTAAATTGCCTCTATTATCCGAAATTATAAACAAATTATCTTTTTTTCGTTAAATTTTGAACAATCAAAAGATATTTAAATAAACGAAGAAAGAGAATATCTTAACGGTGTGGAAGCATGTTCTGCCAAATTTACTTTTTTCCTCATGTTTACATAATAAAACGTTATATATTTACATAAAATAAGAAACACACCAAAAAAAATAAATAATCAAGAATTCTGCCGATCCCGTCTATTATCGATAATCGAGGTCTCACTGTATTTTCAACCACACACTTCAAAGTAAGAAAAAGAATAAAACGTAAACAGAAAAAGTTAAAAGAGAAATGTAAAAAACGACATGCAAAATACAAAACGAGACATTTTGTTAACCCCTCTTTCTTTTCTACACCGCTCACCATCAAACCAAAAGAGACGTCGACAAAGCGACGTCGTAAAAGCCCTCATCTAAACTGAGTGTTATAAAAGTAATATTAATAATATGTTCAGTTCCATGATGGCTTTTAACTAAAATAAAAAAAATTATTTTACCCTTTGTAGCACTTTTCTCTTACGAACTCTTGTATGAACTACATTAATTGTGTCTTGAACTTGAAACACTATTTTAAAGTTTGCGTAAAATTGTTTTGAAAAACATTTTTAAGAAAAGTAACAAGCGTACAAAACTTTACCCGTTTTGTCCACCCCGGTCAAAATTTTTTACTTCTAACTTTTTAAATTCCAAATTGCTTACAGATTAGAAACATAGCGCTTTACAAGAAGTACGAATTTGAACCCTGTTTTGTCACTTAAATTAACTTTATTTGTTTGTTAGCTTTATGATTTATTGTCCTTGTTCTAAATACATACCACAAGTTTCAAGCTTGGACAAAATTATTATTAATAAAATTTGTTCACAAAAAATACGAATTTTTAACATTTTTCTTTTCAAATGTACTATATTTGTATGCTGTCTCTATGTTTAAGGCTAGTTTACCCTATTATACTTTGTAATAATACTGTGAAAAACTCAAGTAATATGTAAAAGCCTGATAGTGTGAATGCATGTGTGATAAAAATGACAAGTAAAAAAACCAGAAAACATTTTACATTTCTAAGCAATAATACTTTTCACTGGATCAGGGTTGCATTTTATTACATGTGTGAGTGTTTATACTTTGTGAGATCGTGTGAACACAAACTGTTATGTTAAATAAGATTACTTGACAGTCGCAACAAAACTTATTAGATTTCTATCTCATAAGTATTATGGAATACGTAAGACTTGTGAGATAGTGTAATCTAGCCTTAAGGAACATAATTGCACCATATAAACGTAATATTGTACGACGTAGATACGATATCAAATTAAAACGTACAATATTGTATACAAAGGCACACAATAGCTGGCGCAAATATAAAAGCGTATCTACGACGTACGTCGCCTTACAGTTAATTCAGGCGGGGGCTTTTACGACGTCTCTTTTGGTTTGGTGGCCAACGGTATAGAGAAGAAAGAGGGGTAAACAAAAAGACTTGGTTAGTGTTTTTTATGTTTTTTCTCATATTTCTCTTTCAACTTATTTATTTTCTTCTTGTTACGTTTTATTCTTTGACTAACTTTGAAATATCAGTTTGAAAATACTGTAAGACCTCAGTTATCAATGGCAACAATTTTGAGTAGTTTTTTGTGTGTTTCTAATTAAAATTATTAAGAGATTTTATATACAGATTTACGTATGTTTAAATAATATGAGTAAAAAAGTAATTTTTGCAGAACATGCTTCCCAGTAATTTGCAAGAGAATTCGCCTCTTATTCACATTTTTATGATTGTTCAAAAGTATTTTATGTTGATTAAAGACTTTTGTATATTTACCATATAATTGATGTTGCTGGTTAATCGAATGAATGATACTCGAGGCCCTTTCTCAAATAAAACAAAAGACGTTACTAAAAAGCGCATCTACATCGTATGTCGTCTTACAGCAAATTCAGACGGGGATTTTAACGACGTCGCTTTTTTGACGTCTCTTTTGTTTTTGCTTTCAATGAAATATTTGGCGTTGCGTTGCGGTTAAGACAATAAAGTCCTAAGAAAAAGCGACGCCGCAAAAGCGCTCGTATGAATTGTGTATTATATCTAATTCTACTTCATACACCGGATGCGCCCGCATTGCCATAGAAAAGAAAAATTTTAAATCTAAATTAAATTATTTTAGTGTTTTCAAATTGAATATTTGAAAAAAAAAAACATAACGAAGGACAAAATAAACAATAATTTCAATAAATTTTTCTACCAGTTTTGTCGACTTTTATCTTTCCCTAAACCTTTGCGTAGCAATTATAAACAAACACGAAGAGGAAAGTATCCAATTTAGCCTAGGCGTTTTTAAGTTTTAAGCAGTTGAACAACCAAATAAACACATATTACAAATTAAATTAAAAAATATATTTTTCTTTAAAAAAGTAGGATACAAGAAACTATTTATTAAAAAAAAAACAAAATAAAATTCATATAAGCAGATCTTTAAAATGACACATGTCGCTCTTGAACGACAATAGTGTACTAATCCAAAATTTCAGTTTAGAGTAGTATTTGGTATAGATATGGTTACGACAAAATTGTATAACTTATTTTTTTTAATTATGGAAAAACTTCAGACTCATCGCAACATCTTTATTTTGCTCTTTCCAATAATCATGTGCCTACCAATTTAAACGTTGTAGGTAAATCCACTCAAGACAGAATTTTAAAATCAAATTCGGTTAAAGTTTTAAAAACTTGAAAGGCAAAACTTGATCGTGCAACCCTTAATTAAGCTGTTATGATACTTGTTTTTTTTTTTTTTTGTATTTTTTCTATATTGGAGAACAGTGCAAGTATATTTGCATAGGAAAACTGACTAAGTGTAAAGAGTATGATTATATCATAAAAAATCTTGAAATGTCAAACAAATATACATGTGTTATCGATAAATAATCTAAGACTGTCAAAAAAAATATAAAATTTTTTTAACTTAAAATTGACATTTCCAGATTAATTGTTAGCACTGTTGCCAATTTTTTTAGTTTTTGATCGAAAGAAACGGTTTTTAACTTTTTTTTTGGGATTTTTAGCTTTTATGACGGTTTTTTGTGGGGAAAAACGTGGGCAGTATTGTTTGTTTTGTTTACATTTTATCAAATTGTATTTCTTGTTCTTTCTCGCATTTGTTGTTTCATTCAGTCAATCCTAAAAAAATCCAATACAAAAAATAGCAAGTATCATAACACCTTTAAGGTATGTTGGACAGATAAAATAAGATCGGTCAATAGCCAAAAATCATCATTAAATCAGCCGTATTCAAAATATAAAATAAGTTTGAAACGTGTTTTAAGGCAAAATGTTCATGCACTGTAATTCTTTATGAATACGGCAGGATATTTTTAAAAACCTTCATTAACTTTAAAACATCGTAAATAAACCTGTAAAAAACAAGGGAAAATTGTTTACAATGGCAACGCTGAAAAATGTAACGGTTTGTCCTCGAAGTCACATGTATATATTTTTTCTCTTTGTGTCCTCGAAGTCACATGTATATTTTTTCTCTGTGTCCTCGAAGTCACTTGTATATATTTTTTACGGAGTAAAAACGGGAAAATATATGAGAGTACTTGGCAATACTACGCAACAAAATTTGTTAAAAAATACAAAATTAAGGCATTTAAACCGTATATATAGAAGTTTTAATAGTAATTAATCGATATATAACCACAGTGCAATCAAATAAAGTAAAAAAAAGAATAAACCAAAATAATTAAAATTTGTGAGGCAAAATTGACGTGTCCGGTGAATATGCTCTAGGCATGTGATCATTTGGCGGACTGTTCGCTAAGTATGCAGCGGTTCGCCATTTATGCGCTAGCTTCAAAATCTGTTCGCTTAATAAGCGCAGTGCATATATATATATATATATATATATATATATATATATATATATATATACTAGTTTAACCCGGTGCGCTTCGCTACACTGCCTTAACCACTTCTTCAGTTGAGAGATATTTAATATATGCATCCTATGGAATGTTTTTTCCCCTGCGCATTCCCGCTTTATTTTTATTTTCAAAAGTGTAGTATACCATAGGAGTGACTTCTACTAAGTTTGAACATTCTTACTTTAACAGTTCTTAAGATATGCGATATTTAACATTGGCGTCCTATGGGGGTTTCAATTTTGGGGCTCAGATGATCCTACTACCAAAAGTTCAACAAATTGCTTGCAGCGGCTCTTATTAATAATGCTATCTATGAGTGGTACTGCTCCTCCTCTGGCTACCCCGCCCATTTCTATATTGACATTTATAGTTTACCATAATAGAAGCTTTAACCACGTTTGAAGACTCTGCCTTCAATAGTTCTTAAGTTGAGCGATATTTAATATATGCATCCTATGGAAGATATTTCCCCCTGCGCATACCCGCTTTATTTCTGTTTTCAAAAGTGTAGTATACCATAACTGTGACTTCTACAAAGTTTGAACATTCTCACTATAACAGTTTTTAAGATATCCGATATTAAACATTGGCGTCCTATGGGGGTTAACACTTCCCCCGCTGCTATTTTGCTTCAATTTTGGGGCTCAGAAGATCCTACTACCAAAAGTTCAACAAATTGCTTGCAGCGGCTCTTCATTACATTTCTATCTATGAGGAAAACTGCTCCTCCTCTGTCTACCCCGCCCATTACTATATTGAAATTTAAAGTTTGCCATAATAGTAGTTTTAACTACGTTTGAAGACCCTCCCTTTAATGGTTCTTCAGTTGAGCGATATTTAATGTATGGATCCTATGGGAGGTATTTCCCCCCCTGCGCCTATCCGCTTTATTTTTATTTTCAATAGTGTAGTATACCATATGAGTGACTTCTACAAAGTTTGAACATTCTCACTATAACAGTTCTTAAGATATGCGATATTAAACATTGGCGTCCTATGGGGAAAACCACTTCCCCCGCTGCTACTTTATTTCAATTTTGGGACTTAGAAGATCCTACTACCAATATTTCAACAAAATGCGTGCAGTGGCTCTTATTAATATTGCTATCTATGAGGGGTACTGCTCCTCCCCTGTCTCTCCCGCCCATTTTTATATTGAAAATTTATAGTTTACTATAATAGTAGCTTAAACCACGTTTGAAGACTCTCCCTTTAATAGTTCTTCAGTTGAGCGATATTTAATGTATGCATCCTATGGGAGGTATTTCCCCCCCTGCGCCTACCCGCTTTATTTTTATTTTCAAAAGTGTAGTATACCATAAGAGTGACTTCTAGAAAGTTTGAACATTCTCACTATAACAGTTCTTAAGATATGCGATGTTAAACATTGGCGTCCTATGGGGGATTCAAATACCCCCGCTGCTATTTTATTTCAATTTCGGGGCTCAGAAGATCCTACTACAAAAAGTACAGCAAAATGCGTCCAGCGGCTCTTAAGATATGCGATAATAAATATTGGCATCCTATGGGGGGTACCAATTCCCCTGCCCCTATCGAAAAAATAAGTAGCCTATTTTATTTTTAGGGCTCACGTGATGTTACTGTAAAAATTTCAGGAAAATCGGTTCAGTAGTTTCGGAGTCTATAAGCCAACAAACAAACAAACACACAAACATACAAACATTTTTCATTTTTATATATATAGATATATATATATATATTAGGGATGCCAATCGGGACTGGTTTTCGCAAATCCCGGGATTCGGGATTTCAAAAAATCAAATCCCGGGATCCCGGGATTTTTCGGGATCCCGGGATTTTACAGGATCCCGGGATTTTCCGGGATATCGGGATTTTTCGGGATTCGGGGTTTTTGAAAATTAGAAGATAAATGCTTTTTATAGATATTTATTAAAAAAAAAGTCATTAAAAGCGGTTTACAAGCAAAAGTTTTATATTAATTTGTTATTTTAAAGTTAAAGATAATGTTATATTTATTACTTACATTAAAAATTGTGATTTTTTTCTTAATTAATGATTGATTTAATTAAAAATATGATAATAAAAAACAGCGTACGATTTCTAACAATTTGTTAATTGATTCAACTAAAAAATAATTACCATAAAATTTATATTTTATTCAATTACCTCAGTTGATCCAAATTAATTTAAAACAATATTATATATATTGTAATTGAATAGAGCAAACTTGTATTTAATTGATTTATTTGTAAGATTCTATTCAAATTTTTATTAAGTAATTAATTAATTCGAAATTAATTATCAAAATCAATTTATTTAGTTAACCACAAAAATCTAATTAAAAAAAAAAACATTTTTATACCCAACATAAAGTGGTAGGAATTGTGTAGTGTTTAATTATGTATAATCGCTCCATAACTTGCCGTAGTTCCTATGCCTACTCTCGTGCAACACTTTTATATTTCTAGCCCTGTGAAGAGTAAAGTTTTAATGTAGAATTTGGTGCACCATTGGAATGTTTTGTTCATTTGAAAAGACATTTTTTTCCTTTATTCATTTTCTTCTTTAATTATTTTCTTCACTACTCGTTAAAATTTCTTTATAATTGTTGGACATGCTTAAAACAAACAAAGTTTAACTTTTTTGTTTCGTTTTTAATGACAGTATTAACAGAAATAATCAAGTAAATATTAAAGATCAGTATTTTGTTCCCTATGCTCTCAAGGGGGAATGTAAAGATGAATTTCTTTTTATAATAAAAGGTAAAGCAAGAAAATTTTGTTAACAATTTCGGGATTAACTTAATCCCGAAAATCCCGGGATTACAAAATTTAAATCCCGGGATTCGGGATTGGCATCCCTAATATATATATATAGTTGGTAAGATCAATATTCAGGTAACCAGTAAAAAAGTAAAACTTATCCGATTGCTTTGCTAGGATATCATAATTTTGTTCATTGCAATGCTTTGTGATATACTACATTTTTTGTTTGGTTGACTGGTGCATAAACCAATTATGTTAATGGACTTCCGACGCGGGAACAGGCGACAAATAATTGACCATGCGAGAAGCATGAATTCTCAAGGTCAATGACGCAAACACGCAATGACTGCCCTTGAGATTTGTTGATTGTCATTGCATACGCGGGCCTTACTGGAAACTGCAAGTGTTTAAATCGAATGCCATGTCAGTTGGAATATTAGGATCCGAGGTATCAAAACATGTAATCCTTTGTACTTTCCTTTGAGCATTGTTGCTTCGATGACGTTATTCATAATTTTTTTTACCGTAAGTCGGGTGGGTGTCATTACAAAGACGTGGTTGGTTTATATTCGTCACATTATGAATAGCGATCCAACTTTTAGTTGGAGATTATGAGGCGATCATCCGGGAAATTCCAGGGAGTTTAAAAATTCGATAAGATAGTTGAAGACATCGTTCTAAGAAGTAACGGAATCTACCAATTTGTTCGTCTTAAAATTCAGTTCGTCGACATCAACGTTTTTCGCAGCTTATACCACGTTTGCTCAACCAATCACGATTTCAGTATTTTTGTAATGTTTGGAAACACCTTTCGGATGAGTTGGGACTTTGATTCGGTGGAACTGGTTTCGTAAATCTTGCAACGTTTTGTCTAATGCCTCTAAAGATTTTATATGCGCCATTGTTCATTAATCCCAAACGAATAGTTTGCGAATAGTATCTTCGCTATGTTGGATTTTCATTGATTAGCACTTTTAAAGGCAACTTTAGTGCTGAATGAGCAGTTCGGCCGCCTTTCAACAATATAGATGCAATTCCTGACGATGCGAGTGCAAGTACAATATCAATTCCACCGGGATCGATTAGAAAAAAAATCCATCCAGCTTCATCTTTCACAGTCGTATGCATATTTTTGTTGTCGATTCAACAGTGGAAAATTGGTTCGAACTGATTCCCTTAGGGCTTAGCAAAATCGGTGCAACTGTTTTCGATTTTAGATAAATAGGAAAAGTGGGCGTAAAAGTAGGCGTGGGAAATTTTTCTTTCGATGAAAACTTGAAATGGATTAATATGAACATTTGAAAGAAAAATTTGTCAAATCGATGGGGCCGTTTCCTGATTTTAGGTCATTCGAATAAAGTGGGCGGGGCAAAATTTTCTTTTCGTATAAATCTAAGTTGGACCATGGCAATCATTTTAAAGAAAAATCGTCCAAATTATAAAGATGTCATTAGTGGTGCAATATGAAAATTGGATTTTGGCACTCCCCTCCGCCCGCAGACCGAAAATCAAAAATGAGACTTCACAGTGTCACCCGCCTGAACATTCTGAAGATTCCCTGAAAATTTCATCAAAATCGGCCCAGCCGTTTTGGAGTCCATACGTTACATACATACATACACACACATCCTGTTTTATATATATAGAAGATAGATAGAAGATTGCAAATAATGATCCTGCACCTGGATCACGTCGGGGTCACCATTTATGTACAATTGTATGGTTTCCTTATTGCGATTCACATCAAGGATTTGTGGAATCGATAGAACGACACTTGTAACCGACTATCACAATTTCTTGAAGGATGAACAAAACAGCACATAAACTGATTGGCCACAAGCAGACATAAATAAGAACAAGCCAATTGTTGATTATCCAAAGACTTAAGTAGTATGTTTGTAGGGATTCGCCCCCACTTTTTCATACAAAGTTGGGTGCAAGCCATTAGGGGTGTTCACAGTTTATAGTTGGATACATGCCATTAGGGAAGTTCACAGATTGTAGTTGGATACATGTCATTAGAGGTGTTCACAGTTTGTAATTGGATACATATCAATAGGGGTGTTCACAGTTTGTGATTTTATTTTCACCCTACAGTCGGTTGGTTTACTTAATAAGATATTCGTAAGGTTCGCAGCAATGGAGAGATAATATTTTGTATATATATTTTATATAAATATATATTATATATATATTTTCAAACCCTTAACAAAGTTTTGTTATAAAATGGTTAACATTATCAATTGATTTTTAAATTACCATTCATATACATCCAACCTTAAGTGTTGAACCCTCACAATCCATATTTCAAATCTTTACATATTGCATACTCTTCCACAAGAATACCCGTTTTGATAGCTATAATATATAGATAATTCACTTTTTATGTTATAAATTAAAAAATTTACGTATAACATGAATTAAAGTCGCTTATGCCAACTAAATAATTAATCTGATACATGTTCAACTTTTTTCTTTGATTTATGTATATGTGTTGATAAAAATTTCATTCTTAAAGACATTATATAACTTGTTTGTGTTTGTGTTTGTTTAATATATCTTTAATTTGATACTCTACAATATCATTTCAATATAGAATTTTTCTTTTGTTTAATACTCTACAATATCAGTTTAGTGAAAAAATTTAGTTCAATCTATGCTTAAGATACAGTTGATATAGTATAAATTTAAACCTTATACATGCTGATGCAATAAAATTTCTATTTTAATAACCATAGTACATGGTTTATTCAATGTTTTGGTAACATTTAGTAAAAGTTTATATATGGTATAAACTTGAAGTTGACTATACCATTAGAATTAAATAATATTGAAAAAATCAAATCATATAACAAAATCAATAAAGATAACATAGGGTTTTTGAATACTTGATTAGGAAAAACCTAATATATATGCTATATAATTTATCATTATAACCACTTTATATATTTTTTTTCTAGCGTAATAACCATACCATATACCATAAACCCATTCCATAACAACCCATAGAATATTATACAATATCAACTATTTATATAATTAAAAACCACAAAAAAAACTACCTACTATACTTATTTATATAATTCACTTTTTATATTAAATATTAAAAAATTAATGTATAACATACACTTAAAGTCGCTTATGCCAACAAAATAATTAATCTGATACATTTTCAACTTTTTTCTTTGATTTATGTATGAGTGCTGCTAAAAATTTCATTTGTTTTTATTAACTAACTCGTAATGTTTGTTTAATATATCGTGTTACATTTCTTCAAAAATTAAAACTATACAAACTGGATATTTATAATTATGTATAATCAATTAAGCCAACAATTGTTTATATATATACATATGTATGTAATGCGGAATTAGCATTATTTTCTAAAGTTTTTTTTGTGTTGTTGTTACTTAATTTTAAGATTTCACATTATGATGAAATTCTTATAATCCTTAATATACATATGTACATACATCCTTATCGACAACAACTTAACATATACATTAGTAAACATGTTTGGTTTTCTGAAATTCTTTTTAATAAGTATTTTCTAAAAGTATTTTTAGATAGTTTTACTGCTACTCAATATTTATAATTTTTAACGTTTTTTTTTCTAGTTTGATACTCTATAATATCATTTTAATGAAGAATTTAGTTCAATCTATTCTGATAATATATATTTATACCTTATAAATGTTAATACAATAAAATGTATATTTTAATAATCATAGTACATGATTTATTTAATGTTTTGATAACACTTAGTAAAAGTTTATATATAGTATAAACTTGAAGGCGACTATACCATTAGAATATCAAATGTTTTTGAAAAAATAAAATTATATTACAAAATCAATAAAGATTATCTAAAAAATTTAATAACATAGGGTTTTTGAATACTTAATTACAATATACCTATTATATCTGCTTATAATTATCTGTTAAGAATTTAAAGATGATTTATTTTTATTATTATTGTTATCACTTTATATTATAGTTTAATAATCATATATCATCATACCATTCCATAACAATCCATAGAATATCATACAAAACCATACTATTTATTCATTAAAACCCAAAAAATTAGAGGTATTATATTGAATACTTTTTTAATATAAACATTTTAGAAACTATATTCCTATATAAGTATCGACCTTATACGAATATAAGGATAAAAGGGAAAATTAATTGAAACGGATATGTAAACGATGCTAATATATCGATATTACTTCATTTATCCTATTTCGGAAAGAGTTGAAATATATAAATATAGTTTTCTCAAGTAGGATTGGTGACTGTGTTAAGAGTTACGACAATCCCTTATAGAATATTAATATAAAATAATACAAACATTTAAAACATAAGTACGCATATGGTTACACTTACATACATATATTTTTAAACGTTTCTTTCGTTCCCTTTCTTTATTCTTTCATGTTAACTAGTATAGGCCAGCAGTAGAAACAATCGACTGCAATATAGAAATACAGACTTTGCTTAGTGTATACTAGGCTTTTGCACTAAGTACATTTAAATTCAAAAACATTTGCTTTTTTAAAAATTCTCAGATTAAAGCTAAGTACAAAAAGGAATCAAAGCAAATAAATTAAAAACAAACAAACACAAAGAAAAAATTATTCTCATTATACGCTCAGAGTTCTTATATTTACTTATTCTTACTCACTATAAATTAGTCAAAGTAAACATTTTTTTTGCTAATGTTCTGTAAGTATTTTGCAAGATTCTTATTTTACCATGTGGGTATTATAAGCAATAAATGTAAGCAATGGTTATTGCTTTTTAATTTGTCTTATATCCAGATTATTACTGATTATTAAAATAAAAACTATAACTTTGTTTAACCGCTATTTATATTTTGTCTCTTTTGGTGAATTTTATAGTTTTAACACAGTATTTTTATACCCTCCACCACAATTAGTTGTGAAGAGGGTATATTAAGTTTGTCATTCCGTGTGAAACTTTTTTATTATTCATCTGAGACCCTATAAAGTATATATATTCTGGGTCCTTGAGTAATTTTAAGTCGATTTAGCCATGTCCGTCTGTTGAAAACACGCTCACTTTCGAAAAACTCAAAAGAAATGCCAAATTGCTTGTAGTTATCCTAAGCAGTTTGGGATTGAAATCCAGCAAAATCGGTTTAGTAGGACCAGAGCTATGAATCAAAATATGGAACCACCACCTAAAAAAATTGATAATTTTGTTACAAAAAATAACATAAATGCTGGAACAAGGCACGGAATGAGATAAGATTTTGCAAAAATTTGTTTTATTTGACTGGCAATCACACTGTTAAATTTCGTGAAGATCCGTCCATAATTTACCCTAAGCCCCATATAAACACTACTCCAGGAAAACTGTTTAGTACGCCTAAAACCGTAAAAAATAACGCTAGCGTAACAAAATTTGGTACGTCACAGTTTTTTAGGACTAGAAATAACACTGTGAAATTTCGTGACGATCGGTCTATAATTTACCTTAGGCCCCATAGAAACCCTACTCCCGGAAAACAGTTTAGTACACCCAAAACCATAATTAATAACAAATTGTCACAGTTTAAGATAATAATAACATCATACAGATGTTACTTCTTAAACATTCGAACTGTCGGTGGAGGGTATCAAAGATTCAGCACAGCCGAATATAGCACTCTAACTTGTTACTATTGCGAATAAATCATCTACATATTTCATAATTATCCTCGGGTTTTCGTCCATTTTATCCAGTGATATGTCAAGAAGTTGTTCCATAATTATATCAGCTATGACTGGTGAGGCTGAAGAGCCCATCGGCATTCCCTTTCTTTGTTCATAGATTTTGTCATCATACACTAAATATCTACTTTCCTTGATACAAAACCTCAGCATGTCCAAAAACAAATCCTTAGGTATATTTGTATGTGTCTTAAAATTTCCATTTTTCTTCAATTGTCCTTAGCGCTTAATTAAATGTTTGATTTTTAAAATCTTTTATTTTAACTTAATTGATATATTTTTTCTTAAATTTTAGTTATTATTATTGATTTAATTATAGTTGTATCCACATTATTTTTAAGAAACTAATTAATAAATGTATATATTTTAATGGTTATTGTATTTGAATATTAATGTAAAGTAGAATGTTTATAATAAAATGATTCAACTCTGATTCTATATCGCTTATTTTTTGATTGAATCTTACTTACTTCACACTTCAAATTAAATTTTAATTCTAAATTATTCAGTTATGAATCCTCTATCTATTTGTATAATATGTATTCTTACAATTAATCTGTCTTATCCCTGTAGGAAGTCATACCCATTTTTAAGTAACTTCAAACTTGTTTTTTTATAACCACAACTAGTTGATTAAGTGACTTTTTTCCTTGTCGACGACTCATTATTTTAACATAGGCATGTCATAGGCAATAGTCAATTGGCCATCTTTGCATGACTTTTAAACTGACTACAAACTACTTATTTTTCAACCTATTTGTAGTTAATTAATAATATAGTCAGTTAATAATAAATTATTTAAATTTTAAATAATTTTTGTCAAAAAAATATATGTACATATGAACATGCATACATACATACATATATCTTTATATATTTTGTTATAGAAATAATTATTTATGAAAATTTTGCATTAAACTGCCCTAAATGATGATGTATAATAGTTCTGAAATAAATACGCCACATAATTGCTAGTACATAAACAGATTTGTATTGATTTAATTTTTAATTATTTTAAAATGTTTGTATATATTTTTTTCATTTGACTTCATGGCATGCTTGTTTTACTTATTTTGCTTTTATTTGTGTTTTACGTGTGCCTTTTTGGTTGATATCTGCATGAGATTTAAACCAATTTGTAGTCATTTAAAAAAAGTTAATTTATAGTTAGTGTTTTTTGCAACTGACTATTTTATTTACTACAGGGTATGTATACTGTATATATTTTAATATAGAAATATGTAATTATTTAACAAAATTTTGCATGAAATTGCATAAAATGATGATGAATAATAGTTCTGAAATAAATACGCTACATAATTTCTTGTTCATAAACAGATTTGTATTGCGTTCATTTTTAATTATTATACCCTTCACCACAGGTGTAAAAGGGTATATATAAGTTTGTCATAACGTTTGTAATTTCCACAATATTGATTTTAGACCCCATAAAGTATATATATTCTGGGTCCATATGAGAAGAGAAAATGATTTAACGATGTCCGTCTGTCCGTCTGTCCGTCTTACGTTTGATACGTGTTTTCCGGATAATCCAGACATGATAGCGGCTAGGTTGTTTTACATTTATGTTACACACAGTCCACCATTTCTTGCTAATGAAATTCAGCAAGATCGGTCCACAAATGGCTTAGATATGACCAAAAAAACACGACTGCCTCTAATTTTTCCAAAAAAATCCCTTGTGGTTGTTGTTTTTTTGTTTTTTTATTTGAAACATGTACACATGCTTGTACATGATTGCTCGCTTTAATTGAAAAATACATACCTACATATTAAACTAATAATATGACGGGAGTATATTCTACTATAATTCTTTATTTTCAACAACGTTAATAGCTCAATGGTCTGGGCGGTTGCCCAAGAAGGTTTGTCTGTTATATTGCCGGGGTTCAAATCTCGGCATCTCCACCTTTTGCAAACAAAAAATTTTTTAACTTTTTTTATAAATTTTTTATTGACAATATAAATATGAATCGTTCGCCTTACATGTGAAACAAAAACCATATTTTACAATTTGTTTTTGGCTTAAATGTAAATACCTAAGTATGTACGAATATGCAAAAGTTATTTATGTGTATTGGTAGGCAATGTTTTCATGATTGTTGTTTTTTTCAGTTTTAGAGACGGATTGTCTCTTCTTACATTTCAATTCAAAAATCTTACACGTGTTGCCATATTATTTTTAAAAAATCTTATTATTTCTAAAAAAAATCCCATTTGTTATTTGAAAACAAAACATTCAACAATAAGTATTTGCGTACGTAAATGTTTAATTTAATCAAAAAGCTAGAAACATTTAAGTTTGGATAATTTTATTGACGAAACCAATGACATAGAAACAGATCTTAAAATTTGTTCACAGCTTACTCTGACATTAGGCAAAGCAAAGAAATGCTAAAAATTATTTTGAAAACGCTACAAATAATTCTTAAAGTTGTTCATTATATTATTTTAAATCCTTATACATTTAAGTGACTCATTTTAAACAAAATTAAAACAAATGGTAATATTTAAACAAGTATTTAGGTAGATTTGATATAGCATCAGATATAAATACCACAATTGGTTTACCTTGAAATTGGAAGGCCCTCTAATAAAAACAAAATACAAACGGTTTTATAGCTATTTCGATTTAAAAGAATTTACAGACATATTAAGACCAGATTATTTTTTTTATATTTTAAAAAAACAGTCATCATTAATTGCGTAAAAGTTAGTTTATAACAATTTATTTCAGTTTTAATCGCTAAGACTATTCCATCCAACTTTAAAAATTAATCAAAAGAAGTTTAAAACATTTTTCTAAAAAGCTAATAAAATGCCAAATGGAAATTTTACAGCTAAATCTAAGTTTTTGGTGTTGAATTTACTTTCAAAAATAAAAAATTCCCACACTACTTAAAAGTCTTCATTAAAAATCGCCCAAACATGCAGGGTTATCGTCTTGTAAAAAAATAAAATGAAATTTTTTTTACAATAAAATAAGAATTATCCATTTCCATACGAAATTTCATTTTTACTACAACTATTTTTTTAGTCAAAATTTATTATAATTTATCATAATACATAAAAAACTTATGTTATATCAATACCTATTCTTCAATTTTTAAAATAATTCTAAAAAAGTTAGAAACATTTAATTAAAATGCTTAAAAAAATGCGAAGCGCTTAATGAAAGTATTTTACCTAAATTAAAATTTTTAATCTAAGTTAAGCTGCAAAATTGCCAAAATGGTCACACTGCTTAAAAACCATACAAACAAGCAGGGTTATCCACTTAAAAAAAAAAAAATGTTTTTAGGGAATATTAGAAATGCCCTCATCATCTAATTTTACGACTACAAAAAACCGCTAACATAACGAACAGTGATCTAGTGTCGTCAAAATATTAAAAGCAATCTTTGCCTTTTTATTGTTGACATTGATAACATATTAGTCACTTTTTTAGACAATTTATACAAAAATATATTCATATATACCTATATACGGAACTGTTCTGAAATCACACCTGTGACTTTGTGGTGTTTTGAAAGTCACACCGTTGTTGTGTGCTTTCTGCAATTGAAGATCACACAAAAAACGGGACGCTAAAATATCAAACGTGTGATTTTAGTAGGCACATGTTATTTCAAATCACGTGATTTGAGTTAAAGTGATTTTCAGAACAGGCCTGATAATATCTTCTGCACAAAAGCGATTTAAAAGCATACGCAATTTAAGCAATTTCTTGGTATGTTTATGTTGTATTATTGATAAATAAAAAACATTTAAATTGGTTCGCGACTTTTATTAACCAAAACGACAGTTTACGTTTCAAAACGGTTAATGGTAACCCTGTAAAATAGTTGTGTGTTGTTTTTTTTGTGGTTTTTTTCATTTAAAATACTTGCGGTAAACTTTTTTTTTTTATTTAATATTACCTTCTGTATTATACACAAACAACAAACACATACATACTTTAATTTACTATTAATAATTATTGATATCACATACTCAAATCAACAACGACTTTACTTGCGGTTCGATGGTCGAACGGTCTAAACGGTCTGCCTCCTAACAATTTCTTATTGGTTTACTGGTTCGAATCCCATTCAATCCATTTTCTTTTTGTTTTTTATTTTTTGTTTTTTATAAATTCTTTTTATCTAAAAAGAAATTGGTCAGTTTTCACTTTTTAAAATTTTTAAAATATATTTATGAACTTCATATACGTATATTTTATACATTTTTACGCCTTTTAATTTACCCTTTTTATACCCTTATTTTTATTGATTTCTTTATTTTTTTTACTTGTTTTATTTTTTTATAATTACACTACGTAAAAGTTTTTTGACCAAATGAATTTGACACCTAATCTTTATGTAAAATTTTCCGCTGAATCCGAATATGAAGTCAGAATTGTCAAAAGTAGAACATTTTTTGAGATATTCCAAAATAACCGTTTTTGTGTTTTTAAAAAAGATGATGTGACTGAAATGCAAATATCTTCAAGAATTTTTACGGGATTATGTAATTCTTTCTTTCTAGTGAAAGGTTATAAAATTTCCAAGATAACCATGGGTCGTTTGTAATCATTGGTCAAGAAATGACAGTGGACAAAATTTGAAAATTTATTAAAAATTTTATGATTTTTTGCAATTTTGTTCTTTTGAAGTTATTTTTTAAAATGAAACAACTGAAAAGTTTATTGTTTTATTACATAGGACTTTAGTCTATTTTGATACGAACATTTTGCGCCCAACGAGACTAATTTCTGCGCAAAAATGACAAAGCTACAGAAGATTTAGTGAATTAACCCACTTTTCGCTTATTAGTGTTTTATAACACTACGTAATAATTTTTTTGACCAAATGAATTTGATACCTAATCTTTATGTAAAATTTTCCGCTGAATCCGAATATGAAGTTAGAATTGTCAAAAGTTCAACAGTTTTTGAGATATTTCAAAATAACCGTTATATGTGTTTTTAAAAAAGATGCTGTGACTGAAATGCAAATATCCAAAAAATTAAATATTAGCCTATTTCAATACGAACATTTTGTGCCCAATAGGAACCAGATCGGTGCAAAAATGACAAAGTTGCAGAAGATTAATTGAATTAACCCACAACAAATAAATATACAAAGCTAAATTTTTAGTAACAATAAATATTAAAAATTGCTTAAAACTATTGAAATTCTATATGGGTTAATTTACTAAATCTTCTATAGCTTTGTCATTTTCGTACCAATCTATATCTTGTTGGGCTCAAAATGTTCATATTAAAATAATCTAATGTCGCATGCAATAAAACATTAGGATTTTTAAATCATTGGTTTAAAAAAAATAACTTGAAAAGAACAATATCGAACACAATCATAAAATTTTCAATGAAGCTTGAACTTTTGGCCCCTGTAACTCTGTCATTTCTTGACTAATCTTCACAAGCAATCCATGGTTATTTTAGAAATTTTATAACCTTTCACTTTAAAGAAAGAATTACATAATCCGTTTAAAATTTTTTAAGATATTTGCATTTCAGTCACATCCTCTTTTTTTAAAACACAAATAACGGTTATTTTAGAATATCTCAAAAACTGTTCTACTTTTGACAATTCTGACTTCATATTCGGATTCAGCGGAAAATTTTACATAAAGATTAGCTGCCAGATTCATTTGGTCACGAATTTGTTGAAATTTTGTTACGTAGTGTTATTTTCTTATTTTATAGGTAATTCGTTAACATACATAAGTTTGTCATTCTGTTTGTTATTTCTACAATATTGATCTCATTATTTATTAAAACATCGGAAATCTTTAGTAAAACATATTCTCTGCAAAACTCGGAAAAATCGATTCAGCTACAAAAAACTTATGACCTAAATAGGTGTACCTACATTTTTTTCCAAATAACCATTTGCGGGATCCATAGGTCTTTCCGAGTCCGAATTTTATAAACCAAGTAAATGCTAAATTTCTTCTAAAACACGTCGGTATAAAATCTGTCAAATTGCTTAAAAAATGGACAAGTAATGAGTAAAATGTAAAAACTTAAGTTTTAGGACTATCATGTGTACTCTGGATATGCCTTATATATTGTGCACTCTATAATCCGAATTCATTCCAACTTTATAATTTACAATAAATATATTAAATAACAAAGCATACAAACTGTTGAGCAGTCTTATGTTTGCTGGGATAGATGCCGATGCATTTACGCATGGGTTTGATTCTTCTTTTTTGTTATTTAAAATACGAAAAAGCTCGCACACATGCGTTCTGTTAGGAAAAAACACTCAAAAGCTTCTATTTTATGAACGGAGAGAAGAGAGTATTCGCATTTTTCTTTTCTTATTTTTTTAGATGTTTTTTTATTTAAAAAAAAAACATCCTCATCAGTGTTGAAAAATTCAGTACTTTGGTACTTTTTCCAGTACTTTTTCATATTAAAATAAAAATACCGCAGTACTCCCGCATTATTTTCAGTACTTTTTTACTTTGAGCTTTTTAACTCTTAACTTCTTAACTGTGATATGTATATTTTAAAAATAATTATAACGACGTTAATATTAAAATGCAAAGCGTGGACGCTTTACAGAATGGGATATTTGTTCTTACAAGTGGCAAGAAAATTTATTTAAAGGGATGCATTGGATAATATGTTATGTAGTGTAAAATTTAAATAAAACCCATAATTATAGAAACATGCTATGTTAAAGAAATGGTTTATAAAGTAAAAGAAACTGCAAAATCATTTTATTCCACAGTTTGCAAAACATTAAGAACTAAATTTTGTTTTGAAAATAAATCCTTAAAAGTGAAAATCAACTTCACTCCAGAAAATATTGTTTTCCGAAAAACCAATAGCATAATACTGTTGTTATTAATGTTATTTACAAACGATAAAGAAAACTATAATTATATCAATTCTCAATTACGTGTTCTAGTGGATCTTTCAGAAATAAAGCATTTCAGAACTGAATATACATATTTAAATTTCTTGGAAAAATGTAGCCAATGTAAGAAACAAAAATAATGTTTGATGCATTTCACATATTGCTTATGGTATTTTATCGATACCAAATTTCTGAACATCAATTGAACGCACATT
The DNA here is from genome assembly GCA_930367215.1 of Pollenia angustigena. Taxonomy (NCBI): domain Eukaryota; kingdom Metazoa; phylum Arthropoda; class Insecta; order Diptera; family Polleniidae; genus Pollenia; species Pollenia angustigena. The sequence continues at coordinate 80,981,048 of OV884058.1, read as the reverse complement.
TTCAATCGTTTACACGTAGAAACTGTTCCAAGTTTGATAAAAACTAAAGAACTATTAAAATCAACTGGTAGTTGCTGTTGTATTTATAATATTTCTTATGATCTCTTAAAGTACATTTGCTTAATCTTATAACAATATTGTATAACAGAAATATTATTTAAATGTGTGCGTCAAATATAAATAAATACTGTTTGCTTTTAAATACTTAGATAAATGAATTCCAATAAAATGTTTTTTGCTCCTTTTATTTTCATAAATTATTGCTTTTTAACAAAAAGTACCATTTGGTGGGAAAAATACTCTTTTAGTTGAAGTTCATTACCATTTCAAAATTTCAATTTTGCAACACTGATCCTCATATACATTTTATATGTGTGCTTTTAAAATATAAAAACACTTTCAGTAAAGCAACAAAAAGGTTGCCGCGGTTATACAGCTGTTTATTGTGCTTCTTAATGTTGTTGTTTTGTAAGTAAATAGTTGTTGTAGACCTGAAGCTACCGTAATAAAGATGCTGGTACACTCTTTAACGCCCAATTTCACCAAGTTCAGTCATAACTAACCATTACTTAAACTTCCAGTTAACAGTATGTTTTTGTTTGAAAGTTGGAACTCATAGTTAATTATAACTGAGCTTGTGAAATTGGCCGCAAAAAGCTTTTCGGTTGTTATTTTACAGTTACAATTTATAAAATTGAACAAGTGTATGGAAAAGAGAATGAATAAAGAAGAAAACAATTGTAGTTTTTGAAAAAGTTCAATTGTTTGCACAGACATAAACAGATATGGCAACTTTGACGTTTAAAAATCGTGTTATCATATGTGCAGCGTCTAGACAACGCGAAAGAAGAATAAGCTATACATTACCTTCGATGTAAACAAACAAATAAATACACACAAATTTTCAAGAAGAAATTTGTTGAAAAATTTTTATTTGGTCATAAATTTTATTTTTTTAAAGTTAAATAAGTAAAAACAAAAAAACTATATATATTTTTCAATGCTGCATGGTAAGTATAAGCTGAAAAAAAAGAAAAATGTTAAAATTAGTTTTTTTGTTACCTTTTTGTTTTTTTCTTCCAGGCAATGCAACTAGACGCACAAATTGGCAAAAATGAACAAAAACAATTGATTTCCGGAAAAAGAACAGGGTAATTTTCCCTTTTAGTAGCTGAAAATAAAGGAACAAAAGGAAAAATAACATTATTTAATGGTTTTATTATTACTTGGTCTGCCGTGTTGGTTAAATAAGTGGAATGAACCTTATGTGGTAAACTTACCTGCGGAAATAAAATGTAGTGGCCGAATTCTTTCTAGTATCATTGGTTAGTATGCTGAAGTACCTGAAAATAAAAATAAATAAAAATTTTAATGTTTTTTTGTTTGTCTTGTGTAATCTATGCTAAACATGTTATAAATATGACAATTGGCTGGACGTATTTGTGGCGAACGGGCTTAAATTTGTTGATAGAAAAAAAATCAACCACCACCACCCATCATCCAACAAACGGTCCTTTTCAGGACTACAAATTCGTTAAAAAAAAAGAAAAAATTTTGTTTACAAGTAAGAGTAAGAGTGTTATATTAGACTGGGCCGAAAACCTTCCACATAAATATACCATGATGGTACAAAAAGTGATTTGATATGAAGCACAACAACGCCAGCAATACCTACATCTACATTTATGTGTATAAAAACGATTGTGCCGTGTGTGTGCTCCTAAAAGTTAAGAACATCTGTAACGATAGAAACTTAATTGAAAAGGTGGCGGACGCTTTTATTGTAAATATATATTTTGTAATTTATACGATTTTTCTGAAACTCACAAAATATGTACATATGTATATCTATTAAACATAATTAAGTTTTGTGATAAAATGTTGAAAAATAAAAATGGTTGTTTGTTCCCTACAGACTCCTAACCTACTGAACCGATTTTTCTGAAATTTTTAATTAATTGTTTTGTATGTGATACTAACCTGCTGGTATTCCATTTGGTGGTTGATTTCTTCCCAGAATCGCTGGTTTAGTGCCTGAAAATATAGAAAAAGTGAGTTATTAAAAGTTTGAAATGGTTTTTTTTTTTTAATTGTAGTTTTTGTCAAGTGTGTTAGATGGATGTGCTATGGTATACTAACCTTTGGAAATATGATTCCGAGGGCGAAGTCTTTCTAGGATTATATTGTTTGAAGTTTTACAGCTTATTTTGAGAAAATGAAACCAAAATTTCGTGTGAGAAATTATATTGAAACAGCAATAAAATACTGCTGCTACAGCCTTATTCATTTAAAATAAAACAGATTTATAAAAAAATCATGCAACGAATTTTCTTTTAAATTTTGTTTAATTAACCTTTAATAAACCGGTTTTGTTTTCTATGGATATGGTTTTAAAAGCAGTATTTTATTGTTCTTTCAATATATGTAATTTCTCATACGAAATTTTGGTTTCATTTTCTCACAATAAGCAATAGTGGAGTGGGTATTATGCATTTGTTATGATGTGTGTAACACCTTAAAATATGGCTCATAGACCCACCTTAAAGTATACCGATCGACTCGGAATCACTTTCTGAGTTGATCTTACGATGTCCGTCCGGCTGGCTGTCCATGTAACCTTGTGCGCGAAGTACTGGCCGCAATTTTGGAGATAATTTAATAAAATTTGGCACATAGGTTCATATTGGCACAAGGACTAAGCCTATTGAATCGTAGGACCATGAGGGAAGATAGGGGGAAAATTCTTCCTCTCAGAAGCTATCAAACCGATTTTAATGAAATTTAAAACATAGATAGATACATATCTATATGGACACATTAGCTATACGGTTTTTCAAAAATAGGACTACAAGGGCAGGTAGGGGGCAATTTCTACCTCTTAGAAATTATCAAACTGATTTTATTGAAATTTAAAACATAGATAGATCCATATTCATACAGATACATAAGCTATGAAGTTCACAAAAGTAGGTCCCAAAAATTATGTGGTTAAATTTCTTGAAAGAAATAAAGATTTTTTTTCGACCTTGTCTGGTCTAGATCAAAGATGCCCAGTAGTGGCTGATATCAGCAAATGAAACTCACACGTATACTTACGCTCTTTTGTTTGATCGTCAATCAACCAATAGGAAATCAGCATGTTGAGTGGGAGAGACAAACTACACTTGCAGAACTTCTGTATCTTATTTTACATTTTAATCGTCATTGAGACTGCTGTGAGTTAACACATAAATAGAAATTATTGCGAATTATTAATGATGTCAGTCGAAAATTATTTTATGTTACAAAATGCTTTTGATGACATGCATTGTCTTATTTGTCATAAGACATTTAAAAAAACTAAGATATATAATTTAAAAAAACATTTTGAAGATGTTCACAAGAACATGAATTATTTGCAGGGGGAAGAAAAAGAAAAACATTCATTAGTTTTACATTTCCCTTTTGTTAAACAAAGAAACAGAAAAAAATGACAACACCCGCCACACATGTGCTTTCGTCGCAATCTCGTTGACGACTAAATAAAATGAATAGCAAATTGATTTCTTCCAGTGTTATTTCGTCACTCTCACCAATACTACTACCTTGGGCATCAATGGTCTAGATCCATCATGTTTTGCTATAAACAGCATCACCTCGTGTAGGATGTGGCTTTGCACCACGCATGATGGTCTTGAGTAAGGAGAAGCTTTTATGCAGATGCATTGTGTATTCGCTACACTTACTCCTGGATAGCAGTAAAATATGTTAATTACATTTGCAGCTTATAACAGAACTGCTTCAAATTCCTTGATGCCGTCCCAGCAAACATAAAATGGATTAGTAAACAAAAAAAGTTTTAGGCTTCAATATGAAGCAGATAATTCATTATATTTAAAACGTTTAACGTTCGATTAAATTAAATCCAAATACAATATCATATTTTATGTTTGCTGAGATATAACAATCGAAACTTATAAATACATGATAATAAACATATGGAAGGAAATATGTGTATATCGTTACCTAAAACGCAAAACGCCCTATCTAACATTTAGAAAATTTTACAGGAAAAGCAAATTACTATTAAAAATTGTAATCGATAAATTGCCTTAAACTGTTTATAATTTATTTTTCTTCCATTTTTATTGTTAAACATAGCAGTTGTTTTGACAATTGACAATGTTGCATATTATCCAAACTGTTAGTTAGGTTTTTTAGCGCGTATCATACAATCTTTTGTAGATAGGGCCGTTTGTTTTGTTATAATAAAATCGCTAATTTTGGTTGAAAGATTCCAAAATTTATTGTGGACATTAGTGTTGATGCAATTCATCAGATTTAATAAAAGAGTCGATTTTAAATTTTTTGTTAGTTAGGGCCTTTTGCGTTTTAGGTAACGATATGTACATAACAGATATTAAACACAGAAATTAAAAAATAAATTAAAAAAATACAATTCACATTTTCCAATTAAAAAAACAAAAAAATAAAAATATTAAAGCATTAATAAGTATATATAATATGCATATAATTTCTTTTACAAAGTTTTTGAATTGTGAATGTATGGTATGCATTTTTGGTGTGGTATGGTTTTCAATTGTATGTGTTGTGATGTGTTTAAATCAATTATTTACAAACATATATTTACATATGTATATTGAGATCAAATTCAGGTACTTTTGTTAGATGTTTTGTCAGTGTTGTGTTAGTAAGTTCAAATAAATATGAGTAATAACAATATATGAGTAAAAACAATAAAATAAATAATAAAAACTAAAACAAATTCAATTATGCTTTTAAAAACATTGTGACTAGTATAACAAATATTGATTACAGGTATTCATATATATAAGAAAAAGGGGGAAAATATAAATGAAAGTGGTGAACTAAATTTTTTTACGAATTTATAGTAATTTTAAAAGTTAGTTTTATAAAAAATAAAACACAATTATTTATTGGTGTTTCAAAAAAAATGTCTGTGCTGAGGATCTTTTAGATAGAGGAAATAAAAACTGTCATGGTCCTACTTATTGGAAACACATAAAATTTTATTTTTAAAGTTTGGCTCTTTCATTTCAGCATTGAAAAAACGAAGTAAAAAATAAATTCTGATGCGAATATAAAGATCTAGAACAGCCTCATGTGTAATTTTATTGCAACAAAGGTAGGGATTTTCCTTGACGAGTTCGTCAAAAATTATTTTACGTATTCCAATACGATGACAATGCTGATTAAATATAGGGTGAAACTTCCTCTCTAACACTGTGAAGTAGTCAACAAATCCTTGAGGAGGTTTCACCAAATGGCAATTGTCAAACTGCTTCTCGTGTGTAAAATAAAAGTCTGCTGGGACCTGTTCGTTCGGTTCGAAAGTTGGAAGAGGAGAAGCGCACACATGCACTCGATGCAGTTTTAGGTAGAAATAGCCGCAAATGTAAACAAATGCATTTCTTTCTAAAACGCCTCTTTCTCCTCTGTCCAGCTGTCTATCGTCGATGTCAGTGTTATTAGTGGCCGGGGTGGGGTTTGGAAGAGAATTAAATGATTCCCACTGGATATTATTATTATCAAAACTATAAGCTAAATCCACGATTGAAAAATCTAGGATTTTATCGTCAGGAGAAATATCCTCACAGTTACCATTTATAACAACATTAACATAATGCAATCCCCATCGCTTTTGAAACGAACTTGAAAAATTTCGGGCTGTTATACGGACGCAATTTCCAGAACCCTTTCGAATTTGGCCAAAAAAGTGTTCTAAATGATCCTGTGTCAGTCGACGTGTCTTAAGTCCATTAAAACCTTCTTGATTAAGATAGAGCCAAAGGCTCTTTAAGGCCGAAATGTTGATTTGCCAACCGGATATGAACTTGAAGGTATTAGTTATATTAACTCCCTTCTCATCAATAATTTTAAATGTTGTAAGTTTTTTTGAGGCATGCCTAAGAACACTTAATTGTTCATCAGAAAAATTGAAAACTGCGCTTTCTGCGCGGGTATTGAATAGGTCGAAAAGATTGTTAAAAAATTCTAAGTACTCCGCCGTGTTAAGGAATGTTAAATATTTAGAAGAATCTAGTTTCCCTGAAGCCTGCAATGTTCGCATTCCTATCACTACTGTTCTGCTGAGAACCTGGGCTGCTAAGTCAACTCCCATACGTTGAAAATTATTTGGATAAATGTGCTCCCTACTTAGCTTAGGAGCACATCTAACTGAATTTGAATCTACATTGTAAAAATGAATGACATCATTCCAAGAAATTTGTTTATTGTCAAAATAAACTTTATAGTCCCGATTAAGCAGACAATTTCGCGAACTTTTTAATAAATGAGGAGAATCATGCATGAAAAATATCCTTCTACCATTGACTTCGAAATACGGCCGTTGTTGACTAACTCCAACAAGTTTTGAAAAATTAACGAAATTGGCACCTTGGTCACAAACAAACTGGCAAGGTTTCAAGCCTATTGCTTCTAGTTTAGATATTGCCTCATATATATATATTGTTTCATTATGTTGCCTTTGCAACTTCCCTGCACAAAGAAATATGAAACTGCTTGTGACCAGCTACTGCCTCCTATACCACTTGCCATAATAACCATAGCGCTAGTCGCTATATTCCGTGAACGGTTTTCGTCCCCGAAATCCTGTAGGCCTATTATTTTATCTTTAAACCTATCGTAATCAAGAAAGCTTTTAAGAGACATTTCGTCACAAGATACGCTTATATATTTCTCCTCCTCAGAAAAATCACGCGCGCGTAATTTTAAAGCTTCAAACGTACCATTCAAATTACCTGGGGTTTTTGGCCATTCCTTTACAAACCGTTGTAAAGTTCTAATATCAGGCCAATCTAATAATCTTTTTAAATATCGATAAACTAAAGGAGAGAGAAAATGTACCGCTAAAGCAATTAATTTTACACCAATGCTATACCGACGACTTTTGGCATCACGATTATGATTAGTTAAACTATTTTCAAGACATACCGATAGGGAATTTGATATTTTTGACGATACGTCAGTTTTTTTCTTCAACTCGAATTCCAATTTTTCTACTCTATCCTTATACTTATCTAATTGTTTAACTAATCTAACATTACTAGCCCTCAACTTAGATTTTATCCGTCTTTCTGCTAAATATTTCGTCCTGTAATGGTCAAGTGCAGTCTTTAGTGTTCTTAATTTAGAAGAAGCGTACGTACGTTTACTTGATTTGCCAGAAAAATCCGTACTAATGTCCACCCCGCCCATTGCTAAGTCACCTATGTCCATTTCCTTACTCTCACTGTCAGAATTCTCGGAGTCAACTACTAATACGTCACTACCAATTTGAAAACCTACACTTCTTTGTCTCGTATTGTCTTTCGTTTGTACGTCTTTGTCCCCTATATTGCCTGATCCCACTAAATCAATTCTATTATTTTCATCGATTGGAATTGGAGCTGAATTGTCATTATCAATATTCCCTATATTTGATTTTAGTTCAACACTTTCATTTGTTGGTATTGCAAATTTTGTCGTTTTGTCACCATAGAGAAACTCTTCCGAAAAATGCCGACCGCATGCAAATAAGCGCTTCACCGAAGACTTCACACCTAAAATGCGAAGCCATTCGGCACGTCTAAAAAAAATTAATACAAGCACAGTTTTAGTATAATATATTAAACGGAAAATTAATTACAAGTAATCTAATAGACCAGCCTAAAAAACGAAAGCAGAATTCACTATAAAACGAGTTAACGATGACGAATAGCCATTTCAGAACAAATATATCGTATAGTGTATTATCCCAAATTTAAATTTCTTCACTTTGGAAAAAAATCGAAATTTAATAATAATATCTAACCGCTTTAAAAATATCGGTTTACTTTTTGGTAAAGAAACGATTGGTTAAGAAATTATTTTTGATATGCCTTTGATGTAAAATTAAAAATTGTTTCGCTACTACTGAAAATATTTAAATTTTGAGTTAATACAGTATTGTTGACAAAATCGATATATCTATGGCAATGGTCACGTTCTTTAAAAATTTACATTTTGAATTTTCAAAACAAAAAAAAAATTAAGTGAAAACTTTTTAATAAAATAATATATTTATTTATTAGGAAAAAATCTCGTATCTTCCAGCTAAATAGTGTCAATATGCCTTACTTTTTGCTAGTAAAGCGTTCATTTACTTTTTTATTTCTTTTAATAATTTTGAGAAAATATTGTTAATTTAAAATATATTAAAATATATATATATATATATATATATATATATATATATATATATATATATATATATATTAAAATAAATGAACACACATATTAATATATAAAATATATCTGTGGTATTGCCTGGTCCGATTTATACATAAGATTTATATAGTCGAAATACCGAAAACCAGTTTCTGAAAAATGTCGAATAATCGATCACCCAAATTTTTTATTATTTGATAATTGAAAATAAATGTTTTGCATTTGTGTTAGTAACAATTTTGAACGCTTATAACTCTAAAATTATTAAACAGATTTAAACAAAATATACATTGTGCACTTAATTGAGTAAATACCTTTCAAATGGTGTATATTGTTCAAATCGGTTGACATACAGAGGAGGAAAGTGTTCTTAACTGTTTTGCCTTAGCCGATTTATATATAGATACTTGAGCTTAAGGTCACTTTTATTTCAAATACTTCGTTTATTTTTTACAATTGCTAGGAAGTTTTGAAATAAACGATTCAATGATGAAATATCAAAAAAATCAAAAAATACATACATACATATATATTTTAAAAACATTATTATTGTAATTTTTAATTTCAATCTGTAGTATTAAATATTTTCATGAGCAATAAGAAATAAATTTTTTTTACAACTGCCAACTACATGTATTCAATTCTTGTAGTTTTTTTTTTTAAATAATTTTGCCTATATTTCTCTTCAACAGAAAAACCCACTCAAAACAACACCCTTTTCAAATTTTTGTACCTAAACAAAATTGTGTTCAACGAAATAAACCCATCGTTTTTGTTGGTAAAGAAACCAAGATATTTTTGGCAGTTTTTGTAGTTATTTTTTTCTTTTAAATAATTTTTGCCTTTTCAACAAAACAAAAAACACAATTTTAAAGGCATCAAACAATTTTTTACAAAACAAGAGTTTTTTCCTTTTAAATATTTCTGCTTCATAAAAAAACCAAAATTTTTTACAAAAACAAAATACGTAGGTATCATTACTCTAAATGGAAACCAAAAATCCCAAATTCTAACAATTTCCAAGAACAAATAGACACCTGCAGGTTATTTCTATGAAACAAATATACTTTTAAACATTGCAAATTTATTTCGTTTTTATGAAACCAAAATATAGAACAGTAGTTACAATATTTGTTAACGCACATAAGGGTGGCTCAGCAATAAAAGCCACAGAGGCAAAGACTTCTTTAATAAGAAACTGTTTAAACAAGTTCTTTTTAAAAAAATCCAATTGGTCTTGGCACGGGGAACATTTTAATGATTTTGTACATTGAACAAAACAAAATTCATTCAACATACAAAATCCTTATGCCTGTGACAAAACCTTAACGCACTTTTGAAATAACTTCTTTCTTAAAAAATCCAATTGGTTTTGGCACGGGGAACATTTTAATGATTTTGTACATTGAACAAAACAAAATTCATTCAATATACAAAATCCTTATGCCTGCGATAAAACCTTTACACACTTTTAACACACTATTTTAAATCACTTAGTTATCTACCGTAACAAATTGATGTAAAGATTTGTAAAAACTGTATTGGGAAGTAGATTTAACAATTTTAAATAAATGTTGTACTTCCTGAAACATTTATTCAAACGCTTTCAATAAATACCAATATTGGTCATATACGATCAGAAATGTAATCGCAAATTTAGGGCTCCATAACTTTTTCTATATACATAGGTATTGTCTTATTTTTGTAACACCGAATGTAAATTTCTTTTTTTGTTTGTTTGGAGCTATCTTGGGAAACTAATTTTAACCATAAAGACATTTATACACTTCACTGGGACAGATTTCACAAAAACTTCAATAATTTTGTGCATTGAACAAACCAAAATTTATTGAATACACAAAATCTTCACTCTTATTTATAAAAACGAAAAAAAGACTAACCTGGTCGGATCCTTTGGAAAGTTGTGGAGCTTCTCCCCTGGTGGACAACCCATAACACATTTCCGGCTCCTAAAAAAAAGCAATATATTTCATTAAAAAAACAATTTTAACAATAACATTTTTATACTTACATTTTCTTTGGATATTTATATGTTTTTTTTTTTTGCCACTAAAAAAACATACGTATCGTTCGACATCCACTTACAAATGGCTCCACAAAATTGCGCCAAAACTATAATAATTTTCCTCAAAATGGAAGAAAATTATGATTTTGCGCCAAATTTAGACAAAAAAATCACAATTAGAAAAATTTACAAATGTAAACAAACTAATCTGATTACCAAGATAATATGAAAAAGACAGCTATATATGAAAAAACAAAATTTGCTGTCCCTTTCACATTATCGTGGTAATTTGGCCACACTATTTTTTCAGTGTCGAGTCTATTCATAGTCTATGATTGTTTGCCAGCAGTTGTTGAAGGTGTCACGATTTTTTGCAAACAATTTTTTCGTTTTCTATTAACAAAGAAATTTTAAAAAAGTTTTTTTTTAAACTAAATCAATTTAAACAAAAAGTTTTTCTTAAAACTAAAACAATTTACATAAATATTGTTACCAACATATTTATATACATATAAATAAATTAAAAATAAGAAAAAAGTGAGTAAAAATATGTATACCTATACACCATCCATCTTCGTGGTTCCCAATCGTTCATATTTATAGGTATGTACATATATAGGTACATATATGTATGTTTCTACATATACAGTGCCTCCAACGCATAATCGGACAAGGGTTTTACTACTGGAAATGTGGTATAAACCAAAACGAAGTACCTACTCTAAAGGTATGGTTTTTTCTATTTCATTTTTACTTCACATGCAACAATACAAAAAAACAGCAATTTTTTAAATATACAGCCCAATTATGAATAAAAATTCTCCGGTAGTTTTTTCCATTTTTACAATTGAATAAACATAGAAAAAATGGGAGAAGGGAGAATACTCCCGGGGAATTTTTAAGACCGGCATAAATCAAAAAACACAATTTTGGAGTTAGTGATGCAGAATTGTTCGCTATGTTTTTCTTTATACCTATTGCGTATAAAATGCATCTTTATATCTTTTATACTTTACCCATTTGAAGAGAATGCAACGTTATTTTTTCTAAGTGGTTACAGCAATTTTTTCTAAGTGATTAGAGCATTTAAACGCGTTTATCTCGAAATGGATTTTTTGATTTATGCCGGTCTTGCAGCAAATGAGCGATATGTTATTCTTATTATCTTAAGTAATTGTGGTCATATGTACCCAGTATTGCCATATCGAAAGATTTATCTTATTTCGCTATAGTTTCAGATGCAAGATTTTTTTAAAAAAAATATGGTTTTCTGAAATTTAAGTAACTTACATAAGTTGTAACTAAATTTGTACAAAATAAAATATAACTATTAAATACGTGATTTTGACCATATTTTAAGAGCGATTTTACTGAAAACAATGAGTTAAGAGAAGTATTTTCTTTTTTACAAAGAAAGCAAAGGAAATATTTGCTCGCCAAAATCAAAATTTGTACGCTACAAAGTCATTTTTTCCTTTTGTTTAATGTTTGTTTTCTGTTTCAAATTTAACGTCATTTTTTTATGTTTTTGTACAGTTGATATTAAAGTGCCCAAAAGAATACGTTTATTTCTTAAAGAAAAATTAAACATTATTAACGACTATGAAAAGGGCCTGCGACTAAGTGTTTTACGTTTTTGAAGTTCATTATTATTAGTTTTGTTCATCATTATGTACTCATTTAATCAAAAATAATATGAAGTATTTACTTTTTGTTTTTGTTATGAATGAAAATTTGTTTTATTAAAATGTTATTGTTAAATCAATAATGTATTAAAAAAAACTTCTAAATTTTTCAATTTTCACTTTTTGCGAGAAATCGATGTATGTAGGTGCAGTGGTCATATATACTCACTGTAAAAATCTTACATTAATTGCTCTAGTCTTTTGCAAAAAAAAAGCGATATGTATTTTAGTTATTCAAGAAATAAAATTTTAGAGGAAAACAAAATGAAAGTGGTTTTTGGGAAAAATAATATATTTCCAAACTTTTTTTTTAAGTAATATAAGATGTCAGTGAGGTTTTCACCCAATTACAAAATTTCTGAAATGAAATACTGCAGTCGTTTAGAATGTTAAATTAATTGCACAAAAATTCCTATTTACCTACACTAAGCAGAATATGATTGTATGTACCATAATATATGTATAACGAAACAACAACAATAATTTTATGGCTAATAAACAGAGAATAGCTTTTTGCAATTGAAAAAAAATCGCATTTAATTAACGACAACAAATACACACGCTTACGGTCATACAGTCAAACTCGCGCAACCGCAAATATTCGCTGCTGGTTTGCAGTCATTCAAATAACGCACATCGTGCTTTGTTATTTATACAATCGTTGCCTTCGTTTTTTTATAAAGATTCTAAGTGTTCTGAGCGCAAATGATTGTTTGGTAAAGAAACAAAAAATACAAACGAAAGAGCCAGAAATCAAACAATCATTACTCATGTATTTATGCAGCATTAACTATGTAGTACAAGAAAAAAAAAAATTTAAATGAAACTAAACACACATACTTATGTAGGTACACACAATTTCCATAGAAACAAAAAGTACAGTAGTAGTAGTAGTAGGTACAATGTATTTTTGTTATTGTTGTTTTTATTGTTGTTAATTTTGAAAAAGCGTCTCATCGTTGTTTATTGTTGTTGTTGTTAATGTAAACAAAAGTATAGAGAATGTGCTCTTTTGAATTTACTCAGTTGTGTTATATTGCGTGAGCAACAAAAATGCAAATAAAGCACTTTCAATAAAAAACGAATAAATGAAAATATCAAATGTGTACGAAAGGAAAAAAAAATTACCAACGTTGAACTTTGTTTTGCATGTATAGAGTTATTGTAAATTTTAGCGTATGAATAAATGCACAAAAATAGTGAGATTTGAGGTTCTATGCTAATAAATCAGTGAATATTTAAGCGCTGGTTTAGGTAAAACTAACTATAATTTATATGTTGCTTTAAATCAACAACTGTAAATTAGTGCCCCGTATACTTATTAGACTTTGTAAATAAATAAGTAAGATTATGCCAACACTATAAAAATATATACCTGTGGCAGTTTAACAAAACATCTTAAGTCGAGATAAGATAGCAAAAACGTTTAAAAAAAGCTCGGTCAAGAATCATTTTTATCAAAAACTAAAATAAACCAAAATCAAAGAAAAATTTCGTTAATAATACAAAATTTTAAAAACGTAAACAAAGATTTTTTTGAAGGAAAATCCCTGTAATTAACAAAATTTTTTTCAACTTTTTAAATTTGACTTGAGATGTTTTGTCAAAATGCCACAGATACATACTTTTTATATACAAATGTACATGTATGTAAGTAAATTTCCCCCCAATAACTTATAATCAGGGACTGGAAATAATTTTTGTTATATTTTTGGGTCTCCTGAATATTCCCTTTATTTACATTTTCGAAATTTTTCATCATTATGGCAATTTCGTTTATGTTGTGATAAATGGCTTTGTGTATTGACTTTAAATACCGCAATATTTAGACAGACTAGTATATTGCGGTATTTAAACAGGAATGCCATTGCTTAAATCATAAGTATATCATATAACCTTTAGTTCCTATAAGGAACATAGGGCCACGTTGATTAAAGCATGCTTTGATTTTATCTTTTGTGTTTCAATGAATTTTCCAAAAACCATTTAACATGTTAAGTTCAATACGAATACGTTTTAGACTGTTTTGTTTACTGTTTACCTATCAAAAAGTTAGGAAGTATACCAAGGGTTTGAATAGGTTAATATCATTTACTTCTAAATTGTCAAACTTCATAGTCATACAATTCAATACAGGGATTTGTACTTAAATAAAATTTCGCAGTTGTATTGTAATTCCGTTTTAAAATTTGGCTTCATTTTGACAGATATTTGGCCACGTTCTAGAAATCGAAATCACGTAAAGTTCAAATCGAACAGATGTTTTTAAACTATCCTGTCTTTAAAGTATATGAAAATATTTCTTTATGACGCACCTATATCAATCATACATTGACGACTACTTACCTTAACCAGAGCTTCTTGAGAAATCAGGGATGTATTCGTTTTTCATAACAAATATATCAACCTCTTTGCGCGAAATTATCGTCTGTTACAAAAACCAAATTTTACAGGACAGCCTGTTTCTACTTTCGCTTGCAATATCAAAATGGAAATATACAATACATTTTTGGAGCAACGAAGTAGAATTCGCCTACAATATTTTGTCAGGCGACGTCTCTTTGAATGTAGAACAAGATTGCATCAAAAACTCAATTTCAAAAAAAAATGGCAGATACGATAATTTCGCGCAAAGGGGTCGATATATCTGTGGCAAAAAAGTTCTTAAAAAAAATCTCCATCGAGTTGACTAATTTTTCTTTCAAATGTTCGTATTAATCAACTTTAAGTTTTCATCGAAAGAAAAATTTACCACGCCTACTTTTACGCCCACTTTTTCTATTAAGCGCATAACTGGAGAACGGCTTGACCGATTTGGACTATTTTTTCTTTAAAATGATCGCCATGGTCTAACTTAGGTTTTGCGGAAAGAAAATGTTGCTCCGCCCACTTTTTCGATTTACCTAAAATCAGAAAACGGCTCCATCGAGTTGACTAATTTTTCTTTCAAATGTTCGTACTAACCAACTTTAAGTTTTCATCGAAAGAAAAATTTAGCACGCCTACTTTTACGCCCACTTTTTCTATTAAGCGCCATGGTCCAACTTAGATTTATACGCAAATAAAATTTTGCCCCGCCCACTTTAACGCCCGCCTTTTTCGATTTCGTTTAAAGCTCAATTTAAATCGTCTGGTAATACAACACTAATGTTTGCTTAGGTCCAGCAACGCGGACCGGGTCAGCTAGTTTTGTTTAAAATACCAAATTTTAAAAACGAAAACAAAAATGTTTTTTGAATAACAATTCAAAACATTTTTTTTCAACTAATAAATTCGACTTAAAATGTTTTAAAATTTACTTACGAGAGCCGTTCGGCTGCGAAATTTCTTTACGAATTTTTTTACATTTCATAACAAATAGTTTCCTCCCTATTATACATTTTGAATTAATTTAAATTTTTGATGTGCTGCCATAATCAGTATTACACAGTAAAATCTCCTTTTAATCAATAGAATACAAAATTGATTTATCATAAATTAATTAAATAAAGGCAGAATTAGTCTTTACTTTCTGTTTCTGTTCTGTTCCGTGCCGTTCTGTTTCGAAATTGTAATAGTTACTTTTTCTGTAGCAACTTATCAACCATTTATGACAAATTTATTAGTTTTGCACCGTCCATTGTTTCATTTCAATCACATTAATGCAAATAAATTTGAAGAAATTAAATTTTATGAATTCTTAAAATCAAAAAATAGTTTATTTCAACATGAATATGTATTTTTTATTATTTATTTTGCTGTCACTTACAATAACTTAACAATTTTTTGATTTTAACAAATTGAACCGCAACAGAACAGAAAAACTAATCAATTTCACAGGTTTTTTAATAACAAAAACAAATCAGCTGATTCGTAACAGAACAGAAAGTAAAGACTAACTGAGCCTTAAGTATTTTTGATTAACTATTAAAGGCTAGTTTACACATTATAACTTTTATTAATACATGTCAAAAACACAAGTAAAATTTAAAAATGTGATTGTGTGAATGCAGTGCGGCATCCCAACGACTTCATAGTTTTTGAAATTTTCTAAACAATTATACTTTTCATTTGATCTGCGTTGCATTTTAACAAAAGCATGTTCATATGTGATAGTGTGAATACAAAGTGTAATCTTAAATTCGATTTTTTGACAGTCGCAGCAAAGCTCATCAGATTTATATCCCACAAAGTAATATGGAATACGTTTTACTTGTTTGATAATAAACTAGTCAGTTTTAAATACTGGAGAATTAAAAAAACTATTTAATAACTAAATTAAAATTTAATTCAAGACAAAGTAAATTCTTTTGTATGAATTAACTCATTATATATTACACTCGTAACTGCTTAATATATACATATATTTAAAACAGCGTTCGAAAATAAACAGTACATTATTTAACGTTCGGCTCACACACCTTAGAACGATATCTATTTTTTTAGTGATTGTGTAATAATACACAACCCTTAATACCGTTTGTAACTATTTTCAAGAAAGAACAGAACATTATATAATGTTCGGTTCTTCATTAAAAAACAGAACAATACTGTAGAAAAACATTATATTTTAATGTTCTTTAATGTTTTTTTCGTGTGTGCATTTTGTATTTGTAAGAAATTTTTGTTTTTTTTTTACCAGCCAAAAGGGACGAACATTAATAAGCCGAACCGAACACATCGAAGTTTGTGGATTTTCAAAAAAAACCGAACGGAATTAAATGTTCTCATCTTTTGTTGTGTGTGATAAAAACAGTATTATTTTTGTGTTCGAAAGATGACTAACAGGGAAACGTTATTTTTTTTTAATGATTTTCTACACAAACAGTATTAGCGTTTGTGTTTTCCACAAATCTACCGAACCGAACATTAAGAAACGATATTTAGTGTTTATTTTCGAACACTGATTTAAAACTGACTTACACCCTTCACAGAAGGTTAATGAAACTTTCTCATTCTGATTTGAATTAAATTTATTTTAAATAGTTTTTATTAGGTTTGGTTAAACATAAATAACATCGGTTTTATTAAACAACATAAAATACTACATTTTAAAGACATTTCTATTAGGGGAAAGAACGCTTTGGACTTAAGTGTATATTATATTCTAATTATTCCCTCCAAATATTTCTTTTAATAGGTACATTATATTCAAACCTTTTGATAACATTTTAGGAAAAAATTTCTAACACGATGTAAATTTATTGCTACGTTTTCATTTTTAATTTTAAATATTATGTATCTCGTTTTAATATTGTATATATGTTTCGATTATCGACAGATATACCCATGATACTTTTACTACCTTCTAGTTCGTATGGTTGTTTTTTTCTTAAAGTCTGCCATTTTTAAAAACAAGAAATTAGATTGTTATTTTTGGAACTTTTCGATAAAAATTATAAACGGGCTTAGTTCGAAAAACAAAATAAGCTCAATATTGTGCTTAAAATATATATGCATGCATACGTACAACATATTTTCCTCTAGGTTTTTAATTAATAATATAAATTAATTAAATATAAATAAATTAATAATACAAAAAAAATTTTTAATATAAAAATCGAATGGGAACCACACATTATTTAAGTTAATAAACATTCTATTTATATGTACAAATTTATTTTATCCTTCCTTCACAAATTTAGCTAATTCTCATTTATAAAAAGGTAAATAATGCCTCGACTACGCAAGAGATCAGCTGAGCAACAAAGACGTGCAGCGCGGCAGTCTTTGTTGAATTCTAGGGCAAGAAATAGGGAGGGAGATCGAGTTCAAAATTCGGAAACATTATCTCTGGAAAGAGAAAATGAAAATCGCAGGGGTCGAAATAATCGACAAGTAAGGAGATCAAATCAACTTGTGCGGGATGCTTTAGCTCATGCTCAGCGACGATCGGATCCTGCAGCTCGTGCTATTGAACAAGAACGTAACACTATTCAACATTCGCAACGAAGACAGCTTTCTCAATATAGGGAATCCGAACGTATACGGGATGCACTCGCGCATTCTATGATACGATCCCAACCACTTATTCGTTCCATTGAGCAAGAACGAAACACATTGGAACATTCGCAACGACGGGAAATACCAGAGTATAGAATCCTGGAACAAGAACGAGACACCTTGACACATTCAATACGACGATCGGATTTACTTATTCGTTCCGTTGAGCAAGAACGAAACACTTTGGAACATTCGCAACGACGGGAAATACCTGAGTTTAGAACCCTGGAACAAGAACGAGACACTTTGGCACATTCAATACGACGATCGGATTTACTTATTCGTTCCGTTGAGCAAGAACGAAACACTTTGGAACATTCGCAACGACGGGAAATACCTGAGTTTAGAACCCTGGAACAAGAACGAGACACTTTGGCACATTCAATACGACGATCGGATTTACTTATTCGTTCCGTTGAGCAAGAACGAAACACTTTGGAACATTCGCAACGACTGGAAATTGTTAATGAATTGAGTCGCACAAGAAGTTGTCATGTTAGAATTCATCGAATGAATCCTGTTAATAGAAACAACGAAAATCAAAGGCAAGCTGAAAGAAATCGAAACAATAGAGAATCACTTTCACCATTATCAAGGATACAATTTTTAGAAACGGAAAGACAAAGGCATGCAAATCGGATGTTGGAAGAATTTAATTTAGTTATTAAGAACGGTCCTACAGAAATTTGCATTTGCTGTGGAAGACTATGGTTTCCCAATCAAATAAAACCATTACGCAGAGATAATTTTCAACATAGGCCACAAGTCTTCTTTTTGGCAAACATTTTTCCTTCGGATGATAATGTTTATAACTTTTGCAATACTTGTTGCAGACTTGTTAAGGCAGGAAAAATTCCCACACTTTGTCTAACTAATGGCTTACATTTCCCAGAAATACCTGAAGAGTTAAAGGACTTAACATCTTTAGAAGAAAGGTTTGTAGCTCCAAGAATACCCTTCATGCGCATTGTATCTCTAGGATATAATCGACAATGTGCTGTAAGGGGAGCTGTTGTGAATGTACCGATCCAACTCGATAAGACTGTAAATGTTCTTCCCAGGAACTTTGATCAAACCGCAGTCATTCAAGTCTACCTTAAGAGAAGATTAGACTACAATCACAGTTTTATGACCGAGACAGTTAGACCTAGAAAAATTCTAGAAGCTGCCCGGTATTTGGTTAATACGGATCTCTACAAAAACCACAATATAAGAGTATTAAATGATTGGATAGATAATATAGGACAAACTGAGGAAGTTCCTTTTATATCTAATTCAGACGATCAGCGCATCGTTGAAACTTTACTTAATAATGAATTGGAAATAACCGCTCCTGAAGAGTTTAATCCACAGGAAACGCTTTTAGAAAACATGCCGGTGGAAAATGTGCCCTTGAATAGAATTTGTATTGCACCTGGAGAAGGGCAGCACCCGTTAGATATGCTCTTTGATGAAGATTCAGAAGAACTTTCATACCCATCTATATACTGCGGCATTAAAAGGACATGCACATCTACTGTGGGACAAGTTATTAAATCAGAGGCCAGACGATATGATAGAAGATGTGCTCGTGTAGATAAGGTCCTATATTCATATAAGAAATTAGAGCTTTCCCGAATTAAAAATAGTATATCAACATGTCTACGTAAAAAGGTGGGACCTAACCGACATACAGCCGGAGACATGTTGAATGAAAATTTTGTACAAAATCTAGTACAACATGACGAAGGGTATCACATTTTAAAAGGACTTCGTTCTTGCGAATGATTCGCCAATTTGGTCTACCAACATTTTTCATCACGTTGTCAGCGGCTGAGTCGCAATGGCCCGAACTAATAGTGATTTTGGCAAAAGTTGTGAAAAATAGAGTTATAACTGAAGATGAAGCAATGAATTATACTACCCAAGAAAAGTACGATTTAGTTAGAATGGATTCAATAACTTGCTCCCGTTACTTCGATCAAAGGATTCGACATCTTTTTAAACATTTTAAGGCTAATGGAGGTATTTTTGATCAACACAAAGTAATAAAGTTCTACTGGCGAATAGAATTCCAGCAGAGAGGATCTCCGCATTAGTCTTGGGCTTAATCGTTCATTTAGGTGACCGGTCATTAACGTTCAATTCAAAACAGTGAACGAGTTCGTTCACTTCGTTCAGTCGTTCATTTCAGGTCACTTGTCTTTTGGGTCAGTTTATCTTTTGTGTCAGTCGGTCTTTTGTGGATTTCGTTCATTCATTCACAATTGATTGAATATGGCAATGTGTTAAAATAAACAAGTATAGCATATTTGTTTGATGTTACACTCAAAATATTATGTAGGTAAATTCAAAATAATATTAAGTTTGAAAAACTGAAATTTCATTTAAAATAAAGGAATATTGCGGCTATTTTTTAATGTTAATTTTAAAACGGAGAAATTCTTTAAAAATTAATAAATTTTTTTGTTATTTAAAATGTACAAACTACAAAAAATACATTCAAAGGTTTTTTCAATTAATTTTAACTCAATTTAAATTACATACTAAAACAGCTAAAACAGTATTTATATCTGTCATTATTACCTACCAAATCAGCGAAAAATTTGTGTTTTTTTAATTTATGTGCACATGTTCCTATAAGTATGTAAATAATAAAATAATTTAAAATAACTTTGCAGTTAAGTATTTCAGTTTTATTTTATGCATAAAAAATAACTGAACATATATTTTTTTTTGGAGAAACATATAGAAATAGTTAAAGAATTAGTTTAATTATAAAATAACAACATTTTTATTAAGTTTTAACTCTACGGAAAATGATTTTAGTAAATTACATTCAGTTACTGTAAAACTTTTTGAGTGTACCCAAAAATAGAAAACAATAAACGCAAAATTCTGAGTTGTTTTTTCGTTTACCCAACAACTGATTGAAAAGAAACAATACTATTAAAATGTTTATGTTGTACCAGTATACTATATTTGTTTCTTTTAACACATTGCCAGTGGCAATTTGCCACATTGTTTAGAAAATTTCATAGTACAATCTGGGCTGCCATATGTAGTGATTTCTTGCTAAACGTGGCGGTTTTCATACTTGTTTGGTGATCTCATATTCTAAGTGCTTAGGTAACTTTATTTAAAGAGAAATAATTACTTAAAAACTTTAACTGCCTGTTTTTCGAACTTATTATGTCATTAATCAATTTATATGATATAAAATACACAATTTTTTTTTAAATATAAAAGCTTGTCGCAAGATTTAAGTACTCGTATTTACTTCGTTTTAGAATTTTAGTAGTTAATATCAATCACATCAACCGTCATTTTCAGCAAGTTCAGTTATAATTAACTATCCACAAGTTATTTAATTTACTTGATCTTCTACACAAGTGAATCTCGCGACAATTTATGTAACGACGTTTTAAGTTGATATTAAAAGTTTTTAAGTTACATTATTTATATTTTCTTTTCAGAGCATTTAAATAAAATATTTTTTTTTTAAATATTTGATTACTTTTAACTCGCATTCGTATTCTCCGTAAGTCATTTCAGTTGATACCCATATTGAAGATTAAGAGTCACTCAGCAAGCCCTCCCATTTGATACTCATATTGTTGGAATGCATTTAAAATAAATCTTGGGTGTTTTACATATTGGATGTATAATAACTTTACACAGTTAACCATTCATTGTCATCCAAACTGAACATATGTTATAAAATGTCAGCTAAATCGGTTCGAGTAATCTGCTTTAAATTTGAGTTGCAAGATTTTACCCACAAACATACATTGCAAGTTAAATAAAAGCTATTAAAATTCATAAGTAGTTTCTTCTAAACTAATATTTTTTTTTATTTTGCCAGTCTTTTGCCTGTAATTTCTACAAAAAGAAATCTAGCAGTGCATAGGTATTAATAGTGTAAAAGCTGTCATTTTTTAATGAAAACTGAAGGATAAAACATCTATGCTAAATAATTGTTGAAATAGGTAAATATAACTGTTAGGTACGAACACGACCAGCTTTCTTTTTTAAAAATTACGGGCATCATTCATATACGAATGCTTAAGTTATATCTACATTAAAATGGGCTTTCCCGAATAATTTCGTGCTCTAAAACTTGACTAAGCTTTAATTAATAAAGTTGTCGAATATTGAATTTGGTTATTTATTTTAAGGTCTAATTTAAAAAATAAATGAAATAAATATGTTTACAATTTTCTGCTCAAATAAAAAATTTGCATTTGGCGGGTTTTATATTAAGAACAACTGGCAACGCTCATGTAAAATTGTGAATAGCAGCCAGGGTTGTCGGATTTATTTTGATCTTTTTTGACAAATTGATTGTTCAAAATCGCCAAAGCCTTTTTTTAAAAATATTTTTTATAAATCCTAAAAAATAAATGTCTTCCTATTTGCTAAAATTTGCCAAAAATGGGAAAAAGTCGCGTTGATACATATTTTATTAATTAAAATGTTTGGTGAACACAAAGAAGGTACAATAGTTTACAATAGTCTAACTAAAGCAGCAAAACGATTTCTTGTGGTTAGTATTAAATAAATATTGGATATTTATCTAAAATGCTATACACTTCACCGGTAAGGCATTCTTACTGTTTTTTTGGAAAACAATGTGTACGATTCAGTTTATTCAACATATCATATAATGTATAGCTCGTAATAATGTGCCAAGAAGTTTATACTTCACTCAATTTTGAAAGCGAGTTTTAGTGGAGTTAATTATTAAAAATAACTCTTTCAACACAGACATTAACAGTTGGAATAACATGCACATAAAGAGTTCTTTAAAATGGTACGTACCGGACATATCCTTATAGCTATATATTTTTCAAAAACTAATTTATATTACATGGAATACCACATTGAAATAGTCTTTCCAAATAACAATTGTAATTTGTGTAGGAGTCTCAAAACAAATTCATGGCTTATACTATGCTCACACTTGGATTCTTTAACTCTGCTTAACGTTTTATTTTTTTTTTTTTTTTCTCAATAATCTTCTGATAACTTTATAAAGTATTTTTATCCATTTTTAATACTTAAAAGAAATATAAATTTGTTTGTTGGGTTTTTTTCTTAATAATCTGTCATCTCTAATGTAATAACATTTTGCTTAAACGCGTTTAAAAACCCATTAGTCCCAATTTCTCGCTGTACAGACGAAGATTGATGGCGAGGGGCGAAAAGGTAGAGTGTTTAGTACATGACTATCTGTACTGGACATTTTTCATTTCTCTTTCTTACTTTTTGTAGTTTACATACAAGTATTAATTTCCGTCTGACTTCTAATGTTTCATATGTAAACGCTTCAGGTAAAATTAAAAGGGAATTCAAAAAATATCCTGCAAGAAATGTCCCTTGTGTAAATTGGGACTAACTGCCTATTTTACGATGTCACTCGAACGTATACGTTCGCACAAATAATATATTAAACAAAAACAAAATTAAAAAATTTGTTTTTGGTTTACATGTTATTTGTGCGAACGTAAACGTTCGATTGACATCATGAAATAGGCAGTTAAGGCCAGTTTACACGGTAATATAATGTATTACGACATGTCGAAAGATTATGTAGAATGAGAAAAATCTTATCATGTAAAAGCAAAATGTATTGAGTAAGAGAGAATTCGGATAAAAAATCTGACAAGCGGTCGGTAAATGGTTTTTTTCTAAACCATTTTAGAAACTTATGTATTCTCATCACACCAGAGGTGTATTTTAACGGAGTACATTAAAGGTGATAGCATTTTTTTACAATTACAAAAACAACTAAAATCAACTCAGGAAATTTTAATGTTGTTTTTGTAAATTTTTAAAACTGCAACCATCTGCTTTTTTGTTATTATTTTTTATTTTACTTATACCATCCGTGTAAACATGAATTATACTTACAAAAGATTTTTATTTTTTTCTTTTAAACACGGAGAGAATTTCATAATATTTTGATTCTACAAAGTCGTAATACATTGTATTACCGTGTAAACTGGCCTTTAGTATTATCAAATTTACAACAAAATCGCCATATATTTTAAAATCAGCCAAAAATAAATCGCAATGTCGCCAAATTGAAAATTAAGTCGCCATTGACAACCCTGATCGTATTATGAAAATGTGTAAAGGAATGTGGCAATGAGTAAATGAAATAAGAATATTATACTGGCATCACATATACATCACAATAGTATTGTTGTTTCTTTTCAACCAGTTATTTGGTAAACAAGTGACCGACTGACTAAAAAGACCCAAGTGAACCATGCAAGTGAGCGATTGAACGGAATTGAACGATGAAACTGAACGGCCGTTCATCGTTCATCTGACTGACCCGTTCAATTGAACTAGTTCGTTCATGACCGACACAACTCTACTCCGCATGTTCATGGCATTTATTGGATGGAAAATACACTAATATTTCATATAAATGATCACACAACATTTCCACGGGTAGTAAATTTTATTGACCAATTTATAACAACCGATTCAACAATTCCGGAAGTTGCTCATTGTATAACTTATCAAAAACACAACCACAACAGAACATGCCAAAGGGAAATTCGTGGTCAAAAGATATGCAGATTCCATATACCTTATCCTCCTTTGCCACGTACGGAAATTCTTCTTCCGCTTTCGGATGACATCGATAAAGATCTACTAGAAAGACATCAAAAAAACTATGATAAAATTCAAAACATATTAAACGCCAATATATCAGATGAGGATGAACGTCGATTTGAATCATATGAAAGTTTTTTGTTGGATGAACGAATAAATATATCTGAAGAGGATTATATATTTGCCTTACGATCCTCCCTAAAAAAGCCACGAGTTTTCTTAAAGAGGACTTTTAAAGATAGATGCATCAATGGATTTAATTGTAAAATACTCGCAATGCAAAGAGCAAACATGGACATACAATATGTATTAGATGCATACGCATGTGTATCATATATTGTAAACTACATAAATAAATCAAACAGAGGAGTGTCAAGATTAATGCAGGAGACAATGAAAGAAATACAAGCAGGCAACTTTAGCGTTAAACAGAGACTGCAGCACATTGGGAACAGATTCATTTCAGCTTCAGAGCTTTCGGGACAAGAAGCGTCTTACAATATCCTAGGATTACATTTATCTCAATGTTTATCTGAAGTGTTTATAAATACATTAACACCGGAAAAACGTGTCCGTATTTTAAAATCTAAAATGGAACTTCAAAATTTGCCCCCAGATTCTACAAACGTTTTTCAAAATAATATGTTAGACCACTATGCTCAACGACCAGATTTAATTAATAATGTTTGCTTGGCATACTTTGCAGCGTACTATAAGTACTCCAAAACTTGCCGGAGAAACACACGACAAGATGAAGAAGATGATGATTTTCAGGATGAAGACATAGATCTTAATGAAGTTGGGATACCTCTTAAGCTAAAGGACAATTCTGGATATATATATAAGCGCAAAAACCCAGCAATCATTCGATTTTCGAAATTTAACCCTGACATATCTAGAGAAGAATATTTTCGATCTCTTGTTATGCTTTATTTGCCGTGGCGAAATGAGCAAGAGGAATTATTAAATAGTAACACTGAACAAACATGCATTACTTACCAAAATGATATTGAAACTAATAGATTAATATTCGAAAAACTGAAGGAAGGAGAACTAGATGAAATTCTTCAACATATTCAAGAAGAATCAAATGAAAATTTAGAGCAACAGGAAGACAACATAGTCACGAATCAAATCCTAGACGAAGAGTTTAGAGCATTAGCAATGCCTGTAGTGGATGATAATGTAAATATTTTAAACATAGCTGGTGGAATTGGAAATGATGCTGAAAATTCTGACGGAATTCGAATTATCAGACTTCCTTCATTAATTAACAAGGATGATTTGTTAAAATCTGTAAGATCATTAAATATGAAACAACGGGAGTACTTACACCATCTATTACGAAATGTTTTAGACAACATTCAATTTTGCGAATTTATCAGTGGCGGTGCAGGCGTTGGGAAAAGTAGGTTGATTAAAACTATATATCAGTCTGTCACTGATCGTTTTAATTCTGTTCCTGGATCTAATCCCGATTTAATTAAAGTATTGTTGAGCGCACCAACAGGAAAAGCTGCATTTGGTATAGGTGGAGCTACACTGCATGCATTGTTTTCTTTGCCAGTCAACCAGTATTCTGGACAAATTCGACCTCTTAGCAATGATGTCGCTAACTCACTAATTGCAAGGTTCATGGATCTCAAAGTTATTATTATTGATGAAATTTCAATGGTTGGCGCGAAGATGTTGGGGTATTTGGATGCAAGATTGAAGCAAATCTTCAAAAACACTACTGCGTTTGGTGGGATATCGATTTTAGTATTTGGAGATTTAAAACAACAACCACCTGTTGGCGACAAATGGGTTTTTAGCATTAATCTATCGAATCCATAAGGAGTTATTGCTGGAGAAGGCCTTTGGAATCTATTTAGCTTTTTTGAATTGACCGAAATAATGAGACAACGAGATGACCTTAGTTTTGCCCAAGCATTAAACTCAATGGCTCTTGGAGAAATGAATGAGACACACATTGACCTTATAAGATCGCGAATAGTAAATAACACGGCTATTTTACCACCTGAAGCAATTCATTTATTTTGGTCTAATGCGGAAGCAGATCAATACAATTTATTAAGATTAGCACAAATTTCTTCTAACGAATATTCATCAAAAGCCTTCGACTTAATCAAATCAGACACTTTGGCATTAGTGGAACGGAATCGAATTTTAAGTTTGGTGTTAAAAATGAAAACGTCTGAAACACAGGGTCTTTGCGGCGAACTGAAACTGAAAACAACCGCCAAATATATGATGACGATAAACATTA
The DNA here is from genome assembly GCA_930367215.1 of Pollenia angustigena. Lineage (NCBI taxonomy): Eukaryota > Metazoa > Arthropoda > Insecta > Diptera > Polleniidae > Pollenia > Pollenia angustigena. Next base: position 80,954,248 of record OV884058.1, on the reverse strand, counting down.
ACACTGGTGATGGTCTTGTAAATGGCGCAACGGGAATACTTATGGATGTGGAAATAAATAGCCAAACAGGAAATCCAACTACACTTTGGATTTTGTTCTCAGAAGAAAATGTTGGTACGGAAGCACGGCGCCAAAAACCTCATGTAACCGAGCCGTCTTGGACTCCAGTAGAAACATGTGTTCGGAATTTTCAATATAAAGGCAATGAAAGTATAACGATTGAAAGAACACAGTTTCCGTTAATATTAGCAGAAGGCATTACCATTCATAAAAGTCAAGGTGCTACGTATTCAAAGGTAGTAGTACACACTCGTAATAGAATGAGTAGGTCTGCTTTGTATGTTGCTTGCAGCAGGGCCACTAGTGCATCTGGACTATTTATCATCGGAACTTTTAATCCTCCAAGACCTCTTAGTAATTCAGACCCTGTTAAAATGGAACTCGATCGCTTGCGTTCACAAAATCTTTTATGTACTCATTTCGATTTTGTAAAGAACAATCGACCAAGGACTACTTTATACTATCAAAATCTGCAAAGCCTTCATGCGCACTACAAGGACATTTTAACAGATCTAACTGTAATGACAGTGGATATTATTTGTTTGGTTGAAACTTGGAGTTTCCCTGAAAATGAAAATATCCTAACAAATTTCTCAATATTAAGCCGAATCAATAATAATAATGGAGCTCAAGGAGAGGATAGATGCCGACAACGAAAAGGAATTATAGTCTACGTTAGAAATGAAGAAATGGGAAAAGCTAATTTTCTGTTCGGAGATGAACACAATCTTAACGGCAAAGCTTTGCAATACATAGCTTTTAAATTTCAGGAATTACACATTCTTCTTTTTTACAAAACTCCTGGATTTCCCCAAACACACTTGATAGCGCTTTTACGAGAAGCTGTTAATAGATTACAAACTATGTCAGCCGAGATCGTTTATATTATTGGAGATTTTAATATATGCCGAAAAACGGAAGAAAGTAACACAGAAAAGTTTTTAAATGAGGAAGGATATTTTTCGCTTATTAATAAAGATGCAGCAACATCAAAGCATGGAACAAATATAGACTGGCTATTTTCAAATTCTCAAGTAAACACCAATATAATAAAGATATACCCCACAGTGCATAGCTATCACGACGGAATACTTTTAGGAATAACATGATTAAAGGATGTCCGATGATGGAATAAGAATCTTACATCAAAAATGTTTATGTGTTTGAAAACACAAATATTGCAACAAGTATCTATGGATAAAGGAGCCTTTAGTTGGAGTTGTAACTAAAATATCTGCATGTATGTTTATGTTAAAGTAGAAGAAATACATATACTTACCTAGAATTTTATATATTTATATATCGATATTTAATCTCTGTTCGCAAAACATATAGAGCACTTTCTCAAGTTTACGATGCAGTCCGTGCAGCGTGTTCAGAAGAAGCAATCGCCGCTGCAAAGAATCGAATTTATCGATCCGAACACGGTCTCTTCCCGCCCACTTATTGCAAAATTTTGACGAAAGCTGTAATATCAAATCATTATGAGGAGAACTGGTTCAAACAAGACGGCACAACATACCATAAAGTGCGTAAAACCATCACTTTGTTGAGCCAAACGTTTGGTGACCGAATTTTCTCAAGAAATGGTCCCGTAAATTATTTACCTCGTTTGTGTGATTTGACACCTTTGGAATATTTTTTGTGCGCGTCCAACATTCGTTGCACTATTGACGTTGACAGGATGGCGTTCATTACGCGCAATCGCGAAGGCCATTTGCCAGAAATTATTTTTACACATTAAATGCCATTAAATTTGTGAGCTAACAAAGCCAAAGTTGTTTTTCATTCCAATCAACTTGATGTGTTTTTTTTTTAATGTGCGATATGTACATATCGCGATTGTTCAACAATAGTGTATTGACTCGGAATTTTAATTTTTTCACATTTTGGAAAAAATCGACATGTAATATTTATTTAAAAATATTGTGCTTATATGTCTTCTTTTTGGTAATGAAACGGTTGGTTTAAAAATTATTTTTCATACGCCTCTAACGTTAAATTAAAAAATGTTTTGTTTCTACCAAAAATTTTCAGTTAATTCAGTATTGTTGAACAATTGCGATATATACAACACATTGGCTTTGTTAGCTCACAAATATATATCCCAAAAGGGGTTTAAAGATTCGGCACATCCGAATATAGCACTCTTATTATTTTTAAAAAATTTCCAAAATCTCTTTTCTCAGTATTGGTCACCCATGAGTTCAATGTCAACTGGTTGTAGAAACATTTGTTGTCCGACTGGTTTAAAAAGTGCCTATTACACTGTCTCTTACAAATTTGAGTCATTTATTTGAACGACAATGAATGTTATGTTTACAACTGCTGCACATATTTTGATGGTAATGCCACCCACCCGTCTACCTCAGTTGGATTGGTTGCAAGAATCTTTTTTGGTCGCTGAAAAAGCTGGTGAATATGCACTGCTGCAGTTCATTAGTTCATACTTTCCCGGGTTATGTTTAGTGTTGACTGTATGGGCTCGCGAATTCAATCGTATTATATAACGTTATAGGCATATTACTAGTATTTTTGGTGGCCACACTCACAAGGATGAAATGAAGTTACATTACTCGGAAAATGGTCATGCTAAGGGTATTTTTGGAAATGGTAACAGTTTGACATCTTACTCCTTTAGGAATTCTAATTATAGGAATTATGCAGTTCTATTCAATACATATGTAAGTTTTTTTGTAAATTAAAAAAAATAATCAGGGGTGTTATGGAAATCGAAAACGTAAAACGAAAGAATGTACCAGTTCTTTTTATTAAACTTTTAATCTAATTTTTACAATTTTTGTTAAAAAATTTTGTTTAATAGAGCATTATTTGTATAATAATTGTCATAAAATTTTTTTATTACAGAAATCTTATTGAAAAACGACTCTTCAAATTCTTTCGTTTTACGTTTACGATTTCCATGACACCCCTGAATAATACAAAATAAAATAAAACAGAAAAAACAGATAAAAATAAAAGCCTAAATTTTTCCCAGATTTTATAGAAATTGGTTTCACGGATTTTGCCCAAGACTAATGTCCACCTGGTATTGATGACTTGTTTGTAACAATGTCTTAAAGATCTTTATGTAAAGTAAAAAAATCAAATAACTATTTAATTTTTTAATCCAAATTTTAAAATTTTTAATTAGGCTTAAGTTCATGAAATTTAATTTTTATTAAATTATTTTTGTGAAGAAAGGAATTTTACAACATGAAAATTAATTAAAATTGTTATTGATAATCTTTCATTCTTGACGTGGCTCGGGCTCGAACCCTGGCCGGCAGGTTACCATGACATGTTTCGATCGCAACCACTCGATCTCCTCAGATGGATTTGCCGTCTTACACTCGCAGCCATCGACGACTGCTGACGTCACTAGTCAAACATCAATCCTTAAACCAAATTGTATTTTAACATTTGGTAGATCGAAATTTGCTTTCCTGAATGATTATCCATTTTAATCGATTTTACATGTTATTTCCTTTACTTCTGTTTTTAATATTTGTGCTGGCGAAACAAAATGACTTCGACTGATCCTATATTACTAGCTTGTTGCAATGAAAAATGTCTATCTAGCAATCTTTGCACTTTGTTATGTCAGTATATGGCGAAACATCTCTCTACAATGAACTGCATGCAAAATTTAAGGAATCGGTAAATATATGAAACGATATTAATATTTCAGAATAACTTTTAAATTTCTGTGGTTAATTTTTAGTTGGCTAATGAAGAAACAACTGGCGCACCCACAGATAAACCAGATGGTGCTGATTTTTTGGCTCTTTCGTATCTTCTATTGTAGTTTTATGTGTTTATTCATTAATTTCAATACACTAATAAGAATTTTTTATATTTAATATACGGCTACTCACACTTCAAAAGGGACACATAGAAATAGTCTTATGCTGACATTTCTTAAACTCTCCATTAAAGCCTTAAACTATGTTCACACCTATTAAATATTTGACGTCCTACACTTAACCGCGAGTTAAACCCTTCACCACAGCTTATGGAAATGGGTATATATAAATTTGTCTTTCCGTTTTTACTTTTTTTTTTTATTAAAAAATTATTTGCGTTTTCAAAACGTTTGGTAAGATCAAACATCATTCAACAATTTCTAAATTATATTTATACAATTTTCTTCTTACAGATAAAGTTTAGCAAATCAATAGAAATTGATAAAAGAAAAGCAAAACTTTGATTAATATCACGCTTTTTTGGATTTTTTCGTCAAATATTTGTTAGGCCTGAACATACCTTTAGTTTAATTTAAGAATTAAATATACTTCGTTTTATATGAATTACATACATATGTGCATAAAATATATTGTCTTAATTTATAAAACGTGATGACGAAATTTGTTGTCCGGCACTGGCAGGACACAAAACTAAGTATTAGGATAAAATTTCATTAATTATTGTTAGTTCATATTTAGTATATGAAGATTCAATAAATAAATATTGAAAAAAAAATCTTAATTTATTTCGTACCTACACAAATTATTGACAAAGATGAACTCTAAGTATTTTTAAAAGGTGTCTCATTAATAGTGGGAGTAGCTATATATATAAACATATATATCTGTTGCAATAAATAATAATGGCTTATGTCAAGTGCTTTTTCATTTTATTACATATTTTATATATTCTTATTCTCTTCTTCGAGATCGATCACTCAGCTTAATTTCTAGTATAAATTGTCAATATTAATAAAACTAGACGCATTTATATTTTAACTTACACAATAAAACACACAACTTGTTTTATACAAAACCCTTAATATCTCAAAACACTAATTTCGACTTAAGCCATTATTATTTATTGCCGCAGTTATATATATCTCACATGTTCAACAAAATCTAGTATATTAACTCAAAATTTTTATTTTTTGGAAAAATTCGACATGTTATATTAGTCATTTTAACAAAATGTCTTAAGCCAAATTTAAAATCATGAAAAAACGTTGCTAATAAAATTTTGTATTGTAAACGAAATTTTTCTGGATTTTTTTTATTATTATTTAATAAAAACTATTTTTTCAAAGAGTTTTTTAAAAACCTTTTGCTATTTTATCTCAACTTAAGATTTTTGTTAAAATATATATATAGATATATAAGAGTAAGAATATGTATATATATATATATATATATATATATATATGCACAGCGTGCTTTTTCGGCACTTTTTTTCGAGCTACCGTATTTTTTGGGAACATTTGCATTCTTTGAGGACGGTGCCCAAAAAAATCGTATACCACCAGTAGATTTTGGGCACATAACACTTTGAGTACTATTTTTTAAAAAATTTTTTTTTTTTTGATTGTTAATTTACTTTTAATTCTTTTTATAAATAACGTATCCATTAATTTATAGACTCTAAATAAATGCCTACATTTTTAATTTTTATTTAAAATTTTCCATTCGTGTGCTGCCATATTTTCAATTTTAAATTAATACATTTGACGCCATTAATTCTGTGCTTTTGCGTTTTTTCTTTGTTTTTAGAGATTAAGCATTATATCCAAGGTGGTTAGTAAGAAACAGCTGTTTACTTTTTAATCCCATTTGTCTATGCTTGTTGTTGTATTGGTTGTAATACTTAGGCCACCTTTTAAGTACACATGTGCATTTCTTACAAAAAGCATAAACAAAACGTGTTACCACTGAAAATCATTATCGTTTTTTTTAGATATACATGTGTACATATAAAGATATTGGAATGTTATTTTTTTTTTTTGTATGTATGTATGTCTGTCTGTCTGTTCGTATGTTTGTTGGTTGTAATGATATTGTAATGTTTATTTATTTGAATGTCTGTAAGTCTGTCCGTATGCTTGTTTGTAGTTTGTTAGTTTGTTTGTTCGGATGTTTGTTTGTTTGTTTGTTTGTTTGCTTGTTTATTTGATTGTTTCATTCAGTTAAGAAAATCTTTTAGCAAGTTAAACAGTTGCTTTTGTGAAGTTTTGTTATTATTTTTTAATTGTTTACATACCCCTAAAGATGGTTAGCGACGCCAACCGAAATATTGGGAATTAAAAATAAAAACTTAAAAACAAAAATCACAAGTTTTTAATTTTTATTTCTTTACTTGGACCTGCAGCCAAACAAAAACAACCAATAATTAATCTGTTTGTTTGTTTTTAATAAATTTGTTTGTTTGTCATACATTTGTTTGCCATATATTTTATCACCCAAGGGCGCGTCCTGGGCAGCTATGGGACTTTTCTGCAACATTTTTCTAGTCTGTATGGTAGCCCCCTTAAGGAATGGAGAAAGCGGGTAGATATCTTAGAAACATATTGTGGGGATAAAAAATAAAGTGGGGTTGGTCATACATTTGACCCGTCTAGGAGCATCCTACGCGCTGCAGGGGCCAACTTTAAGAATTTCATTAAACCGCCATATTTGTATAGGAGCCTACATAAGGGGTGGAGATGAGGTGCAAGTATATTTAAAGAAAATGTTGGGGCCAAAAAACTAATAGAGGCCGGTCATACATTTTATCTCTCTAGGGGCGATTCATGGGCAGTTATGGGTCTATTTCTTCAATATATTTCTAGACTGTATTGAAAATTTTATATGGGAGCCCCATTAAGGAATGGAGATAACGGTAAGGTATGTTAGAAATAAATGATGGAGATGAAAAATAAAGTGAGGTTGGTCATAGATTTGACTCATCTAGGAGCACCCTACGATCTGCAGGGGCCAACTTTAAGAATTTCATTAAACCGCCATATTTGTATGGGAGTCTCCCTACGGGGTACAGAAAAGTTGCAAGTATGTTTAAAGAAAATGTAGAGGATAAAAAACTTATAGCGGTCGGTCATACATTTTATCCCCCTAGGGGCGATTCCTGGGCAGTTATGGGACGTTTACTTCAATAGATTTCTAGGCTGTATTGAACATTTTGTATGGGAGCCCCCTTAAGGAATGGAGATAGGGGTTATGTATGTTAGAAATAAATGATGGAGATGAAAAATAAAGTAAGGCTCGTCATAGATTTGACCCGTCTAGGAGCACCATACGCTCTGCAGGGGCCAACTTTAATAATTTTATTAAACCGCCATATTTGTATGAGAACCTCCCTAAGGGGTTGAGATAAGGTGCAAGTATATTTAAAGAAAATGTTGGAGCCAAAAAACTAATAGGGGTCGGTCATACATGTTATCCCCCTGGGGGCGATTCCTGGGCAGTTATGGATATTTTTCTTCAATATATTTCTAGACTGTATTGAAAATTGTATAGGGAAGCCCCCTTAAGGAATGGAGATAGCGGCTAGGTATGTAAGAAATAAATGATGGAGATGAAAAATAAATTGAGGTTCGTCATAGATTTGAACCGTCTAGGAGCACCCTACGCTCTGCAGATGCCACTTTAAGAATTTCAAAAAACCACCATGTTTGTATGGGAGCCTACCTACGGGGTGCAGATAAGGTGCAAGTATATTTAAAAAAATGTTAGGGCCGAAAAACTAATAGAAGTCGGTCATACATTTTTACCCCCTAGGGACGATTCCTGGTCAGTTATGGGTCTTTTTCTTCAATATATTTCTAGAATGTATTGAAAATTTTATATAAGAGCCCCCTTAAGGAATGGAGATAGCGGTTAGGTATGTTAGAAATAAATAATGGAGATGAAAAATAAAGTGAGGTTGGTCATAGATTTGACTCATCTAGGAGCACCCTACGCTCTGCAGGGGCCAACTTTAAGAATTTCATTAAACCGCCATATTTGTATGGGAGCCTCCCTACGGGGTACAGAAAAGTTGCAAGTATGTTTAAAGAAAATGTTGAGGATAAAAAACTAATAGCGGTCGGTCATACATTTTATCCCCCTAGTGGCGATTCCTGGGCAGTTATGGGACGTTTACTTCAATAAATTTCTAGGCTGTATTGCACATTTTGTATGGGAGCCCCCTTAAGGAATGGAGATAGGGGTTACGTATGTTAGAAATAAGTGATGGAGATGAAAAATAAAGTAAGGTCCGTCATAGATTTGACCCGTTTAGGAGCACCCCACGCTCTGCAGGGGCCAACTTTAAGAATTTTATTAAATCGCCATATTTGTATGAGAGCCTCCCTAAGGGGTTGAGATAGGTGCAAGTATATTTAAAGAAAAGGTTGGAACCGAAAAACTAATATAGGTCGGTCGTATATTTTATCCCCCTAAGGGCGATTCCTGGGCAGTTATGGATATTTTTCTTCAATATATTTCTAGACTGTAATGCAAATTTTATATGGGAGCCCCCTTAAGGAATGGAGATAGCGGTTAGGTATGTAAGAAATAAATGATAGAGATGAAAAATAAGGTAAGGTTGGTCATAGATTTTACCCGTCTAGGAGCACCCTACGCTCTGCAGAGGCCACTTTTAGAATTTCACTTAACCACCATATTTGTATGGGAGCCTACCTACGGGGTGCAGATAAGGTGCAAGTATATTTAAAGAAAATGTTGGGGCCAAAAAACTAATAGAAGTCGGTCATACATGTTATCCACCTAGGGACGATTCCTGGCCAGTTATGGGTCTTTTTCTTCAATATATTTCTAGACTGTATTGAAAATTTTATATGGGAGCCCCCTTAAGGAAAGGAGATTGCGGTTAGGTATGTTAGAAATAAATAATGGAGATTAAAAATAAAGTAGGGTTGGTCATAGATTTTACCCGTCTAGGAGCACCCTACGCTCTGCAAGGGCCACTTTAAGAATTTCACTAAACCACCATATTTGTATGGGTGCCTTCCTACGGGGTGCAGATAAGGTGCAAGTATATTTATAGAGAATATTGGGCCAAAAAACTAATAGAGGTCGCTCATACATTTTAACCCCCTAGGGATAATGGCTTCGTCAGTGATGCCATTAGGATACGAAAGATACATTTTTCGTATCTTTTGATGACTTCAGGTACCATGTATAATCCTAAGATTTTATGTTTTTTTTTTTTAATCAGCACGCAAAATGTACAGAAATAAAATATTTAACTTTCTGTTTCTGGCAAAGTTTTTCAAAGATATTTTGTTATGAATACTAAAAAACAGTGACAACTAAAATGTTTTATGTTGCTGTTAAGTTTTCTAAGTTCTTCTGTCGTCTGCTTATTCTTGTGTATATGTTAATTTTTATAAATTAATAACATCCAATTTGTTTTATTAACATCCAAAGATAGTTACATTTAAATTATTTTAATGTTTGCTTAAAAATTACATAGGTACCCTATATTTATGACTTAAATAGATATAAAAATGAATTTATATGATATCATTATCTTAAAAATAGTCATTAAATATAAAAAAAAAATGTTATGTTAATAAAAGTTAAACGTTAGAAATGGATATTCAAATTTTTTTCAAAATGTATCTATTTGGGAAAAAGGGTATCATTTTGGAAACTAAAATGTATCTTTCTCGAAATTTCACTGGTAACACTGTAATACATATTAATGTAAGAATGTGTTAGTGTACAAAATTGCACACAGAGTTGCATTACATCAGCGTTGCCATTGTGAAAAATTGTCCCTCTTTTTTTATTTACGAAGTTTTAAAGTTAAAGAAGGTTTTTAAAAATATCCTGCCGTATTCATAAAAAATTACTGTGAATTACAGCGCATGAACATTCTGCCTTAAAACCTATTTTAAACTTATTTTATTTTTTTAAACGGCTGATACAATTAAATTTGCTGTATATTGGATGACTATTATATGATGATTTTTTGCTTTTGACCGATCTTATATTTTATCTGTCCTTTATTAGTGCAACGTTTTTGAGTTTTGTGTACCCCTTAGTGCCAATTCACACGTTGCAAGTCTTATTGACCAGCTTGCTACCTTATAGGCGAGAGAGAGTGAGAGAGAAACGTTTATTTTCCTCTCTTCACTCTCGTTAAAAAGTAGCAAGCTGATCAATAAGACTTGCAACGTGTGAATTGGGACTTAATGTGTACCCCTTAATGCCTTAATTAAGGGTTGCGCGATCAAGTTTTAATACACTCGCACTTTTTTACCAATTAACTCACACTTAGTGAGTGGATTGACCTACTACATTTAAACTTTAAGGAACATATTTAATGGAAAGAGCAAAATATTGGAAATTTTTGCGTCTCCAAAGTAAGATATTACGATGAGTCTGAATTTTTTCCATAATATATATTTTGTCGTTACCAAATCTATACCAAATATGAATTTAAACAGAAATGTTGGATTAATACACTATTGTTGAACAAAAGCGATATGTGTCATTTTAAAGATCTGCTTATATGAATTATGTTTTTATTTTTGAAATACAGTAGAATCCCGATAATTCGTAATCGAAAGGGACCAGCAATTTCCTACGAATTATAGGGGCTTTTGATTTAGCGGGCTTTCGATTTAACGGGGTTAAAATAAAAAAAATACGAATTAAAGGGGGTTTTCAATTTATTTACTTAAACGATAAAAAAAAAACATAAAAAACAATTGTTGAAAATAAAATATATAAAAATTATACATGTAACAAACTGATATTAAGAAAATAAACACACACACAAGCAAAAACCCACAAAAAACAAAGCGGTAAACAAAAAATTATTCTTTCCATGTTTCTGTTGTTTTTATTATGAATGATAAGTGGTAGTTAGCAAACAATTACGATTTATAAGAGATAAAGAAGGTTTTATTTGAAAAAAAATTTATAATTAGCGAGGGGAGCAAAATGTATGGAAATTTTACGAAATAACGAGATTTTTTCAAAGGACCGACAGTTATCGGGAATAACGATTTACCGGGGTACGACTTATCGGGATTTGACTGTAAATAGTTTCTTGTTATCATTTTTTTTTAAATAAAAATATATTTTTTTTATTTAATTTTCTTACATCTTTTTATGTGGTTTTTTTTACTTCCCTCTGTGTGTTTATTTGTAATTGCTACGCAAAGGTTTAGGAAAAAAGACAAGAAGATAAAACAGGTGTAAAAAGTCCTACTTTTGGGTACTTTTTGTAAACACTTGTTTTTAACAATTTTGCTTAAAATTGAAACCTATGTTCTTTACGATAAAGGCAGCAAAAACACATAAGAACGTTGTAAAGCGGCCCATACACTTGCAATATTATTGTATATGATATTCTCCATATTATTTCCATTTTGTCGTAAATTATGCAATAAGTCGCACAATGGTTTAAATTTAAATATTGCTCAACTTTCATTAAAAAAAAGGTGTACATACATAACCTTTATGAATAACATCAACAGCATTGTACAATGTTAGCAACAAATTTCAGTTTCTTTTCGTTGTGCAATACAAATCAAATGTCTTTTGATTGTTGCCAATATAATGTGTTACCTTCGAATATCACATACACATCGATATAATTGTACAATACTTAAAATTTAACAATTTTATTGCAAGTGTATGAGCCACTTAGGGCCATTATTACAACTTAAAGTTAGCTAAAGTTAAGATTAAATTGACAGATAATAATGTGTTATCTGCCAAAAAGCGTCTGTTAACTGTCGGATAACAGCTAACGCCAAGTTATAATAATGGCCCTTAAGAACGTAAGTTAACGGTCGTACATTTTTTAAAACACGATCTATTTACTTACAATTCCGTCGTACACAAATCGAGTTTTCTTTTGAAAATAATCTTAAAAAAATCTAAATTTTTGTTAATTTTTTACTTGGTTTATGTTGTTATCAAATATTCAATTTGAGAACACAAAAATAATTTAATTTAAATTTTCAATTTTTATTTCCCTTCTCCAGCAACTTTCAAAAATCCTTTGTGTTTATACGATGATTTAAAGTTACGTATTTTTTATTTGCAGAAGCGCCTCGATTATCTGTCATTCGATTAACCGGCAGATGCAACACTATTCGTTTGTAACTTAATTAGAAACACACAAAAAACTACTCAAAATTGTTGCTATGGATGATCGAGGACTTACTGTATTTTCAATTTATAAAACGTAACGATAAGAAAATAAATAAGTTGAAAGATAAATCTGAGAAAAAGTCATGAAAAACACAAACCAAGTATTTTTGTTTACCCCTCTATCTTCACTTAACCGTTAGCCACCAAACCAAAAGAGAAGTTGTAAAAGCCCCCGTCTGAATTTTCTGTAAGGCGACGTACGACGTAGATACGCTTTTAGATTTGCGCCAGCTATTGTGTGCCTTTGTATACAATAGTATACATATTAATTTGACATCGTATCTACGTCGTAGACTACTACGTTCATACGGTGCAATTGTGTTCCTTATCATAGAGACAGCAAACAAATATAGTACATCTGAAGAGAAAGCTGTTACAAATTTGTACTTTTTGAAAATTTTGGCTAACCCTTGATTTTTTTATTTTTTAAACATGCATATTTTTCAGAAACCAATTATGATTTTGTTTTAATAATTGCAGCTTTACACTAGGAGACAAAAATTGTATAACGAACTAACGCAAAAAAACTGCAGCTAGCGCCATAGAATTGCTAAAATGTCGACAAATTTTAATTTATTTTTTTAACATTCATGGCCCGCCGCGGCCAAACTGTGGATACTTTAGTAAAGTTCTATTCAAAAAAATTATTCTTATAATATAATTCAAAATTCTTTAGAACATCATAATTCTTTTTTTACATTTTTCAGCTGTATTTATATCGAAAATTCGAAATATGTGTAAAAAATTATTATTGGATAATTTACGTTTTTACCTTTTGCAATGTATTTCATAAATTTCACGAATTTCCGATAAAAAATACAACTGAAAAATGTGAAAAAATGCATTTTTCAGTAACTATATATGAGGAATTATGAATTAGAGTAAAAGGAGTATTTTTTCTGAAGATTACCGTTTGGCAGCTACGGGCCAAAAATGTTTTTGAGGCTTTAGATAAATTTTTTCGGATTATTTTGTTCTACTTATTTTCTAAGAGTCTATAGCTACAATTATGGCGAAAATAATTGCTTTCCGAGATTTAGATATGAGAAAAATAAAATAAAAACTAGCAAAACGCAAAAGCTTCGTTGGTTACGAAAAGTACTTCGAGAAATTCCACACGAGAAAGAGTTTGAAAAATTGGACTATGGGCCAAAAATAGTGCAAAATATTTAAAAGTTTAATATTTTAGCAATTTTAATTCACTAAATACTGTTTTTACGCTTATTTTGTTTTAGCTTTATAGCTAAGATTATGGTGAAGACAAGAAAACAAAATGCTAAATGGTTTCCGAGATAAAGAGCATGGAACGGGTGCATAAAAAAACCTTGGTACATTTTTATTAATAATAAAATACAATAAAATTTTTTTAGAGCCAATTCATTATAGAATAAAAAGTGCTTAAAGTAATAAAAAGTAAAACTACAACTTGTTACAGACGGTCATTATTAAAATTTAACTTTTGAACAGAACATTGCATAATTCAATATAAGACTTTGAACAGTGAACACTAAAGTCGATTTCATCATTTTTAGATACTTCAGCACCTTAAAGAATACATTTGTGATCGTTAAGGTATGAAGTATTGAAGGAGTAAACAAAATTAAACAACGTTACAGTAATAAAGCAGATAGAATCTAAGATAGCTTTGTTGCACTTAACTTCACTTAACGTTTTCATCTAATATACTGCAAAGATTAGATTATATATTGACAAAAATCTTTATACAAATTTTAAACATGTGCACGTCTAACAATATTTAAAAAAAAGGGAAAATATGACAAATGGCAACGCTGTTCAAGTGCAACTCTGTGTGTTTATTTCTACACTGCTGCTAATGTAGCAATTTTCTTGTCAAAACCAGCGAATTTAAATAAAATTTATTAGTTAAACTTTTTGGCGTTTTATCGCTAAATTATATAAAATTTCAATAATTTCTTTTCAAAAAGGGTGGTTTTTAGCGATTTATAACTAAATATAATTTCTATTTAAAATATTGAGCTATTTTTTATTGCGTTTCTGTTATATTATTTCAATCATTTTTTCAAAAAGGGTGGTATTTATTGGTTTATAACAAAATATACTTTCTATTTAAAATATTGAGCTATTTTTTATTGTGTTTGTTTTACCATATTTCAATAATTTCTTTTCAAAAAGGGCGATTTTAGGGATTTATAGTGTTTGTGTTATAATATTTCAATTATTTCTTTTCAAAAAGGGCGGTTTTTATTGGTTTATAACTAAATATACTTTCTATTAAAAATTTTGAGCTATTTTTTATTGTGTTTCATTAATAATAATTCAATAATTTTATTTCAAAAAGGGTGCTTTTTAGCGATTTATGACTATAAATACTTTCTATTTAAAATATTGAGCTATTTTTTTTTTTTGTGTTTGTTTTACCATATTTCAATAATTTCTTTTCAAAAAGGGCGATTTTAGGGATTTATGACTAAATATACTTTCTATTTAAAATATTGTGCTATTTTATATTGTGTTTGTGTTATAATATTTCAATAATTTCTTTTTAAAAAGGTCGATTTTAGCGATTTATGTCTAAATATACTTTCCATTTAAAATTTTGAGCTATTTTTTATTGTGTTTCATTAATAATAATTCAATAATTTCTTTTCAAAAAGGGTGGTTTTTAGCGATTTATGACTAAATATACTTTCTATTTAAAATATTGTGCTATTTTATATTGTGTTTGTGTTATAATATTTCAATAATTTCTTTTTAAAAAGGTCGATTTTAGCGATTTATGTCTAAATATACTTTCCATTTAAAATTTTGAGCTATTTTTTATTGTGTTTCATTAATAATAATTCAATAATTTCTTTTCAAAAAGGGTGGTTTTTAGCGATTTATGACTAAATATACTTTCTATTTAAAATATTGTGCTATTTTATATTGTGTTTGTGTTATAATATTTCAATGATATCTTTTTAAAAAGAGCGATTTTAGCGATTTATGTCTAAATATACTTTCCTTTTAAAAATTTTGAGCTATTTTTTATTGTGTTTCATTAATAATAATTCAATAATTTCTTTTCAAAAAGGGTGGTTTTTAGCGATTTATGACTAAATATACTTTCTATTTAAAATATTGTGCTATTTTATATTGTGTTTCATTAATAATAATTCAATAATTTCTTTTCAAAAAGGGTGGTTTTTAGCGATTTATGACTAAATATACTTTCCATTTAAAATTTTGAGCTATTTTTTATTGTGTTTCATTAATAATAATTCAATAATTTCTTTTCAAAAAGGGTGGTTTTTAGCGATTTATGACTAAATATACTTTCTATTTAAAATATTGTGCTATTTTATATTGTGTTTGTGTTATAATATTTCAATAATTTCTTTTTAAAAAGAGCGATTTTAGCGATTTATGTCTAAATATACTTTCCTTTTAAAAATTTTGAGCTATTTTTAATTGTGTTTCATTAATAATAATTCAATAATTTCTTTTCAAAAAGGGTGGTTTTTAGCGATTTATGACTAAATATACTTTCTATTTAAAATATTGTGCTATTTTATATTGTGTTTGTGTAATAATGTTTCAATAATTTCTTTTTAAAAAGGTCGATTTTAGCGATTTATGTCTAAATATACTTTCCATTTAAAATTTTGAGCTATTTTTTATTGTGTTTCATTAATAATAATTCAATAATTTCTTTTCAAAAAGGGTGGTTTTTAGCGATTTATGACTAAATATACTTTCTATTTAAAATATTGTGCTATTTTATATTGTGTTTGTGTTATAATATTTCAATAATTTCTTTTTAAAAAGGTCGATTTTAGCGATTTATGTCTAAATATACTTTCCATTTAAAATTTTGAGCTATTTTTTATTGTGTTTCATTAATAATAATTCAATAATTTCTTTTCAAATAGGGTGGTTTTTAGCGATTTATGACTAAATATACTTTCTATTTAAAATATTGTGCTATTTTATATTGTGTTTGTGTTATAATATTTCAATAATTACTTTTTAAAAAGGGCGATTTTAGCGATTTATGTCTAAATATACTTTCTATTTAAAATATTGTTCCATTTTATATTGTGTTATAATATTTCAATAATTTCTTTCTAAAAAGAGCGATTTTAGCGATTTATGTCTAAATATACTTTCCATTTAAAATTTTGAGCTATTTTTTATTGTGTTTCATTAATAATAATTCAATAATTTATTTTCAAAAAGGGTGGTTTTTAGCGATTTATGACTAAATATACTTTCTATTTAAAATATTGTGCTATTTTATATTGTGTTTGTGTTATAGTATTTCAATAATTACTTTTTAAAAAGGGCGATTTTAGCGATTTATGTCTAAATATACTTTCTATTTAAAATTTTGAGCTATTTTTTATTGTGTTTCATTAATAATAATTCAATAATTTATTTTCAAAAAGGGTGGTTTTTAGCGATTTATGACTAAATATACTTTCTATTTAAAATATTGTGCTATTTTATATTGTGTTTGTGTTATAATATTTCAATAATTTCTTTTTAAAAAGGTCGATTTTAGCGATTTATGTCTAAATATACTTTCCATTTAAAATTTTGAGCTATTTTTTATTGTGTTTCATTAATAATAATTCAATAATTTCTTTTCAAAAAGGGTGGTTTTTAACGATTTATGACTAAATATACTTTATATTTAAAATATTGTGCTATTTTATATTGTGTTTGTGTTATAATATTTCAATAATTTCTTTTTAAAAAGAGCGATTTTAGCGATTTATGTCCTAATATACTTTCTATTTAAAATATTGAGCTATTTTATATTGTGTATAACACAAATTTTGTGTTTGTGTTATAATATTTCAATTATTTCTTTTCAAAAAGGTTGGTTTTAATTGGTTTATAACTAAATATAAAATAGCTCAATTATTTTAAATAATAGTTAAATTTAGCTATCAATCGATAAAAACCACCCTTTTCTAAATAAAAATATTGAAATATTTTAAAACAAACAAAAAAAAATAGCAAAATTGTTTAAATAATAGTTAAATTTAGCCATCAATCGATAAAAACCACGCTTTCTTAAATAAAATTATTGAAATATTATAAAACAAACAAGCACAAATAGCAAAATTTTTTAAATTATAGGTAAATTTAGCTATAAATCGCTGAAAACCACCCTTTTTGAAATAAAATTATTGAATGATTATAAAACAAACAAGCAAAAATAGCTAAATTTAAAACAGGTAAATTTAGGTATTAATCGCAAAAAACCACCCATTTTGAAATAAAATTATTGAAATATTATAAAACAAACAAGAAAAAATAGCAAAATTTTTTAAATAATAGTTAAATTTAGTTATCAATCGATAAAAACCGCCCTTTCTTAAATAAAATTATTGAAATATTATAAAACAAACAAGCAAAAATAGCTAAATTTTTTAAATAATAGGTAAATTTAGCTATAAATCGCTGGAAACCACCCTTTTTGAAATAAAATTATTGAAATATTATAAAACAAACAGCAAAAATAGCTAAATTTTTTTAACAATAGGTAAATTTAGCTATAAATTGCTGAAAACCACCCTTTTTGAAATAAAATTATTGAAATATTATAAAACAAACAAGAAAAAATAGCTAAATTTTTTTAATAATACGTAAATTTAGCTATAAATCGCTGAAAACCACCCTTTTTGAAATAAAATTATTGAAATATTATAAAACAAACAAGAAAAAATAGCTAAATTTTTTTAATAATAGGTAAATTTAGCTATAAATCGCTGAAAACCACCCTTTTTGAAATAAAATTATTGAAATATTAAAAACCAAACAAGTAAAAATAGCTAAATTTTTTTAAAAATAGGTAAATTTGGCTATAAATCGCTGAAAACCACCCTTTTTGAAATAAAATTATTGAAATATTATAAAACAAACAAGCAAAAATAGCTAAATTTTTTAAATAATTGGTAAATTTAGCTATAAATCGTTAAAAACCACCCTTTTTGAAATAAAAATATTGAAATATTATAAAACAAACAAGCAAAAATAGCTAAATTTTTAAAATAATTGGTAAATTTAGCTATAAATCGCTGAAAACCACCCTTTTTGAAATAAAATTATTGAAATATTATAAAACAAACAAGCAAAAATAGCTAAATTTTTATAATAATAGGTAAATTTAGCTATAAATCGCTGAAAACCACCCTTTTTGAAATAAAATTATTGAAATATTGTAAAACAAACAAGCAAAAATAGCAAAATTTTTTAAATAATAGGTAAATTTAGCTATAAATCGCTGGAAACCACCCTTTTTGAAATAAAATTATTGAAATATTATTAAACAAACAGCAAAAATAGCTAAATTTTTTTAACAATAGGTAAATTTAGCTATAAATCGCTGAAAACCAACCTTTTTGAAATAAAATTATTGAAATATTATAAAACAAACAAGAAAAAATAGCTAAATTTTTTTAATAATACGTAAATTTAGCTATAAATCGCTGAAAACCACCCTTTTTGAAATAAAATTATTGAAATATTATAAAACAAACAAGTAAAAATAGCTAAATTTTTTTAATAATAGGTAAATTTAGCTATAAATCGCTGAAAACCACCCTTTTTGAAATAAAATTATTGAAATATTAAAAACCAAACAAGTAAAAATAGCTAAATTTTTTTAAAAATAGGTAAATTTGGCTATAAATCGCTGAAAACCACCCTTTTTGAAATAAAATTATTGAAATATTATAAAACAAACAAGCAAAAATAGCTAAATTTTTTAAATAATTGGTAAATTTAGCTATAAATCTTTAAAAACCACCCTTTTTGAAATAAAAATATTGAAATATTATAAAACAAACAAGCAAAAATAGCTAAATTTTTTTAACAAT
The DNA here is from genome assembly GCA_930367215.1 of Pollenia angustigena. Lineage (NCBI taxonomy): Eukaryota > Metazoa > Arthropoda > Insecta > Diptera > Polleniidae > Pollenia > Pollenia angustigena. The sequence continues at coordinate 80,935,425 of OV884058.1, read as the reverse complement.
AGGTAAATTTAGCTATAAATCGCTGAAAACCACCCTTTTTGAAATAAAATTATTGAAATATTATAAAACAAACAAACAAAAATAGCTAAATTTTTATAATAATAGGTAAATTTAGCTATAAATCGCTGAAAACCACCCTTTTTGAAATAAAATTATTGAAATATTATAAAACAAACAAGAAAAAATAGCTAAATTTTTTTAATAATAGGTAAATTTAGCTATAAATCGCTGAAAACCACCCTTTTTGAAATAAAATTATTGAAATATTAAAAACCAAACAAGTAAAAATAGCTAAATTTTTTTAAAAATAGGTAAATTTGGCTATAAATCGCTGAAAATCACCCTTTTTGAAATAAAATTATTGAAATATTATAAAACAAACAAGCAAAAATAGCTAAATTTTTTAAATAATTGGTAAATTTAGCTATAAATCGTTAAAAACCACCCTTTTTGAAATAAAAATATTGAAATATTATAAAACAAACAAGCAAAAATAGCTAAATTTTTAAAATAATTGGTAAATTTAGCTATAAATCGCTGAAAACCTCCCTTTTTGAAATAAAATTATTGAAATATTATAAAACAAACAAGCAAAAATAGCTAAATTTTTATAATAATAGGTAAATTTAGCTATAAATCGCTGAAAACCACCCTTTTTGAAATAAAATTATTGAAATATTATAAAACAAACAAACAAAAATAGCTAAATTTTTATAATAATAGGTAAATTTAGCTATAAATCGCTGAAAACCACCCTTTTTGAAATAAAATTATTGAAATATTGTAAAACAAACAAGCAAAAATAGCTAAATTTTTTAAATAATAGGTAAATTTAGCTATAAATCGCTGGAAACCACCCTTTTTGAAATAAAATTATTGAAATATTATAAAACAAACAGCAAAAATAGCTAAATTTTTTTAACAATAGGTAAATTTAGCTATAAATCGCTGAAAACCAACCTTTTTGAAATAAAATTATTGAAATATTATAAAACAAACAAGAAAAAATAGCTAAATTTTTTTAATAATACGTAAATTTAGCTATAAATCGCTGAAAACCACCCTTTTTGAAATAAAATTATTGAAATATTATAAAACAAACAAATAAAAATAGCTAAATTTTTTTAATAATAGGTAAATTTAGCTATAAATCGCTGAAAACCACCCTTTTTGAAATAAAATTATTGAAATATTATAAAACAAACAAGAAAAAATAGCTAAATTTTTTTAATAATAGGTAAATTTAGCTATAAATCGCTGAAAACCACCCTTTTTGAAATAAAATTATTGAAATATTAAAAACCAAACAAGTAAAAATAGCAAAATTTTTTTAAAAATAGGTAAATTTGGCTATAAATCGCTGAAAACCACCCTTTTTGAAATAAAATTATTGAAATATTATAAAACAAACAAGCAAAAATAGCTAAATTTTTTAAATAATTGGTAAATTTAGCTATAAATCTTTAAAAACCACCCTTTTTGAAATAAAAATATTGAAATATTATAAAACAAACAAGCAAAAATAGCTAAATTTTTAAAATAATTGGTAAATTTAGCTATAAATCGCTGAAAACCACCCTTTTTGAAATAAAATTATTGAAATATTATAAAACAAACAAGCAAAAATAGCTACATTTTTTAAATAATTGGTAAATTTAGCTATAAATCGTTAAAAAGCACCCTTTTTGAAATAAAGTTATTGAAATATTATAAAACAAACAAGTAAAAATAGCAAAAATTTTTTAATAATAGGTAAATTTAGCTATAAATCGCTGAAAACCACCCTTTTTGAAATAAAATTATTGAAATATTATAAAACAAACAAGTAAAAATAGCTAAATTTTTTTAAAAATAGGTAAATTTAGCTATAAATCGCTGAAAACCACCCTTTTTGAAATAAAATTATTGAAATATTTAAAACCAAACAAGTAAAAATAGCTAAATTTTTTTAAAAATAGGTAAATTTGGCTATAAATCGCTGAAAACCACCCTTTTTGAAATAAAATTATTGAAATATTATAAAACAAACAAGCAAAAATAGCTACATTTTTTTAATAATAGGTAAATTTAGCTAAAAATCGCTGAAAAACACCACCCTTTTTGAAATAAAAATATTGAAATAATCTAAAACAAATAAGCTAAAATAGCTAAATTTTTTAAATAATAGATAAATTTAGCTATAAATCTTTAAAAACCACCCTTTTTGAAATAAAATTATTGAAATATTATAAAACAAACAAGCAAAAATAGCTACATTTTTTTAATAATAGGTAAATTTAGCTAAAAATCGCTGAAAAACACCACCCTTTTTGAAATAAAAATATTGAAATATTATAAAACAAATAAGCTAAAATAGCTAATTTTTTTTAAATAATAGGTAAATTTAGCCATGAATAGCTGAAAACCAACCTTTTTGAAATAAAATTATTAGAATATTATAAAACAAACAAGCAAAAATAGCTAAATTTTTTAAATAAAAGTTAAATTTAGCTATAAATCTCTAAAAACCACCCTTTTTTAAATAAAATTATTGAAATATTATAAAACAAAGACAATTAAAATAGCAACATTTTTTAAATAATAAGTTAATTAAGCTATAAATTGCTAAAAACCATATTTTTTAAATTAAATTATTTATTCCAGTAAAATTTTATTAAAAATCGCTGGATTTGACGAGAAAATAGCTAAATTAGCAGCAGTGTAGAAAGAACACACAGAGTTGCATATTACCAGCGTTACCATTTGTCATGTTATTTTTTTTTATAAGTATTTTTAGACGTAAAAATGTTTAAAATTTTTATTAAGATTTTCATATATAATAATAAACTAAAATTTGCAGTATATTAGATGAAAGGATGCAATCTTAGATAGTATCTGTCCTTTATTACTGTTAAGTCGTTTAATTTTGTTTACTCCATATATACTTCATACCTTAAAGATCCCAATTACTTATATTTTTTTAGGTGCTAAAGTATCTAAAGATGATGAAATCGATTTTAGAGTTAACTCTTCAAAGTCTTATGTTGAATTATGTAATGTTCTGTTCAAATGTTCGATTTTGATAACGCCCTTATGAAACACGTTATAGTTTTACTTTTAACTACTTTAAGCACTTTTTATTCAATAATAAATTTTGGTTCTAACAATTTTTTTATTATATTTTATATAATATACCCTTCACCTCGAAAACCAATTAGAAACTTTGTTTTCTTGTCTTCGCCATAATCTTAGCTATAAACTAGGAGAAGGAAAGCTTTAAAAAAAAAATGGCAATGAAAAACTGTAGTTAGTGCATTAAAATTGCTAAAATATAAAATTTTTACAAATATTTCACAATTTTTGGTCAATTGTCCAAATATTTAAGGATATCGACTTCAAACTCTTTCTCGTGTGGAATTTCTCGAAGCACTTATCGCAACCAACGAAACCCTTTTGCGTTTTGCTAGTTTTTGCGTTTTTTTTCTCATGTCAAAATCTTGGCTAGAAATTATTTTTGCTACAATTGTAGCCTACAGAATATAAGGAGAAAAAAGTAGAACAAAATAATCCGAAAAATTGCATCTAATGCCTCAAAAATGCTAAAATGTAGAAAAATTTTAATTTATATATTTTTTTGCACCATTTTTGGCCTGTAGCTGCCACACGGTAATCTTCAGAAAAAAATAGTCTCTAATGCATAATTCCTCATATGTATATCATTCCTAGAAAATGCATTTTTTCACATTTTTCAGTTGTATTTTTTATCGGAAATTCGTGAAATTTATGAAAAACATATGTTGCAAACAAACAAATAAGCAAATAAGCAAATAAACAAATCAACAAATAAGCAAATAAACAAATAAACAAAAAAACAAACAAGCAAATAAACAAATAAACAAACTAACAAAAAAACAAATAAACAGATAAATAACTAAGCAAATAAACAAATAAGCAAATTAACAAATTAACAAATTAACAAATCAACAAATAAACCAATTAACAAATACACGAACAAACGAATAAACAAATTAAAAAATAAGCAAATAAACAAATTAACAAATAAACAAATTAAAAATTTAAAAAATTAACAAATAAACAAATAAACAAAAAAGCAAATTAACAAATAAACGAACAAACGAATAAACAAATTAACAAACAAACAAATTAACAAATTAACAAATACACGAACAAACAAATTAACAAATAAAAAAATAAACAAATAAGCAAATTAACAAATTACTTAATAAACAAATACCCAAATAAACAAATTTAAAAATAAACAAATTAACAAATAAACAAACTAACAAATAAACAAATACCCAAATAAACAAATTAACAAATACACAAATAAACAAATACCCAAATAAACAAATTAACAAATAAACCAATAAACAAAAAAACATATAAACAAACAAACAAATAAACAAATTAACCAATTAACATATAAACGAACAAACTAATAAACAAATTAATAAATAAACAAATTAACCAATTAACAAATAAACGAACAAATGAATAAACGAATAAACAAATTAACAAATAAACAAATAAGCAAATTAACAAATAAACAAATAAACGAATAAACAAATTAAAAAATAAACAAATAAACAAATTTACAAATTTACAAATAAACAAATTAACAAACAAACAAACTAACAAATAAACAAAAAAGCAAATAAAAAAAATAACAAATTAACAAATAAACAAATTAACAAATAAAAAAATAACAAATTAACAAATAAAAAAATAAACAAATTAACAAATTACTAAATAAACAAATAAACAAATACCCAAATAAACAAATTAACAAATAAACAAATTAACAAATAAACAAATTAACAAATAAACAAATACCCAAATAAAGAAATTAACAAATAAACAAACAAACAAATAAACAAATACCCAAATAAAGAAATTAACAAATAAACAAACAAACAAATTAACAAAAAAACAAATAAATAGGCAAAAAAACAAATAAATAAACAAATCAACAAATAAACAAAAAAACCAATAAACAAATTAACATATTAAGAAATTAACAAAAAAACAAAAATCGATACTTTAGTATCACAACGGTAACATTGTTTTCCAATAATCACAGCGGTAGCACTGTTTTTCAATAATGAAAAACATGATGGCGGAATAAAAAACGCAGTTTTTTATGAAATATGTGGCAACAAAAATTTTCATATGCATAGTGTACAGATTCGGCACTCGTCCTTTAAATGTACACAATGTAGAGCAATGTACCCTAAAAATACGCTTTATGCTAAAAACGATTTTCCTCCGATTTTTCTAAGAATAAGGGCAAAATATTTGAATCTATATGCCCGATTTTCAAAAATTTTGTAGATTCCGTTAAAAAAAGTGAAAAAATTTCACGTGCCCGAAATACACTCTGTGCAAATATATATATATATATATATATATATATATATATATATATATATATATATATATATATATATATATGCACAGCGTTTAATTAGCGAACAGTTTTTGAAGCTAGCGCATAAACGGCGGACAGTTGCATACTTAGCGAACAGTCCGCCAAATGATTACATGCCTAGAGCATATTTACCGGACACGTCAATTTTTCCCCACAAATTTAAATTTTTTTGGTTTATTCTTTTTTTTTACTTTATTTGATTGAACTGTGGTTATATATCAATCAATTACTATTAAAACTTATATATATACGGTTTAAATGCCTTAATTTTGTATTTTTTTAACAAATTTTAACAAATTTTGTTGCGTAGTATTGCCAAGTACTCTCATATATTTTCCCATTTTTTTTCTCCGTAAAAAATATATACAAGTGATTTCGAGGACACAGAGAAAAAATATAGACATGTGACTTCGAGGACACAAAGGGAAAAATATATACATGTGACTTCGAGGAAAAACCGTTACATTTTTCAGCGTTGCCATTGTAAACAATTTTCCCTTGTTTTTTACAGGTTAATTTACGATGTTTTAAAGTTAATGAAGGTTTTTAAAAATATCCTGCCGTATTCATAAAGAATTACAGTGCATGAACATTTTGCCTTAAAACACGTTTCAAGCTTATTTTATATTTTAAATACGGCTGATATAATGATGAAAATATCTAATGATGATTTTTGGCTACTGACCGATCTTATTTTATCTGGCCAACATACCTTAATTAAGGGTTGCACGATCAAGTTTTGCCTTTCAAGTTTTTTAAACTTTGATTTCAAAATTCTCTCTAGAGTGGATTTACCTACAACGTTTAAATTTTTAGGCACATGATTAATGGACAGAGCAAAATAAAGATGTTGCGATGAAGTTTTTCTGAAGTTTTTTTTTTTGAAGTTTTTCCATAATTAAAAAAAAAATAAGTTAAACAATTTTGTCGTAACCAAATCTATACCAAATATTAATTTAAACTGAAATTTTGGATTAGTACACTATTGTTGATCAAGAGCGACATGTGTCATTTTAAAGATCTGCTGATTTATTTTATGTTTTTTTTTTTAATAAATAGTTTATCGTATCCTCCTTTTTTAAAGAAAAATATATTTTTTAATTTAATTTTCTTATATGTTTTATTTGGTTGTTCAACTGCTTAAAACTTAAAAACGCCAAGGCTAAATTGGATACTTTCCTCTTCGTGTTTGTTTATAATTGGTACGCAAAGGCTTAGGAAAAGAGAAAAGTCGACAAAACAGGTGGAAAAATTTATTGAAATGGTTGTTTATTTTTTACTTCGTTTATGTTTTTTTTTTCAAATATTCAATTTGAAAACATTAAAATAATTTAATTTAGATTTTTCTTTTCTATGGCAATGCGGGCGCATCCGGTGTACGAAGTAGAATTATATCTTATAAATAAATATTTCATTGAAAGCCAAAACAAAAGACACGTCAAAAAAGCGACGTCGTAAAAATCCCCGTCTGAATTTGCTGTAACACGACGCGCTTTTTAGTAACATCTTTTATATAGCAACATCAATTATATAGTAAATATACAAAAGTCTTTAATCAACTTAAAATACTTTTGAACAATCATAAAAATGTGAATAAAAGGCGAATTCTCTTGCAAATTACTGGGAAGCATGTTCTGCAAAAATTACATTTTTACTCATATTATTTAAACATGTACATTAGGGGTACAACCAATTTTTTGGCGTATTACCATGAGGCCAACCATGTCCTAGTAACCACGAAAATCATAATCTTTTGAATTTTTCTCAAAAAATTTCACGCACCAATTGGTTTTTCTAAACCAATGCTATATTGAATATTCATAATTTTATACGGTGTTTTGTTTTCTTTTTTATTTTTTCTTTTGTTATTAAAGGTTAAAAATACGTTTTCTTTTGCGGAAAAATCTCTTACCATCTCTAAATATTAATGACATTTCATACTTGAGCTATTTTTTGTTTTAAATAAACATATTATTAATTTTTCTTAGCAAAAAAGAAAATCAAAAATTTTCATAACTTCATCGCGGTTGGTGTGTGAACTTTTTTGACCTTAGCGAAAAAATAAATATACGTTCCCTTATAGTTTTTTATTGTATATCTATTAAAAAATTGGTAACAAGTTATATCCCTAATGTACATACGTAAATCTGTATATAAAATCTCTTAATAATTTTAACTAGAAACACACAAAAAACTACTAAAAATTGTTGCTATTGATAACCGAGGTCTTACTGTATTTTCAAACTGATATTTCAAAGTTAGTCAAAGAATAAAACGTAACAAGAAGAAAATAAGTTGAAAGAGAAATATGAGAAAAAGACATAAAAAACACTTACCAAGTATTTTTGTTTACCCCTCTTTCTTCTCTAAACCGTGGCCACCAAACCAAAAGAGACGTCGTAAAAGCCCACGCCTGAATTAACTGTAAGGCGACCAACGTCGTAGATACGCTTTTATATTTTCGCCAGCTATTGTGTGCCTTTGTATACAATATTGTACGTTTTAATTTGGCATCGTATCTACGTCGTACAGTACTACGTTTATATGGTACAATTGTGTTCCTTAAGGCTAGATTACAGGGTTTTCCTAGTTTATCTGCCGAACTAGTTTTTGGGCCTATTGAAAATTTTGTCTAAAACTTGATTTTTTTTTGGAAAAAACATGAATTTTTTCGGAAACCAATAATATCACAGAATACTAAGAGAACTGTCACGAGACGGACGATTTTGCGTTTTTTTTTTTTGTCTCTTTCTAAGAAAGCTGCCCTTTTGCATTTCTCTGTTCATCATATTCTTTGCCGCAATGAACACAAATTTATTAAGTTAAGATTTATTTGCAAAGCTGTTGTAAAAATTAACTTTTTAGTTCACCACAACACGAGTAAATAATATTTAAGTAAGTAAATAAGATTACAATACAAAACAATATTACTAAATACATTTTTTTTTGCACAAAAAACATCGTTTGTTAAACTAATGCATTTGTTTAACGTGGTTTGTGTTTTGTTATTTTGATAACGCCATTTGTGTTGATTGTTGCGGTCTGTTTTTACACCTTGCCACTTCACTACCAAAAATCGCTTTCGGTCTCTTCGAAAGCTGCCCTCGCAACTGTTTTGGGCCTTTTTCACACGTCACTTTTAACAGTTCTGTGTATTCTGTGGTAATATTCAGAAAAAAATTAATTCTTAAATATAATTCAAAATTATTTAGAACATCATAATTCTTATTTTACCTTTTTCAGCTGTGTCATTATCAAAAATTTGAAATATGTATGCGTCAAAATTACAATTGAATAATTAACTTTTTTTTACTTTTTGCAACATTGTATGCATTTCATAAATATCACGAATTTTCTTTCAAAAATACATCTGGAAAATGTGGAAAATGCATTTTCCGGTAATTACATACTTATGTGCATATGAGGAATTATGAATTAGAGAAATATTTTTTCTGAAGATTACCGTTTGGCAGCTACGAGCCAAAAATAGTGCAAAAACTAACCTGTGATATAATTTTTAAGTTTGTGTTTAATTTAATTTTTCATGTTTAGTGTTTTTATGTTTGTCTACAACAAATTATTGTTCAATGTAATAAAAAATTAATTTCTCTTTTTACGAATCCCTTGATAAAGTGAACATAACATTCACGAAACGTTGGGAAAATATGGATTAAATGCATTTTAATTGCATATATTTTTATAAACAACTACATTGGCGAAACAACAAAAATAATATAGATACAATTTTTGGACTGTGGGCCAAAAATTGTGAAATATTTATAAAAATTTTATATTTTCAACATTTTTTATTTTTCGAATTTATTCTATGAGCTTAATTTCAGTTATGTTTAGGACTATTACAGTCGATTTCATCATCTTTAGATACTTTAGCACCTAAAAGAATATATTTGGGATCGTTAAGGTATGAAGTATTAAAGGAGTAAACAGAATTATACAACGTTACAGTAATAAAGCACACATAGAGTCTAAGATGGTTAGTTTCATAAAAACTTCACTGCATCCTTTCATTTAATATACTGCAAATTGTAGTTTATTATTATTTATGAAAATCTTTATAAAAATTTTAATCATTTTTACGTCTAAAAATACTTATAAAATAGAGATTACATGACAAATGGTAGCGCTGGTAATATGCAACTCTGTGTGTTTCTTTCCACACTGCTGCCAATTTAGCTATTTTCTTATCAAATCCAGCGATTTTTAATAAAATTTATAGGACAAACTTTTTAACTTTAAATTTTATTTAAAAAGGGTGATTTTTAGCGATTTAAAGGTAAATCCACTCATAATTAAAAATGTAGCTATTATTTATTGCGTTTGTTTTATAATAATTTAATAATTTTAGTTCAAAAGGAGTTATTTTTAGCGATTTATAGCTAAATGCACTTATTATTAAAAAAATTTAGCTATAATTTATTGTGTTTGTTTTATAATAATTCATTAATTTTATTTCAAAAAGTGTGGTTTTTAGCGATTTATAGCTAAATCCACTTATAATTGCAAAAAAGGTATTTTATTGAGAGTGAAAATTATTATTTTGTGCCGCACACGCCACTTTTCAAAATTTATTTCTACAAAATAAGCTTTTTGTTCCGCAAACATATATTTAATGCTGTATATTGTGATGTTGACAGTTTATCTAACTTCTACTCCTTTTTTACGGCAATGAAGCGAAGCAAGATTAAAATGTATTTTCTTGTCAAATTATCTTGCACTGGCTCGTTATGCTAAACCATATTTAATACACTTCAAAAGAGTTGGTATGGAGCAAAATTAATGCTTAATATTCAGAAAGCGGGTAATCAAAATAAATATACCCATACCTTACTAATTTTTCTTAAATGGTCGGCGGGTTAAACCAATAATGAGCTGAAGAAATTTGTTGATTGTCGTTGAAAGACCACATACAAAAAATGTCAATTTATGAACTTTTAACTTTTCTACCAAACACGTTTTATGTCCCATAAATTTGAAAAATTTTTATATTCCATTATAAATGTTTTCAATTTCAGAATTTGCAATTGTTGCCTTTTTCCGATTTCATTCTTCAAAAACTTATTTAAAACTTATTTAAAAAAATACAAATACAAACTTGGTACTTTTTTGAAATTCTAACGATTATGGGTGAAGGTCGTGTACTTAATTACCGTTAATATTGGACCTAGAAACATTAAACTCAACATGCAATATCCAGAGTGATAAGACTCAATGCGGAACTTTTTGGTACGTCTTTAACTGTTACTTTTTTTGAATTTACGTTGGTATTGGACTTAAAACTCAAAATTAAACATGCAAGATCCTGAGTAAATGTGAATCTTTAAAGGGATCTATTTGGTACGTTTTCGTTCTTTAACTGGTCCTTTTTTTAATTTTCATAAAATCAAATACGCAATGTCCTGGGTAGATTAGAATCTTTAAGAGGGGCATTTTGGTACTTTTTGGGTCTTTAACTGGTAGTTTTTGAATATTCGTTGGTATTGGACTTAAAACATAAAATTAAACATGCAAGGCCCTGAATGAATGAGAATCTTTTAAGGGATCTATTTGGTACTCTTTCGTTCCTTAACTTGAACTTTTTTCAATTTTTATTATTATTGGACCTAAAAACATAAAATTAGATGCCATGAGTGAATGAGAACATGTAAAAGGGGCTTTTTGGAAATTTTTGGTCTTTAACTGGTTCTTTTCGAATTTGCGTTAGTATTTGGCCTAAAACATAAAATTAATTATTTTACACAACGTTTACTAGATCAAAAAGCATTTCAGACTTTATTAATAACAATTTAAGAAATATTGTTAAGTAAATCCATAAAAACTGTGGCAAAGTAAATAGTGGATGAAATTTGTGGGAAAGCTTTTTTCGGATTCTACACGCAGAGAAAAAATATTGTTGGGCATGGTTACAGCAACAATATTATGTTTATTGTAACAATATATTGTTGTCGTACACAAAAAAATTTTATTTTTATTTAATATCAACAATATTATAGTTACTGTAAACATATTAATGTTTGTCGCAATTATAAATTTGAGTATTGTTGACCGAAAAATAATTATTTTTCTAACAACTAAATTACGATAACTTTCAAAATATATTATATTACTCACAACCATATCATGATATTTAATAGCCATGACATGATAACTTTCTATACATTTATCATATTATGTTGAAGATGCAATTAAACTATTTTTACTCTAATAATATTGAATCAGTTGTGTCGTTTATTTTATATGTGAGCGGTTAAACAATTTAAAGATAAATTCCCATAAAAAAAAAAGTTTAAAGAAATTAAAAAATTTAAAATTTTAGCGGTGTTCATTCAGTATTAGTGATGTAAAGCGGCCCATACACTTGCAATATTATTGTGTATGATACTCGCCATAATTTTTCCATTTTATCCTATATTATGCTATAAGTCGCACAAGGTTATCATTCATTTAATAAAAAGGTGAACATAACCTATAGGAATAACCTATAAATAACATAAATAGCATTGTACAATGATGCAATCACACTTCTTTTTAATTTCGTTTTGCAATAAAAATCAAAAGTCTTTTGATTGTTGCCAATATATTGTTCCACCTTCGAATATCACATGCACATTGGCAATATAATTGTACTATACGTAAAATTGAACAATTTAATTACAAGTGTATGAGCCGCTTAATAGGGCAAATGCAAAATATCGAAGTTTTTTTGTAAAATTAAACAACAAAACACACAGAGATTTCGTTATATTTGATAAAAGTGTTACGATATTTTTGTGGTTTTCATGGGCAACGGCGTATGTCTTAAAACAAATGTTTCAGGAAAGCCGAAAAACCATTCGATATCCAATGCGCTAGGTATTTCACTTTGTATACTTTGGCATTAAGTAAAAAATCGGAATTGGTTCATATTTTTCCAAAAATGTTCTGAAACATGTAAAGAGCTTTTTAAAATAGGCAATATGGCATCAACATCTTAAAATGGGCAAAATGGACATACGTGGTTGCCCATGAAAACCAAAGATTTTGCATTTGCTGTTTTGCAAGCCTTATTTGAACTCCGCTATTTGATTTACATTAAGAAAAATTAAAAAAAAGCCACAAAATAAAAAAATCGTTGCAAAAAAATTTTAATTTATTTTGTATTTTTATGACATCTATGAGAGGGTCTTTATGATAATATGATTGCTTCTAAATTTATTATGATTAACATGACAATAATATGATTACTTCTTAACTAATTATGATTAGCATGACAATAATTTGATTACATCTTTACTTAGTATGATAACAGAATAATAATATGATTAAGGGAAAAATATTATGTTGTAATATTACGAGTATATTTAGTCATACTATGATTCAATAATAATCTTAATATGGTGACTTCAATCATGCATTTTATCATAGTATGTTGCTCTTAGAATATGTTTACCACAACCATGTTTTTTCTTTGCGTGTATAGTGAAATATTTGATATATGTGAACTAACCTTCGTCGATTTATCCATGTCCGTCTGTAAAAAACTCTTTTTAGAAAATCTAAAAGAAAATAACAATATTGATGTCAAATTGTTTCTAGCTTTCTTAAGCAGTTTGGGGTTGAAATCCAACAAGATCGGTATATCAGGATAATAGTTATGAATCAAAATGTCTAACAAACAACCTAAAAATTTATAGTTTTGTTATAAACTAACATAATTAGTAGCGGAATGCAATTATTGGTATAAGATTTTGCACATATTCGTTTTGTATAACTTGAATTATTATAAAATTAAGTGAAAATCTGTCAATAATTTACCACAGGCCCATATAAAGCCCACAGTCGGAAATACTATAGAAGCATTAAACCGTAACGACAAATCCTATTATTATGAACTTTTGGTGGTCAGTTTTATATGAATAGAAAATATTCTGTCAACTTTTTATAGATTGGTATATAATTTAAAATAGGCCCCATACAAGCCTTGTTTTATACGATTTGAAATCACACTGTCAAATTTCGTGAAGATCAGTACATAATTTATGATAAGCCCCATTTAAACCTTAACATCTCTCTAATTTTCCGACTCACGCGAAACCACTAGTTTTATTGAAACAAATTTTGCTTTTTCAAAGTTTTTCAGATTTTTTATAAACGGTTTATTTTCTTATACATATATTTCATGCATGTTGGTTTTATTATCGCACAGCAAATCCACAAGTTTCTCTCACTGATTGTGTAAGTTTGACATAAAGCAGTTGATAGCTGTCTTAGAACGCCAAATAAATACATTGAAACATGTATGAGCTTTGTGTAAATTTTGTTTGGGCACATCTTGGGTTAAGTTTATGGTAGAGTCGTGGCTCTACAGCATCTATTGAACTCTATAAAGCACGGAAACCTTGTTAAGAAACACGCAAAGAGCCCGTAACAAATTAAAAAAGTCTAAAAACCTCTACAAGAGAGAATCAAAAATTAACAAAATCATTAAAATTGGTTTGTATAATTAACAACAACAAAATATAGTAAAACCTACCTGCCAAAACAATATGCGTACATACATAGCTTGAGGAGCCTCTGGTGTGCAATGTCCTAGTTCAGAATAACCTTTTGAAAATTAAATTAAATTAATTGTTTAATTTCTATTAAAAAACAAACAAAATTTACCATTTTGTAATGATAACAATTGTTGTTTAAACCCCGCATAAAAGTACAATTTAAATACAGTTATCATTTTCTCGTTTATTATCACGTACAACTATAGCACCAAAACTATTATATTTTACAATAAATTTAAAATAAACAAAAAATGTTCCTTTTTTTATATTTTTAACAAATATTTTGACATTCACAAACACTTATTTAATAAATTTTAGCGCATAAAAATTCATTTGTGTAAATCGGGGAAAATCGGCTTTGAAAAAAAAGTTTTACTGTTTTGACAACACTAATTAAAATTAATGTATAATGCATTAAACACATTCACCACAGCAGGATACACGAACACAAGACTACAAATGCTGCTGGGTGCAATTATAGTCGTGTAGTCAGCTACTGAATTATGTTGAAGACGGCAGCTACAATTGAAAAAATATAAATATCTGTTTTTTTTAATGACTGTTTATATTTCAGTGGTGCCACTATCACTTTTTTACTTTTATAAAATGAAAAACATGCATAATTGCAGACTTTTATACAAACTTAATTTAAAATTATAAATATATAAATACTTATTTATAATAAATTTTATAACGTAAAAACAATTGAATTTGTTATAAAATATAATAAATATTATAATTTTGTTGTTTTTGGAAGCAAAAAACAATATAATCTTAACGGCAGATTAAATAAATAAATACATATAAACAGCATACAAATTTCCGTCAACGAGCGTGGTATAGGTCTTAAAAGTTTCAGAACACTTTGGGTACGTACGTTAATGCATGAAAACTATTCATCAATGCTGCAGTGATGCAAAATGATATTGCTGATGCGTAATTACCAGTTGCAGTTGTGATGCTGATACTTTTTTATTGCACAACAGCTGTGCAAAGTTTGAATTGCAAAGTTTAACTAACGACATAAAATAATCAAATTCCCAAATTAAATATTTCTAGAAAGATTTTTCTACGAAACTTAAAATTTTGTTAGTATATTTATTAAACATAATCTGCCGTATTCATAAAAAATAAAATAAGTTTGAAATGTGTTTTGATGCAAAATTTTCATAAAATTTTTTCCTAAAATACAATTCAAAAGACTATGAATAGGGAAGAATACTTCAAGCTTTTATAAACCATATTTTTAGTAACTCCATCATATAGAATTTTATATTAAAAAGATAAAAAAATTTTATTTTGGAAAATTTCTCAATTTATTTATAAGTTTGAGTAAAAATATGTATGTATTTAGTAATAATTTATGTACTTGTTACATATTTTTAATTATTGTTATATGTACATAATTACTTAAGTGTTACGCAAGGCCGAAAACCCGCAATAAAGAAAGTTTATTAAGCAAATATCTAGAGTTAAATAAATAAATATCGACATAATTAAAAGATAAAGCCAATTTTGTTAAAAAAAAATGTCTGCCACGGAGTATGAATATATAATATTACGTTTAAAGTTATAAATTGTTGACCTTTAGTTTTGTTGTTTGTTAATTTTGTTCGGAATAAGGTCATGAGTTAAAACAAATTTTTAAATAAAAAATATAAACATATTTTGTTTTAAAAATTCTATTTTATTTTATTTTGTATCCCAATATTTCGGTCAACTTTGTTGACCATCTTCAGGGGTTATTTAAAAATATATAAACGAAAACAAAAAATGTAAACAATGAATAAATTCACTCGAGCTGTTGTTCAACCGTAAGCTTTTGTCAAAATTTAAATAACCCCTGAAGATGGTCAACAAAGTTGACCGAAATATTGGGATACAAAATAAAATAAAATAGAATTTTTAAAACAAAATATGTTTATATTTTTTAACTCATGACCTTATGCCGAACAAAATTAACAAACAACTATATAATATTACCTCAAAATTGGTAAATCTGGATGCTTTAAACTCCATGTAAAACACATTTTGAAGCATTTTCCAATGATTCCCATATTTTATAAATTCATTTTTTACCTAAATAGATATGGATAAAGTATTTTGCAATTTTTACGACCTATAACTCCTTAACTAGGAGCGTTGGCGAGAACAACATGTTCCTATAAAACTTCTTTCAAGAATACTAAAAAATTATATAAATATCAATTTGGTGCTGAGCCGAGTTAATATTCTTTTCTGTTAAACAAAAAAAAAAAAAAAATTTTAAGCACTCATTCTTTAAAAATTTTTTTTTATTAGCAACACTTTTTCTGTTTATAGTGCACAAAAAAAGAAATTAGTTTAATTTGACTAAAACGGCAAAATAAGCACAGACAACAACCTGCAGCATCAAAGTCGGCAAATACAGCGCATATTTGACGAACAGCTGCATACGTTGCGTTTAATTGCCGAAACTGTCTGGATAATATGCCCCTTGTATAGGAAATTTAATATTCCCACATTATTATTTGGGAATAATAATGTGGAAACATGGCAACAAAAAATTGCATATACAAGGAGCATATTTTCCAGACAGTTTCGGCAATTAAACGCAACGTATGCACCTGTTCGTCAAATATGCTCTGCCCACAAAAACGATTTTTAAAAGACTTTTAAGACTTTTAGAAGAAAAATATTGAATTTGTATTTCGAAAATATTGCAATTTATAATATTTCATCAAAAAAAGTAAAGATTTTTTGTGTTCGCATAATATGCCCTGTGCATAAGTATATATATATATATATATATATATGGATGTGTAAGAAGCTAAATGGCCTAACTCCACAGAATAAAAAGTAAAGTAAAATAGTGATGTTTGCTTCTGGAAGTACAAAATAATTTTCAGAGTTAACTAATTATATTAATTAGATAGTAATATAACAAAATTTAGAAATTTTCAAAAGGTAGTTAGGCATTTTAGTTTCTGACACATCTATATATAAATATATACTAACTATATTTTTAATTAGGCTTAAGTTCATGAAATTTAATTTTTATTAAATTATTTTTATGAAGAAAGGAATTTTTACAACATGAAAATTAATTAAAATTGTTATTGATAATCTTTCATTCTTGACGTGGCTCGGGCTCGAACCCTGGCCGGCAGGTTACCATGACATGTTTCGATCGCAACCACTCGATCTCCTCAGATGGATTTGCCGTCTTACACTCGCAGCCATCGACGACTGCTGACGTCACTAGTCAAACATCAATCCTTAAACCAAATTGTATTTTAACATTTGGTAGATCGAAATTTGCTTTCCTGAATGATTATCCATTTTAATTGATTTTACATGTTTTTTCCTTTACTTCTGTTTTTTCCATCTTTTTCCATCTGAGGAGATCGAGTGGTTGCGATCGAAACATGTCATGGTAACCTGCCGGCCAGGGTTCGAGCCCGAGCCACGTCAAGAATGAAAGATTATCAATAACAATTTTAATTAATTTTCATGTTGTAAAAATTCCTTTCTTCATAAAAATAATTTAATAAAAATTAAATTTCATGAACTTAAGCCTAATTAAAAATATTAAAAATTTGGATTAAAACCATAAATAGTTCAACAAAATAACCACAATACTAATTATACTAACTATATATTATGTTTATTTATTGCATAAATATATCTCCCTTATTCAACAATAGTGTATGAACTCAAAATTTTTTTGTTTTCACTTTTTTAACATAAGTATATAACCGCTGTAAAAAGACAGTGTTATCTTCGCTACATTTTTGCAATGAATCGGTTGGCTTAAAAATTCTTAATAATATGCCATTAATGTAAATTGTTTTGCTTCTACCGAAAATGATTAAATTTTGAGTTAACGCAGTAAGGGAATTCGAGACACAAGGTGCACCCTTGCGAAAAAGCAAAAAGTGCAAAACATAACAACAACTACATAGATAATTATTTGTGTACAATTACTTGTGACGTGAATTACCATTATATTGTTGGATAAGTGTGATAGGTATGTACAAAAAAAGATATACATATGTATATATATGTACATATCGTCACCTAAAAGACAAAACAACGTATCATCAAAAACTCGAAATTCTGCTTTTAGTTGATTTGAATTTTCTATAACCTAATGTATCAAAAAACACCAAGTATAAAAAAAAAATTTCAAGTAGTTTCCATTTTAAAACGTTTCTTCTTGTCTTTTAATCTTTTACAAAATGTTTTGTTCTTTTGGATTTTAAGTGACGGTGTATACAAAAAAAAAAAATATTGCTTTCAATTGAAAATTGTGTTATATTCAGGTATGCGATGAAAACGATTTTGAAAACAATGCGATATGAAAACGATAACATCGTTTCCGTATCTTTAAAAATTTATTTATAATACATTTTGCTCTGTTTTCATGCATATATTCTTTTAAATTTCTTTTTACACTACGTGACAAAATTTCAACATAGCTCTGACCAAATTAGTCTGACAGCTATGTAAATTTAAGAAATTTTAAAACCTTTCACTAAAATTAAAGAAATACATAATCCGTTTAAAATTTTTGAAGATATTTGCATTTCAGTCACATCATCTTTTTTAAAAACACAAATAACGGTTATTTTGGAATAACTCAAACACTGTTCTACTTTTGAAAATTCTGACTTCATATTCGGAAAAATTTTACATAAAGATTAGATGTCAAATTCATTTGGTCAAAAAACTGTCACGTAGTGTTAAATACATATGTTAATTGAACTGTATTTTGAGCAAAAGTTAAGACTTTACTTCTGAAATGGATTTTAAAATCGGTTGAAATTTATTACACCTGCTAAAAACGATAATTTTGAAAACGGTCGTGTTTCATCACATACCTAATTAATTAAATTTGCACCAGTAAACAAATTAATAGTATTAATTAAATATTTTTTGTTTTTTACAACATTTTCTGCAGTAATGTTGTTGATATAAGTACGTTTAATTTACTAAAATAAGCTAAAATTTTTTTTAGTGTATTAACTTTTTTATTTAATTTCAAATTATTTATTAAAACTTAAAAAATTATTTAAATAAATATGGTCACGGTTAAAGTCTGTCTTTTAAAATTTTAAGACTTAGGCTGGATTTTTGAGATCTCAGTTAAACCAGGTTAAGTTAATCTGAAAACAAATTTGTGCCGCCATTACCAAGTTTGTATACAAAATATATGTTATGGTGAATATACTATTACTGTTTACAACTCAAATAAGATGACTTGTAATTTTTGTATTATGGTTTACAACTTTGCTAATTGTGGAGAACAAAAACATTTAATTACAACTCAACTGAGTGAAGTTGTGAACTGGTTATATTTCATTTTCCCCTGGTTCGAAATTTGGGTTTTCAAAAAGAAAAATTTTTTTTAATATTTTTATGTTCTAAAAACGATTTTAAAAAATATTTATGTTCTAAAAACGATTCAAAAAAAATTATTACCGGTTTTCGCTTTTTAAATTTAATTAATAATGAAGCTTTAAGTATTGTAAATATGTATGTACCTATATGCAAAATTATTTAGTTTTTGTCTAGTTGCTCTGTATTCTGCTCGTACAATGGTGAAGGTTATATAAGATTCGGCACAGCCGAATATAGCACTCTTACTTGTTTTTAATAATTATTATTTTTTAAATATGTTTGTATATATTTTTTCATTTGACTTCATGGCATGCTTGTTTTACTTATTTTCTTTTGTTTGTGTTTTACGAGTGCCTCTATGCGAAATGTTTGGTTGATATCTGCATGGGATTGTAACCAATTTGTAGTCATTTGAAAAATAGTTAATTTATAGTTAGTGTTTTTTGCAACTGACTATTTTATTTACTACAGGGATAAAAAAATTTATTGTTTTAATTTTTATTTTTAAAATTGTTATTTATTTATTTTTTTGTTTTTTTTTCATAAAACAATCTTATAATCTAAATAACAATGGTTGAATCTTAGAAACTATTTAATAAACATTTATATATTTATAATCTATATTACAATGGTTAAGTTCTTATAAACTATTTCATTTATATTAAATGTTAATTTGCCTCTTTAAAACTACTTTTTCTATATTTATATTCTTATAAACTACTTAATCTATATTAATTGAATTTAATCATCAACTTCCATCAATTCGTTATAAATATTTGATGATGTTGATGGGGGATAATTAATATCTTCTTTAAGTAGAATATTATTATCATCGTCATATTCCATATGAACGTTATGCAAACTTAAATTTGTTGATGGTGGTGATGATGATGCTGGTGATGAAGGTTTATTTATTTGATAATGCCCCCATGCATATGTATCAACACCACCTTCTCTTATATAACGCTTATCATCTAAATAACTTAAAACTAACTTACTAACATGTTGTGTATAAATTTCATGTATTTTAGATTTAAATATATACATGGAATCATAATATAATTTCTTATCAACTAAACATTTCCTAAAATCACTTATATTTATTTTATTGGTTACTGAGTGTTTGACACCTTTTATATTTTTAATTTCCCTATCCTCCCTATCTATTTTAACTGAATACATTTTTGCTCTTAAGCCATTGAATTCCTTTATAACTTTTCCATTGCACTCATCCTTCATCATACCCAATACTTTTTTATTTAACAATGGGATGTTAAAAGCATTATCTCGCGGATATGCTGATGTATCGAAATGGGTGCTAATATCATTTCGAATATCATCATACATGTCATTTGTTGTAACGTCATAAATGAAGGAATCGGAGTCCATATAGTTCAAACTAATATTATTGAGATATTTACGTTTCATTCATCCTCGTGAATTGTAAGGGAATTATGGAAATTGGGTTTAGCTATAATAGCTCTAGCACCTAATCTCTTACCCCTGCTTTCCCATTCACATACAATTTAAATATCTTTACGTTTATCAACGTTTTCCATAGTTTTACCGTATACAGCGTTATTTAATAATTTAAAGAAATTTTGTTGAAAAGATTTTTTTGCTAACGTCCTATGGTGATTATTTAAGTCAATGTATATCTTCAACCAATTGGATTGATTAAATTGAAGAATGAATTTTCTTTAAAATCAATCCATGTTGAAGACATTGTTGTAATGTTCTGTAATGTATTATAGAGTTTGTTTTAGCATTTAAGTCTGCAATTAATTTTATTTGCTTCATTGTTTCTATTTTTTTTTTCAACACAAAACAGTAAATCATTATGATAATCTAAATCTACTTCCAATATATAACCTAGCTCAGAATCTTCTTTAATGTTAGTGATATTAACATTTTCTATGCCTTCAACCCATTTAAAATTTTTATGGGGGAGGTATTGAGACATTGCATGGCCATATAAATTATTTACATCTAAATATGTATATTAGATAATTTGATTCCTTGGTGGAATCATAATCACTAATAAATTTATTGTTAGCAATCGAATGACGTTTACTGCATTGTACAATACCTCCCCTTATACTCCGGAAAACAAAATTATGCATGTTAATATCAGTTAACAATTCCAACTCAATTTTAGTTGTCTTTAACATTACGGAAATTTTCTAAAATATTACATAAGAAAAGAACATCTACTTTTAAATATAAAAGTAAATAATCCATTAAGGTTTTACATTGAAATGTAGACCAAACCTTTTCGGCATGTTTATAATCATCCTCACTACACGATTCATTATTTGATAATTATTTGGTAATTGAGTTTCTTGGAGGCGATTCACAGAATTCAAATAGTAATACGGAAAGACAGCTTTACGTTTCATTAAACTTAATTCATTGCCATTGTTATAATTAGATTTTATAATATTAAAATCATCATCGGTTAAATATGTAACTCGATAATTTGTCTAAACTAGATGACATGAATCTAAACGAGTCTTTTGTTTTGTATTATTTTTGCTCATGAGCGCAAATTGTACATTACTATAAGCGTACACAGCTGGAAAAGAAAAGAGTAAGAACAATATTGAAACATTCAGAGAAAAAACGTTTGGCAATTGATTTACTCACTACTATTGTTTCTAAGTGAAATAAAAAGAGAGGTTTTTAGGTTTTTTTGTTTTTATTAATGCTTATTTTGACTACCATAGTAATTAAAAAAAAAAAAAAAACAAATTAAATTAAATAAAAAGTAATTCAAAGAAAAAAGAATAAAAAATAACGTAACAAATCATTTTTTGGACGAGGCATTGTGGATTTTACTCTTGTAATGCCACTACAAAAACCAAACAAGAACTAAATCAATTACTCAAAACAAAACGTTTCTCTATCTGTTTTGTACTCAGATGTACGATTGTAACGGTAAATTAAATAATGCAGATGAGTGGAAAGCCAATTGTTTCGTTTTCTCTCGTTGACACTTGAAAAGTTTTTGTTTTGGTTTTGCTCATGTACAAGTATGGGCACCACTACATTGAAAGCTTTGCATGTGTGGCATTGTATTGGTTTGTTTACGTTGGCATTTGTTGGTTTTATGCTCTTTTTCTCTTTGTTTTTTGTGTATGTATACACATCGTTCGCTCTTTTTGCATTTTGATTTTGCATTTGCCCATAGCTGCTCATGTACAATACAATTTAAAAATTTTGAATAGTTTTGTACATTTTGCAAACGTTTGCGAAATGTTTTTTTTGTTTTCATACTCTGGTTTGAAGCAAATATCAGAACAAATATTTTTGTCAAATATTTCATTTTAATTTTTATTTAAATAAATTCATAAATTGTTTAAATCTATAACCCACGAAGTTATTGGCTTGTCTATACTTACATGTTTTTTCTTTTTAAATTATGTTGTTGTTTATGGTTAATATTATTATTATATTTGGGGGATTCACAAGGTGTCATAAAGTCATATGTCTTAAAATAATAACATGAAAAAATACGACTGTTGTGAACAACCCCTCATAATTTAGTATGCTATTTTGAATTTAAATCAGCTGATTTAAAACAAATATAAAAAATAAATAATTAACTAACATTAAAATATTTTTTAATTCTTTTCCATGAATTAATAAATTAAATTGGATCTTACTTGACTATTTTCCATTTTGCAGACGCAAATAAGAAATAAATTTTATTTTGTTTGTTTACCAAACAGCAGAGTCATAAGCCGGTCTTATTTGACGCCGCAAGTGATTTCTTGCAAAAATTACTAGCCGCAGTTCAAATTTTGATGTTAACCGGATAAAATTATACCATCAACGGCGACGGCTACAATAATTAACGCGATACGGCTCAGCCGCTCAGCTCTGGTCTCTTTTGATTAATTACGACAGTACAATAAACATAGCAAGCAACGTTCTATTAATTTAAGACACTTTTTGTTTACAAAGCAACAACAATATTTTTAAACCATTGTAAAATGTAAGAACATTATGACAATATAACATGATAGCACACCTTGTGAATACCCCAATTGTTTTTTTTTTTTACTTCCAAACTAATTTTTCAATTTTTCAAATTTATAAACAATAATTAAATTTTTTTGTTGCTATGTTTTATAAATTAATTTATTGAAGTGAACTTCTAGTTGAGAGTTCCGTTAGTAAACTAAAAACTTTATTTCATTATACCCTCCACCACAATTAGTTGTGAAGAGGGTAAATTAAGTTTGTCATTCCGTGTGAAACTTTTTTATTATTCATCTCAGACTCCATAAAGTATATATATTCTGGGTCCTTGAGTAATTCTAAGTCGATTTAGCCATGTCCGTCTGTCCGTCTGTTGAAAACACGCTCACTTTCGAACAACTCAGAACAAATGAACAAACTTGGTGCCAAATTGCTTGTAGTTATCCTAAGCAGTTTGGAATTAAAATCCAGCAAAATCGGTTCTGTAGGACCAGAGCTATGAATCAAAATGTGGAACCACCACCTAAAAAAATTTATAATTTTGTTACAAAAAATAACACAAATGCTGGAACAAGGCACGGAATGAGATAAGATTTTGCAAAAATTTGTTTTATTTGACTGGAAATCACGCTGTTAAATTTCGTGAAGATCCGTCGATAATTTACCCTAAGCCCCATATAAACAATACTCCCGGAAAACAGTTTAGTACGCCTAAAACCGTAAAAAATAACGCTAGCGTAACAAAATTTGGAACGTCACAGTTTTTTAGAACTAGAAATAACACTGTGAAATTTCGTGACGATCGGTCCATAATTTACCTTAGGCCCCATATAAACCCTTCTACCGGAAAACAGTTTAGTACGCCTAAAACCGTAAAAAATAATGCAATCATAACAAATTTTGGCTCGTCGCAGTTTTATAGGACTATAAATGATACTGTGAAATTTCGTGAAGATCGGTACATAATTTACCCTAGGCCCCATAGAAACCCTAAGTAAGAAATTATATTCAATAGTCAGTACAAAATTTTAATTATGTAAAAAAATTTAAAAATGTTTTATGAAGAGTAGAAATTTTAAGTCAAGTATATAGGGTTTATAATTGTTTCTTATATGCGCGTGACATTGGATCTTTATGAAAACAGTTTTAATAAGGAGTTGTCTTGGGCTTAATCGTTCATTTAGGTGACCGGTCATTAACGTTCAATTCAAAACAGTGAACGAGTTCGTTCACTTCGTTCAGTCGTTCATTTCAGGTCACTTGTCTTTTGGGCCAGTTTATCTTTTGTGTCAGTCGGTCTTTTGTGGTTTTCATTCATTCACAATTGATTGAATACGGCAATGTGTTAAAAGAAACAAGTATAGCATATTTGTTTGATGTTACACTCAAAATATTATGTACGTAATTTCAAAAGAATATTAAGTTTGAAAAACTGAAATTTCATTTAAAATAAAGGAATTTTGTGGCTATATTTTAATGTTAATTTTAAAACGGAGAAATTCTTTAAATATTAATAAATTATTCTGTTATTTTAAATTTAAAATGTACAAACTACAAAAAATACATCCAAAGGTTTTTTCAGTTAATTTTAACTCAATTTAAATTACATACTAAAGCTAAGATCCCACTATCGGCGCAATGTACCAATTTTTGGCGTATTTCATGTGCCGATAGTGTGAACGGTCAAAATGTTTTAATATGCGACAATCTGTGCCGAAATTGTGCTGACTGTGGACAATCAAAATTAACCTAGATGCGCCGATAATGTGAACACTATTTTGCACAATGTGGAGCAATCAAATTGTTTAATATGTACCGATTTTTATCGGCCACTTGTGTGCCGATCACAGTCGCCAATCAGCGCCGATACAAGGGATGGCAAAACGAAATTTTTAAGTTGCACAAACTGGCTACTAAAATTTTGCTTAATTGTACCAAAATTACATTTGTTTTATCTATTATTTATGTATTGAAACGTTAATTAGTACATTTGTACTACTAAATGAAAGAAAACAATTCGCTTTAACCAAAACATTGAAGTTGTATCGATGTTGCCATCCCTGGTTTGTAAACATATGTTTACAAAACAATAAATACAAAAAAAAAAAGAACAAGTGCAGTAAGTTTGAGTGAAATTGAATATTATTTAAAATTGTTAGGAAACATAATTTAATATTCGGGCGGAGAATTTTGCGAATTTCTAAAGTAAAATTATGTCTGCCAACAAGTAAATAAACAAAAACATTTGATTTAATTTGCCCAAATAGCACGATAGTGTGACTGCATTGTACCGATTATTGTCGCAATTGAGTTTTGGCCGATATGAACCGAAAAAATTGTCACAATGTGCGACGATAATGGGACCACCTAAGAAAAAATTGTGCAAAGTTTTTTAATGTGTGCCGATATAGCACGATAAAAATTGTCACAGATTGTGCTATTTGAGCCGATAGTGGGATCTTAGCTTAAGACAGCTAAAACAGTATTTATACCTGTCATTATTACCTACCAAATCAGCGAAAAATTTGTGTTTTTTTATTTATGTGCACATGTACCTATAAGTATGTATGTAAATAATAAAATAATTTCAAATAACTTTGCAGTTAAGTATTTCAGTTTTATTTTATGCATAAAAAATAACAACATATATTTTTTTTTTTTTGAGAAACATATACCTAGAAATAGTTAAAGAATTAGTTTAATTATAAAATAACAAAAGTTTTAACTTTACGGAAAATGATTTTAGTAAATTACATTCAGTTACTGTAAAACTTTTTGAGTGTACCCAAAAATAGAAAACAATAAACGTAAGTTCTCAGTAGTTTTTTCGTTTACCAAACAACTGATTGAAAAGAAACAATACTATTTAAATGTTTATGTTGTACCAGTATACTATATTTGTTTCTTTTAACACATTGCCAGTGGCAATTTGCCACATTGTTTAGAAAATTTCATAGAACAATCTGGGCTGCCATATGTAGTGATTTCTCGCTAAATTTTTTTAATACTTGTTTGGTGTTCTCATATTCGAAATGCTTAGGTAGCTTTATTTAAAGAGAAAGAACTACTTAAAAACTTTTACTGCCTGTTTTTAGAACTTATGTCATTAATCAATTTATATGATATAAAAGCATGTTGCTTGTCAATACACAATTTTTTTTAAACATACAATTTATTCCAAAACTCGCATTCGTATTCTAAGTAAGTCATTTCAGTTGATACCCATATTGAAGATTTAGAGTCACTCAACAAACCCTCCCAGTTAATAGTCATATTATAGGAATTCATTTAAAATAATTAGTCCGCCATATTGGGTGTTTTACCAGGTTGGATGTATGTATAATAACTTTACACAGTTAACCATGCATTGCCATCCAATCTGAACATATGTTACAAAATGTCAGCTAAATCGGTTCGAGGTATCTGCTTTAAATTTGAGTTGGAAGATTTTACCCACAAACATACATTGCAAGTTAAATAAAAGCTATTAAAATTCATAAGTAGTTTCTTATAAACAAATTTTTTTTTTTATATTTTACCAGCCTTTTGCCGGTAATGTCTACAAAAAGAAATCTAGCAGTGCATAGAAATCAATAGTGTAAAAGCTGTCATTTTTAAATGAAAACTGAAGGATAAAACATCTACGCTAAAGAATTGTTGAAATAGGTAAAGATAACTGTTAGGTACGAAAACGACCAGCTTTTTTTTAAATTACGGGCATCATTCATAAACGAATGCTTAAGTAATATCTACAATAAAAATTGGCTTTACATAATAATTTCGTGCTCTTAAACTTGACTAAGCTTTAATTAATAAAGTTGTCCAATATTGAATTTGGTTATTTATTTTAAGGTCTAATTTAAAAAATAAATTAAATAAATATGTATACAATTTTCTGCTCAAATAAAAAATTTGCATTTGGCGGGTTTTATATGAAGAACAACTGGCAACGCTCATGTACATTGTAGAAAAATTGTGAGTAGCAGCCAGGGCTGTCAGATTTATTTTGATCTTTTTTTGCCAAATTGATTGTTCAAAATCGCCAAAGCCTTCTTTGCGTTTTTGACAATATAAAATATGTCTTAAACATTTTTAAAAATATTTTTTATAAATCCTAAAAAATAAATGTCTTCCTAATTGCTAAAATTTGCCAAAAATGGGGAAAAGTCGCCTTGATACATATTTTGTTTAATTAAAATGTTTGGTGAACACAAAAAAGGTACAATAGTTTACAATAGTCTAATTAAAGCAGCAAAACAATTTTTAGTGGTTAGTATTAAATAAATATTGGATATATATCTAAAATGCTATACACTTCACCGGTAAGGCATTCTTACTGTTTTTTTTTTTGGAAAACAATGTATACGATTCAGTTTATTCAACATATCATGTGAAGGTATTTACGTGCTATTTACATTCATATACTTTATAACTCGTAATAATGTGCCAAGAAGATTATATTGCACTCAATTTTGAAAGCGAGTTTTAGTGGAGTAAATTATTAAAAACAACTCTTTCAACACAGACATTAACAGTTGGAATAACATTCACATAAAGAGTTCCTTAAAATGGTACGTACCGGACGTATCCTTATACCTATACATTTTTTCAAAAACTAATTTAAATTAGATGGAATACCACCATTGAAATAGCCTTTCCAAATAACAAACGGTAAATTTGTCTACGAGTCTCAAAACAAATTCATGGCTTATCCTATGCTCGCACTTGGGTTCTTTAACTCTGCTTAACGTTTTTTTTAACAATTCCTAAATTTGCACAATTTTATCATTAAAGTGGCTCATACACATGCAATAAAATTGTTCTATTTTACGTATTGTACAATTATATCGCCAATGTGTATGTGTAAGGTGGCCCATTATATTGTCAACAATCAAAAGGCTTTTGATTTTTATTGCACAACGAAAAGAAAGTGAAATGTAGTGGCAACTTTGTACAATGCTGTTTATGTTATTCCTATAGGTAATGTTCACCTTTTTATTAAATTAATGAAACTATAGTGCGACTGATTGCATAATATAGGACAACATGAAAATAATATGGCGAATATCATATACAATAATATGGCAAGTGGATGGGCCGCTTAATATGTTAAAAATAATCTTCTGATAACTTTATAAAGTATTTTATCCATTTTTAATACTCAAAAGAAATATAAATTTGCTTGTTGAATTTTTTCTTAATAATCTGTCTTAATAATCTCATATGTAATAACATTTTGCTTAAACGCGTTTAAAATCCCAAGTGGGAACAAACACTCAATTCACATGAGGGCTTTTACGACATCGTTTTATCTTGATTCTTTTTTAAAGCAACTTCCAAAATCTCTTTGCGTTCATACGAGGATTTTTGATTGCATGTTTTTTTTTTATTTGCAGTACGGCCTTGATTATCCATCATTCGATTAACCGGCAGCTTCAATTAACTGGAAAATAAAAATTTCTTTGCATTGATTAAAATTACCTCTATTATCCGGCATTACATCTGTTATCCCAAATTACAAACAAATTGAACAATCAAAACAAATTTCAATAAACAAAGAAAGAAAATTTCACGACGTACTGGAAGCATGTTCTGCCGAAATTACTTTTTTCCTCATGTTTACATAATAATGCATTATATATTTACAAAAAATAAGCAACACACCAAAAAAATAAATAATCAAGAATGCTGCCGGTCCCATATATTATCGATAATCGAGGTCTCACTGTATTTTTAACCACACACTTCAAAGTAAGAAAGATAATAAAACGTAAAAATAAAAAGTTAAAAGAGAAATATAAAAAACGACAGGCGAAACACAGAACGAGTCGTTTTGTTAACCCCTCTTTCTTCTCTACACCGCTCACCCTCAAACCAAAAGAGACGTCGACAAAGCGACGTCTTAAAAGCTGATAATAGCATTATCAAATATGTATACAACAAAATCGGCATATATATTAAAATCCGTGAAAAAAATCGCCATATCGCCAAATAAAAATTAGGTCGCCAAAAAACTTGACAACCCTGATCGTATTATGAAAATGTGTAAAGCAATGTGGCAATGAGTAAATGAAATGAGTATATTATACTGGCATACATATACACCACATTAGTAATGCTGTTTCTTTTTAACCAGTTGTTTGGTAAACAAGTGACCGATTGAACGGAATTGAACGATGCAACTGAACGGCCGTTCAGCGTTCATCTGACTAATCCGTTCAATTGAACTAGTTCGTTCATGACCGACACAACTCTAATAAGGAGCACATTTAATAAAAAATATATGGCCGATTCACTACCCTTACCTTTGAGGGTTTCATTATTAATTCCTAGGAAAAATTTACCGTTATCAAGTGAAAAGTCACAATGTTGTCAGAGTATAATTACCAGCTATTTTTTAAGCGTTAGAAAGAGGTGACCTAAGTCGACATGTCTATTAATAATTAGTCTTTCAACCTAAATTCAACTTTTATCAGTTTAAGTCATCAGCTATTTTTTTTAGCTTTAGAAGTTTGACCTAAGTGTAACTTCTATAAATGACCATAGCCTTTGAGGATAATTACTTTATCCTAAGTAAAATACTTTCGCGGTATTTTACGGTGCTCTAACTATGCGCGCCAGTTACAATTATGACTCAATAAAGAAAATTCCCAAATATAAAAAAAATTAATAGAAATTACAAAAATATAGTATGTAAGAAAACCCTATAAAATTCTATAAAAATTCTATAATTGAAAATAAGAACGGGTTAGTTGAATGTATAAAGAAAGTATTAAAATTGACAGATTTAAAAATATGTATTAAAAAATATTCGATCAATACAATTTAATTTTTCAGCAGTATTATAATAAATTTTTGGCCATTTCTTGTTTTATTAAGGCAAAAGAAACGGTCAAAAGAAAACTAAAAAATTGTTAAAATTAATTTAAAATAATTTATGCTTCATAATGAGCATATTGATCCTTGATTCAAAAAAAAATTATTATTATTAAATATTAGTTCACGAATAGTGAATAGAGATATATTTAAATATGTAAAAAAAAAAAGTTTATAGAGGATTTAATCCTTTTTTTGTTATACCACTGCAAGGACACGTATACAGCGGTGAATTAGTTTTTAGTAGAAGTGTTATTGCATTATCAAGTTTTATTATATTATACCATTTAAATTGTTATTTATTAATTATTGTTTATTTTATATTAGGGTTAGTTGTTATATAAAAATTTTTTAAAAAATATTAAAATAGTAACTTTTGTTGATATTATTGTTATTTATTAATTTTATTTCAATGTTTCCAATTTATGCTTCATTTATTTAAAACAATTTTTTTTTTTTTTTTATTTTGAATTTGAATTTACTTGAGTTTAAAAAAAAATTTAATTCGAAAAATCACTTTTTAACTTTGATTTTATATAATAAAAAAATTTTTTTTTATTTAATTGCTTTAACATCACAATGTTTACGTATTGTATAATTTAATTATATGAATTTAGTGTAGTAATATGCAATAAGTGTTTTATAAAATATGGATTATTACTATAAACTTCAGCAGCCAGAATTTAAACATTCTATAGAAAGGATGAGAGCTTCATAATTAAAATTTTGTTAGTTACCAGATTATAGGCGATTCCATTTTTAGAGATCTATCTATGTTGGTTTGTCCTTGGCCAAATTATTAGCGATTCCACTTTTATAGATTTATCTATGTTGGTTGGTCCATGACCGACCAAAAATTTTTTTTTTTATTTTATTCTAGCACTGTATTGGCACTGGTCCTAGGCCGACCAGTTTCTTCTAAGTTATCATCAATATTAACCGCAAAATGAAGGAATAAATTCCATGGAACGTTTATGCTTTTCTCCTGGCATAATCAAGCAATAGATTATGTTTTTCTTCCGAAGAACTTGCACCATAATTTCAAAAAAAGAATGTATAACAACACTAAACTGGCAGGATCGCCGTGTAAAAATGATTAAAATAGTAACACACTTTTTAAATATTTTTATTTATTTTAATTCCTTTTTTATATTATACTTTCATTATTATGAACAGCCGCTTGTGCGACTGTTCTCTTTCTGTTACTTTATTATAATTTATTAACTTTCGGGACAGCCGCTTGTGCGACTGTCCGCTTTGTCTTTTTAATTATTTTATTATTTCTTAAAAGCTAACAACTTATTTTTATTCTTACACTAAAACAATTTGTTAACTCATCATAATTTATTTTTATTAAATCAGTGAGAATATGCATCGTTTGCAAATTCTCAATGATGGGTTTGATGTGTGTGGACATTTTTGCTTACACAAAGTGTGTAGCTCGTATTACATACAGAAGGTATGGTAACGACGACTTGTCAAACACACTACAGTATGAATGCATTTAAATTTGTTTGGTGATTAATATTTAATAGGTGCGTTTGAGTACTTTTACAGTAAAATGCAGTAAATAAGTAAACTGAAATATTTGCTCTCACGAAAAGCTGTTGTCCAAAAAAGTACGCGAAAGCAAAATTTGTAAAAATTCGTAAAATAAAGCCAACAGCTGATGGCAAATAATTGAAGTGTTGAAAAATTTTTACACTTTTGACTACTTAACTCGTTTTCTAAATACTTTTTATAACATGAACATTTTTGGAAAATACAAACAAACTATTTTATATATTCTTTTATATTTGGTTGTTTTTTATTTTATTTTTACTTTATTTACTTTTTACTAATTTGTAGCGGGTTAAATTATTTAAATGAATAGAATAATTTTTTTTTCTATTGTTTACTAATGTACCCAAATACTTCATACTTTTACAACTCTAAACAAGTAAGAAAGTATAGTCGGTCAAGCCCGACCATATGATACCCTACACCACAGTATTAGAAAACATATCATCATTATACATATGTCCATATAAATAAGGATTTGTCCATGCTTATAAACTTCATTAAAATCGGTTTAAAAGTTTGTGAGAGGCAGAAATTGCCCCCTACCTCCCCTTGTGGTCCTATTTTTGACTGTATAGCTTATGTGTCCATATAGATATGGATCTATCTATGTTTTAAATTTCATTAATATCGGTTGGATAGTTTCTGAGAGGAAGAAATTTCCCCCTATCTTCCCTCGTGGTCCTACGATTTGGCCCATTTTCAATAGGCTTTGTCCTTGTGCCAATAAGAACCTATGTCCCAAATTTGATCAAATTATCTCCAAAATTGCGACCTGTACTTTGCGCACAAAGTTACATGGACAGCCACCTTCGCCTGGGTAACAATCTTGCCGAGATGCGAGGGCTTAAGCAGGGCTGCCAGGTACTTTTTTTCGTCCTCCCCAAACTTAAAAAAAAATTTCCCCAAAAATCCCCCAATAAAAGAGAAAATCCCCAAAAATAAACCCCTGTAAAAATACACAATTTTTCACGGATAATTTAAATATTTATTTGAGTTTTACTTGTACTATGTTCTACAAGAGATCATTTTTATTGTAGGGAAATATGAAGTTGTATTAAAAACAAATATAGTTTATATATATATGTATATATACAGTCGAACTTCCCTATAATGAATCTGCATTGAAAACATAATTGTTTCTACACTTTGATTACTTTATCATCTAGAGGAAAAGTTTACGACATTTAAAAAATTGACAAAAACTAAAATAAGAGATTTTTTCGCCTTGTATTCACTTTTCAACTTATCAATCGACTTTTCTTTACTCAATCGTCACCAAACTTCATAATTTTTGTTCACTTTTAATTTTTTTTCATTAAAAAAGGTTAAAGATATGTTTTGGTTTGCGGAAAAATTTCTTACTATCTCTGAATATTAATGTAATTTCACACTTGAGCTATTTTTTGTTTTAAATTAATATATTATAAATTTTTCTTAACCAAAAATAAAATTAAAAATTTTCAAAACTTCATCGCGGTTGGTGCGTGAACTTTTTTGAACTTAGCGAAAAAATAAATATACGTTCCCTTATAGTTGTTTATGCTCTATCGGACTGTGCTATGCCAATTTTGATATTTTAACAAATTGTTAAAAAGTTATTTCCCTAATGTACATTAGGGTGGTTACAAGAAATCAATGTTAAATTTTCCATCGGCGCAACCCCGTAATATGTGCCAATAGCATAAGAAATCCGATTGACAAAGTTTTAGCTTAATCGGATAACGCTAACATGTGCCTCTTTGAGAATTAATGAAGGAAAAACAGCGATTTTTCACTAAAATTCGTATTTCCTTGCCTTTATAACCGAAACCATTCATTCTACGAACCTAAGTAGAGTCTCGTTTTATAGGAAATTGTATTCTTATTAATTTTGAAATTGATAGTTTTGTTCCTTATACCAATAGATAAAGTGATATTTAGCATTAATTAAGGACAAAGATATACAAATTTTAGTGAAAAATCACTGTTTTTCCTTAATTTATTCTCAATGAGGCACATGTTAGCGTTATCCGATTAAGCTGAAACTTTGTCAATCGGATTTCTTATGCTATTGGCACATATTACGGGGTTGCGCCGATGGAAAATTTAACATTGATTTCTTGTAACCACCCTGATGTACATACATGAGCTTCACTAGGAAAATACAAATTTTGTACTTATTATACATAATCATATTATTGACAAATTAGCTTCAAACTTTTCAGATATTTTTTTTTTTTTTTTTTTTTTTTGATAAAAAAAAAAACAACTTTTTTACCCGGTGTTTATTGATATTAAGTGATATTGCAAAAATAACGACCCTAATGTTTATGTGTGCATAAAACTTAGTTATCTCCTATAGAAAAATTAAACTCATATTTTTTACACGGAAATAAGTTTATTTTCTAAAGTAACCAATTTCCTTTCTTAACACAGAAAATCCAATAATAGTTTTATGATTTTAACATATTTAGTAAAATTTTCTTGAATAACAGTGCAGCCACACGATCAAGATTTTCTTGATAGTTTTTTACATATACTGGTTGTCAAAATATGCAAAAGTTGACAGCTGTGACGTAGGCTGCACGCAAGTTGAAAGCAATTTACTTTTTCAAGATGTCGTCGCCGAGAAAACAACTCAAAATGTTTTGCTATTTTCCACTTTTGATTTTTCTGCACTGTAGGCTGTTCGAAGGGACTTTATTTTTTTCTTTACTTCTTCCACTGGCATTTTTGTTTCAGAAGCTATAGACTCGTAGGCTTTTATTTTCAAATCATTTCGCCCATATGATGAAAGATTCATAAAATTTCATGGCTTCTGTACAGCTCTATGAATCGCAGAACATCATTTTGCTTATTAATTTTATAAATAAATTTTATTAATAAACATATTTCACTATTTTTTTAGGTTTTTAGTTAAAATTTTAAAATTCCCGCAACAATTTGTAAAAAAAAAGAACTTCAGCTTTTGCCGGCAAAATATTTGTGAAAAAAAACAAAAACAACTTCAAAAGATTTGTAATAAGATCCCAGCGGGAAAATGGAATTAATAGGAATCGAGAAAGTAATACATATCTTGTATGATATTTGATTCCAGAATTCATTATTCTTAACACAGACCATGTCCTAGGATTGTAATAAATTATTTTTCATTTCATTCTTTGGAATAAATTATATAATTCAAAAGTCTTATAATAAAAGTCTTCTCCAATGCCGTTTGGAATACATTTTTTAATACCTGTTTACTTTAAATAACTTTGACCCACAGACATATAATTTGTGCTTTGACAGTACGCTTTCAAACACAAACTGCGACTAAAATAAAAATTATATATATTTAAATATGAATTGATATTTAAAATAATTTGAATTGTTGAAAACGAATACTTAATTTTTTTAGCTGTATTTAAATATAGTTTGCTTTGGGTCATAACTTTTTGCTTAAACCAAGCCACACATAAATTTAAAATAAGAAAATTTTGGCTTGGACGAGAATGGTGCAAAATATTTTTAGTTCAGTTTAGTTTTAGTTTTTTGTGGTGCTTTAATAAATAATTCTTTCCGTGTATTTCCCCAAAAAATCCTAATTTATATTTTTAAATCCCCAATGAAAACCTCAAACCCCAAATCAAATTTTTGTCCCTTTTAGCAACAAGAAAACCCCTAATTTGGGGTCAAAACCCCAAAGCTGGCAGCCCTGGGCTTAAGTGCGCTCTACGGTTCTGATCTTTTTGGATGATGTATGTGATGAATACGTCTTCGCGGGAGGTCGAGAACACTGAAGGGGTGTGCAACTAAAGGTTACTCATCTTGTCAAGATAATGAGGCGGTGGTGAATTGCACACTTCCGGTCCATAATCAGTATATATAGCATGGCGCACAGTGGTATTTTTTTGGCAAAAAGTCTATTTTTGTACAGTTATTTTTTAGAAATCTTATGATGCAATTCTGTAGAGAAGTGTTTCATTGGTAGAAAACCATGATTTGTTTTCGAAAAAAAATAAAATTTTGTATAAAAAAGAGTGTGGTAAAGTTATCTAAATATTATGCAACGAAAACTGATGAAAATTTTACTACATTTCAGTTGGTTACACAATAAATATGGTTTAACTACGAATAGTTTTAGAACATTCTTATTAAAATATAGTATAGTATAGGAAAGAAAAATTATTTAAATTACATATATAGTTTAAGAGATCTGAGCAAATCAAAATGACTCCAAAAAATTTAGCATATGCAGTTTTCATTAGAAAAAAAATAAGTTAGCTCGGTCTACCTCCGTGTTAGTACTACTACTTAGTTAAAGTTTGGAATGTTTTCTTTCATTTCATGTAAAAAAATTCTGCGACTTTTTGCGATCGCTGAACAAACTTATAAATTTTGTGATAAAACTCACGTATTTTTTGTGAATATTCACAATAAATTGCAATGCATATTTACAGTAAAAGGCTTTGTATACTTTTAGGCTTTTACTTTTACTTTTAAATAACTGATTGACAGCAATATCGAAAAAGTGCATAACAAAAAAAGAAAAACAAAACCATATGAATATGAATATTTGAAATAATAATATTTGCCAAAAAAAGGTTAAGAAAACTATTAAATCTAACTAATTTTTAAAATGGGTTCCTTTTGTGTTTCATATAGTGAATTGTGCAAGGAACTTATAAATTGCAATAATAATGTGGATTTATTAACTGATTTCATTTTGGGTTCTATGGGCAGTGGGTGGAGGGCGTGGCCAATTTTGATTAAACTTTATATTTTTCTTAACTGAGTTAACCAAAGGCTCAGAGCAAAATTTCAACATTCTACGAGCACTCCTTATATTTTTTGCCAAACATTGTATGGACAAATCCCTCTGTGTGGCGTGCCAACCCGCGGGTTCGCTCCTTGTAAGGTGGGGGCTTTACCAGTGGTTGGGGCGCGAAATATGCACTTTTAAGGACAACGTGGTTGGTAGCAGTGCCGAGGTCCTGTGTGGCTAGTTAGTGCGTAAAGAAACTGGTCGTTAACAGCTCCCCTCAGCGTCAGGGCAAAGCGCTGTTGTATGTTAGTTGCCTAGTCCACGCACGCCGTCACTGCGTGGTACGGTCCGTCTGAACGAGCATACTCGTGGGAACAAAAATGCAACCATTTTTAAGAACAAAAACCAACACAAAAAAAAACAAATAACGAAGACACGACGGACGAGATTGACCAGGGTCAGTCGGACGTCACGGTCTATAAGTCGGAGAGTACCCTCTTGACTGTTCATGAGAACATAACTGAGCAGGAGAGACAGGTACTGACCGACCTATATGTGGATAGTCTTCTGGGACCATCGGGCGACTCCTGTGGTGAAACCGGGGCTACTCAAAGGTTAGAGAGGTTGACTCTGCTCTCTGACACGGAGCTTGATATTGATATATCAGCTCACAGTGAGACTGCAGAGCCTGCCACTCTTATCTGTGAGGCCAGGGGACATCAGAGGGGACACTCGGGAGAAGATTGTCCACAACTTGTTCGGCAGTACGCCGTGGAGGATGGGCCAAGCGCCCCTCCACGAGATATTAGGAACTGGATAAGATGGCGAAGAGAGATCCTTCAACGTTCTCCGCGAGGGATAGGCACCTTCTGAGAAGGCACCGACAAAGTGTCGCTAAATTCGAAATAATTTACGGCCCTGTCAGTACCGTGCTTGGTTGGCCCTATCCTTAGAGAAAGCAGGTGGATGAGGTCGCCGACCCGGAAACTACTCAAAAGAGTACAGGGCCGGTGGCGTCGTCAACCTGCCGTGGAGAGATAGATAAAGGAGGGGTTGCCCCGGCGACCAAAGCGCTCATGTCTTCGGAACGAGCTGCGGAGGATAAGGGGGCGATACCCAAGAAAGGAAGCAAAGTGGCTAAGGCAGCGAACACGGGGAAGAATGCTGGTAATACTCCGTCCGATTCCTCTAGTGGCTCTCGTAAGGAGGTCATTAGGGGAAAAGGCGCGGGCAGGAACGGGCCTTCGAAACCAGTCGTACCGAAGTCACCGAGCGCAGTGAAGAGGGCTCGTACATCTCCGGCTGAAGCTCCTAATGGCTTTTATAAGTAGACCATTAAGAGGGTCAGATCTGGGGATGATCAGCCTTCCTCATCGAATAAAAGAATGAAGGTGGCTGTCATAGATCGGAATGATCCGGATGGCAGGATCAGTGCCGAGCTATGGCAGCTAGTAGAGGCTAGGCTTATCGACGAGCTGGCAGTTTTCAAAGGCAAAGAGGAGGACGTATCCTTCAATGGTGCGGACTGGGTTAAAGGAGTCAAGGTTGTCAACTGTGGTAACAAGAATTCATTGGAATTCTTAAGAACCACAATTGGCCAATGCGGCGACATTAACCCGGGGGCATGGTTTGAAGTCATACAAGCCTCCGATTTGCCAATTAGGTCCATAGTGACAGTGTGGATTCCACCTCCCGTACGCACGGTGTAAACTATACTGGCAGTATTGGGCAACCAAAATAGTAGGCTTCTTACTGACCAATGGAGGCTAGTGACCTCACTGATGTGTAAGGAGAATACCGGCAGGGACTTCCGTTTCGCAGTGTATCGGAAGTCCATGGAATTCTTGGAGGAGGTGGGGGGGGGGTTGTTAGGTTCGGTTTAGGTAACGTCAGGGTTCGGTATCCGAAGCATGACAGGACCAAGGAGGCTGTTAGTGGTGCAAATAAACCTGCACCATTGTGAAGCAGCCTCAGCCGAACTTGTAACCTTCCTCTCCAGCACTCGGACGCACGTAGCCGTTATCCAAAAACCTTGGATAAATAAAAATAAGGTTTGCGGTTTAAGGGTTGCGGGATGCACTCTGTTTGTCCCGTCCACAGAGGACAAGGTAAGAACGTGTATACTAGCGAGGAATGAATTGAATTTTCTCATATCTCATTCTTTCAGGTGCGGTGACTTGACCGTAATAAATGGAGAGGCCAAAGGGAAGCGCACGCTTACACTGGCTGTAACGATTCTTATGAGTATTTTTACGGGAACGGGGCTACCTAATAAAGTCGGCCGTGCTCGTCGGTGGGCGTGTGTTTTGTTCCCAAATTAATTATAATATTTAAATCAATTACCAAAGACTTTACTTTAGGTAGCTAATATTATACACAAAAATTATCTACACAAACAAAATAAAATAGAAAAAAAAAAATAAGTAAAGAAGTGGTTGATAATCGATATGTAGCTTGCGATGGATTTTGCTACATATTTCCTAAGCCCTCCCTCCATGCTGACAGGAGTTGAAGTAGGTTGTCAGCCCAATTAAAGAAAAATAATCACCGAGATGAATACCCCATACCTTTACCTTCACCTTTCGTAATTAATAACGAATATTCAAAAATTCATGTTAAAAAAAAGCAATGTCAAAAAAAACTAATTTTTATTAACGGTATAAAACACAAAACATATATGAACTAAAATTATTTTAATTAAGTAAAATTTAATAATTAATCTATTTAAACCAATAGTCACCTAACGATATATATTACTCTTTTTTTTATATTTTTTTATTTTAATGTTTAAAAGGAAATAAATTAAATTTAATAACGATGTGTGTAATTGGGAATAAATATGGGAAAACTAAA
Source organism: Pollenia angustigena (assembly GCA_930367215.1). Classification (NCBI taxonomy): domain Eukaryota; kingdom Metazoa; phylum Arthropoda; class Insecta; order Diptera; family Polleniidae; genus Pollenia; species Pollenia angustigena. The sequence continues at coordinate 80,896,061 of OV884058.1, read as the reverse complement.
TGCAATAGGAATATATACAAAATTATCTGAGGATAAATCAAAATCTATTGTTGTGGCACCACCAGTTACAAAAGGAAACTAAGTGCAACTATATATTCCACTATTAAAAATCTTATTGCATTTATTTAGTTAAAATCATTATCTAGTGAGTTTTTTTTTCTGTTTTGATGGTTTTTAAATTAAATATATCATAACTTACGATTTATAAGTCCATCGATGTCAGCCGGCGCCGTATGACAGTAGATTGGTACATTGTAAGGCTAAATTATAAACAGTATGATTTATGTATACAGAAATGGGAATGTTAGGTGTTTATGTGTAAATTTGAAGGTGGATTATGTTTACTACTAAAATTTATAATAATTCATTCTTAATATAATCCACCATTTTGGGTCCGAAATGATAAGTGTGGTAGTGTAATGTAATCGTGTTTAATTTGACATTATGTATGGCAAAATCTCAGACAAGCAAATAAATTTTATCTTAGGTGACCATGTACTTCTTAGATTTACAAAACTATTTAAATTTACGGAAAACTTAAAAGTTTACAAAAGAAATATAACCGAATAGGGTTGCCAAACACAATAATTAATTTTAGAATTTAGGAAACGGAATTTAACAGTAAACACACAAAATTGAGCACTTAGTACATTAATAAAATTAAATAACCCGGATATTATCAAACACTATTGACTAAATTTTGGAAATTGGGGAGATCTTATTAAATGAAAATTTTTCCTTTTCCTATTCTCCTCCACTTTGGTTTTGTTCCAAATCACTTTCTTTTTTATCTTTAGTTCCCAAAAATTGAAATTACTTTTTGATAATAAACAGGCAGTGCACGGCCTAAAAAACACTTAATTGACAACATCTTTTGTAAGTTGTTGTTTTTTACATTTTGTTTTTCTTAACCTACTTACAACTACAATTAATGTTGAGAGAATTTCAACTAATTGTAGTGGGGAAATGTAAGATGAGATGAACCCACTGTTGTTTATTGTTGATGTGTTTTGTTTAAACTTTGATATTGTTACAAGTAGAACTGTTGCTATAATTCTTATACGTTTAACAGTTTTATTTGGTTTAATATCTTTAGTTTGTCTAAAACCTTTATGGATGAAGTTTCCTGATGATCTGGCCTAAGCAACCAGTGAAATGCATAGGAATAGCTTATCCCATCAACAATAAATTTCAAGTGTTTTTATCAATAATAAAAACTGGGAATTAAGCACGAATAACAAAATCTTTTGAAATTAAAATTTTGTATTCCCAAAAATTGAAATTACTTTTTGATAATAAACAGGCAGTGCACGGCCTAAAAAACACTTAATTGACAACATCTTTTGAAAGTTGTTGTTTTTTTCATTTTGTTTTTCTTAACCTACTTACAACTACAATTAATGTTGAGAGAATTTCAACTAATTGTAGTGGGGAAATGTAAGATGAGATGAACCCACTGTTGTTTATTGTTGATGTGTTTTGTTTAAACTTTGATATTGTTACAAGTAGAACTGTTGCTATAATTCTTATACGTTTAACAGTTTTATTTGGTTTAATATCTTTAGTTTGTCTAAAACCTTTATGGATGAAGTTTCCTGATGATCTGGCCTAAGCAACCAGTGAAATGCATAGGAATAGCTTATCCCATCAACAATAAATTTCAAGTGTTTTTATCAATAATAAAAACTGGGAATTAAGCACGAATAACAAAATCTTTTGAAATTAAAATTTTGTATTCCCAAAAATTTAAATTACTTTTTGATAATAAACAGGCAGTGCACGGCCTAAAAAACACTTAATTGACAACATCTTTTGTAAGTTGTTGTTTTTTTCATTTTGTTTTTCTTAACCTACTTACAACTACAATTAATGTTGAGAGAATTTCAACTAATTGTAGTGGGGAAATGTAAGATGAGATGAACCCACTGTTGTTTATTGTTGATGTGTTTTGTTTAAACTTTGATATTGTTACAAGTAGAACTGTTGCTATAATTCTTATACGTTTAACAGTTTTATTTGGTTTAATATCTTTAGTTTGTCTAAAACCTTTATGGATGAAGTTTCCTGATGATCTGGCCTAAGCAACCAGTGAAATGCATAGGAATAGCTTATCCCATCAACAATAAATTTCAAGTGTTTTTATCAATAATAAAAACTGGGAATTAAGCACGAATAACAAAATCTTTTGAAATTAAAATTTTGTATTCCCAAAAATTGAAATTACTTTTTGATAATAAACAGGCAGTGCACGGCCTAAAAAACACTTAATTGACAACATCTTTTGTAAGTTGTTGTTTTTTTCATTTTGTTTTTCTTAACCTACTTACAACTACAATTAATGTTGAGAGAATTTCAACTAATTGTAGTGGGGAAATGTAAGATGAGATGAACCCACTGTTGTTTATTGTTGATGTGTTTTGTTTAAACTTTGATATTGTTACAAGTAGAACTGTTGCTATAATTCTTATACGTTTAACAGTTTTATTTGGTTTAATATCTTTAGTTTGTCTAAAACCTTTATGGATGAAGTTTCCTGATGATCTGGCCTAAGCAACCAGTGAAATGCATAGGAATAGCTTATCCCATCCACAATAAATTTCAAGTGTTTTTATCAATAATAAAAACTGGGAATTAAGCACGAATAACAAAATCTTTTGAAATTAAAATTTTGTATTCCCAAAAATTGAAATTACTTTTTGATAATAAACAGGCAGTGCACGGCCTAAAAAATACTTAATTGACATGTTGAAATTACTTTTTGATAATTTAGTTGCCAATTTTAAAACGCTGGTCACCTTAGAAATATTTTCCTTTAATTTGTGTACCCTAGTAATGAGACCGAGGATGTTCTTCCCTTTCAGGGAAGAAATAAAATTAAATATAAACTCCTCTTGATTCGTCCCTTGATGGAAAAAGGCTCCAATGTAGGGACTCAATACTTGCTAAATATAATTCTCACAATTAATCACGCAATCTCGTCGTCCAGTTAGTAAAAATAACAACACCCAACTGACGCGGATAGGTTTCCTCCAACACTTATAAAGCGATACTAATTTCTGCAACACAAAATAATCTGTATCATCACTTTACCTCTTGAATATTAAACTCGATTCTTACCCAGAAATAAGTATATAACAAAGACGATTAAAGAAAATCCTGTTTAGAATCCCACAATGATTATATCCAGAGCACGGTTTCTAATTTTTCTTAAACAAAATTCCAATATAACTTTTCAGTTTAAAATATTTTTTAATATTGAAAAATTTTCCGATTTTTGAATTTTCTAAAAACCCAAAAGTCAAGGCTACCTTTATAATATATTATTTAGCTTTAAATTCAAAATACACCCAGATAAAATTATTATTAAACCTTTAAACGTAACTTGTTTCATTTTCTGAAAAACTCGTCACATCACAAAGCAGATAAAATTCCAAGTAGGCGAAGAAATTTTAACTGAAAAAGTGACTTTTAAAGTAAGAAAATTAATCATATCCATATATCCTTGATGTGATACACAGCTAAGTGACGGCCATTTATATCCTCAAGTTCATAATTTACCTTCCCAACTCTTCTTTTCACAACTGCTTTTACACCAATTGGAGCCAGTTTGGCATTAAAGTTTTTTACCAATGAGCTTTGTATAAAATTTCGATGATTAACTACCTGACCAATGTTAAACTCTCTTTGTCGGGACCTTAAATTATAGGACCTAACTTTGCGATCGTATGCCTCCTTAATTTTATTCCGTATGGAATCCCGTAAAAGTGTGAAATTATCCTGCCTTTGTACATTTGTGTCTGTTTCCGCCAAAAGTTTCAAGTTCCGTAAAATTTTATAGTCCTGTCCATGAGTAATCATTGTCTGACCAAATAGAAGTTCGTAAGGTGTTCGGCCTGTAGTTTGATGAATGCTACTACGGATAGCACAATTAACGCTGTTCAAGTACTCATCCCATTGTCGTTGATCATTTTGAACATAGGATCGTAGTGCTTCATTAATTGATCTGTTGACCCTTTCGCTCGCATTCGATTGAGGACTGTGAATTGCAGTAAATTGATGTTGAATTCCAAACTTCCCTACTAACTTTTTAAATTCAATGGATTTAAATTGGCTTCCGTTATCCGAAATTATCATTTCTGGAACACCAAAACACATGAATATATCGTTTCTAAGATATTCCACAATTGGCTTAGCAATAAATTTCCTTAGTGGTTTCAGGAATGTAAATTTTGTAAAATGATCGAGGATAATGAGAATTCCGATATTTCCTTTGCGCGAACGAGGAAAAGGTCCAATTAGGTCAATATATAATCGTTGAAAAGGTCTTTCCGTTTGTACTATTAGCCCCATCGGTGGCTTGAGTGATATTGTTGGTGGCTTTGAAGTTTTACAGGAACAACAATTCGAAACATAATTTTTGACATCTACAACTAGTTTTGGCCAATAAAAGAACTGCCGAATACGGTGAATGGTTTTGGTAATACCCCCATGTGATGCTGTTGGTACGTTATGTGCTGCAAAAATAACTTCTTCACGAAGTTCTTCAGGGACTAAAAGCTTCCAACTCTCTGATTCATCAGGATTCCCAGATGTGAAATTTGTTCTTTTATACACAAATTTATCAATGACCCTGAAATCCGGTAACTCTGACTTTGAAAATTCGTTTCTAATGCGCTGATATTCATCACTATCGAAAGCCTTAGAATTGAGATCAATACTAGGTAGTGTTTGTAACTCAACTTCAGCTATAGCTATGTCACTATCAAATGCCCGCGATAAAGCATCTGGTACAACGTTATCTTTCCCTTTACGGTGTTCTATAGAGAAGACAAAACCTTGTAACTTCAGAGCCCATCTGGCCAAACATCCCGACAAGTCTTTTTGTTTCATGAGCCATTTAAGACTGGCATGGTCAGTTATTACTTTAAATTCCTGACCCTCAATATATGCTCTAAACTTTTTAATGGCTAAAATAACCGCCAAACATTCGAGTTCCGTAATCGAATAATTTCTCTGTGCTTTATTAAGATTTTGCGACATAAACACTATTGGTTTCTCATTTCCATCGTCATCAACTTGTGCTAAAACTGCACCAACTCCAAACATGCTGGCATCGCATTGGAGTAGAAAAGGTTCATTAAAATTCGCATGTACTAAAATGGGTGCTGACGTTAACTTAGCCTTAACAGTTTCAAAAACAAAGGATTTCTTTTTCGACAACAACTCAGTCATCGGGAATGTAACAGTGGCAAATTCATCAATAAAACGACGGTACCAGCCTGCCATACCAAGAAACTGGCGAAGTTGTTTTATGGTTTTAGGTACAGGAAACTGAGAAATAGCTTCAATTTTCCCAGGATCAACTTTTAAAGATCCTTCTCCAACAATGTATCCAAGGTATTGTACCTGCCGAAGACAAAAACTGCTTTTCACAACGTTGATTGTTAAGTTAGCTCTGCGAAGTTGTGTGGCTACTTCCTGTAAGTGCTTAATGTGTTCGTTAAAGTCTTTCGAAATAATTAATAAATCGTCAAGGTATACAAAAACGTTCGTTTTTAAATAATACGGAATTACTTGGTCCATCAGTCTGCACATAGTCTGCGGGGCATTACACAATCCAAACGGCATTCTTGTAAATTGATACAAAGGCCGATTAGGGGTAGTGAATGTAGTCTTAGGTCTTGAGGTTTCGTCCAATTTAATTTGCCAAAATGCATCTTTAAGATCTACCTTGGAAATAAAATAAATTGGAGGAAGTCTCGAAATTAGTCCTTCTATGTTCGGTATGGGGTACGCGTCTTTCGTCGTCACAGCATTTAATTTCCGGCTGTCTAAGCAAAATCGCACTTTACCAGGTTTTACGATCAAAACACCAGGTGATGACCATGGTGATGTCGGACATTCTTCTATGACATCTAACTGCAACATTCTATCTATTTCGCCGCAAAGCAGTTTTTCTCTAGCAGGTGATATGGGATAGTATCTTTGTTTGATTGGAGTTGCGTCTTTAGTATCAATGTTATGCTCTAATATATTCGTACATCCTAGACCATCACGCTCCGAATTTGTGATGTTGTTAAGGGAATTTTATCTGAAGATTCCTCAGAGATAAGTTCATTAATTGAGTTATTATTCACTATTTGGATATTAAAGTTCTTCCAAAAGTCCACACCACAAATTACGTTTTGGGTTATTGTCGGTACTAACAAAAATTCTACCATTTTCTTTTGAGAATTGTAACCTATTTCGAGCATTATATACCCAGACACACGCTGAAATTGGCCGTCTGCTGTTTTAACATTCTCCTTACAACGAATAAAATGGTTCGATTTAATAATCTCAGAACATAATTCTCCCCCGATTACATTAATGCTTGCGCCACTATCTAATAAAGCAAAATAGTTTTTATTACGAATAAACAGACTAATATAAGGTCTATTATCGTTTTCAATTTTTACTAACGGTGATATAATATGTTTATTAAAATATTTTCTCCGTTTGTAGAAATCTCGTATTCTTTGTGAAGATCTCTTAAGTTTTGGTTTTGTTTCAGGATCATTAAAAATTCTAGCTCTAGCTCGAATATATTGTTCGAGGCGAATGTGAAATGGTCTTTGTAACGGATGCGTTTTGGTTGTATTCAGTTTAACAGCAGCATTTTGTAAATTTGAATTCTTAAGGTGGTTATAATCTAAATTTTGAATGGTTACACTGTGTATATTTTGTTTATTTGTTAAATTTGACATTTCAGATTGATCATATTTGTCTAGTTTTGTTGCGGATGTCCGTCCTTCTTCGATCGGACATCCTTCAATACGTTTCCCCGCTTTTTTAAACAGTCGGGGCATTTCGGTTTAAAAGTGTTCTTTGCCCCACAACCGTAGCAGAATATAATCCTTGGTTCCATACACTCTATAAAACTGCGACCCTCTTTATCACAATTCCAACATTTTAAGGACCTAACCAATAGACAAACTTCGGAATCTTTTCCATCAAAATTTCTATTTTCAACATATTGTGTATCTTCTGTATCAATCTCTGACACTTGGGCAAATGGTAACCTACGCTTGATAGAATTCGCAGAAGCCATATCTTTACAAAACTTCTCATATCTTCGCACCGTGCGTCTTAAATGGGAAACTTGTGAAATTTCTAAATGTAATATTTCATGTCTAACTTCTGATCTCAAATTCCGTTGGAGGGTTTCGCACAGTTCATATTCCGATAAGGGTGTTCGTAGTTTATCGCAAAGAACCAAAATTGAATCATAAAATTCGTCAAACGTCTCGTTCTGTCTTTGTCTTCTCCGCAGTATGTCATCCCTAATGTCAAAATCCGTTTTATCGTCCTTATATTGTCGTTTCATAGCATTACATAATTCGTCCCAGTCCAAATCCACGCAGCTCCTGTGGAATCTCCAAAACCACTTCAACGCATTTTCCCCGAAAAGAATATGTGCATGTTCAACAAGTAAATCAAAATCACCTCGAAGATTTGCATTTGTAAGAGTATTGATCCTATATATGAATTCATCCACTGTAATATCCGAAGAATCACCAGTAAACCTAACTTTCCAATTCCTTATAATGTTAAGTACCCTTTCCGAATTCCGATCAAAATTTCCATCCGTGTATTCAGTTCCCCGATTTCTGTGATGGTTTATAGACGTCCCATCGTCTGGGTCCGGGCGATCCGCAACTGGCGGTTCTGTTTGGTCTTGTAAGTCATGTACTACTCGTCCCTGGTTCGTCATAGTCAAATCACGAAAGCCATCCGCAATCATGTTAATCACCTCGTTTCTAAAATCTCCTAAGGAGTTATTTACTATGCGACAAATTCGATCATTCTCCAAGTTCTCCCTCTCAGAGTTGTCCCTTCGCGTTTGTAAACGGGTTTTCGGTCTCCCAATCGGATTGGCGGGTGTTTGTGTATGAACACCAGCACCCTCATCATCAGTCAATGCTGTGTTCGCAAAATCTTTATCTAACTCCGCTGGAATATTTCCAGTACTACGCACTAGAGGCATCGTGAAAAAGCAATTACAATAAGATAAATCAAAGGAAAAATAAAATGAAATGAAATAAAAACTCTCAAAGAATCACAAGCACTAACTAAGCACCGTTAACTTCGAACAATGATAAGCACTAAACTGATAAGTTAAAAACAATATTTATCGAATACAAATATTTTCTAAATTAAGCAGATTCTGAATTCCTAACAGAAAATCAAACCAATTTCCAAAAGAGATAACCTCAAATACAAGACTTATTACTACTCAGTGAAGTTCTAGGTAGGGGTTAAAAAAAAATAAAAAAAAAAAAAATTAACAATTATCAAAACCACAAAGAAGTAAAGTTAAAAATACAGTAGAACTTATATTCGCTGGAAACTTTTGACATTTGCCAAAAGGAGTAATGTCCAAAACATAAATAAGTCAAAGAAAAGAAATTAGGGAGTAATTATCCGTTGCAGGAAAGAAAACAATTGTCCATAAATCAGTAACTTTTAGTCCACACATGCGGAATAACTAAACAAAAAAAATAAAAATTTTTAATCAAAGAAATAATCCAAACCAAAAAGCTATTTCGAAGAGCGAGAGAGAGAGAGAAGAGCGTGAAACGAGTATTGAACCGATAACTACCAGAACAACTTCTCCAGTCCCAACTCAACCTCTTAACTATTAATGCATTTAATATCAATCGGGAATTTGTATACCAAATAATAAAGATACAAATTAGTCCCCAGAGACAAATAAAAAAACTAACAGTTATATGGATGGGGGGAAATGAAAATAAAAAAAAAAAAAAAATGTAGAATTCGCACACAATAGATTAAAAAAAAGCCCTCAGTATCTAGGTGATAACTGCACAAAAAGTCTTAAAGCTTACGACTACTGAGGCCCCACGTTGGGCGCCAAAAATCTCTGTAACGATTCTTATGAGTATTTTTACGGGAACGGGGCTACCTAATAAAGTCGGCCGTGCTCGTCGGTGGGCGTGTGTTTTGTTCCCAAATTAATTATAATATTTAAATCAATTACCAAAGACTTTACTTTAGGTAGCTAATATTATACACAAAAATTATCTACACAAACAAAATAAAATAGAAAAAAAAAAAATAAGTAAAGAAGTGGTTGATAATCGATATGTAGCTTGCGATGGATTTTGCTACATATTTCCTAAGCCCTCCCTCCATGCTGACAGGAGTTGAAGTAGGTTGTCAGCCCAATTAAAGAAAAATAATCACCGAGATGAATACCCCATACCTTTACCTTCACCTTTCGTAATTAATAACGAATATTCAAAAATTCATGTTAAAAAAAAGCAATGTCAAAACAAACTAATTTTTATTAACGGTATAAAACACAAAACATATATGAACTAAAATTATTTTAATTAAGTAAAATTTAATAATTAATCTATTTAAACCAATAGTCACCTAACGATATATATTACTCTTTTTTTTATATTTTTTTATTTTAATGTTTAAAAGGAAATAAATTAAATTTAATAACGATGTGTGTAATTGGGAATAAATATGGGAAAACTAAATGCAATAGGAATATATACAAAATTATCTGAGGATAAATCAAAATCTATTTGTTGACCAGTTGCAAAAGGAAACTAAGTGCAACTATATATTCCACTATTAAAAATCTTATTGCATTTATTTAGTTAAAATCATTATCTAGTGAGTTTTTTTTTTTCTGTTTTGATGGTTTTTAAATTAAATATATCATAACTTACGATTTATAAGTCCATCGATGTCAGCCGGCGCCGTATGACAGTAGATTGGTACATTGTAAGGCTAAATTATAAACAGTATGATTTATGTATACAGAAATGGGAATGTTAGGTGTTTATGTGTAAATTTGAAGGTGGATTATGTTTACTACTAAAATTTATAATAATTCATTCTTAATATAATCCACCATTTTGGGTCCGAAATGATAAGTGTGGTAGTGTAATGTAATCGTGTTTAATTTGACATTATGTATGGCAAAATCTCAGACAAGCAAATAAATTTTATCTTAGGTGACCATGTACTTCTTAGATTTACAAAACTATTTAAATTTACGGAAAACTTAAAAGTTTACAAAAGAAATATAACCGAATAGGGTTGCCAAACACAATAATTAATTTTAGAATTTTGGAAACGGAATTTAACATTAAACACACAAAATTGAGCACTTAGTACATTAATAAAATTAAATAACCCGGATATTATCAAACACTATTGCCTAAATTTTGGAAATTGAGGAGATCTAATTAAATGAAAATTTTTCCTTTTCCTATTCTCCTCCACTTTGGTTTTGTTCCAAATCACTTTCTTTTTTATCTTTAGTTGCCAATTTTAAAACGCTGGTCACCTTAGAAATATTTTCCTTTAATTTGTGTACCCTAGTAATGAGACCGAGGATGTTCTTCCCTTTCAGGGAAGAAATAAAATTAAATATAAACTCCTCTTGATTCGTCCCTTGATGGAAAAAGGCTCCAATGTAGGGACTCAATACTTGCTAAATATAATTCTCACAATTAATCACGCAATCTCGTCGTCCAGTTAGTAAAAATAACAACACCCAACTGACGCGGATAGGTTTCCTCCAACACTTATAAAGCGATACTAATTTCTGCAACACAAAATAATCTGTATCATCACTTTACCTCTTGAATATTAAACTCGATTCTACCCAGAAATAAGTATATAACAAAGACGATTAAAGAAAATCCTGTTTAGAATCCCACAATGATTATATCCAGAGCACGGTTTCTAATTTTTCTTAAACAAAATTCCAATATAACTTTTCAGTTTAAAATATTTTTTAATATTGATGAAAAATTTTCCGATTTTTGAATTTTCTAAAAACCCAAAAGTCAAGGCTAACTTTATAATATATTATTTAACTTTAAATTCAAAATACACCCAGATAAAATTATTATTAAACCTTTAAACGTAACTTGTTTCATTTTCTGAAAAACTCGTCACATCACATGGCCTCGGTGTATATGCCATACGAGGGGTTGGACCCACCGGGCACAGAGGTGCGGCAACTGACGGCATATGCAAGGAGGAGAGGTGCAATCCTTGTATTGGGCTGCGATGCCAATGCTCATCACAGCCAATGGGGGAGTGCCGATATTAACAAAAGAGGTGATTTAATGTTTGATTTTATAACTACACGCCGACGTTCAGAAATAAAGATAGGCAGGCAGTGATAGATCTGACATTAGTAAACCGCGACGAGCAAATTGTTGCTGATTGGAGGGTGGCAACGGACTGTACTTTTTCAGACCATAGTCGTATTACCTTCACACTGAATTTTGACCCACCTAGGGCTACTCCGTTCAGGAACCCGAGGGGGACAAAATAGGACACCTTCAAGGAATAAGGCGGATCGGAAAAGAGCAAAGCGACTATCATGGATGCAATTTTGTGCGTCCATCGATAATGTCAACGAGTTGTCAAGATTCCAACGGATTTTATTTAAGGACCCTAAGGCCCTGCGTTACATCCAAAGGAATGACAGCTCATGGACTGAGTATAGCTCTGAGACCCTAACCTTACTTATGGAGACGCACTTTCCCGGGTGCAGGGAAACCGGTGGTATGGAAGACGGTCACTGGGACGTCATGTCCATGACATCGGATCATACTTCCGCTTGCGTCGAGGAAATGGTCACAAGGGAGAAGCTGGCGTGGGCGGTCAATACTTCCGACCCATATAAATCACCGGGTCCGGATGGCATTTTTCCGGCCATGCTTTGCAACATCCCGGACGATGCATCATTTCTGCTGGTGGATATATTCAGGAAATGCCTCAGTAGGAGGTATCTGCCTAGGGGGTGGAGAGAGGTCAGGGTGATTTTCATACCCAAGGCTGGTAAAGCGGGCCACTCGAAACCGGGGGATTTTAGAGCTATTAGTCTGTCTTCATTCCTGTTGAAGACTCTCGAGAGACTAGTAGATTTCTATCTTAGGAGTAATGTTGAGACCCGCCTTATTAGCAACGCTCAACACGTCTACCTGAAGGGTAAAAGGGTTGCGAGTGCGTTACATGAGGTGGTGGGTTGTATTGAGCACGGTCTGAGGGATAAGGAATATACTCTCGCCGCGTTTTTGGATATAGAAGGAGCCTTTAATAACATTAGGATTGAGGCGATTACAGATTCATTGATGGAGCTGGGAGTTAAGGACTTTCGGGTAGAGTGGGTAGTCTGCATGTTTAGCAGTAGGATTATAAACTCGAGCCTTGGGGATCCGGTGATAAGGAGGAGGGTTACCAGGGGGACACCACAGGGGGGGGGGGGTTCTATCGCTTCTACTGTGGTTGCTTGCGGTCAACGGGATTCTCAGGTCATTTGATTCCATGGGCAGGAAAGTTGTTGCCTATGCGGATGACATAGTTCTGCTGGTCAAGGGAAAATTTCTGTCCACGATCGGGGAAATTATGCAGGTGATGTTGGGCGAACTCTAGGCATGGGCAAAGGACAGGGGGCTGTTAACCCTGTGAAGACTGAGCTGGTGCTATTTACCAGAAGGTACAGGAAAGAGGGATTTAGGGGGCCAGTGTTAGGTGGTGTCGAGTTGCCTCTATCGGACGGTGCAAAATACTTGGGTAACTTTCTGGACTGCAAACTGTGTTGGAAGAGAAATACTCAGCAGAGGATGAGAAGGGGACTCAATGCCTACTACCCATGCAGGAACTCCATCGGTAAGAACAGGGGTCTGAGGCCGGATATGGTAAATTGGATTTACACATCGGTGGTTAGGCCTATACTTACCTATAGATGCACTGTTTGGTGGGGCGCGTTGAGTGTGGATAGCTATAGGAAGATGCTTAGCAAGGTTCAAAGGAGTGCATCTCTGGGCATCAGGGGTGCAAGGAGCAGCACTCCACAGGCAGCGCTGGACATCCTACTATATCTATCCCCTATCAAGCATTATGTGAGGAGTGTGGCTGCTAGCAACTTACTTAGACTTTACGAGTCTTCCTTAGTTAGACCTATGCGGGATGATCACACGAGAATCTTGTACGAGGTGGGTCTGCTTGATCGGGGTACTATTCTTGAGAGAATTTCGGATCATAGGACTACGACTCTGGACTTCGGTGTTACACCACCGGTGGAATTCCCGGATAGGGAAATCTGGAGTGGATCCAATAAACTGTTTGAGGGGTGGGCAGTATTTACGGATGGATCCAAGATGGAAACCGGCACTGGTGCAGGATGTCTAGGGCACTATGGCCCAGATTGGACGCGGGGGCAACCAGGGTTCTACTGGGATTGGATTGGGTTGGTCTAAGAACACTTATGGGGTTCTTGACGGGTCACTGTCCTGTTAGGGCTTTTACGAGCAAATGGGACAACACCATACCGGACTTCTGCAGGTTATGCGAGGATTCGGAGGAGTTAGAGACGATCGAGCATGTACTGTGCCATTGTCCTAGGATGCAGGGTCTCAGACAGGAGTGGCTAGGAGATAGGTTTCACGACGAACTGGGGTGCATAGCTGGATGTAATCCGGCCGATCTACTGGGGTTTGTCAGGGAAATAACGCGGCTGTTTCTGTTGAGTGGACTGTAAGGGGGGTATTGGTCCTACTTTCTAAGTTTCCGTCTATCTCAGACTTCCTTTTCTCTACTTTTCACTTGCTCTTATCTTATCTCATATTTCATTGAAGGGATTCACAATGGACCTCCCACTCCACTATTGTGGTGTGGGTATACAAATTAACATTACAAAAAAAATTTCAAAAGTTTGTATTTAGCCAAACAAATGCTTTAAAAACAATTTTAATTAAGTGATATTTATTCACTTTCTGTTTTGGTTTAATTTTTATGTCAACTTTTCTTTTATTTAACAATTTTTATACAATTTGTATGCTTTTTATTTTTTACTTTTGTTTGTTTGTTTGCAAAAATTTCTGCAGTAAAAATTTGTAAATACTCAGACAAGAACTGTCGCTTTACGCTCTCAATTTGTGTTCTCATTTACTGCATTTTGTGTACTCAAACGCAATTTCGTAAAATGCAGTAAAGTTCAGTAAAAAATAGTAAAAACTTTTGTGTTCTCGAACAAAGCACCGTTTTTAAAACCCCGGTTTTGGCAAATAAAAAACAAATATCTTTTTTAATTTTTTCATCTGAATTGCTTTTTAATTTTTCAGTGTCAATTAATATTTATTTATATATACAAAATATGTTGGGGAATATTATTTAATGAAATAAAAAGATAAATAAATTTACAGATAACTTAATAAATTATTGTTAATTTATAATATATAGCGTATAAAACATAAATACGTTCATAAATCGATACATATGTATATGTATAAGAATACATAGTTTAATAGAAAAATTGTTTTATTTATGTATTCATGTTAGTATGTAGAATATGCAAGTATGTTGTATGTATAAAATACTAAAATGATAATTAAAAAATAATATATTTTAGTAATTTTGAAGATAAGTTTATATTAGTATGCATTTAAATATATCGAAACCCATGTTATTAGGGAGAGTTGTCATATTTTCCCATGTAATGTCAAATTAATTTATTATATTTTTGACGCTTGTTTTAAATTGTTTACTTATTTGCTTTTGTTTGACGTTACATGGGTTTTAAAATTGAGAACAAAATTTGTTATGACTATACCTTGTACTTATTCTACCATGATCTAAAACAATAATACAAATCTGAATGAATAAAGAAAGAATACTTTGTGATATTATTTAAAAATAAAAAAGCGAAGAGCAAATACATATGTATGTTTGTTAAGTTAGTCAAGCAAATCTTTTTAAAATAAAAATATTTAAAAATATAGTTAGTTGCATTAAGATAGTTAACATCAAATATAAGGAACAACTTTTTCATTCTTAAAGATTTGTTTTTTGAATTTAAAATCTTTATTTAATTTAACAAAAAAATTAAGATTCATGTTTTGAAATATTTTTATTTTGAAAAGAATTGTTTCACATATGTACATACATTTATATACATATACATAAGTATTTTATATAATTTAGAGATTTGGAGAAGGTTTATTGCTATAGAGACAGTTAGATTAAAAAATTTTTTTTGGTTAGAATTACAAATTAACCCCCGTATTCATAAACGATTATTAAATTTAACCACGCTTATTAAGGATAATTTTCATAGTAAATTTGTTCTTTCAGCATTTATTAAATTTAAAAATGTTTTATGAATACAGGCATTAAACTCTAAACTTCAGTCGATCTATTTTCCTCTGAACGAGAAAGTTTTCGCTCACGCCCGGGTATGCGACTAATAGATGCAGCCTGAGGTTGTTGGTGTTGCTGTGATTGCAGAATCTGATGCTGCTGCTGTTGTTGTTGAAGAACGTGGGTCTGTTGTTGTTGTTGTTGAATGTAAGCCATCTGATTAAAACTCTGAGCGCCTGGCGTTATATACAAACCTCCTGCAGGCGCCACCACAGCCACAGATGCAGTTGGTCCCAATCTCAATTTGGCAGCAGCAGCATTTGCTGCTGCTGCTATAACAGCGGCATTTTCACGAGATGCATTGCTAGTAGTTGTCGATTGGAATGATATTGACATTCCACTATCAAGAGAGCCAACGCTGCCTCGTCTTTGTGGTTTATCGCCACCGACTGCAATACAAAAATCCAAGTTATTGTTGTTAAAGTTTAGTAATGTTCTTTTCCTTAAAATTATAAAAAAAATTAACAATTACTTACATTGTTCATGTATGTCCAACAAACTGTTGCTGAGCGCGCTTCGTTTTAGCTGTGAATTTTCCGCCGAATTCTGTGCAAGTTCATTGGTTTGGGGTTTTTGGTAAGGGCACGGACATACCTCAACATCCGCGACACCACTATCACGATTTTCCGAATTACCGGTTGCACGATTTCGAGCCGACTTTTGCCGTTCTAGCTCGGCTTCTATACGCAACGATTCCATTTCATCCATTTCACATATGGACTCTTTTAGATCTTCAGCGAATTTACAGCGATCGTGCTCATTGCGTGCATTAAATGTGACGAGAATCTTACCATCGACTTTTTGGGATAGCTGAATGCAGAAAGGGTAGTTGGGCACATCCAATAGGGTAACAACCATTCCGCATAACGGAAAGCTATTGCGAAATGTATATGTTACCGATGACTTTTTTTTGCTAAATATTTTTGTTATGACTAGCAGATCGTTAAAAAGAAATACTTCGCGCTGATGAACGCCAGGTCTTTCCTTTTTGTTAATATCGGGTATTTCATATAAGCGGCAATAACACACTAGACGGCGATGTGGCAAAGCAAGATTTGGCTTCTTTCCTACAATAGTTGCTTGAACCTTCATTACCTGTGTGACATGGTCACTTCCAGGTTTAAACTCATTTGCTTTAACTCGTTCGTAGATTCCAGCCAACATGTCTTTGTCAATATCGTGACAATCATCGATGCCTCGCAGATTTTTTACAAAGTCTTCTACACGCATACGTCTCTCTGGTTTTAAATTAGGTGTGTGTAAGTCAGTGTTAAGCATAATAATAGCAAATGATAGGACAAAGATCTGAAAAAGAAGACCAATTTTAATTAGATTACGGTGATACCGTACACATTATTGAATTACTTACCGTGTCTGATGATCTTAGCCGACCCACAATATCTTGATTACATTGACAAAATCGTTGCGAGAAGATCTCCATTAGTCTTTCAATTTTCTGTGCTTCGCCAGGCATTCGAAAATAGGCTTGAAATTTTCGCAGTGCAACATCAACTTGCATACCAGACAAATCAAGTTCCATTGCAAAGCAATTAAGTACAGCCATATTAAATGCATTTTGTAAATTTCCCAAATACTCGCCAATCATTTGCCGTGACAATCCTTTGCGTGTTATAAGAAAACGCGCTACGCCTTGAGGGGTATTTTCTAAGAAACCTCGACGAATTAGGTATGTAATTCCCTTTTCTGGTTTCTTATTAAATAAATTCAATCCAACACGATACTGGCGCTTGCGAATGGTTTCAGAAACCTTATAATTAGTTGGAGTTTGGGAAGTAGCTTCTATTATTTGTTGATGTTCATGTTGCTCATGGTGTTCGTACTGGGCAGCACTAGTATGCGATGAAATAGCAAGATCTTCAACGTGTGCGATACCACTTACAACTCCCACCAATGCTGCAGAATTTTGTGCGTGAGCATATGCCGGGTCTGACGTGTGTACAAACTGCTGAGAACTGTTAATCTTACTACCACGCTTCCATGTATTTGGAGAGTTTGAACGATCCGAACCCAAATCGCTGATGGCATTACGTTCCACAGAAGTAGCACTTGAGTCACTCCCTGAACTCTGCACTGAGGTAAGACTTCCATTTTCTGCTGATTTACAAAGACCATTCGACCGAATAAGCGACGAAGGCGGGGGAGTTTGTCGCATAACTATCATCTGCTGATGTATTTGGTGCTGTTGCTGCTGTGCGGCTAAATGTTGTGCATGTTGCTGTGCAGTTATTGAGGAAGTTCGCTTTGGCACCTCTGGAGGAACTTTTTTTCGATCTTGGGAAGAAGTCGAAGAACCGCGTGGCCTCATATAAATTTGAGCTGCAGAATAGTATGGAGTATGTGGCGACGTCCCACTCGCGTTTACCCAAGACACGTTGAGCGATGAGTCCAATTGGGAACTATTCGCAGAACTGACAAAACTTCCGTCATGCTGAACAGAATGGTAACTTCCACAGTAAGCTGCGACTTGAGCTCCAGTCAAACTATGAGCTGAATAATAATGAGGATCAGCTGTATGCAACAAATTGACATGAGGATGACTTGAACCCGTTACTCCTCCAGCCACCGAACATGAAACCGAAGTATTAGAGGCTCCTGAAAATTTTAATTTTTTAATAATGAAAAACCGATTACTTTCACAACGTTACCAAAAACTTCACCTGATTGACTGCGTGGTATTGTACCACCATCCACATATCTTCGCTCACGCATAGACAGTGACCGAGTTGGAGGTGTTCGTGAGCCTGATGCCAGGGATTGGTGGCCAACACCACCAGGGGGGCCTGGCATAATAGTAACACGTGGTTGCATTTGATGGATTTCTTGCGCTAACACTGCAATCGATTGATTTGGCTCTAATTGAGATTCAATATTACTACCATAAGTGGAGGACATCGACGTATTAACCGCCGCTGCTTCATCAACTCCACCAACAGCAACCATTGTACGCCGGCTAAGTCGTTTCTCTGCTTTGGCCATTGCTGTTATTGAGGCAAATTTTTTTACCATCATGTAGTGACGAAATGCTCTTTGAATTGTAATTGCAGCGTTTCGAGCACGTACGCCGCCGTATTTACGTTCCAACAATTCAATTTGCTTTTCAAGCAAATCCTGTGAAAGTTCGTACCTTAAAAATAATTGAAAATCATTTATTAATTTATGTATATAGTTGATATATGTATATGTATTACAGTAGTTTTGACTTAACTGCCTTTTGTTTACGTGCACTTTTGACTTAACTGCACAAAATTGAACATTTTTGGAATTATTCTTTATAATTCCATACAAATTCCTTTTTAAAGTGCACTTTCTATACCTGCACATTTAAGATAAATGCACAAAATTTTTGGCATTTTAAAATTATTTTCATACAAAAAATCAAAGTTAGCTGCACTTTGACTTAACTGCCTAAAATACATATTTTCTGGAATTATTCTTCAAAATCCTTGTTTACGTGCATTTTGTATACCTGCACATTTTTCATATTTTTGGGCAGCTTTAAAATATTTTCATACAAAACATCAAAGTTAGCTGCACTCATAAAAATATATGGTGACCACTTTTTCACATAAATATCAAATTTAAGCTGTTTTTAAAAATATAAATCGCAATTATTTTGTTTTTTTCCATAAATTTGTATGTTCTTTGTGAATTCTCATTGTTTTTGTTAATGTTTCTTTTATATTAAATAAACTACTACTACATGTATAAAATGATATGTTATATCCCAGCTAGCATATGCTGTTTGTTAGACGATTATTTTTAATATACAACTCCTAAAAGAATCTTCTGATGATTATCTTGCGAGTACCAAAAACATCTAAATCTTTTTTTAATTTATTATGTTTTTATTTATTTTTTGACACCTTTTGGAACTCTCTTTAAGAGTCGTATAACAATTACTGATCTACCTAAATAAGAACGTTTGTGAAGTATAAAACTGCTATTGCCAATACAATTTTAATAAAACAAACCGGCCTAACGATCTGTAAAAAATGATTTTCCGACAGGATGGTGTTGATTTCGCGATCTTAAGGTTTGTTTTATAGAAATTGTATGAAAAGTAGAAGTTTTGGCATGAAAAATACGCTTGATGCCCTTATTAAGGTAGCTCAGTCATACAGCTGAGCATTTCACGAGTTGTAGAATAATACCTACATGAGTCTCATACGACTCTTGGCATGCTTTTTGAAAGACTTTAATCTCTACATACATCATAAACGATTCCCTTTTCGATTGATATAAGCGTTTTTCGCTGCGTTATGGAACAATCTCTCATAGGAATCAGCACGTGTAACAGTTTCTCCCGTGCGAGGAATTGTCTACAATTAAAAAATGAGCTCGTCGACGATCAAAAACACTCCTTGTGAGATTCACAGTAGACTCCTAGACGAATGAAAATGCTAGCTGGGTTGAAATAAAATTTTAAATTTATGTATTAAAATATAATTTTTTAAATCAAACACTTTACTTTAGCTGCACTTTTGTGCAGGTAACCACAATTGTGTACCTGCACATTAAGGCAGGTAAATGCATTTAAGATAACTGCATTTTTGATTTACCTGCACAAAAAATCGTGCAAAGGAGATTGTGCAGCTAAGTCAAAACTACTGTATAATAATTTAATGTGTAGTAAAATTTGTATGAAAACTCAGTTTTTTTAGTGCTTTTCGTATACATTTTACAACACGTGCAATCACTTGTATTATGAAAACCGCACATTGGTGCTGTTTTTTTAATTGACCTAAAATTTTTCTTTATAATAACCAGGGCAAGCTTAACACGGTACGAATATAAAAAATGGCAAAACTGACGAAAATAAACATTTATTTAAGAAACATTAAGAAAACTCGGTTTTCGGAAAAGCATTTAAAAAAACAAACAAATTAAAATACATACATAAATCAAATTAGTTTTTAAAATAAAAAGTTAAGTTGGATTAACAACAAAACAATTCACAAAGCGAATGAAACAACAAAATACATACCTAGATATGTCTTAAGGTATGTTCAGACTTTAGACCTGCACGATTGTATCAGTAAGTATTGTCGAAACAGATACAACAGACATTTATCTGTTACTATTGATATAAATGAGATAATGAATGTAGCTGATATTGTATGGTTTTGCTTTTGTCCACTCACCATATCTTATATCATATATCATAACTTTTTATTCTGCTCACAAATATCTGATGTAACCATAAGTATTTTAAAAATATCTGTGTTATCTGTTTTATTTTAAAATATTGTTGGCGATTTCATGTAATAACACAGTTTAGAAAAATTTATATGTTTGGTTTGGTTGTGGTTGGTTAAGAAATTAAAGCCCAAATTATATAAAACGCAGCGCAACGCCAAAGAATTACATTGAAAGTAAAAACAAAGTCATAAATGTTTTGTGATTTTGTTGTTGCTTTTTACAGAAATTTATGTACCTTTTTAAAATTTTCAACGCCACAAGTTATGAGGCCTTTGAAATTTGAAAGGGCAATGTGAATTTTTGTAGAAAGCAACAACAAAATTATAAAATATTTATGACTTTGTTTTTGATTTCAATGTAATTCTTTGGCGTTACGCTTTACATAATAAGAGCCTAAATTTTTTTACAAAAACAAAATACATATCGTTACCGAAAATTTCAAAAATGTTTGCGTTAAAAAAAACCATACGCACATTTTTCGACCATATTTTTTAACTGGGTGCTACCAAATGCTATAGCTTCAAGAATATTTAACGCCCTTAACGGTTGTAAACTGGATTACGAAAGGGACAGTTGTATAAAACTTTGCAGGCATTTTGTTTACTAAATAAGGAATAAAGGGTTTTTAAGACCATGAAATTTAAAATGGAGATAACACAAAAAAAAAAAAAAAATAAATTTTAATTGCAGATTAATACACGGCATTACCATTTGAAACTGATTTAAAACAAATAGGCACGTCCAATTTTGTTCCTCTTTTTCGAGCATTGCTGGCTGCATGTCACGAATAAAATTAACAACGCACATAGGTCAACATAACATACTTACGCGCCCAAAATTGAATTTTATACCTACCACCTATCTGGGATACACCCCGACCGCATACAGGCAGTCGGAACTTGACCGTCAAAACGTTGCTTAAAGTAATAAACCAAACCAAAGTTACAACGTTTATATTTTTTTTTCTGTGCCAGCTCTTGAAGTGAAAGTTATGGATTTCGATTACTCAGATATGATTCTTTATTTTGATTATTGTTAACTTAGCCAGAATGCATAATTCAAATAATTTGGTAGTTTCAAACACATGGTGCTTTTTCAGACGCTTTTTGACGTAACTTTTAACTTTAAAGGTCAATTAGTTGTATTTTTCGATGAGATACGATTATCATTCTTTTTTAATATTAAAGTACAATTCTTGAACCAAAAGAAGGCACAAAAATTGGCTGCAAAAGAGTGCAGCTGACAAAATTGGCACCTTTTTAAACATAAACAGCCGTATTTTTAAGTAAAAATCAAAAGTTACTTATACATCGCAAACAATGAGCTGCTTACTAGAATGCATTTTTTGCTAAGAAGTTTGAATTTGTCAACTTAAATTTAAAAAATCAACCCTAAATTTCTATGATGCCAGAGCGTAAGTGTTTATGTGGCACCTTTTTTTTTTGCAAAGCAACTCTAATTTTTGAGATTTGAAATTGTGATTTTCCCGCAATAAATTTATCATTAAAATAATGGGGAAAAAATATATTAAAATATGAAAAATCTGTTAAATTGGATAAAAAACTTATAAAAAGGTCAGTTAACTGGGAACAAGATGAAAAGGTAATATTAGATATTTGTTTTTTAGAATTTTTTTCATATACACTATTTTTATTATGTTTACAGGATCTGTTAAATAGATTGGTAATGGAAAAGATAGAAATAATCGAAAATATAAGAATTGATACTAACACCAACAAAAAAAAAAAAAGGGATGCTTGGGGTAGTATTACCGATCTTTTTAATAAGGTATCAAAAAACAACAGAACATTGAGTCAAATTCAAAATCAATGGCGCAAAACCAAATCGTTGACCAAAACAAACAACAACGCATTTCTGAGGCAAATAAAACAAACAGGCGGCGGTCCACCATCTCCACGGTTAAATAGTTTTGATGAAGAATTGGTTGGTCGTATTCCTAAACATTTTGAACAAGATTTCAATTTGTATGACAGCAATGCATTAGGTATTGAAACATCAAATTTGCAAATGGAGAACCACCCAGTTACAGAAATTCTAGATTACGATGAAATAGAAGATGTTATAATAGAAAGTTATGAAGAAATTCAGAAACCAAAAGGACTTAAGAACAAATGTTCAGAAAAATTTTATGAGACTTTTAAAAGTGAACCAGAAAATGTTGCAATAACAGACACAGAAGGGGAAACTCTGAAGGCAAAAGGACAAAAAAGTTGACATTTAGACAAAGTTGATGAAAACTCAAAAAGAATAACACTACTTGATGTCAGCATACATCAAAAGGAGCTAGAAATGAAGTACTTGAAAATAGAATTTGAAAAGAAAATATCTACCTGGGAAGAAAAGAAAAAAGTAATAGAACTGCAAATTATACAGATTCGTGAAGACCATGATCTACAAAATACAATGTTGCAACTACAAATTTTACAGATGAAGGAAGAACATGAATTGAAAATCGAAAAACTAAAGATTGAAATACAGACTTTAAAAAAAAGTTGATATTTTACTTAAAATAATTTTAAATTTGTTTCTATAAACAAGATCTCATTAGTTGTAAATTACAAATAATAATTAACAACTTCAAATTTTTTTTTAAAGAATCGTTTGTATTCTTGTGTGCAACCAGAGGTTTTGGTTTTCAAAGACTTTCCGTATATTATATAAGTGACTTGTTATTTTTGTTGTTATAAATGAATTGTTATTTTTAATTATTTTTAAAAATGTTTGTTTAGTTCATAACTTTTTTGTTTTTTTTACTTATTTAAATGATATGAAATAATCACCCTTATCGTGGTTCGCGAATTTAAAATACGCCTGCGACTGTTTGTTAATAGATTAAAGGAAACAAGTTCACGTTCTCTTTAATCTGTTACAAAACAGTTGCAGGCGTATTTTAAAGTCGCCAACCACGATAAGGGTGAATACAAATTACTAAATAAAAAAAAACTTAAAGCACAAAATACTAATTTATATATTTAAAAATGTTGCTGAATGTAGTGGGCGCGAGAAATTTCTGCTACAAAATCGTTCTGTAATCTTCCGTTTGTATTTTGGTGATTGATACTATCAATGTTTTCATTATTATAACCTGTAGAAATATTAAGTTTTAATTTTTAAAATGATTGGAAAGTATGGTTGAGCGATTTTCGTTTTTTTCGATTTCGCTTACCGTTGGGGTCGTTAGTAGCCTTTTAGGTAATTACCCCTATCGTGAATAACAAGTGGAATTTTTGTTCCCATGAAATTTTCATTCCCCTCGAAGGGAAAAAAGCAATCGTGAATCTCATGTGAAAAAATTTTCACGCTATCAGTTCCAGTGAATGCAAAAAAAAGAAGAAAGATTAAGAAAATTAAAAATCAATGAAATTAAAAAATATACAAGTATATATTTTAAAGAAAAGATAAAATAATAACGCAAAATATTTAGTATTGGAGGGATAGTTTGGTTACAACGTTAGTTTTTTGCACTTTTTAAATTTAATGTTGTAAAATATTTTCCAAAATTCTGCCACCAAGTCAATCGAATGCTTTACAAATCCGCAAGCAATCGACCTGTTGTTTTGCATTTTGTTGAGCAATATATCGGTTTATAACTTTTTAACTTTATTAACCCTTAATATTCGATTTATAGGAGGAGCTTCTTACATACATGTTCTGTTCCCTAGCAAAAATAAAGTGAGAAAATCTAAGGGAAATGTGAACAAATTACGAGGAAAAGAATTTTTCACGATAAGGGGAATTTTTTCCCGTGAACATTTTTTCACGTTATTATTCTCCTTTGAATTACATTTTTTCATGGGAGTTGTTCATGATCGCAAATATGTGAAAAGGGGAAAAATTACGAGGGAAAAATTTTTCACGATAGGGGTGAATATTGGGTAATAATTATTTTATTTTATTTGTCCCTAAAAGCAATTTGCAATTTAAAAAAAAAATCACTTTTGAAACCGTTTTTCAACAATATCCTAATATTTTTTCGAGTTATTATTAACTCTAAAAGGAAACTGCTTCGACCCCAAAGGTGGAGTTTGGATATAACGAACAAGATTAGTTTTAATCTTCTATACAACGAAAAAGACCGTAAATCGTTAAACCTTTATCCCACTGCATATTTCTTACCAAAATCTTCCTCAGTGAATATTATGGCTAAGTTGTGAAGAACAGCTAAAGCTACCATCAAAACTTTTGCGTTTGTTTTGGAAATTCTCATTTTTTCTAAAAGTATTCGAAAACGACTCTTCCAAACACCAAAAAGTCTTTCTACGACATTTCTGGTCTTAATATGCACTTTATTGTACATTTCTTCCTTCACATCTCTTGGATTTCGTACAGGAGTAAACAAATAATTAGTGCACTTGTAACCACCGTCTCCTACCAGACGACCCATGAAATTTCCATTTTCTAGTTTTTGTTTTATTACACTTTCATTAAATATTCCCGAGTCATGGGTTCTTCCTTTCCAACAAGCAACAATGTCTGTTATTTTAAGCGATGCATCACAAACAACCTGGTGATTTTAAAAGTATAGAAAAGTAGATTAATTTATTATCAGTGAACCCAATAATACAAAACATACTTGAACGTTGTAAGAATAATAGCTTTTCCTATTTACATATAGTTGGGCATCGTCGGATTTTTCAGCTTGTATACGGATATGCGTACAATCTATTGCACCAATAACATTTTTAAGTCCAGCAATTTTTTCAAATTCTTCCATAACTTTAATTTGGTTTTCAGCTGTAGTTGGCATTTTTATATATGTCCTAGCTTGTTTAGCAAACGCCCTGGCTACTTTTTCACAAATTCGGCTCATTGAAGGTTGGCTAAATCCATGAAATTCACCACAATCTTCTTGCACGTTGTTACGGCCCCAGCACCTTAACGCTGATAGAAGATACGGTGGTATGTTTTCACCGCTCTTTTTACCTTTTAGGTCATTCTTGACCAAGTCAATTAATTTTTTGGCATTTTCTTTTCTAAATCTATACTTTTTTCGAAATTCACTATCCGTATAAATCAAAAATGGGTTTTTTCGTTTTTTATATACTTTAACCGCACGAATACGCACTGCGTTTCTTAAAAAGTCTAACGAATCTAAATTATCAAGCGTTTCCATAATTTATATGTATATTAAAAAATATTTTTGGTACAAAAGTGTATATTTTTTGTTTTATGAATTTTCGCAGTCACTTTGACAGAAAACAGCTGTTTTTAAATTCTTAACAACAGTTAAGAAGCTTATTAGCATAAACTTAACAAATGAAGCACAGCCGCGAAAAACGTTGTAAACGCCACATTTTGCAAAAACTGTTTTTTTTTTGCAGATAAACGTTGACTTTACTCTCTTACACAGTTTAAACATCAAATCAACCAAAACTATGCACCTTAACGCCTTCAAAATGGCGTACAAAGTGTCAGCCAGTGGAAGAACATTGCAAGTTACTAACATAATGATGAAACAGAAATGGTTTTGCAGTGCGGAATAATGTTTTAAAAGCCTTTTGCATTAAAGTTTTTATTATCACTATTTTAAATAATAGAAAAAAAAAATTTTTAAAACAAATAATGCTGCTTGTCAAAAAACGTTTTTTTGCTCTCCTGAAAAATTATTATTTTGTAACTTAAAACGTTATTCGCTGCTGTGCTTCAAATGTATGACAAAAGTATTATAAATAACACATATGCTTACTTCTTGCTAACTTTTGCTTATGAATACGGCTGAAAGATTTTATATTATTTTTTTTTATTAGTGGGTGAAGTCGTTGCTTTTTGTTATTGAAGGTACTTTGTTCAGGTTTATACTTGTTAGAAAACTACTTTCTAATATTTTCATGTTTTTTTTTAAATATTTATTAATTTTTCTATATTATTTCTATGTTTCTATGGTTCAGGATTTGTAGTAATATTGATTAAATTTGTTTAATAAAACAAAACACTTCGAGTACATCAGGTATGAATTTGTTACCCGGAACTACATTTATCAAATTATGAAAGACGAAAACTTGCCGAATTTCAATGCAAAAGTCAATTTCTTAGAAAGTCATTTATTATTAAATTATGCCAATACAGACGAGGACATAAACGACTTTTTTAAAAAATAAAGAGTCTTGGTTAAACAGAACTTTTCAACTTCCTATTAAGTGAACGAAGCCAGCGTCGAAAAACCGAGAAAATCCGGTCAACTGTTGGAACTGACGTTAGCGTTCGCGCTGCAAAAACAAACTTAAGAATAAAAGAAAAAAGAGATACGTTGAAAATCCTGAAAGAAACAATAAATTTTCCTTTTTAGTATAATTTTTATTGACCTTATCTATAATTATGTTGTTTTTTTCTTAGAATTATCTAAGTCAGGCTTTCAAGGTCACAGTAAATGAAAAATAAAAGACTATTTATTCATAATTTTTCTCCTCCGACGTTTCGTTGAGATTTTTTCAACTTCCTTTACATTATAATTTTAAATAAATTTGTTTTTAAACAATACAACAAGTACCACATAAAACACAAAAATAAATAAAATAAATAATAAAATAAATAAAATATATCACAGATGAACTTCCTTTCTTTTGGTATCACAGAATTGATCGAGCGCACGAATATAGAAAAGCAGTCGACGGAAAAGGAAATTAAAGTAATGCTAATCTCTTGACACCCTTACAAGCTTTAGCTATGTTCGTTGAGGCTAATCCAACAAGAAGTCAGTACGAGATCATCCGAAACACAAATAAGGGGTTTTATCCTCCATATTACTTATTGTTACAAGCAAAACAAAAATGTTATCCACCAAAGGAATGCTTACGGGTTACATCCCTGCAAACAATTTCGATCGAAAAATAATCCAAATAGTTTCCCCATTTAGCAAAAATCTATCGCTTCTGCTATTCAATTCTTATTGATGTAGTGACATCGTTCGGGAAGAAGTGTCCCACTATGGTAATATTTCCATTTAGAATCTACTTAGTGACTATATTTTATGACGAATTAGAGCGCTATGGTAGTTGAATATCAATTGAATTTAGTAGTATCGCTTTTGGCTCTAAAAAGTACTCTTTTGAAGTAAATTTTTTCTTATTGTTCTTTATAATAAAAAGTGGGCCATTTTACTGTTTATCTTTTTTTGTTTTTGTTGGATGAGTCTGAGTAAATAAAAAAAAAAAAATTGCTGTGGAAAAACTTTTACAAATAATTAAAAATCTACAGAAATTAGGCGAAACAATTGTTATGGCCAATTTCACCAATTCTTTTTAAATATACAGGGGTGTCATGGAAATCGAAAACGTAAAACGAAAGAATTTAGCAGTTCTTTTTATTATACTTTTAATCTAATTTTTACAATTTTTGTTAAACAATTCTATTTAATAGAGCATTATTTGTGTAATAATTGTCATAAAATTGTTTTATTACATAAATCTTATTGAAAAACGACTCTTTAAATTCTTTCGTTTTACGTTTTCGATTTCCATGACACCCCTGATAAATTCATTTTTAAATATACATAGTTTTTCATATAATTTTGTTTAATTTGACATGAAAACCCTATTTTTAACATAAATTGATAAATAAATTGGTGAAATTGGCCAGTAATGTTTTAAAGTTAAAAACCAAATGTGAACAAATTTTTTTAAAGAAATTTATAGAAAGTCGCAAATTTTTTCAAACACTAACCTTATAAAATTTTCGTCATAATATTTTTTAAATGCTTTGCAAAAATTATTTTATATTTTTTTTCACTAATTTTTACTAGAAAAATATCAACACTAATTTCAACAAAAATTATTAGTCATTGAATAAACAAACAGTTCAAAAAATCACTAATATCCTTAAAAAAGGCAGTTATCATTTTTTTGGTTTTTTAGTTGGCTTAATTATTAAAAATTTACCCAATCTACCCGAAGATTGAGTTTGGGCTCTTTAGTGCAGTGATGTTAACCGTACGGTAATTACCCTTTTTTAGGGTAATTTTGAGCCGCAAAAGGTAGCAAGGTAATTTTTTTTAAATACGGTAACTTAAAGAAATTTGGATTTTTGGTATATATATACTAACATAAGTAGGTTTTATAATTTTAACTTTTGCGAGGTGATTTTCAGTTTAAAAATAGATAAAGTTTATAACAAAAAATTAAGAACTTTAATTATGTTTCTGCAAATTTTTTTCGTAAAACCGATAAGTGCAAAATAAGAAAAATGAAATTACTCTTGTTTATTATTAATTTTATATTAAAAATCAACAATTCTTAAACGTAAAAAATAGATGAAATAGTATTTTATTTTTTGATATCAGATTTTTACCGTGCGTAGATATGACCACTGTTCATCGATTTCTTGCAAAAAGTAAAAATTGAAAAAATTGAGCTGACTCTCTTTAGAGCAACAATTGCAATATGTACGCTAAGCGTATTAAATAAAAATATTTTGAGTTGATTGAATATACATATGGGCATATCCGTCAAAAGGTCCACCGTGTCCGAAAATTTAAAAGTTATTAAAAGCTGATTATTTTACGATATTATTATAGAGAAATATTTAGATTTTACTAATTTTTTTTCACTTAGATGAACAACCAGACTGCAAAGTTGTGCAATCGTAATTTCTTATTTTTGAGAATGTTTTATTGTATGTTTTCTTTCATATTATCTTCTTGAAAAGATGTGATA
This sequence comes from Pollenia angustigena, assembly GCA_930367215.1. Taxonomy (NCBI): domain Eukaryota; kingdom Metazoa; phylum Arthropoda; class Insecta; order Diptera; family Polleniidae; genus Pollenia; species Pollenia angustigena. Next base: position 80,866,932 of record OV884058.1, on the reverse strand, counting down.
TTTGATAAAAATTCAAAGAGCAATATGCTATTCGGATTAACGGTAAATTTTTATTTTATTTTAATCATTATTCAGTTAAATTATTATGGAATTTCACGTTCAAAATGTCACGTATCGACCCAGATTTTGGCTTAAAAAAAGAAAATACAGAAGATTTTGGAATCGAACCAAAGACATTTGAATGTTACATTGCTACGTAAAATTCTCAAAGTAGTTTGACTAAAAAATTGTGCCAGGTTTCGCTTAATTACGCCTTTTTATACATGGTCACAAAAACTACTTCTATTTGTTTCACGTTCGAACCGCTACTTCTTTTGTCATTATCTTTGACCTAAAATCGCGCCCTCCATAAACTTTAGCATAGATAACAGTAATTTCTTAGTGCTATAATTAAAGGGTTAAGAGAACGTAAAAATATTTGTTGTTTAAAATGTTATTGCATTTTTGATGCGTACGACTGTCACGTTCAACACTTTGGATTTGCCCATATATGTACCTATTTTATTCAAAATTATTTTACTTCCTTATTCATAAAAAATAAAAATTTTGTTAAAAATGTATTTAAACACAAAACTTTCTATTGAAATTTTTCTTAAAACACATTTAACAGGCGATGGACCTATTGCTTTTAATATAAATTTTACTACACAATCAATCGCCTGTCATTTGGAAACAGCATATTAATGTTTTGATAAAAAAAATCTTTGCGTACGGTAATTTCTTCTCAAAAAAGGTAATTTTAAGAGGTCCGCAAGGTAATGAAAAAATAAAAGTTAACATCACTGCTTTAGTGCACTCATTTAATAATTTTGTGTACTAGAACGTGCGGTTACTTTTGGATCCAGCGGGATCTTAACTTTGAGTACAATATTAACTATTTAATTTTTAAATATTCAAAATTTAACTTTATTTTTCAGCTTTATACTATTTCACACCACCGATCATAATGAAATTTAAGTAAAAACTGCCATAACTTAGGCAAATTGCTTTTGTACTTGGTATTCACTTTTTAACTGCAAATCGTTGCGAAGAAGTTTATTTAACATGGGCAATGATAATTTTTGCTGTTGTTGCTATTTATTAACTGTTACAATTATCTGAACAACTTTTTAAAGTGACGAAAAGGCATAATTTTAGAAATCATTATTCGATTCTAACGTATTTTGTTGTTGCTAAATTCCTCAAAATCTGCTGTTTAACTACCAAATGAGACGAAGTAGTTCAAATTTCATTGATAATCGAAAATTACTCTGCCAATTGCTTGGAGGGAGGTACCTGTGTTGAAAGTAGCTTACAGAGCCTTATTGATAGGGTTTTTTCCCGGGAATTCCCGGGAATTCACTTATTATATTTCCCGTTTCCCGCAACAAAAATCCCGGGAAATAAAAAGTTCTTCATAGTTTCAGAAAACAGCTATTTTTACTCTGAAATTTAGTTTTCTTTTCTCTAAAAATTAGCATCTGTGGATGGGTTGTCTATTAGATCAATTATAAGAAATGTGTACAAACGTAAATCAATGTCTCCTGCGGCAATAAATCTATAAAAAGCAGAATGGGCAGTGCAACAGTTGATAATTAATAAATTCAGTGAAGTGATGAATTGATAAAGAACATAAATTCAAAATAAGATGCAGGCGGTAAATTCTCATTGACCATGGACAAGTCTTAAAAATAGGATATACATAAACATATCGCAACATAGTCGTATCTACAAAAAAAAAAAAATCGAGCTTGGTAATATATCCGGGAAGTGCGGGGAAACCGAAATAAAAAAATAATGAAACTCGTGTAAGTTACTAAAACATACAATTTGAAAAACACATTGTCCTAAAGATTACAGATGGACCTAATGAAAAGAAATAGTTTGTAAGAAGTAGTCCGGATGATGCTATTTTTTGCATCAACCTTGACATCAGAAGCATGCAACAACGGTGCACTTTTAATTATTTGTCCAACCTCGGTAAAAAAGTAAACGAAATTTTTCGGAAACATGGTAATCAGTAAACAAAATCAGAAATATACTCTTTGGCGACTCACTAAAAGCTTTGAGTGTGTCAGAAAGTAATTTCCTATGCCCCAATAAAAAATGGAGCTTCCAACGAAGCAGGTTTGTAAGGGAGAAACATAAACGTTTCGCTTACCATTGCGCATACAGAAGGCATGAATTTTATATGGCGAGTTCCCACTTTGAAGCAATACATTTTTGACACATAAAGCGCATTATTCAGCGCATATAAAAATTGTTGGATGTAACGATAAGCCTTACACACTGAATGTTTTGATACAGTTATTTTTTAGTATTCTCCCTTACAAACCTGCTTCGTAGTAAGGGAATGCCGTAGCACTTGAAATGTTATTTTTTTTTTTATGAAAGTTGTTAAGAGTTCTTTCACTTACTTTACTGCATTTCTGTATGTCTTATAGCGTAGCGCATAATTGTGCGCTTATTCTTTTAAATGTACCATTAGTGCTTCGCAAAATGATAAAAATTTTTATTGGGGCCGTTAAAAAATGTTAATATATTTATTAAAATAGAAACTGGGAATTATTTCCTTCCGAAGGTAACTTTTATATTATATTCAACATTTTTAATTTTTCGAATTTATTCTATGAGCTAAATTTCAGTTATGTATTTTATAAAGCTTTTTTGTAATAGTTCTATTCCTACAATTTTTCAGAAATGACTTTATACACTACCAGACTATTATATTGTATTTTCTATTTACATTTTACCTTAGCCTTCCATTGGAAAGCAATGAGGTATATTGAATGTACAGAAAAATTTACAATTATTAGACACCAGCAGAATGTAATGCATTTTCTGGCCCGCTACGGCCGTCGTCAGCATTCTTTGTGTCTCACTGGATAGTGTTACTTTTATAAATTGAATGTATTTAACTCATTACATTCTGCTGGTGTCTAATAATTGTAAATTTTTCTGTACATTCAATATACCTCATTGCTTTCCAACGGAAGGCTAAGGTAAAATGTAAATAGAAAATACAATATAATAGTCTGGTAGTGTATAAAGGCATTTCTGAAAAATTGTAGGAATAGAACTATTACAAAAAAGCTTTATAAAATACATAACTGAAATTTAGCTCATAGAATAAATTCGAAAAATTAAAAATGTTGAATATAATATAAAAGTTACCTTCGGAAGGAAATAATTCCCAGTTTCTATTTGTTAAAATAGTTGAGTTAAATACATTCAATTTATAAAAGTAACACTATCCAGTGAGACACAAAGAATGCTGACGACGGCCGTAGCGGGCCAGAAAATGCATTACATTCTGCTGGTGTCCAATAATTGAAGCACAGCCGCGAATAACGTTTTAAGTTACAAAATAATAATTTTTCAGGAGAGCAAAAAAACGTTTTTTGACCAGGCAGCATTATTTGTTTTAAAAATTTTATTTTTTCTATTATTAAAAATAATGATAATAAAAACTTTAATGCAAAAGGCTTTTAAAACATTATTCCGCACTGCAAAACCATTTCGGTTTCATCATTTTGTTAGTAACTTGCAATGTTCTTCCACTGGCTGACACTTTGTACGCCATTTTGAAGGCGTTAAGGTGCATAGTTTTGGTTGATTTGATGTTTAAACTATGTAAGAGAGTAAGGTTAACGGTTATCCGCAAAAAAACAGGTTTTGCAAAATGTGGCGTTTACAACGTTATTCGCGGCTGTGCTTCAATTGTAAATTTTTCTGTACATTCAATATACCTCATTGCTTTCCAACGGAAGGCTAAGGTAAAATGTAAATAGAAAATACAATATAATAGTCTGGTAGTGTATAAAGTCATTTCTGAAAAATTGTAGGAATAGAACTATTACAAAAAAGCTTTATAAAATACATAACTGAAATTTAGCTCATAGAATAAATTCGAAAAATTAAAAATGTTGAATATTTATTAAAATATTTTATATATTTTATGATTTAAGTTTTTGATCTCATATCTTGAGTACCTCAATTGTTATGTTTATTTTATCTTGTACTAGATCATCATAATACGGAATTTACTTATAATAGCCAAAGGTAATAATAATCCAAGTTCCGCTTTCAATCTTCAATTAATTTTTGTAGTATTTAAGCATTTATTTTACTTACTTTGTAAACAAGTTCCCTCACGTTTGTTTATAAAAGTTTTTTTCATTAATAAAACCAAGTTTACTTTGTATTATTTGTATGGAGCGGGATCCCGGCATCCCGGGAAATTTAAAAATTGTTCCCGCTTTCCCGGGAATCGAAAAACTCCGGGGAAAAAAAACTCTACTTATTGACAACATCGTTACAAGGCTATCAATCAAGAAACACTAGTAGAAGGGTATTCGAAAACCCCCATTTGGTGGCAGATATAACCGGGATAAACTAGAACTGATTTATAGATTAATAGTCATATTGGAGACAGAAATACGACGGTTATGCTAAAGACACAGCCCGAAGACTATAAAGATGCTATTACCGGCAGATTCGAACAACAACGAACCAGACTCAGATGATTATATGTATAAAATCAGTTTGTGTTTATACATATATTTTAATTTAATTGAAACAAATACAGAAGTTATTTTAAATAGCACATTATTTTTTCCACTCAGTTTGTAATAATTTTGCATAATTTCTTTTGCTTTGTGTGTGTTTCTTTAATAAATGTTTATGTCCGTTTCATATGACTTTTTTTACTTAAATTTTCAAACAAACCTAGCTTATTAAAAAAAATACTCATATGAGACATATAATACCCCGCAGAAATATTATAAGTGAACAAATAATTTTGGCCAAGTAAATATTGAATTTTGACCTATGTGCAACGTTCAAGACGCCAATTGTTGTTGGTTTATCAGCATACACCAGTCACTTCACAGCCCTACGGAAAACAATCAAGACATGTCACATCGCACTCCCTTAAAGTCATCGCCATCATTTGTAAAAAATAAGTTGCGAAAATCGATGGCTGACTTTCAAAGTAAATTTGGATAATTTGGTGGCGTTGTTTAAGCATGAAGCTCTTCATGATGATATGCCTGAGCAAAAAGTGAAAGCAGTATGATAGTTAGTTCGTTTGACAGCTAACCTTTCGTAAGCTCTATTGGGCTAAAAAATACGCATTATAACCTTCCCTAGATATATGCAACCAAATGTGGAAGTTAAACTCGAATATGAGTTTGTTGAGTTTTTGCTTCTTTGTAAATGTCTTTTTCTTAAATAAAACTTCAATTTTATATCAGGTGTAATTTCATTTCAACCGGATCATTTTGCTTCATCTCAGGTGGTAACACTGCTAACAATGCAATGCAAAAAGCCGATGTTGTTTTTGAATTGTTGTAGTTGCGACATCTCCTGTAGTTGAATTCGCCTTGGAACGTGCTTTGTTTGCATTCATTAATGCGCACGCCATAGAACAATTGCTCAAAATCAAAACACACGCATTCTTAAGCGCCCCATACACGTTTCAACTCAATTGTCAACTGAGTCTTTCAACTGATTTGATGCTTGGCCACACACTTCATCAACTGAATTGAAAGATTTTAAATTAATTTTAAAAATTTATGAAATAAAGGACCATTTTTGAAATACTTAACTATTTTTTTTATAAAAGAAAACTACAAACATTAATTTTGACAGCTGATCAAGAGATTCGAGCACACACAGTACAATCGAATTGAAAGACTTATGGCCATTTTCTCATTAGGCAATTATCTTTTTTCCCAACGAAAAACTGCACATTAAAGAAATTTGGTTTTCTCAATGTCTCATTTGCTTCGATTTTATCGCAAAGCTAACCGGCACTCATCTGCCAATTATTTATTTTCCTTTTATTTGCCGTACAGATAAATTCAATCAGCTGACTCCCAACTTTTACATGTATTTTGAGTGGCGTTGCCAGCTGAAAACAATGTTTTTTGTCGGTATATTGAGAAACCCAAAATCGTTAACGGACAGTTTATCGTTCCAATAAATTTATGTTGACATTAAGTAACAGGCAGTTTGTCGATACATTGAGAAAATGGCCATTAGTAGTCAACTTAAAAAAAATCAAAAGCTTTTGATCTTTCTTCAACTAACTTGACAAACGTCAAACTAATCAATTGACAAAGCCATACACGTTTTGATTTGTACAACAACCGACTCAGTTGACAACTGAATTGAATCGTGTATGGGCTGCTTTATGCTTCGATGAGACAACGAAGAACGTAATGCATTAAACACATTCTCCACAGCAGACTACACGAACACACGACTACAAATGCTGCTGGGTGCAATTATAGTCGTGTAGTCAGCTACTGAATTATTTTATATTTTATTTTATTTTTTAACTTTTATAAAATGGAAAAACATGCATAATTGAAGACTTGTACACAAACTTAATTAAGCCTATAAATATATAAATACATACGTAAAAACAAATGAGCCATTTAAAATATTTTAATTTTATTGTGGTTATTTTGTTGAACTGTTTATGGGTTTTAATCCAAATTTTGATATTTTAATTAGGCTAAAGTTCATCAAATTTAATTTTCATTAAATCATTTTTATGAAGAAAGGAATGTTACAACATGAAAATAATTAAAATTTATTGAAAAATTTTCATTCCTGACTGCTCGACCCAGGCTTTTACGGATAGGCTACCCCTACATGTTTTAATTGCAACCACTCAATCTCCTCAGAGGGTTTTGTCGTTTAACATTCACAGCCATCGACGACTGCTGGCAGTCAATAGTCAAACATCAATCTTTAAACCAAACTGTATTTAACCTTTGGTAGGTCGAAATAAGCTTCGAATGATTATTCATTTAGTTGATTTACATGTTCTTCACTATTCCTGTTTTCTCGTAATTTCGTCAAGAATTCTTCTTGAAGTCCAAAGTACATTTTTTCTGTTTTTCATTTTTTGCCCTTCCTTTTCTTGTTGACCTTTTTCAGCACAACTTGAAGGACAAATGTAAACATAGAGCCCGTTCCCTAGCTTTAAAAAATAATTAGTATTGTGGTTATTTTGTTGAACTGTTTATGGGTTTTAATTCAAATTTCGATATTTTAATTAGGGTAAAGTTTATCAAATTTAATTTTTATTAAATTATTTTTATGAAGAAAGGAATTTTACAACATGAACATTAATTAAAATTTATTGATAATTTTTCATTCCAGACTGCCGCTGGGCTCAAACCCAGGCTTTACATGTTTCAATTGCAACCACTCAATCTTCTCAAAGGGTTTTGCCGCTTAATACTCACAGCCATCGACGATTTTTAAATTTTTTGTTTTTTAGAACTATTAAACAATATAATTTTATTGGTAGATAAAATAAAATAAAAAAATTTAACTGCTTTTAAAATAAAATAAATAAAAAAATTTGTTCCGTCAACGCACGTGGTATAGGTGGTAAAAGTTTCATAACACGTTGGGTACATGCAGAGAAAAAATATGCTTGAGCATGGTAACGGCAACTACACTATGTTTACTGTTACAATATATTGTTGTCGTACACAAAAAAATTTAATTTTTAATTAATATCAACAATATTATAGTTACTGTAAACATTTCAATGTTTATTGCAATTATAAATTTGAATATGGCTGACCTATAAACAATAATTTTTTTAACCAATAAATAACGATAACTTTGAAAAAATATTATTATATTACTCACAACTATTTCATGATATTTAACAAATAAAAAAGTAAGAAAGTATAGTCGGTCAAGCCCAACCATAAGATACCCCTACACCACAGTATTTAAAAACACATCATGCTTATGTGTCCGTATAAATATAGATTTATCTATGTTTATAAACTTCATTAAAATCGGTTTGAAAATTTGTGAGAGGCAGAAATTGCCCTCTACCCCCTAGTGGTCCTATTTTTGAGAAACTGTATAGCTTATGTGTCCATATATATATATATATATATATATATGTTTTAAATCAGTGTTCGAAAATAAACACTAAATATCGTTTTAATGTTCGGTTCGGTAGATTTGTGGAAAACACAAACGCTAATAGTGTTTGTGTAGAAAATCATTAAAAAAATAACGTTTCCCTGTTAAACATCTTTCGAACACAAAAATATTACTGTTTTTATCAAACTCAACAAAAGATGTGAACATTTAATTCCGTTCGGTTTTTTTGAAAATCCACAAACTTCAATGTGTTCAGTTCGGCTCGTTAATGTTCGTCCCTTTTGGCTGGTAAAAAACCCAAATTTTTTTTACAAAAACAAACATTATAGAACATTAATATATAATGTTTTTCTACAGTCTGACTACAATTTTTCTGTTTTTTAACGAAGAACCGAACATTATATAATGTGAAAAGTGATTTGCAGCAGTCCGCTGCCGGAGACTACCGGAAACATCCAAAAAATACTATTTTAGCAATTAATCAATTTTATTTACTTCTATCTGTGGAAAAAATCTTATTTTCAATAAACAACCGATAACATTGGTTTCTGTGACACCTAAAACCGACACTAATTTTAGTTCAAACCAAAAACCGACAACATTGGATTTCATGAAACCAACGTATTTTTTTGTCGGTTTCAAATCAAATATCCATAATATTGGTTTCTATGCACCCCTGATTGAACCAAAAATTGAAAGTTTTCTTAAAAACGACAAGAAAAATAAAACGATTTCTTGTATGTCAAAAGTTATTGCAACAGAAAATTAACTAAAGTAAGACCCTTTCACACTCGGCAAGTTACTTGGGCAAGTCTCTTGCGCAACTCTGGGTTTGTAGTCGTCAGCGGTAAGGTCGGGGTAAGGAAAAAAAGAATTTTGTACAGACTTTGTTATTGCCGGCAAGTAACTGCTGCATCACTGCATAAAAAACTTTTGACATATGAGAGTGATGCCAAGTTTCTTACAGGTGGTGCTTTTACGATCATTAAACTTTACTTCTGCGCAAGTGATACCCAACAACTGCATTAACAAACATACCCTTTATCAATAACTTTTTAGGTAAAAACTGCATCTAAGAAGTATTTGTATTATTAGAAATATATCTTTCACTTGATGTTTAAAAAATTCCGATTTATTAGCCCGTTAAGAGCCAATTTCGAAAATAAATATTTCTTGAAAGATTTTTCTACAAAACTTAAAATTTTGTCAATATGTATATATAATAACCAAGGCAAGTTTAAAATGGCACGAAAAATGGTTAAAAATGGCACAAAAAAGTATGAAGAATGGCACGAAAAATTGCATCAAATGGCAAAAATAAACATGTTGTTATTTAAGAAACAATTATTTTTTTAAGTTTTGATTGTAAGTACAATAGCACGTTTCTTCAAACTGTATAAAAATTGTTATCGCATAAAACAGTTCCATAAATGAAAAACACTCTTTCAACATCGCAAGATGTAACTAGAGCGTATTTGAACGCTAATAGTTCATATGGAGAAAGGTTGTCAATAAATTCATCCGTCTTACTTTAATTAAAACAAAATTCTGAAAAAATCGATTAAAACACTTTTTTAAAATTGAAATGCAAAGCCATATAGAGTGTTGCAGGAGTATTGAATAATTAACCAGAAATTGCGCGTAATTTACGGAATTTTGTACGTGATTGATGATTGAATGGCGGCTTTTACAGAATTTTAATTTTTTTAAACTAAGCGGTGTTTGCAAGTGGACTTCTCATTTTATTTATTTTAATTAATCTTGTAGTCCGGTATTACGATCTAAAACTTTTTTTAAGCTTTTCAACAAAATCCAACTTAAGTATTAATTCTGTTTTGTGTAAATTTTCCTGATGATGCTTACCTACGTAGGCGAAATATTGAAAAATAAATAAATAAACTTACAGATTATAACACAGACCTCGAGCCTGATTATTTACTTAATTTATTTAAAAGGTCGAAACAAAAACATGTTTAGTTAAACTTACGGATGGCGCGCCGTAAAAAATCAAAAATGGTTTTCAACAACATTAAACAGAAACACAAGAATATCAAATGACATATAATTTAAATCGTTTAAACAACAACAACTCAACATCAAATCAACAATTACTTTTCTTATAATGTGTAGAAATACAGGAATCACACCTAGTTTTATAAACGATGCACAGACAGGTATTTGGCCCTAAAAGTCGCTCAAAATTCATTTTTTTTTATATTAGCACTACACCCTTTTTACTGTTATTTTTTTAAAGTCCGGTAATCCCTCGAAACAATAGAACCAACATGGCGCAGTTCAAGCTTTCACCAGCTGCATAAAGTCAGTCGGAAGTTACCATTCGAAAAACGTGTTCGTATGATTTGTTCGATACGCTCAAAACTTTAGCGTCTTCAAATATTCATTTTATGGTGATAATTTAGATTTTCTGTTAGTTTCTATTATGGATTGTGTTCAATTGTGTTTAAATTTGGTAGTATTTTGTAGAATAGATCCTCCAGAAATTTAAAACACAAAACAGCCACCCCAATCCACCCCTAAATTTTTAGCGATTTTTTTAATACATGGACTTTGAAAACTGGGTTAATCAAGAATTTCAATAAAATTACATTTTTTTCGAGACCAACTGGGCTTATTGTTGGACATACCTAAGGCAACACTAATGATGGGAATACCGGTCGCCGCTATTTTGAAGAACACGAAAGATCAGCAGAGATATCTGGGATTGACAAAAATTTAATATACCGGTTAAAAATAATACTTGATGCCATGTGCTTTGGTTTTAAAATTAAGGATATGTACTAATGAATTGTATGGTTCCCTTTATCAATTTCACCCTGTGTCACCGACATTTCACAAGGTGTTGCGCCATGGAGCAGCCGTAAAATGGGAGGCGATTCTGCCAATCGGTCAACTCTTCCGTAATAAATATGTTCGCACATACTGGCTGGATTATTCTAGAAAATTTTCAAGAATAGAATGCAACCAAGATGTGCTAAACAGGTTGCTTTTGACATCAGGCCCTGTTCTGACAGGAATGAGGAAAAACAAATCGAAAAAGGAGATTGAAGTCTTAAATTTCCTAGAAGAAAACAGCATTTGCAACGTTTATATTGAAAATAAATACGATACTGTAAAAAATGATGAATAAATAAGATTTAATATAATGTTTTTTGCCTTTTTCTACACTGAAATTCCCTAACATACCTTTTAATCCAATAAAATACTAAGGGTATTCATTTCAGTTTTTTTATTTGTTGGAAAAATGGAAAAGTGGAAAAATGTAATTTTTGTTACAACAACCACAAGAAAAAAAATTCCACCAAAAGTTACATTTTTATCAGACTATAACCAAGTGTAAAAAAGTCAGGATAAAAAGTTGTAATTTTCCGCTTTAAACGTCAAACGAAATGATGTTGCCAGTGTTTAAAAATGCTTGACTATTTTTAATGCTTTTGTAATTGCTTAACTTAACTTAAGAAAAAGAACACAGTAAAAGCAAAAAGCAAAAGCAGAAAAAGTGAGAGTTAATAATGTATTTACTGTCACTATGTGTATGTTCTCAGCTTAAAGTTTAAACATTCAGTCAAGCAACCACTAAAAAAAATGCTGTTGCTGTAAGTAATATGTTTTTGTTTTTTTTTTTTATGTAGTTGCTTGGCTGGCTGTTTAACATTTTTTTGACTTGATCGCTGTTGCTTGCTGTTGCAGAAATTTGTTTTGAAAAAATCTTTGACGGTAAGAACTAAGAATTATGGCGCCGCGTGTAAATCGAAGAATAATTGAAAAATATTTTTATTTTGATAATGACCAAGCTATGTGTAAAATTTGCTCACATACATATGTTTAAAAGTGTAAGAGTTTTTAATCTAACATGTGAAGTTTTATTTATTTTCATATGTAGGTACCTACATAGGTACATATGTATTTTCGTATTTATTGAAAAAACATACCAAAAACATTAAAGAAATACATAGGTACCTACCTAAAAATATGGTTTTGCGTAACTCACTAAATAAAGGAACAAAAAAAACATCTAACGGTAATGATCTTTAAACATTCTTTCTGCAAAAATACTAAAATATTCAAAATATATGTATGAAGTGCCAGCCAGCAACAGCAAAGAAGTTAACTTGCTGACTTTAAGCGCATGAAAAGCCAAAAAAAAACTTAAACAAAATTTATTACTTACTTAAGTTGTTGTCTCGCTATGTGTATGCTGACTGATTAAGCAAAGAACATACACATAGCGAGACTAAAAAAATTATTTACTCTCTCTTTTTCTGCTTTTGCTTTTTTGCTTTTGCTTACTCTCTATCAAAGTAATAAAAGGCATTGAAAAATACAGTGTTTTAATTTGCAGCAAAAAATGTAAACAAAGCAAAAATTTCGGTGCTGTTGCTATTTTAAAGCAAGCAATTTAAACACTGGATGTTGCCATTCATAAAAAATTGCTAATTTTTAATACAAAGTACGAAAAATTGCATCTCTTTTTATAAACTCTTGAATTGTACAACTCTGATTTTAAAAATTTTTTTTTATAGTTACAACATTTCATAGATAACTTCTTTTTCATTTAATCTTTCAAAAAGAAAAAAAATTCATATTAAGTATGTGTTTAATGAAAAAAGTTATTAAAAAAGAATTAAAAAAAAGAAATGGGGTCAAAAAAATTGACAGAAGCTGAAGTTAAAAAAATACTCGACTTTTTGGCAGACAATCGCCATTTTGAGTAACTTTTTGTAGTCGAATATTATGATGAAAATAACACCAATCACTTCGTTTTAAATTTAATAATCAATTAATTCACTTTTAACACTTTTATTCGGCATCTTGGAAAATATCAATTACTTCCACGAATTATTTGACAGATTTTTTTGACAGTTTGTAAAAAAAACAAAAAACCCCGTTCACGTCAATAAGAGTGTAACTTTTCTTTTTTCCATTTTTCCAACCAAAAAAAAATTTAAATGAATACCCTTACTAATATAAAATTTTAAATGAAAAAAAAAATACTTTTGAGCGACTTTTAGGGCCAAATACCTGTCTGTGCGATGCAGCTTTTGCTCAAAGAATTTATGGACTGCCGAAAATACTTAAGGATGGAGTGCCACTTAGACCGATATGTCCCTCAATAAAATCTCCGGCTCATGAACTATGTAAGTTTTTAGCGAATATTTAAAAAAAGCTTACAGAGAATTCTGAATTTAAGGTTAACAAAAGTGCAATATGTGATGGCGAAAAACTTATATTCCGGTAGAGTATTCAATAGAAATTATTAATAATAAATGGGATGATAAAACACCACACACAAATATGGTAAAGCCCTTATGACACGACATTTTTAATGCATTGTTCAAGTTTTGGTGAACAGTGCATATATAAAGTAATAGAAAAATTAACCAAGTGCGAAGGGTTCAGCTGTATTAAGATAAATGGCAAGCTGTCAAACATTTTACTAAAGTTATCGATAAAAAATGAAGTTATGTCAAAAAAAAATGTAAAATTATTCAACTTAAAATTGACATTTCAAGCTTGAAATATTAAAAGTGTTGCTGAATCAGCGGTTTATGGGGGAATTCAGCGATTTACCGCTTTTTGTTTTTATGTTTCTCATAAACAAAAAGTTGGCAACATTTAATAAAACTAATAGAACAAGGATGGCTAAGTTGTTTCAATTGTACTATTTTGCTGATACTTTTTAAACTAAGATTTATAATACCTTTTTTTGGTGTTTTTTTAGAACATAAATAAAATTAATATCAACTAAAACAATCTTTTTGTACAATCAGGTACAATTTTTAAAGGTTAGTAGTACAATTTTAAAAATTCTCAACGCCATCCCTGAAACAAAACCATAACAAGAGAAAAAAAAAACTAAAAAACTTTGCTTACATTTTTTATAGTTTGCTCTTTCTAGCATTTACTTCTATCAATTCTGTATCAATTAATGAATAAAAAATGTAGTGCCATAAGGTTAAGCGATAGCACAGAGCATACAGAGACGCCACGAGACGGAAGATTTTGCGTTTTTTTCCGTCTCTTTCTTCTAAAGCTGCCCTTTTTGCATTTTTTGTTTTGATTACGCAGTTCGTGTTGATAGTAGCGGCCTGTTTTTACACATTGCCACTTCCCTACCAAAAAACATGTTCTTTCTCTTTCTTCGAAAGCTGCCCTCGCAAATGATTTGGACATTTTTCATACGTATTTTTTTTTCATCTCTGTATGCTTTGTGGCGATAGTAAGAGAAAATGACATTGTAGAAACACTTAACCAATTAAATAAATTTACAATCGAAGAAGAGAAGCACGGGCATTTGCCGGATTTGGATACTTTGGTTATTAGGAGAGGAAATCAGATAATAGTTGACTGGAATCAAAAACCAACTTCGTCGGGAAGAATTATTAATTAATTTTCGTGTTAAACAAAGAGTATTATAATGAATACTGCAGGTAATTTTATTAAGAGAGTGTTATCAATCAGTAAAAAACAATTCCATAAAGACAATTTACGTAAACTAAATAATATTTTAAGAAAAAACTCGTTCCCGAAACATATTATCATTTACCAGATGACTCTAATAAAATTAATCAATAACCTACGTACCAAAAATCTCGGAACGGATTAAAAACTCGGATATTTTTAACAAAGAAGTAGAACAAAAAGTAGAATTGACGGCATGGATAAATCAAATCTTATCTGCTAAATAAAATACATGGGGGACAACACTAACATGCAACCAAGTATATGTTGGGACTACAAAAGACAAGCTTACAACTAGATTAGCTGGACACAGTTCGGATATAAGATGTAGGGATGATTCATCAACACAAAAAACAGCACTTGCGGCACATTGTGCAATGATAGGACATACACCAGATTTTGGCAACGTACAAATTTTGCAACGAGGGAAATATATAAACGGAGATTTACATCAACAAAGTCGAACAAAAAGAGAGAATGAACTACCGAACCGATGTAGAAAACTTGTCAAAAAGTTATACTTACATAATAAATAAAACAAAGTAGATAATTTAGTGCAATTTTAAATGTTTAACTTTAAAGTTCTAATTTTTGATTATTGTTACTCATTATTTTGTAAGTCCGCCCCTCAAAGTTTGCCTTCAAGCCCATTTATTCAAATGTAAGTTGTTTGCATATGACTATCTCTTTAAGAATACATTTTACAAGAATATGATATACTTATGTATGGTAATATTTTAGTTCTTCTAGTCAATAACATTAGCCTCAAAGAAAGTATTTTGCTTAAATTTAAGTTTAAGAAAATAATGAAGAAAATAACCAACAAAATACCAAAAATTATATATACCAAAATAATAGTTATATAGAAATTATTTATTCTAAGCACGTATGGTAAGAGGTTATCGGGCTGTTTCAAAATAACAGGCAAGTAAATTTGTTGTAAAATATATATGAAAATCACATAAAAAAACTAAGTGCTTTTCATATAAATTTTACTACACAATCACTTGCCTGTCATTTGGAAACGGGACATATATCTATTAATTTATTTCATACATATGGGCAAATCCTGCGTGACGAACGCTACATACGCACGCGTTTTCTGATTGAAATATAAAAATTTGTTGGTCTTTCAAAATAGATAGCTTCAACTTATATATAGTATTTAGTCATATTAATATGTACTTACGAATGGCATAAATCATAGTTTCTTAGCAAGCATTTGTTGCAAAATAAATTTGTCTTATATTCCATTAAAAAAAAATTAATTTGAAAAATTTTTGGTTGGTGGACTGTTTCTGGGATTTGCCCATATACTACGTCTAGTTTAGAAAAATCAAAAATAAGAAAAACAAATTAATTTTGCTTTAAAAATATTTACCGTATTCACAAAACCCCTTGTATCGATTGTAAAATGTATTGTAGTACATAGTTCACTATTGGTATTTTATACAACATACAATAGATACAACGATACAAGCAGTTTTGTGAATACGGCAATTGAATACCAGTGGTTTATTTGAGAAAGATAACGGTAAGAATTGCTCTAATTTACCGCTTCTTTTACATAATGATAAAAAATTAAACTTGCAAAAGTGTGATTCAAAATATTAAAGAAATCTCCGATCGAATTTTACGTGAAATAATTTTATTTATATCCCAGCAAAAACTTGGTAATGACTTGCCATTACTGAACAACTTACTTTTCAATGACTACTTCATACCATCTGCATTACATAGAAGTAGTTTGGTAATGGCTGATATATAATCTGATACCTAAGTACTTGTGTATGAGTTGATTAACGAAATTTATAATTCATTCGTAATAAGGGTTTGTGCTTTGTTGTGATACAGACGCGTATTCTTAACCCCGCATACAATTTGAATTATTAATTACATTTGATTTTTTTAATATAACAATTTAGCGAATGGACGCATTTTTTAAATAAATTCTTAACATAAAAGTGAACAATTATCAAAAAAGAAAAGTTAATAAAAATAAAATAAAAATATATATGTATAAATGTACATACATATGTATGTATACATATACTGAAAAAAAACATTTAGTTTAAAATTCTTAATTTTGGTGTAAATACAATAAATAATAAAAAAAAAGCACAGCAAAACGGTGAAAAACAAAAACAACTTTTTGTATGAGTAGTCACAATGTAACAACAATAAAAATAGACGAAAGAAATGCATACGTTACAGTTAGTGCTAAAGAATGCAATACTGAAATAAACAAAACAAAACAAAACAATATTAACTACCTAACGGCTAAACCAATTGTTAGTCCTCAGTCTTTACAAAGACGGTTGATGCTGAAGAAGTATTAATCTCTCGCTAGTGCCTGCAAGTGTTGCTGCAACGGCAAAAACAATCTTAGTTACAAAAAATGATACCATGAATTCAAACACAGAAGACATGGAAAAATCTCAAGTAAAAAGTTGTCAAAAGCCTCAAGTACAAGTTGGTATGGACAGGTACATAACAGTGCTTAAACGGGGTCGCAGCCCTACCTCTGCAGCAGTTGCTTCGGCCTCAAAAGTACCATCTTTTGATAAAATAAATTCTCAAAATCGTTTTGCAATTCTGGAGGATGAATCCTCTGAAGCACCAAACGTCATAAAATCGTCCAAGCCTCCCCCGATATATCTTAGGGAGCAAAACTCAAATGAGCTCATAAAGAGTTTGATATCGGTGATAGGTGAAAACTCGTTTTACGTAGCTGCTATCAAGCGTGGTAGTATAAACGAGACAAAAATACAAGTCAATAATGAGAATGATTTTCGCAAAATTATAAACAAATTTGAAGCACTCAAAAAAAACTTTTATATATACCAACTGAAAAGCAGTAAAGGTCTCCAGGTAGTGATTAAGGGAATTGACTCATGTGTGGACCCAGAAGAGGTAAAAACATTCCTCGAAGAAAAAGGCTTCAAAATAAAACATGTAGTAAATATTAAAAATAGAGAAAAAATCCCCCAACCACTTTTTCGAGTGGAGTTTGAACCCGGCGACGTAAAGCTTAAAAAAAATGAAACGCACCCTATTTACAATTTGAAATATATTCTCTATAGAAGAGTAACTATAGAAGAGCCACACAAAAGAAATAGGCCCGTTCAATGTTTAAACTGTCAAGAATATGGTCATACTAAGACCTACTGCTATTTACCCCCTGTTTGCGTAGTATGTGGTGAATTACATGGTACAGATCTTTGCGATAAGTCTAAAACCGACCCCAACGTAAAAAAATGTAGCAACTGTGGCGGTAATCACACTGCCAATTATAGAGGATGCCCTGTATATACCATCTTCAAGCAGTCAGTTGGACCGAAAACTAATCCCCCTCAAATGCAGGTAACAAATCAAGTAAGCACTGGTGACATTCAGGCTCCGCAGCCTAGTAATAACAGAACCTCTTATGCTAACGTCGTAAAATCAAACCATGTGCCAATGCAAGGTGCTGCGCCAAGTAATGATGAAACTCCAGTTTCAAATTTAAGTCGTCTAGAACAAACCATGGAAACATTAGTGCAAACAGTTACTAATTTTACGAACACAATGGGTAATATGATGCAGGAAATTCTTAGAATGCAATCGATGTTATTGCAATCTGTACTTAACAAGCCATGAACTGTTTAAAAATCTGTTTTTGGAACGCAAACGGCATCCGCCAACATAAAAATGAATTAGAATACTTTCTTAAAAATAAACAAATTGATGTCATGATGGTTTCTGAAACTCATTTGACCTCAAGAAATACGTTTAAAATCAATGGTTATATACTATATGATACCAAGGACCCTCGAGATAGAGCTTGTGGAGGTTCTGCCATTTTGATAAAAAATCGAGTCAAACACTACCTAATGGGTGATCATCGTGAGGATTATCTCCAAGCAACGAACATTTGTGTTGAAGAGCTGAATCGTAGCATTGTAATCTCATCTTTATACTCTCCACCTAGATTTTCAATATCAGAAAGCCAATATTGTGAATATTATAAATCACTAGGACCCTGTTTCCTGGCCGCTGGCGATTATAACGCTAAACATACCTTCTGGGGGTCACGACTAATAACACCAAAGGGTCGTGTTTTGTTTAATACAATCTCTAAAATGAATTTAAATGTTGTCGCGAGCGGCCAACCAACATATTGGCCTGCTGATCCGCAAAAAATTCCAGATGTCATCGATTTTGGCGTGGTTAAAAACATCCCCACAGAAACGATTCACGTTGAAGCTTCCCAAGAATTATCTTCCGACCACACACCTACAATTGTTACTATAATGAACCCCAATAGAATTGTATCTCCGACTGGTTACCTAGCGACGTCAGCCACACAAATAAATTGGTTAAAATATAAAAAATATCTCAGTGCCCATTACACAGAAAATATTCCGCTCAGTACACCGGAGTATGTAGATCGTTCTATTGATAATTTTGACAGTTTTCTGAAACTAGCTGTTCAACATTCCAATATTGCCCCCAAAAAAACAAAAACTATTAAAATATATTCCACAGATGTCGAGCG
The DNA here is from genome assembly GCA_930367215.1 of Pollenia angustigena. Classification (NCBI taxonomy): domain Eukaryota; kingdom Metazoa; phylum Arthropoda; class Insecta; order Diptera; family Polleniidae; genus Pollenia; species Pollenia angustigena. The sequence continues at coordinate 80,848,010 of OV884058.1, read as the reverse complement.
TCTCTTGTCTGAAAAAAGGAGGGCACGAAGAGAGTGGCAATTGCACAGATCCCCTCAACTTAAGAACTTGCTAAAAGAGTGTACAAAAAGATTAAGAAAGTTATTGCAGACTCAGAAAACGGCTTCTCTGGAAAAATATCTTAAGGAACTTGATGCAACTCCACAATCGGACTACTCATTATGGCGTGCAGCTAGAAATCTCAAAAGGCCAGTTGTCTCTAAACCACCATTAAGAAACTTGAATGGAAGTTGGGCAAGAAATGATGTTGAAAAAGGAAATCTGTTTGTAAGTCACTTGAAAAACGTATTTACACCTAATATATCTCACAATATTGCGGTCGATTTACCACCTGTTGCTGCTAGAGCAGCTATTCCCCTAAGATTTGAGATAAGAGAAATCGAAAAGTTTATTTGTGAATTAAACACTAAGAAGGCACCTGGCATTGATAAGATCAGCAATAAAATGCTACTAGAGCTACCTCGCGTAGCAAAGAAAATTATTCTTTTTATTTTTAACGCTATTTTACGACTTGAATACTATCCTCAAAAATGGAAGGTTTCCTTAGTTAACATGATACCAAAGCCAGGCAAAGATCATACAAAAGTTGAGTCCTATAGGCCTATTAGCTTATTATCAAATATGTCAAAGCTGTTTGAGAAATTATTAGTTTCAAAATTAACACCAATTTTAAGTGAAAATAGATGTATTCCAAACCATCAATTCGGATTTAGAAGAAAACACAGCACAATTGAACAAACTCATCGAATAGTAAATGTCATAAGAAAAACATTTGAAGAAAAAAAATATTGCTCAGCACTCTTCATCGATGTTTCGCAAGCTTTTGACAAAGTCTGGCATGAAGGCTTATTACACAAATTGAAGCAAAATTTACCAGCAAACACACACAAACTGTTAGAAAGCTACTTAGTCGGTCGTCAATTTATTATTAAAGAAGGAAATTTCTTAAGTTCACCTCAGCCAATTGGCGCTGGAGTCCCACAGGGCAGCATCCTGGGCCCTCTATTATACTTAATTTATACTTCGGACATGCCAACAAACAACTACACCCAAACTTCAACATTTGCAGACGATACAGCTTTTCTAAGCGTCCACGAAAACCGTTATGAAGCATCTCGTTATCTACAACATCATATATTTCAACTAGAAATATGGCTAAGACAATGGAGGATAATGGTCAATGAGCAAAAATGCGTACATATAACATTCACCCTGCGCCGGGAATCTTGCCCCCCTATTACAATCAATAATCAAATTATTCCTCAACATTCGCATGTAAAATATCTCGGTATACATCTGGATCGGCGATTAACGTGGAAATGCCATATAGAGGCAAAATTAACTCAAATGAAACTAAAAGCCATCCAAATTCATTGGCTTATTGGAAGAAATTCTGTTCTTAGTCTCGATTGCAAGCTTCTACTTTACAACTCTATCTTAAAGCCTATCTGGTGCTACGGTATTCAACTATGGGGCACTGCCTCGGCCTCTAATATCGAAAAAATTCAAAGGCGCCAAAATAAACTTCTTCGAATAATCACAGCCGCCCCCTGGTATGTTAAAAACTCAAACATTCATAAGGATCTCAACGTGCCATTAGTAAAAACTATGATTACAAAATATGCAGTAAAATATTTAAAAAGACTTGAACAACACCCAAATCCTTTAGCTCGAAATATTTTAAATCATGGCGGTCACACTCGCTTAAGGAGAAGAGACACTGCAGCACTTACCCAACTAGATGAGCGATAAACACCTATATAAGTGAACAGAACCCGTGATGAAGTAAATTTTTGTCTGGCACTGGCAGGACATAAATAAAGTATTAGGATAAGATTTGATTAATTATTGTTAGTTCATATTAAATATATGAAGATTCAATAAATAAATAATGTATAAAAAAAAAAAAAAAAAAAAAAAAATTCGTAATAAAATGCATCTACGGTTGAAGTTTTTTCAAATCTAATACAAATTGATTTAAAATATTTGTTCTTACAATTTGTTTTTTTTTATTATAAATAAAAAACAATTTGTAATAAATTTGAATATGAAAAATTATGCTGTACTGAAATTTTATAGTCATGACATGTTAGTTGTAATTTTGGTGACATCGGAGTAATAAGTTATTAAAGTCCCTATTTGTAAGCGAATGTGGTAATGACTTATTTAACTCCCTATTTGTAAGCGAGGGTGGTAAGTAGTTGCCTCCAATAATTTAATCTCATATTTACGCTCTTAATTAAATAAAAACATTGTTTTTTTATACAAAAACTACACTGCCCCGGTAGACTAGCTGGTAGTGAGCTAGTCTATCAGCACCGAGGTTGCGCGATCGAATCCCGCCAGAGACAGAAAAAAATAAAAAAATAAAACAAAGTAAAATAAAATAAGAAAAAATAGAAAAAAACATAAAGTAAAGTAAAATAAAATAAAATAAGAAAAAATAGAAAAAAATAATTTAAAAAAAATAATAAAAACATTTTTTTTTTAAAGTCATGACATGTTAGTTGTAATTTTGGTGACATCGGAGTAATAACTTATTTAAGTCCCTATTTGTAAGCGAATGTGGTAATGACTTATTTAACTCCCTATTTGTAAGCGAGGGTGAAAGTACTTGCCTCCAATGACATCACCATGTTAAAATAATGGGTTAAAATGCCAATGTATAAGTAGTGAAGAGTCGTTATATTAGCTTTTTAACTCATTACTTTGCAATGTAAGTTTTTGCTGGGATATAGAACGTATATAAAATTTTTGGTATTTTGTTGGTTATTTTCTTCATTATTTTCTAAAATACAAATTTTAGCAAAAAACTTTCGTTGACTAGAAGAGCTAAAATATTGTGCTTTAATCGAAATTTTTTTTCTTTAAATTTCAAGAAATCAGAAAAAATAGTAGCTTTTTGAATCCTTTAACCAAAATCGTCTTAAAATTTGTGGAAAAACTCATAGTTTAATATTTATTTAAAATATTAAAGCCCAATGTGCAAAATTTATTGCATAGTAGACATAAAATGAAAAAATACAAAAAATTATTCTATTTGGACTAATATTGAAAAAGTTATGAGTATTTATTTGAACATAGTTTTCTTATAACGCATTTTTTCAATATTCGATATCTCTTATGGTAAAGCCGTCTTTTGCATTATTTTAATTCTTGTTCCGAACAAAATGAACTGAGATGCCACTTTTTTCAATTTGTAGTGTTATTACATTTTTCGTTTTGTGCTGAAGAACTAAATAAAAAAATTTAACAAAAAATAAAATTGTTGAATATGTATAGTAAAAATATGTTTTATGTGATAATAATCGTACAGCCTAAACGCCTGAAGCTAAAAACTTGAAATTTGGACCGAAAGTTGGTCTCTCCCCAAATCGATCAACTAAGACGGAATTTTTGGAAATTCTAATGTTTGGGGGGTAAAAAAGGATAAATTCGGTAACCTTATATCTCTAAAACGAACAGAGATACAATAAAAAATTAACACTTATCCATTTTGCCATTTTAAACGGATAAAACCTGTATTTTGGCACTTTTTTGTCACCCTATATATCTTTTAAACCATTAATATAGAAATAAAGGCTATATCACATTCGAAACTTATCTAAAAAATACAAATATAAGTTTGGTACTTTTTCGAAATTCGAACGTTTAAGGGGTAAAAATCGTAATTTGTTTGGTACTTCTTTTACAAAACAGTTTTCTCCATTCATTGGTATACACGTATTAAATTATGAGCTCCTACTACAATATTGAAATTTTTGGTACTTCAGTGGTGATAAAAAAGTACCTACAAGGGAACATACGGGAAATTAAATTTCTTTCCTTAGCTTGGACCTAGAAACATGAAATTTAACATTCAAGGTCCTGAGTGAAAATTGCAAGTATTTCATTGAACGTGTTAGGGTCCATACGGGGAAAATTTATAAACGATTCCACGTCATGAGGGTGCATCTTAGGAACAAGTGTGTGGAAAACCCCGTTATCTGTTGTACATTAGGGTGGTCGTTAACTGTATGGATCAAATTTTTTTTCTTTTTTTCCATGCTCTAACATCCCAATTCGGTGGGTATTGAAAAAAAAACAACTCCAAAAAATTTTTAGGATGATCGGCGAAGGCTAAGCCGTCCCTCAAGCGCGCCAAAGTTTGAGAAAAATCGTAAAGTCCGACTTGTATGACTTATATTTTGGAAAATATAAATTTAACATAAAAATCGTTTTCAAAGAAGTTGTTTTTAGTAAAGTTTCCAGCAACTTTTGCCTTAACAAGTTTTCTCTAAAACTCATATTGAACAAAACCTAATTAAAATAAAAAGTAAACAGCAGCATTGATGCGAATTTTTTCTTTAGAACTGTTTTTTCTTACACACGTCAATTCAGCTTTAATATATGTGTTTGTGTGCGCTTGCTTAAAAAAAAATAGTCAAACGCATATCATTTGTTTCTAACGTACCACGGTTGGTAAAGTTGGTGCAATTTTACTTTTTTGATACAATTCAAGTCCAAAAAGTACGGTGGTACCCTAGGGTGACCGTTAAAATCAAAAGTTGTATTTATTTAGGTCTCACTCGCCAATTTGGTGAGTATTGATAAAAAAACAACTCAACAATTTTAAGGATGATCGGCGAAGGCTAAGCCGTCCCTCAAGCCCACCAAAGTTGGAGACAAATTATAATTTTACATGAAATCTGACTTTTATGTTTAATAACTTAGAAAATATTGATTTTGTAGAAAATTTATTAACAAGTGTTTCCTTATCTCTTATTAAACAAAATAAACTTAAAATATCGAATAAGCCACTAAAAAATCTAATTTTTAATTCATTAAATAAACGCATTTTCTATGAATTAGTTTTGTTGAAAAACATTTTTATTATTTATTTAAACAAAAAAACCGACCAGCCGGGCACCTGGCGTTTTACCCTAATTCGGGTACGCTGAATTCAGTGGTGCTAACCGTTTTTTAGGTTAGCTCTTGTTTTCAAAATTTCAAAAACGGAGGAGGTTGCACAGCGTAACTTAAAAACGGCTAAGTTTATAAAATAAACTATAAAAAACGAAATTCCACAATAATATTACCTTTAACAATTTTTATAGGTTTTTCTAATATGCGTAGTCGTTTTAGAAACCAAATTTTTTTTGGCAATGGGGATAAAACAAATTATGTGAGGTTGGTCATACATTTGACCCAACTAAGGGCATTCTTGGCGCTGCAGTGGCCAAATTTAAGAATTATATTAAACCGGCATATTTGTATGGGAGCCCCCCTAAAGGGTGGAGATATAAGCAAGTACGTTTTAAGAAAATGTTAAGCACAAAAAACGAATGAAGGTCTGTCATATATTTAATCCCCCTTGGGGCGATTCCTTGGCAGTTCTGGGGCTTTTTCTTCAATATATTTCTAGTCTGTGTTGACAATTTTATATGAGAGCCCCCTTAAAGAATAAAGAAAGCGTGCAGGTATATTACAGGGATGATAAATGAGAAAACCAATATCGTACTTACGCACTTCTAAAATCGTGCTTTTTCGACCCCAATTGTAATAAATAATTGTTTTTTATAAAAGAAAAAGACTTTTGTTTCGGTTACACTTGAAACCATTGGTACATACGGTCTATTTCGTTCCTTTGTTTTTATAATATTTTGCCATGAAGGCTTATATGCTGCCACTGATACTTGATTTAGAATGTGGCATATGCAATCACAATAGCGAAGTTTAGTATTTGGTGCAAATGGTCTTGCAAAAAGCAAATGCAAAAAAACATAGCTGTTTTGTTGAATCCAACAATAAAATACACAGAGTTTCCTTAAGATTTCATAAAAACGCTACGAAATTTTGCATTTGCACTTTGGCAAAACCATTTGCACCAAACACTGAAATCCGTTTAGATTCATTGGACAGTCAATACCCAATAAAAATTTTTATCATTTTGCGAAGCACTAATGGTACATTTCAAAAAATAAGCGCACAATTATGCGCTAGACAATAAGACATACAGAAATGCAGTAAAGTAAGTGAAATAACTCTCAACAATTTTTATAAAAAAAAATAAAATTTCAAGTGCTACGGCATTCCCTTACTACGAAGCAGGTTTGTAAGGGAGAGTACTAAAAAATAACTGTAAAAAAACATTCAGTGTGTAAAGCTGATCGTTACATCCAACAATTTTTTTATGCGCTGAATAATGCGCTTTATGTGTCAAAAATGTATTGCTTCAAAGTGGGAACTCGCCATATAAAATTCATGTCTTCCGTAAGCGCAATGGTAAGCGAAACTCTTACATTTCTCCCTTACAAACCTGCTTCGCTCGAAGCACAATTTTTTATTGGGTATGAGTTGCCATTTTATATCAATTATAAATATTTAGGTTTGAAAAATTTGGAAATAGTACCAAATGAGTCACGGGGGTACAACCGTACTTTTTGGCTTTGAATTGTATCAAAAAAGTACAATTGCACCAACTTTATCAACCGTGGTACGTTAAAAGCAAATGATATGCGTTTGACTATTTTTTTTAAGCAAACGCACACAAATACTAAAGCTGAATTGACGTGAGTAAGAAAAAACAGTTCTAAAGAAAAAATTCGCATCAATGCTGCTGTTTACTTTTTATTTTAATTAGGTTTTGTTCAATATGAGTTTTAGAGAAAACTTGTTAAGACAAAAGTTGTTTGAAACTTTACTAAAAACAACTTCTTAGAAAACGATTTTTATGTAAAATTAATATTTTCCAAAATATAAGTCATACAAGTGGACTTTACGATTTTTCTCAAACTTTGGCGGGCTTGAGGGACGGCTTAGCCTTCGCCGATCATCCTTAAAATTGTTGAGTTGTTTTTTTATCAATACCCACCAAATTGGCGAGTGAGACCTAAATAAATCCAACTTTTGATTTTAACGGTCACCCTATTGTACATATATTAAAATATTGTTGGCGAGTTGATGAAAATAAGAGAGTTTATAAAAATTTGTTTACGATTTCAACCTGGGGTGCCATATGGTTTCGGTAAGATATCAGCATATTTTCAAAAACAAATCGGAAATTAAATTTAAGAAAATCGGCAAATTAAAATTACCATTTTAAACACAATAAAACATAAATGACAGAAAAAATCAATAAAAATAAACGATGATAAATAAATTTTAGCCAATTAAAAAAATATATGAATATTTTGTACTTAAGGGTAAATTGCAGGGATCGTTAGTAAGAGTTAACCTAAAATTTTAGCTTAAAAACTCTCCATATTTGAGCCAACGGAGACCTATTCTTTCATTTACCAATAGGTTCGTCCAAATTTTTCTCTGGTGATCTAGAAAAAATTATCTCAGCTCCACAGTTAAAAATAATTTTTCAACGAAAAACTAAAAGTTCGGATGAACTCTTAAAAAGAGAGTTTTATTTCGAAGTCATAAAATATAAAACTCACTAGGTTGTGTTTATTTAATCGATAAAATGTATTTTATGTTTAAAATAGCTTACATACATACAAAGATATATTCATATGTATACGTATGAACAAAAACAAAATTCTAAATGTAAAATTCAAAAAATTACTCATGAGTCTGGCAGACCTTGTTCAATGCATTTTGAATGAAAAAACATGTGTAACACAGGGGGTTAAGAACAATCTCATTTGTTTTTATTTTATTCTCTTTTGTGCTTTTCGTTTTCTTTTTACATTTTTAAGACGGAGATACATATTACAAAAATACAGCTGTTTACTATCGTTAAAAAAAAGTTTCAGAATCACACTATCGATACTGCAAGCGAATATATATCGTCGGTTGATTGTTTAATTGTCGTATGTCGTATCAACCGACGATATGTCGACAAATATAACGATTGTCGGTTCGTTAAAAGTTAGTGAATCGCTGAAATGAGTTTTATTTTTTGACGGCTGAATAAAATTCTCGTTTTAAGAGTTTTATTTCTCAACTGAGTTTTAATTTCTATTTTAATTTTGTATTTTGGTTTTTAAGTTCCTTTTTTTTAACTTTTTTTTATGAATTATTCACCCTTATTGTGTTTGGCGTATTTAAAATACGCCTACGACTGTTTGGTAATAGATTAAAGGAACAAAGTTCACGTTCTCTTTAATCTATTACCAAACTGTCGTAGGCGTATTTTAAATACGCCAAACACAATTAGGGTGATTTTGTTTTAACTAGAAGACCTAAGCAAAAATTAGTACAAAAAAGTTTTGCAATCTTACCTAAACTAATAATGGAATTAAATTTTTCCATCGATTTTGACAATTTTTTTTTATTGAGAGTTTTGTATTTAATTTTTTGAATTTTTCATTTTCGCTTTTCGACTTTTAAGATTTTGAGTTTTTAGGTTTTAATTTTTGAGTAGATTATGTATAAGAAAGTTTTGGAATTTGTTGGTTTTAGAAAATTTTTTAGAATATTTTGATAAAAATCTGAGTCGGTTAAACCCGACTTTATGATACCCTACACCACATTAGAACCTTTGTGCCAAATTTTATCAAATAATCTCTAAATTGCGACCTGTACTTTGCGCACAAGGTTTACATGGACAGCCAGCCAGCCGGACAAACATCGTTAATTCGACTCAGAAAGTGATTCTGAGCCAATCGGTATACGTAAAGGTGGGCTAAGGACCAATATTTTAAGGTGTTACAGACATCAGCACAAACTCATAGTACCCTCTCCACTATTGTGATGGTGGTATAAATATTGTATTGTTATGGTAAAAATATTTACCTTATTGATAAAATCGAATTAACGGTTGCTTAATGTAACCTATTTCTCAAATTACTTTTAACGATGTTTACTTTGCTAAACACTCTCTCTACTTCAGCACTAGACCAAGACGAATTTATAAAGGTGACCGCATCATGAGATAGAGTTATGCTAGCTATCTCTTTTTATTGAAAAATACTATGTATTTTGTTTTTGTAAAAAGTTAGAGTGAATGTCAAAAATATTTGTTGGGAATATAAAAAAAGGACATTTTTTGTTAATAAAATATACACAACTGCTTTAGAAAGTCCTCAATTGCAAATTAATTGTGGCTCCACTTATTCCTTACGCATTTTTAATTTCTTGTGTTTTTATTTTATATTCACTTTTTTTATTTTATAAAATTAAAATAAGTTTTTTTTGAACTATTTAAATTTTTATTGAATTTTAAATTTGAATTAATTTTTTCACAAAATGTAAACAAAGCTTGACATTCAGTATACACACAAAAAAAAAACAATAAACAGATGACTGGAAAATGTCACCTTTATGAATTCGCCTTGCATTAGACCATGGAAGTGAGAGCAACTTTATAGTCAATTATGAAATTTCTAAAACAATTTTGTTGCCACCTGCATCCCTTTATTGAAATACTTGCAACCAGAAAGAAACAGCGATGTTTGTGTTGATCGATTTTATAAATTTAATAGTGGAATACTGTTCCTTTATTTTGAAAGATGTTTCAGCGTCATAGTTTATAGCGATTTTCAACATTTGTAAAAGTTGTGATTTAAACTAAAGGCGTTTTAATTGTTCAAAATGTTTATTTTACTTTTATAAATTTTTATAGTAAAATAAAAATTATTCTTGTAAAAGAAAAACGGCAAAAAAATTTTATGGCTAAACAAGTTGAAAAATGGCTAAAAAAAATGGCTAAACGGGGTGAAAAATGGCTATTTCTAGCCACTTAATGGCTAAATTGGCAACACTGCTTATTTGAGACTCCAGGGCTATTATGGCCTCAGGAAAACAAATTATGTTATTTATCTTCAAAATTGCGACTTGAACTTTGCGCACAAAGTTCAAATGGACAGCCAGCCGGACGGGTAGGCATCTTTAGGTCGATTCCCCTTGTGATTTAAGCCCATCATTTGTAGTTGTATATTTTTCAAAATCTGTTTGTTGGGTAAGACACACAATACAAACACTGCATATATAAAATAAATATATGCACATATATAACCATTTTTTCCTTATGTAATTTAACACCGCTAACGATTCAGCAAGTTCCCATGAGAACACTTGCTAAGATGATTATAATTTCTCAAAATTTATCTCAGATATTTACCACAGCTTCACAGCCAACAATTTTTGCTCCCACGAAAACACCTGTTGCATTTGCATTGAAGTAGAAACAGCATTCTCAGAATTTACCTTTTTGCTTCCCATGACAATGTAACACATGCAAAAATTGTAATAAGAATAAAGAATAAGGTAGTCATAAGAAAACCGAAAAATATTAGACTTAAGAGAATTATTAAAATATTTAAATTAAGCAAGGTAGCAAGTAAGCAAAAGAAAATAAATAAAATCACTTCGGTCGCAGACTCGACACAAAAACATATTGTTTTTATTCTGTGCGGATTCATAATTTGTATAAGCGCTGAATTAATAACAGTAGCCTCTTTGTAGTGTAACAAGTTACCCAAAATTAATAATTTTTATAAAAAAACAAAAATTACCGTGTTGTAAATGTTTATCCAAAAATAGGCACTTTCATAATTTAAATAAATAATTAAAATATCGTCAAAATGCTTGTAAATCGGTAAATATGGCAGGCCTGATCACAACGCTTCTCGCTGGGTTTATTGTTTTACAAAAACAAAGTACACGTGTTCAGTTCTTTCAGAGTTAATTATTCAATGGTTTTTGTCTGCATGGCACTTGAACGAAGAAAACCCACCCAAATTTTTAAATGCATTAAAGAATTTTTAACATAAACCAAATGTATATGTATATCGTTACCGAAAATTCAAAAATGTTTGTCTTCAAAAAAAAAACAAGCTTATTTTCATGGCCAGTTTTGTTTTTTTTAACGCTCGAAACACATCATGTATTAGTGTGTCTTGTTCAAATCATTCTCCTTTATTTTATATCAATTCATTATCAGCCCAATTATGAATAACAATTCCCCGGGAATTTTTTTCCTTTTCCCTGCTCCCCTATTATAAATAAAATCTCCGCGGGTAAATTCTCTCTTTTCCCTTTTCCCTTATTCTAAACAGACTTCGAAAATGGGAAACTCTTCCCCGGGAAAAAGTGGGTATTACGAATGGCAATTAAAGGGAGAATGTCATGACAAATTTTGAAAATAGTTCTGCCAAAAAATTGCAATGGAGTTGTACTTTAAACTATTTTTTAAACTATTATTTTTATTTTGTTTAGTTTTTCCTTTTAGTTTATTAAGAATATTATAAGTGTTCTTTTTAATAAATTGATTTCTTCCCTTTTTTTAAATACATATACAAATCGTTACTAAAATATATAATTGAAGTACCTAAATAAACTATTTTTGTTTTTAAAGTTTTAAAAATATGTTTAAAGTTTTAAATTGTTGACCTTTAGTGTTGTTGTTTGTTAATTTTGTTCGGCATAACGTCATGAGTTAAAACAAATTTTTAAATAAAAAATATAAGCATATTTTGTTTTAAAAATTCATTTTATTTTATTCCCAATCTATATAAAAATACAAAAATCTATGTATTACAAAAATATCACAAAGCATTTCAAAACAAATACAATATAATTACATTTAAAAATAAATAAACGAAAACAAAAAATGTAAACAATAAATAAATTTACTCGAGCTGTTGTTCAACCGTAAGCTTTTGTCAACTAATGTTTTCCACATTCTATTTTGGTTGTTTTCTGTTTTTGTGTATCGTGTGTCTGTATGTGGGAGCTGAGATGTTTTCTGTATCTAGTTTGTAGTTTAATCCATAGTTAACCAAAACTCTCATTAAATGAAATGCGTCTGTATTGGATAACATAACATTGCCCAGCAAACACAAAACTAAGCATTGCAAATGTAATGAATTTTATGAATATTATTTTTAGATGAAAGTACAGATATTAATGATCTTTGTCAACTGGTTGTCTGTGTAAGATGCATTGATGAACATTTTAATGTTTTTGAATCAATGTTGACATTGGAAACCTTTCATGGGCATGTAACGGGAAAGCTTTTGATGGAAGTTGTAAATGATAAACTTTTTGCTATTGTTGATGGAAACAAAATTGTCGGTGTCTGCACAGACGGGGCAAGTGTAATGGTAGGAAAAAACACAGGTTTGATAGGTAATATAAAAAAAAGTGAAATGGCAATGCAAAACTTTCACTGCATTATCCATCAAGCGGCGCTTGCATCTAAATTTATTACTCAAGACTCTACTATGAAGACTGCAAAGCGCATTATAAATAAAATAAGAGGAGGACACAATGCCCTCACTCATCGAAAATTTGTAAAATTTTTAACATCTAAAAATGCAGCTTTCAAAGATCTTAAAATGTTCACTGAGGTACGTTGGCTCAGTCGTGGCGACTGTCATAACCGGCTATATAATTTAAAAGAGGAAGTCTTAGAGTTTTTAGAAAAAGAAAATATCGATGAGTCGTCAAAAAGTTTTTTAAAAGATACACAATTCATATCAGATCTAGCTTTTCTAGCTGATACAACTTCTTTGCTTAATAATTTCAAATTATAAATTAAGTTTTCCAAATTGAAGATTTTGTAACAATTTCTTATTAGCATAATATGTTTTAAATTTGAAGAACTTAATTTATTTCTCTGCTTGGAACAAATAAATTTTAAGTCGGAAAAAATTTGTTCGCAGCAATATGTAGAAGGAAAAAGCGATAACAATTTCAAAGCATTTCTTTTTAACTCTGGAAAATCTAAATCACTATAGCCGGTTAAGGCACTCGCCACGACTGAGCCAACGTACCTCAGTGAACATTTTAAGAACTTTGAAAGCTGCGTTTTTAGATGTTAAAAATTTTACAAATTTTCGATGAGTGAGGGCATTGTGTCCTCCTCTTATTTTATTTATAATGCGCTCTGCAGTCTTCATAGTAGAGTCTTGAGTAATAAATTTAGATGCAAGCGCCGCTTGATGGATAATGCAGTGAAAGTTTTGCATTGCCATTTCACTTTTTTTATATTACTTATCAAACTTGTGTTTTTTCCTACCATTACACTTGCCCCGTCTGTGCAGACACCGACAATTTTGTTTACATCAACAATAGCAAAAAGTTTATCACTTACAACTTCCATCAAAAGCTTTCCCGTTACATGCCCATGAAAGGTTTCCAATGTCAACATTGATTCAAAAACATTAAAATGTTCATCAATGCATCTTACACAGACAACCAGTTGACAAAGATCATTAATATCTGTACTTTCATCTAAACAAAACGAAAGAAATTTACAATTTATTAATTTTTCTTCAATAGAAGACTCCACCGAATTTCCTATTTGGGCAATACGCCTAGCCACAGTTTGGGGTGACAAGGGAATTGACTTTCTGAAATCTGTTTTATAATTTAACGTTTGAAAAGTTTTTTGTAAAATATTTCTTACTAGCATTCCATCAATAAACGGTCTGCCTTGCTGAGCGATTTCCAAGCTTATTTGGCTCGAAATCTCTATTTTTAATTTTTTATTTTGCAAAATTTCCTCACTTTGCTCTTCTTGCAGAACCCATTCTTTAATTTTTTGCATATAAAGGTTTTTTTGCTCAAGAAAAAACATTTTCTTTTTTTCCTCGTTTAATTTATTTATTTCTATGTGAAAAAGGTCAAAATGCCTTTTAATTGAAAATGTTTTCTTTGTTTTAAATGTGTGGTAACATAAAATGCATTGCATGTTACCAAAAGCATTTTTAAAGACAAAACAAAAATTTTTGTCTTCCATCATACTATTTTGTTTGCTGGTTTATATTGAAATAAAATCAAAGCTGAAAAAACAATAAAGCTGAAAAAAAACCGTAAGCATCCGCACATGTGTACTCATCAACCAGTGTTGAAAAATTCAGTACTTTGGTACTTTTTTCAGTACTTTTTCATATTAAAAATACCGCAGTACCCCCGCATTGTTTTCAGTACTTTTTTATCCTTTGAGCTTTTTAACTCTTAACTTCTTAACTGTGATATGATCATTTCAATAGCAGGCTTTGGTCATCATGTGTTTGTTGCAAAATTTATGTTGTTGTATTTTAAAAACAACTAACGACGTTAATATTAAAATGCAAAGCGTGGACGCCAGGATTCATATTTTGCTTTCCAGAATGGTATATTTGTTCTTACAAGTGGCAAGAAAATTTATTTCATTCCACAGTTTGCGAAACATTAAGAACTAAATTTTGTTTTGAAAATAAATCCTTAAAAGTAATAATCAGCTTCACTCCAGAAAATATTATTTTCCGAAAAACCAATAGCATAATATTGTTGTTATTAATGTTATTTACAAACGATAAAGAAAACTATAATAATAGCAATTCTCAATTCCGTGCTCTAGCGGATCTTTCAGAAATAAAGCGTTTCAGAACTAAATATGACATATTTAAATTTCTTGGAAAAATATAGCCATTATTATATATATATATTCCTCTAACTCCCACTGGAGCATAGGGCGCCAAAATAAGAAACAAAAATAATGTTTGTTGACATTTCACTTATTGCTTATGGTATTTTATCGATACCACATTTTCGAACATCAAAATTATGTAAAAAGCGATAGAAGAAATCGTTTACACGTAGAAACTGTTTCAAGTTTGATACAAACTAAAGAACTATTAACATCAACTGGTAGTTGCTGTTGTAGTTATAAAATTTCTTATGATCTCTTAAAGTAAATTTGCTTAATCTTATAAAAATATTGTATAACTGAAATATTGTTTACATGTGTACACCAAATATAAATAAATACTGTTTGCTATTAAATACTTAGATAAATGATTCCAATTCCAAAAAATGTTTTTTGCTCCTTTTATTTTCATAAATTATTAATTTTTTTAACAAAAAGTACCATTTGGTGGGAAAAATACTCTTTTAGTTGAAGTTCAGTACCATTTCAAAATTTCAATTTTGCAACACTGTCATCAACACTCAATCAACAAGTGAAATCAAACTGAAATAAAAGAGAACAAACATCGGTGTGAGTTGTTTTTATTGTTTTTGTAGCACTATTGTGCACAGAAAATGAAGATTTGGATAACACTGGTTTAATCTCTCATTTGTGTCTAAGTTAAGTATGTGTAGCATCTCCAAAGTAAATCTCCTAGCATAATTGTTCTCCTCTACTAATATTTTAACATCATCGAAGTTTGGTGTATGTCCAGTAATTGCACAGTGAGCCGCGAGTGCTGTTTTTTGCTCCAATGGTTTGTAAATTGCTTTTAAATCAGACCTATGTATGTGATGAGAGTCTGGTTTTTAGTTTCGTTCAAGGTAAATTTACACAAGGTAAACTCGTTGCTACAACAAGTACAACAAGACAAAAACAACACGCCAAATTGTTTTTGTATTTGGAACCATGGTGTCAAAAAAAAAACGCAACAATGTGCCTTTAAAATAAAAACACAAATTGAAAAAAAAAACAACACGTGCAGTTCAGAATAATAAGCTGAAACAATTTTTAATATATTGTGCATTCTCAAGCATAAAAATAAAGTATTATTGCAAAAAATAATGCATTTAAATGTATTTTGTTTGCTTAGTAATCACAAGAATTAAAATTTCACAAAAATAAAATGTTTTTCACAATTTTACACTTTTTTAATTCAAAATGGCGCGCACTAACCATAAGTATGTAAACAAACACAAGGAACCAACGGAACCAACATAAATAACTTTTGACACTAGGGTTCCAAATGGGGTAAACAGCTGACAAACATATGGGCCAACGAGTTTACCTTGTGTAAATATACCTTGGTTTCGTTTTAGTTGTGCCTACGTATGCCTTCTGACATATGTTGGTATTGTCACCCTTTCAATTGATTTTGTATACTACGCTTGGTTTTTCCTCAGTTTTCAATTTTGATTTAGTTTTGCTGAATAATTTATTAACAGTATTGTTACATTTAAAGGCCAACTGGAACTTGTCCTTATTATATATATTATAATTTTTCATTCTTTCAGAAAAGTTCGGTATATAACTGATTGATTTAAAGATTTTATCGTCCGATTCTTTAGTATTAGCCATGGGACGCTTATTTCTTACACGTTTTATCAAATCGTTAATCGTCTTTTTAGGGAAGTCATTCATTCTTAAAGTTTCCTTGATTTTATAAAAATTTTTCTTGTGAAACTGATTGTCACTTATATCTATAACCTTGTTGATGAAATTGGTTGCCGTATTTATAATAATTCGTTTTGGATGTTTCGAATAGAAATTTATTAATCTACCCGACGACGATAGTTTCTGGTACCAATCAAGTTTTAGCAGATTTCCTTGTCTTATTATTATTGAGTTCAAGTACGGTAGTTTACTGTCACATTCTTTCTCCATGGTAAATTGAATTTGTCTGAATTTGTTTTAAAAATATATTATTTTTATTTTGTTTATTTGTTAATAACAAAGTATACGAAAACGTTACGTTAAATAAAATTATTTCCAATATTATTTCTTATACATATTTTGGGCTGCAGACAAAAACTGTTGTGAGGCTTAGGACACCACATTATTCTCTTCTTTAGTAAAATTATCAAAACTGTCTATATCAGATGCAATAGTATTGCATTTAAAATAAATGTAGATATTGTGAAACGCACAACAAAGATTCTTTGGAGCGTAATGCAGCTCTCTAGCACCAAGAATGCATCTCCATCTATTTTTGAGGACACCATTGGTTCTTTCAATGACATTGCGGCACTTCGAATGAATTTCATTAAATTTCATTTCGGTCAACCCCTCTTCAGGAGTTCTATAAGGGGCCAGAAGCCACGGTTCCAGGGGTATCCTGCGTCGCCTATGTATAATAATATATTTATATACTTACAACGTTTGCGGCAACTCAAGGGGGTTTGCGTTATCACGAAACTCTCTTTCTGCTTCTTCAGCTACCATCCGAAATCTGCACTAAATATTTTCTTTTGTTTTTTATTAAAAATTATTTTATTTTTTTAAGTCATCACAACATATTTTTCACTTATTCGCTTGTTTTTTGCAAAATTTGTACAAGTTTTTAGTCAACACAACACAGCTGAAAGCAAAGCAGCTGACAGCGAAAATTCGAAATTCCCTTTCCCATAATACTATTCTCCCCGTCTGTTTAGAATTGGGGAATTTTATTCCCGGGAAAAACTAATTCCCCGGGAGCTCATTTCCCCGGGAGTATTTATAATTGGGCTGTATGTTTATAATTTATAGGGTGATTCATATACATTTAAAATATTAATACTTAACTAATCACTTCATCTCCCTCTTAGGAATATTTCATTTATTTCAAATACATATAGTATATAGTACTATATAGCATATCTAAGTTATTAATTATATAGTATTTTTTAATGCATTTTTTATATGTTCAATATATACATTGTTTTAGCTCGAGATCTCACGAAATAAGAGTTTCTTCTAAAACGTTTACCGTCTATTTGTACTATGTATGATCTAGGGGTTTTATGTTTATCTAAAATCGTTCTAGGTAGCCAATATCCACCTCCTTTAATCCATACCTTCTCCCCATTTTAAAAATCATTTTTAACTTTTCTCTATTTATCATGGTGTTTTTTTGTTAATATCGTTATTTTTTCTTAAAATGGGTAAACTTTTATCACAAGTGTTATCATTTTTATAAAACTTGTCTTTTCCTGGGATCAAAGTTCTTCTTTTACGGCTCACAATAAGCTCTGCTGGAGAGAGATCTGAGTTTTTAATTTAAATCTGACTCTAATACCGCTTTTCATAAAGTTGACTTTTCCTCAACACATTTAAGTATTAGTTTTTTTGCGAGCTGTACCTCGTTTCTGTATTTCTCGCTTCGTAAAATTTTCCGCATGAAACGTGTGAATTGCAACAAAAATAGTGTGAAATGAAACAAAAAATGGTTTTTCTCACGCAAGTGTTTCTGTATCTTTTCTTGGCGAGAATTATCTGTCATTTTAATAATTTTCCAGCAATTATTGGAAGGATGCGAGAAAAAGTGTTTCTATAACAATGTTTTGCGAAAAGTTTCTTTCAAGAACTGTCAAAATAAGTCGCATTTGAAATTGGTGGCGAGAAAAACAAAATGTAGATATTTTGAATTTAAAATATGTTTATATACTATTTTTTTTAAATAAATAAAAAAATAGAAGGAATATAAATGATGAATGCATAATTTATATGATGAAAATAAACAAAAAACCATTGTTATATTTGGTTATTTTAAATTTTTTTTAGCCTTTTCTTGTTTTGGTTTTAATCAGCGCTGCCAGATAAATTTGTGTCAAAATCGTCAATTTTCTGAGAAAAAATAATAAAAGATCCTCCTTTTTTGTTTTAAAAATCGTGTAATTTAAAATAAATTTTAAACAAATTTGTTTCGACTTTTATTAAAACATAATCAAACAAAAACAAAGTTAAAGTTCATGGGTATTTAATAATTTCTTTAAATTTATATTTCTTTTGTTAAGCTGAAGGATAATTTTTTATAAAACTACTTATTTTCTTTAATCCGATAACAATTAAAAATTTTTTTTCCCTGAAGAAGTCACACAAAGGCATGAGAAAATATCATGTTAAACAAAAAATAAAATAAATGGCCCATAACTATAGTCATAAACAAAGCATACTTTAAGAGTTATAAAGTACTTTTATTAAAAATATGCTTTTGATCTACTATAGACAAGCAAAAGCATACTTTACACGTTAAACCCGATGTTAATTTTAAAACCAGCTGAAGTTGTGTTTAACTCATTTAACAACAGCATCAGCTGTTTTTCGCCAAATAAAAAAGTACTTGCAAAAAGTTAAAAATGTTTATGTTATAAGATGTTGGCTGATATTTTGCAATTATTAATGATTTGCAGGAAAACTTTTATGGAAAGAAACACAAAATATATATGTATAGGCCCTAATTGTGTAAAACGCTAGGCCAAAATTTTGTTGTTGCTTTCTACATAAAATCATATTGCGTGTTTCAACCGTACAAGATATGCAGTGTTTTATTTATATTTTAATTTTCAATGTCGGCTGCTTAAAGTTGCCACTTGCTTATATTTTGTTGTATGTTGTATGTTGCTACATTTGAGGTGGCACCCAGTTAAAGTCGGTTCAATTTAAAACATACTTTAGTTTCGACTATAATAGCAAAATATTTAAAAGAATGTTTTTATTTTAAAGTTGTTTTTAAATAGAACCGACTTTAGCGTTTGACTATGATTGTGGGCCAATATTTTTACAAAAGCAAAAAGAAGCCAAGCTTAATAAAATAAACATACATCCTTATTTAAAATAGATAAATATAGATAAATAGATACATTTTTTAATTAAATCAGCTTTGTGAAAAACCTAGAATTCATAGTGACAACGTTGTTTTATATTTATATCGTATGTAGTCCGAAATAGTATATTATTGAAATTTAACTATATCGGTTTACAAATGGCTGAGATATAAATCTGTAATTTACCTATTCCTATAAATTTTGTTTTCTTTTTTTTTACCTGAAATAGACTTAGTAGAACAGCTGGTAGTTTTAGTTAAAAAAATCGGTTCATAAATGAACGGGTTACAGACAAACAACTTTTTTTCTTGAAGAAATAATAGTTTTGTCCCAAAAATGTCCATATAAGATAAGAATATCAAAAGGGTGTTTCCACAGAAATTGACCCCTTATAGCTCAAAAATTAAATTTTTATTTTGAATTAATTTTTCCGCTATTATACAAAATAAATGTATCGTGTCATATTCCTAAAGATTAACTTTAATTTTATTTATACTAACAAAAATATATTTTTTTTTGTCACCGATAATAAATGAATTCACACGTAAAAAATTTGTAATTTTTATAATGTATTATTTAAACAAATCATTTTAAAGAATTAAATCAGATATTTAATTTGACATATCCTGTGCAAAATTTTACAAAACATGATGTTTGTTTCAGAAATTTAAAAACAGCACATTTATAAAGTAACGGCCGTTACTTTGGATACACCCAAATATCAATCATATTTTGTTAATGTATATAAGAAGTATTAAATGTTCAAAATAAGCCAAATCGGTCCATTTCTTTCCCTCGAAATTTTGCTTTTGCCGATACATTTTTCAGGGAAGAGGCAAACAACTTCGAGGACAATTTTCATAAAAGGGATAAATAAAAAAATTTAAGCTGTCTTGTTTTTAAAGATATATTTTTTTACTAATAAACAAACATATTAAAATATTTAAAACTATCTTATTTCGAAGACTAAGGGGCAACGCCAACAATTTCATTGAAAGCAAAAAAAAAATCAAAAGTATTTTATAAATTTGTTGTTACTTTCTACAGAAATTCATTTTGTTTTTTCAATTTTCAACGCCACAAAATATGAAGTGTTTGAAATTGAAAAATTCAATATGAATTTCTATAGAAAGTAACAACAAAATTATAAAATATTTTTGATTTTGTTTTGGCTTTCGTTAATTTTGTTAGAAAAATCATTAAATCGTCACTTTGCTAATTTCGGAACAAAAAGTTGTCAAAATGACAATAACTCGTCAAATCTGGCAGCCCCGTTTTTATTATATTTATTTCTTTTGTTGACGTTTCGCTTTTATTTGACACTTAATTACTGGAAATATTCCAATATAAACAGAATTTGTTGTGTCTGTTTTGGCATTCAAATACAGAAACACTTTTATCTCATAAATCGAGAAACGATGGAATTTTTTGTTTCACACTTCATGTAAGAAATTTTACGATGCGAGAAATACAGAAACGAGGTACTGAACCGTTATCTCTGCAAAACCATTTGATTTTGGATAACGTGGACTAACAGTCACCACTTTTATGTCCAAAGACTGTGCCCAATTCCTTAACTCAAATGATCCAAATGGAACATTGTCCGCAACAATTTCCTTTGTATAACCGAAAATTGAAAAGGGTTTTAAAAGTTTTTCGCTCACGGAACTGGCAGTTTTCCTTACAAGGGGTATTATGTCCAAATATTTTGAAAAATAGTACTCTTTTCCTTGTACTTCCATTATGTTTGTAATTGTCTCAGTTGCTAAATTGCGGTGAACAAAAAAATAACAAAAATTACAACTGATCACAACCAGTTGTATTTATTACAACTCAACTGCATAAGAAAAATTAAAAATTATAAGAACCGAATCAATATACGTATGTTAAATAAAACCTATAATAAGGTTCTTCTACATAGGACTGTTAGAAATTTTGAAATTTTGCAGCCTACCCCATTGCACTCCCAAACGCTAAGAATTTCCAAGAATAAATGGCAACATCTGCAGGTCCTTAGATTTTTGAGTTAATATACTTATGGATGTATGTATTTCCTTCTTTATAAATTTAAATACATGTGACGGTTCATTTATACTTTTCCCTCGGTAAATCAACATAAATATTTTTCAATTGGTCTCATCACTGATATTAGTATGTTTTTTTTTCTTCTTCTCAACTCTTTCCTTATGAATGATTTTCTTATTTTGTCACTCATTAACTTTGGTTGTTTCAATTCCATTTGATTTCTTCAATGAAATAATTTGCTCAATGAGTGTAGTAGATGATCCGTTGTTTTACAAAAAATTTATGAATGGAATTTAGCAACCAGACTTTATGAATGAGAAAATAGGACAGGTGTAGACAGTAAGGGATTATTCTAGAAACTCTTTGCTTAAGGTAATGATAAAAAGTTAAAGAAATGACATTGTGAGTTTGACCGTCAAAAGATAAGGAAGTTTAAAGTAAAAAATAAGTCAAATTTAAGAAAATTTTACAAATTAATAAAAGAAAAGGAAAATTGAATTAAATTGCACGAGGTGTGATGATATAATAAATTTTTTCGATCCATCAACCACCAAAGTGACAATACGAGCCAGTTTGCCCACGTCTTGTGCATAATTTAGAAAAGAAGTAAATAATACCCCACATTTTGGAACAGCTACAAAAAGCGACACCAGGTTATTCTGAGAAATTGTACCCCATCAAGTATTTTAATATATACTTGCATCAGTTTAACCATAGTTAATTAAAATTCATTAATACTGTCCATTCGTTTGAGCAAATTAGTAAAAACTTGAAATTAAGGTCAAAATAAAATCATTTTAATAAAAAAATATAAAATTGACGTATAAATTATATATATGTATGTATATATATATTGCAAATATATATGTATACATATTGTATATACATATTGTTAGCATGCATACATACACATGTATGGATATCGAATAAATTAAAATTTAATAACTTTATACATTTAAAGTTTATTAAACTTTTGATTAATAATATAAAGCCTATTGAATATAAATTCTAAAAATTTTGTTAATAAAAAAAACAAAAAACCTTTAAAAATTACGTATAGAAAAAAAAAAGTAAATTTTGTTCCACGTGCAAATTATTTATTTTAATCAAAGTTAAAATTTCTAAATTTGTACATAATCGTTTGTTAATCTGTTAACATCCCTAGTTTGTATTTTTTGTAGTTTTTTTTGCATTTTCGTTATATGCTTATTTTGATTTTGCATTTCATTTAAGAATATTCTCTTATATGTCGTATTACTGAATATTTGTAATATTACTCTGCAAAAACAATTAACCACTACAACAAAATTGATATTTCGACAACAAAATGCACAGGCCTGAGCAACGTTGGATGAAATGATAGTGAGTACTAAAATAAGTTAAATTGTATACTAAAATATAATGTCAATTCTTAATTATTGAAAATTATTATAGATAAAATATTTAACAATAAATACAAATGAATAGTAAAATAAATTTTGTAATTTTTTTCAAGCAATAAATCATTAATATGACTATTGATTAAATTATTTGAAGTCAAGAAGCCAAACTAAGCTGTGTTGAATTATTTAAGGGGTTCTCTAATTAGTACGGTGATGCGAAAGAGAACAATAGTTGGTGAGGGTAGGGTCTGTTAAATCGAAAGGCCAAAGAATTGTGCAAGTGAATAGGTAAATCATTTTTTTTTGTATCCGAAAAAATCCTCAGTCCGTCTGCAAATTAAAACTATAAAACTTTGTTATTTTTAATGTTCAATATTTAGAAACACGTTCAGTTTTGTTTTGGTATAACTGGGATATGAATGTGACAAAGAACCCCACCCCATCCGGCGAATATAGCTCTAAAATGAACGTGTAGTCGCATCTTTCCTTGATAATTCCACCGAGTGAAACTCTAAGAAAAATTACGAAAAAAAATACCATTACATACAGTCGAACTTTCCTATAATGAATCTGTATAGGACCACAAAATTTCTTCATCATATAAAAAGTTTATAATACAAAAGAAATATTTTTTATTAGTTTATTTAAAATAATCTGTTTTTTTTTTTTGTTAGGATTGCATTCTTCCAAGTGGCCCTTCATCAATATCCTCAAAAATACAGTTATTCTTCATTTTTAGAATAATTGCCTTTTTTTAATTTTTTATAAAGTAGTGGAATATACATAGACTGTTAGCTATATTTTGTGTTAATGCTTTATTAAATTCTAATAATATTTTTCTTTGGAGAAGTACAACTTTATCCAACATTTACGTTTACTTAATACGGGAGCTGCTCCTAGTTGGACTACTGTTTTCTTCTTCTTATTATTGTTCAGAAATCACCTAATTAAAATTTGTTCATTGTAAAAAAAAATACATTTTAAGGAGATCAAATACTTTTAAATTATAAAATTATACATAATTGGTATGTCATAATATTTATAATAATATAAAATCTCCGCATTGTTAAATGCAGTTCTGCCTGCGCTGCATCAGAAAATCAAACTTATTTTACCATGTCGATGCAAACCTAATGATGCTACATATTAATCGTGTGATTATCATATATTTACATATTCTATTTGTTTCACTTATACTAATATACTTTCGTTGATGATACGTCTTTTAGTTTCTGAAAATTACAAATTAATATAAAGTAACACATACAACTTAAAAAATAATAGTATAAATTGTTTCTTCAAGAATATATCGGTTATCGCATTTTTAGCTGAAATATTAAAAATTGCTTATAAATCTTAAATAAATAACATTTTACAAAGTTTTTTGCTTTGCATGTAAACTTCCGTGTGAAACTTTTTTATTATTCATCTCAGACCCCATAAAGTATATATATTCCGGGTCCTTGAGTAATTCTAAGTGGATTAAGCCATGTCCGTCTGGCTTTCCGTCTGTCCATCTGTCCGTCTGTTGAAAACACGCTCACTTTCGAACAACTCAAAAGAAATAAAAAAACTTGGTGTCAAATTGTTTGGTTGAAATCCAGCAAAATCGGTTCGGTAGGATCAGAGCTGTGAATCAAAATGTGGAACCACCACCTAAAAAAAATTGATAATTTTGTTACAAAAAGTAACATAAATGGTGGAAAAATGCACAAATTCGTTTCATTCGACTGGAAATCACGCTGTAATATTTCGCGACGATCCGTTCATAATTTACCCTAGGCCCCATATAAGCCTTACTCCCGGAAAACAGTATAGTACGCCTAAAATCCTAATTAATATAGCTATCATTACAAATTTTGGCACGTCACAGTTTTATAGGACTAGAAACAAGACTGAACATTTTGTGAGATCGGTCTATTATTTACCATAGGCCTCATATAAATCCAACTACCGGAAAACAGTTTAGTACGCCTTAAATCATAATTAATAATGCTATCATAACAAAATTTGGTACATCACAGTTTTAAAGGACTAGAAATTAGACTATAAAATTTAGTGAAGATCGGTTAATTTACCGGTCTATAATAACCCTTAGATCCATTTAATGCAGCCTTCTGAAATTCACTGCAAACGCTAAAACCACAGATAGTGTCGATAGAGCTATCTATAGTTTAATACCGCTAATTATAGGTAACATTATAAAGTGTTTCATGTATTTACTGTAACATATTTTTCTCAGAAAAGAAATCACCATTAGATATATCTGCGCACTTTGCACAAAACTATTTATGACCAATTCAATTTAAATATCAATTCATATTTTAATAATAAGGGAAATCACGATGGGTAGTGCAAACGATGCAAAGCGTGCAAAACTACACACATTTGCACAACACAACAACAAAATGTACCACATATTTAATTTAATTCGTTTGCACTAAAAAAAACCATGAGCAAAATTAGTAGTGCATATTTGCTCAGTTGCAAGCAAATATTTACAATAACATTTGACATATTAAGCGCTATATTGTTTTCTAATGAAACTTATTTATTGAACATTTTTGTGGGTTTTAATATAAAATTGAGAATTAAATTTAAATAATAAAAAAAGAAAAACATTATTTTTATTTGCTTGTGTATATCGTGCCATAACCGCCAAAATAACGTTACCAACAAAAAACAAATTTTACAGGAGGTTTTTTTGTTGATTTTTTATTCACTTGGATGTTTTTTTTTATGAAATTGTTATTATAGTCTACAAATGATCTTATGCTAGTTTTAGATGAGTACTAACGTTAATTTTTAATTTAAAAAAGTGTTTTTGATCATATGTTTGTAACTAACGTTAGTTCGGCGGTCATTATTGTAACCAGCTAATAAAAAAATGTGCTACTTACGTTTTATTATTCTGAACTTAAAATTTTATTTTCAACGTAAAAATTTACTTTCTTGAATTTTTGTAATACATACATATATATACATATATAGAATGTATATTTACATACACATATCGCCACCTAAAATCCAAAAGGCCGTTACTGAAAAAAATTAATATCGACTTGTCAATTAAAATTAACTGCCTGTTTTTGGAAAACGTAAGCAAGTGAGTGAGTGAGAAGTTATATGGAAAACAAAAACAAATTTTCGTTTTATATTGTTATTTTCAATATAATTTCTCATTTACTCACTTGTTTACGTTTTCTAAAAACAGGCAGTAAGGTTTTGAATTTTTTGTTGGGTACGATTTTTGTATTTTAGGTGACGATATATGTATACTTATATACTTTTGCATGTTAAATGCTTATATAAGTATTTATATTTTAATAATTAAATAAATCATATATTATTTATCTTCCTCATTTGTTACGTTCAGAACATCTTTTATCGTATTGGAGTGTTTGAGCCAAAGGTATTCATTATGAAAAGTTGGTGAAATATTTTTTTTTCACACTTAGCTCTTATATCTTTGAATTTAAGTGACGAAATTTTTAATACCTGAGAATAAGCAAGAGAAGGTCACATTCAGACCGATATAAATTATTTGAGTTTCGATATTATCCATGTAGCCACATTTAATGTGCTGTTTCTAAATGACAGGCAAGTGATTGTGTAGTTAAATTTATATGAGAAGAACTGAGTTTTTTGAGTGATTTTCATATAAACTTTACAACACAGTCACTTGCAGAGAACCAAGACGATCGGCTTAAGCCGATCGGCGCGCCGCCGCCGCCGACTTACAAGGCTTAGACGGCTCAATTAAAGCCGCCGATGACAGCAGCTGCGCCGTGAAATGTCTTAATTTGTGCGACTAAGATCATTTTACAGATTTGCTTTTTAATGCATTAATTTCTTTGTCAAAAATGGTATGTTTTAGCATCAATGTGTAACATTCAAGTGCCGTTATATTTTCTTAAAATTTTTCAAAGCGTCATTGTACTTAACAACATGCAAAAATCTCTGCAAGAATATTTCACAAAAAATACAAGTGAACGACAACAAAATTATTCAGATTCTGAATCAGAATCTAACTCTGAGAGTGAAGTTTTTAATGTGGCAGAACAAAGTATAAAATATTACCAGCAGTTGTTCAATAAAAAACAAAAATTTAAAGAAGTGTCTCACATTAAGACACTGTATGGAAGTGCAGAGTGTTGGCAATATTTTGGTCACCTCTTTGTTTCAAACAAAATGGTTTTAGAAAAGTACAAGTTTTGCAGCTTGTGCTTTAAGTCGGATAGCACAATTTTGAAAGGGTAAGTAAAAAAATAAAAACGAGTGCATTAAAATAATTTACTGTCCATGTTATTGCTACAGATTTGGGTTAAGTACTTCCACAACTAATTATGCAAATCACCTTAAAGCTTGCCATAATATGGATGGGAAGAGCAAAAATTATAGAAAAGTTAATGATTTGACTGCTAGATGCCTGGCATCCACTACTAAAAATTCAAAATTCTCCCACGCGAGACGTTTGGCAGAAATGTGCTGTGTAGATTTGCAACCGTTCAACATTTGTCAAAGGGCTGGTTTTCAAAAATATATAAAACATATAGATGCGACAGTTACGTTTCCTTCAGCAACAACGGTGGCAAAAGGTGCTCTCAATGATGTATACGATGTATATCTTGAATCAGTGAAAAAAATTTTATCAAAAACCCCAAACGAAATAAGTTTGGTCCTAGATATGTGGACGGATAAATACAAAAAAATTTCTTACATTAATATAAAAATACATTTTTCTACCAATTTTGATTTAAAGTGCATCTCCCTTAAAACTGAACACTTCCCTCATCCACTCACTGGAAGAGCAGTTGGTGAAAAAGTTATGGAAACAATAATATTTTTCAAGTTACAAAATAAGTCCATTAAGGCCATTTCGGATGGAGGGTCCAACATTATATCTGCACTGAAGTTAAAAAATATCGAAAGATTACATTGCATGGCACACTCTCTTCATCGATTTATTTGCCACGACGTTTTAAACAATGCCTCATACGAAATTTTAAACAATATTATTTCAAAGCTAAAACAAATATTTCGAGCTATAACGTATAGAGGAGAAGAAATTTTACAATTTCAACAGCTCAAACAAAGTGAGAAAATTTATGATATTTTAATAAATATGGAAAATGTGTCAGCAAGTTTAGACAGCGAAGAAAATATTTTATTTGGAGACATAGAAGAAGAGTTGGAAGCAGTATTAAAAACTCCCCATTTACCCACCATAAAAAATTCGGTTGAAACAAGATGGAACTCGCTTTTTATAATGATTAAAAGTTTTACGGCTAATATTGATATAATTAATATGATACTTCTAAAAATTTAAAAAGAATACTTACTAATTCCGTCGATGGAAGAAGAGATTTTAAAAGAGTTTGCTGATTTTTTGGAGATATTTTCTGAAGCTACTAGATGTATGCAAGGTCAGAAATATGCCACTATATCTTGCGTTATATATTTTTACGAAAATATATATGCCAATTTAGTCGAAAAAGGTAACAATTCTTCTTTTGGCCAAATTATACATCTTTACGATTTTGCAAGGCAACATTTTTTTAAAAGATTTAAAATCTATAAAATTCACCTCGTAGCTGCATTAATGGACACATGCCAAAAAAATTGGTCAACTTTAAATAAATATATGTCAATAATACCAGAAAACCAAATCGTGCAAGACACCTTTGTATTGGAAGAGTACTTTGAGAACCATATAACAAAAGAAAAATTAATCCTTCAGGAGATAAGAAGCCATGGAATTGAGGAACTTTTTTTACCATCTGATGAACCCCAGTTAAAAAAAGAGGTAGGAGTTTTAAGTATTAAACTACAAAATCATATTAATATTTTGCAAACTCTATTTAAAGAAAATTTCCGAAACTAGAAAAAGAATGCTGGATTTTCTTTCCGAGTCTGAAGAATGCGCTGTTAGGGACCCAATTTCCCAAGAAATTCAAAAATATTTTGCCGTACCCAAGGTATATTTATAGCAGGTAGTCTCGGAAAGCCAGCTGGTTATTTTTTATTTGCTTGTTTTGCGATACAAACTGTCAAATGTCTTTTTTGTCTCTTTTCAGCCGCTTTGCTATTTGACAGTTCGTACCACAAAACAACAATAAAAAGCCCTGTTGTTTGTTTTATTGTACAATTGTTGTAATCTCGCGGCTACCTGCTATAAATATACCTTGGCCGTACCTGTTCATGAAACGGAGAGCCTTGACTGGTGGAAACGCAATCAGCAGGTACTATAAAATATTTATTCATATACATATATATTAATATTAACGGTCCATTTATTTAAAGGTTTTTCCCAGGATTGCAACATTAGCTGACATTTGTTTTGGTATTCCTGCCACATCAGCCTCTTCAGAAGTTGCTTTTTCAATGGCAGGGGCATGCATAACTCAAAAGAGAAGTCGTTTAAATCCGGCCACGGTAAAAAAAACAACTTTTTATTCATGATAATTTCGATATTGTTCATGAAAATCTGGGACCATAATCTTTTTGTTTTTTCGGTTAAAACTAAAAGTTAACAAATACTTATTCTATTAAAAATAATTACTATTTACATATGTATAACGTTGCTTAGTCTACGTTAAAACCATGGTATAATCATTATGTATGCTTATATATAAGAATAGTTTGGCTTATTTGACTAAAAAATACGTTAACAAAACTACACATAATAAAGCAATTTAATTAGAATTTTTGTAGTACCCATACAAAAAGTAAAATTATCAGCTTGTCTCTTAAACTTGCCTAATGATTGTAACATAGTTAAAACGATGCTAGTCTAATAAATCAATTTCTAACTTTTTTGAATGTACAATTGGTTAAATGCATCTTTCGTTTTCATGAATGCATACATACACATGCATGTGAATAAATGTATCTTTATTAAAAATAATTTTTACACAAATATTGATAACAATTTAATAACAAATTTTAATTTGCAATATTTTCAAATAAATTTTTCATGTTCATATAAATTTGATAGACTTTTATTTAGGACACAACACCGTTCAAACAAACAGAATTTTTTTTTAAATATTTTGATATTTTGACATTTCAAGCCGACATTTAAGCCGCCGCCAATTCATTGACGCAAACGCCGCCGCCGCCGATCAATTATACCCGCGCCGCCGCCGCCGGTCAAACACCCTCGGCTTGGTTCACTGGTCACTTGCCTGTTATTTAGAAACAGCAAGTAAGAGAATTTTTTTTTTTTTTTTTTTTTTTTTTTTTTTTCAAAAAAAGCAGAGCGCAGGGAAACAAATTTTAGTTTTAATTTCTTGGAAAAATACAATAAGGAAAATGTCTTCCAATTTAAAAAATCTGAACATTGAAATGAAAGACATTCGTATCCACAAAGGTTTGTTCTTGCACTGCGAATAACTGTTGGCCACTCACTAGGAGCCCATACTGTTTGATTACGAACGAATGATTCTATAGTACTGTGAACAGAATCCACAGGTTCCATAGTATGCCCAGGTAATAAATAAGTAATTTTTATGTTTTTAACGTGGGAACACGAATTAATCAAAAAATTAAATCATAGCCAGCATGGCTTGGTTGCAACTATTACAATATAAGCTTAATTCCCGAACTGTCTTCCTCTGATCTAAAAAAGGAAGACACCACACAACCACGTTTGCAATATTTTCCCTTTCTTTTGGTCTTTCTTAAATATATCTTAGCTTAGGTCTTTATTTTTTAAATGGAGTTTAAATTCATCTGTTTTCTCGTGACTGCTGCCTAAATTTTTCCATTCTTCACACATCTCATATTGTCTTTTTTTAGGTAAATGAAAACCTAAATTGAATTCATTATTGAAAATATTGCGAAAAACTCGAAGGGACAATAGACAATTTGTAAGATTCCTTTCATTCAAATATGCTACGTAAAGTTTGTATAAAAATTAAAAATTGCGAAACTCCGCTGGAAGATATAACTTCTGTACTTTTGTTTCGGCAATTATGCGATGGCACAGCTGGTAATTGCTCTATTTATTTCTTCAGTATTTCAAATTTCTCTTCTTCAGATTTATTATGCGGCGTACGACACTTTTTACCACCTCGTATGAGTTGATGGCAAGAGTTGTGTTCTTTTTTTTCTTATACCCCCTCGTGCCAACGCATATTTCATCTTCCACTGCATTATTATCAATATCTGAAGCACTATCGGTATCGCTGTAAGGAACAAGAGCCATTTTGAAAACCTATAACTAAATAAAAGCATCACTAACAAATTAAATTTATAAATCAAAACACACGGCAAAAGAAAATTTACGACATCATACTACACACTTTTCAAGGAAGCACGAGTAATTAAGGGAGAAAACAAAAAATTAATCACCTCTTCCAATAGCTGAACTCTAGATAAATTATCAGAACAGAAAATTTTAATTTAAATAAGTCTCAATTTACATTATACGATTTTTGTCGTTGCGATTATTGTCGTTTCTTCTTTGAAGTCGGTCTGATATTTACATTGTACGATTTTTGTCGTTAAAACTTTTTCTGTGCAACCGAACTTCAATACATTTTTCGTCAAATGAGAGCATAATGAGAGTACGAATGAGCGAACAAAATGAATCGAAGAGTACACTCGCTTGTGTACCCCTTTTAATTCCTCTCTCCCCTCTCGCCTATAAGGTAAGAATCGCAACGACAAAAATCGTATAATGTAAAAGCAGACTAAGAGAGAAACTACGAGTGATAAAAGTAATTTTTGTTTCTACGTTGATTGCACTGTTAGTCTGCTTTCATACGTTTCTTTTGATGCTCAACTCTTAAGTTTTTAGGTGAGAGAAGAAAGAAAAAAGGGGGTTAGTAAGGAGATTCTTGTACTCGGTCAGTACGCTTTGCGTTTTTTCGTTGGTATATGCACAACGATGGCTGCATGTATTTTCTTTTTCTCTTTGATTCGCTGTTAAT
Organism: Pollenia angustigena; assembly: GCA_930367215.1. Taxonomy (NCBI): domain Eukaryota; kingdom Metazoa; phylum Arthropoda; class Insecta; order Diptera; family Polleniidae; genus Pollenia; species Pollenia angustigena. Next base: position 80,816,457 of record OV884058.1, on the reverse strand, counting down.
AAAATTGTTGTTGTTTTGAACCGAACAAATTTGAAACCGATTTCTGCGTGTGATTATATTGGCATCTTTAAAAGGGAATTAAAAGGAATTTGAGCATCAAAAAATTAAACGTGTAAATTCAGACTAACTTGTAATTTTTTTATTTTAAGCTTTTTATTTTTCAAATTATATGGCAGCTCTCTCGTTGCTTTTATGTTACTTAGCTAAATTTGCGATAACTAATTTAGGCGTATGTGGGTTACATCAAAATTACAGGACTCGTATTTCTCTCAATATTTGGATTATCAATACTATATTTTACAGGACAACGTGTTGTGACTTACAGAACAATTGTGCATCAAAAACTCAATTTTGGAAAATATGTTGGTTACGTTATTTTGGCAGTTACGGCACGATATGTAATTGTAAACAAATGCAGAGTTATTACAGTGCAGCCAGAAGTTTATTGTGTTTCCAGAATAAATTTTTAGAAAAATATGTAGCACATTTGCAAGAAAATAAAAGTGGCATGCCCACGATCAATCATATTATGCACTGCAAATTTGCACAATGACCATCGAGATTACCCTTATAGTTTTTTTATAAAATTTTAGTTTTGTTTGTCATTAAAAGCGAATTTTAAACATAAAATGATATCTTTAAATCAAAAGGTTTTGTTGTGTTGTTGTGTTTTTTTTATTATCTGAGAATAAAAGCTGGACAGGACATGGATGATGTTAATATGCATCATAATCAAAAAAAATTTAGTTACGTGGTTTTGAATTTCAGCTGACGAGATACTAAATTTACAAATGTTATCCGACACTCTCTGCACAGCTGGTACATCCTCTACTAATCGAGACCTGAGAGAATTAATCGTTCCCGTGAAAAAGGGTGACCTCAAATATTTTAATAACTGGCGTGGTATATAGTATGTATGTATTGCCAGTCGTAGAAAATATAGTGGCAAAGATAATCAGGGGTGTGCTGGAAATCGAAAACGTAAAACGCAAGAATTTGGAAGTTATTTTTTATAAACTTTAAACCTTATTCTTATAATTTTTGTTATAAAATCCTGTTTAATAGGGAAATATTTGTCATAAAATTCTTTTATTACAGAAATTTTATTTAAAAACAACTTTTAAAATTCTTTCGTTTTACGTTTGCGATTTCCAGCACACCCCTGAATATTAAACCGTATAAAGGAACATTTAGAGCAGATCGTCATCTCATGTCCAGCCGACTTTTACAGTGGTTTCTTGTGCGCTGATCACACCAACTCTGCGCATTATTATTAAACGTTGCGTTGAGTTCACTTCCAAACAAAATTTGCTATTTATAGATTATAGAAAAGCGTCCGATTCCATAAATCGAGAATGTATCTGATTAGCGTTGCAAAGAAGGCATATACCTGAAAGATTATATCACTAATTAAGGAGAATTAAAACCATGAAAGGTGCTTTGTCCTTCACAAGAGAAAGATGTCAGACACACTTACAGTGGAGTGCCCCAGGGATGCATATTGTCGCCTATTCTATTCCTTGTCATGGAAGATGCTCTCAGGAATATCCAAAATAAAAGGCAAGGAATACAGTGGAAAATTAACAACACATTCCTTAATTATATAAGTTAACACATTAAATATTTTCACATTAATTTCTGTGTAGTGTACCTCATAAGTTGCCACCGCATACCCTTAGACCACTCTGATAATTACATATGCCAACTAAAACAGAGTAGGGTATTTTACTAGATCAAATAACGGCAAACTGACTGACAACAAATATAAAAACAAAACTGATCAATCTAAATTGAGTGAAGAATGTAATTGAGTGCATTCTAAACTCAAAACATTCTGATTGGGCAAGAACAATTGCAGGGAGTAAATCAATAATACTTAAATGATTAATACTGACATTTTCATAATACCGACAGAGAAAAACATAGCTCTGTCGATAATTAGGATAAGTTAGAACGGCTAAGCCAAAATCTAAAACATAGTATATAAGCACTTGTAAATTTAAATAAAATCAGACTTGAAAAATAACAATTAAAAATTTGGCAATTACTTGCCTTGTGTTTTAATTTGAGAGGCTCAATCTTTCCGGCAGTTCTTTTGAACGCCCATTCACTGGCTGAAACCCTGACAGCTGCTTAATAACCAAGGGTTATAGGGAAAACAAATATTAATCCTCCACACGGCGATTCTGCCTTTGCTAACATTAATCCTGCCAGATTAAAACCTCCACATGGCGATCCTGCGAACCACGAACCGCTCCCGACAAATCCTTGCGGACCAATAAACTTTGTAGATTTGAATTAATTTTCCTGCTAGATTAGGACCACCCATTCAAAAAAAAATATATACAAAGTAAATGTCCTCAGAAATCGACGAAATTATTGCACGTTGGTCGGCATATCTTGTAGCCAGAAAGGAAGAGGGATACGAACCCGAGCCGACAAACTATTCAGCACCACGCTATGAGCCACTTCCAGTAAAAGCGGGTCCAAAGGCGATCACATTGGAAGAGTATAAGCAGCGACAAATAAAGAAAACATCAGTACAGACAATTAAGACCCAGAAGAAAAAGAGAGCTGGTAAGCAGTACCAGATAAGAAAGAAGCTAGCGATATTATACAGGGATCTGAATCTAGCAACGGAGAAAAAACTACAGAAAGAAATAAAATTACAAATCAAAACGCTCCAGAAGGAGAAAACAATTAAGTAAAAAATATTTTGTAAATTAATTGAAAAATATAATAATTTGAATGGATATAAGTTTTTGGGTAAAAATTTTTGAAATAATGGGTAAACCACAAAGCAAAGTGGAAATACAAGAAACAGTAGTTAATAACGGAAATTTAGAAAACAATAACAAACCAATGTTCCCAGAATACATAATAATATTAGGTATAGTACTTATCGTTTTATATGTAGCATATAAGGTGAATCAGTATTTTAAAAGATATGTCTTAAAATATAACAATAGAGCAAATAATGCTATTACTGATGTATAAATTCAACAAAAAAAAAAATAAATAAAAATAATAAAAACCAATTCATAAAAATAATAAAAGTTAAGAATAAAATAAATTTAATAGCAGTAAGATTTTTTTTAACAAAATAAAATGAAATAAAATATATAATTACTGTATGGTAATGGAGGAGAGCCTCAAAAAACTAACAGATATATTGAAAAATTTAAAGAAAATACAATTAACCTTAGGTTAGAAGAAATAAAAACCATAACAAGAGAGTTTGAGATAGCACAAGTTGAAGAGAAAGATGAAAGAAAAGTATCAGCAATTAAATTAGAATTTAGCAACATCATAGGAAAAATTAAAGAATATTTAGTTCAGAATATTACTGAGGAAGAAAACAAAGACATCAAAATGGCAGCTTTCAATTTAGAAACAGTTTCTAAAGCACATCCACTCTTTGCTGGAAACCATGAAGAACTAGAAAGTTTCTTAATAACAACAGAACTCATTGAGAAAACTCTTGCTGAAACTGCAAAACAAGATTTCTTACAATATGTATACCACGCCAAATTGACTTCAGGGGTAAGAACTGCAATAGGTAATTACGCAAAACCTGACAATTTCATTACATTAAAGACATTATTAAAACAAAGGTACAAGAGTACAAAAACCATTCCGGAACTACAGGCAAAGTTAGGCAATATTTACCAAGGGAAAATGTTAGTTAATGCATTTAAGGAAAGAATCATGACTACAATAGACAATCTGAACAAGTTAGGTATAGAAGAACTAGGTAATGACGCTACAGAGGCAGAAAAAAATGTTATAATAAAATTAAATTCAAAACTTGCTCTAGATTCATTTAAACGAGGAATTAACGACAATTTAAAGACGGCAATTTTTGCAGCTCGTCCAAAGACATTACAAGACGCAGTAGAACTTGCACTAGAGTTAGAAAATGAGAATAAATTAAACAATAATTCTGTAATGCACATTCAAAGGCAACAGCATAGTAACAATAATACCAGGCACTAGAATGGCAATTTCCGCGAAAATAACAATTTTATCAATAACAAAAACAATAATTTTCCTAATAGAAATAATGACAACAACAATTTTAACAATAACAGAAATAATAATTTTCCTAACAGAAATAATAATTATAACAACAATGCAAATTTCAACCGAAGCAATAGCTACAATAGAAATGACAGCTTCAACAACAATAATTCAGCTAGAAACAACAATTATAATAATAATACACATAGAATCAACAACGGAAACTACAGAAATAACAACAATTTACAAAGAAGTAACAACAATAACAATAGAAGCAATAATTTCAGAAACAGTAATAACAATGATAACAACAACAATACCAATAGAAGGTATATACGTATGGTACAAGACGAGGGAAACGAGGAAGGCTCGGAATACATGGATATTCCGGACAGCCAAAATTAAGAATATACAAAGTTTCTAATAATAATACAAATTTCATAATCGCTAAATACAAAAATGAACAACTAACATTTCTTGTCGACACAGGAGCCGACATATCACTATGTCGCACTAGAACAAATTTTGATGATGAACCATTAAATGTAGAGAACAGATGTAAATTAACAGGCATCACTAAAGAAGAAATAAATTCATTAGGGCCAAGTGAACTTGAACTATCACTAGCAGACCAAACATGCAGATTCAAATTTCATCTAGTAGATGACAACTTCCCAATAGAAACAGACGGAATAATAGGAAGAGACTTCTTAAGAGAATACTTATGCAAAATAGACTACGAGACATTCACAATTTCTTTGTTTACAAACAACGAAACTATAGTTCTGCCAATGCAAACAAAAGCATTTGACACATTAAAAATTACGATACCACCTCGGACAGAAATTATACAACCATTAAAATTAAACCTTAGTGAAGATTGCGTAATACTTAAGGATAGATTACACTATTATACTTTGTATTAATACATGTCAAAAACTGAAGTAATATGACAAAGTGTGATAGTGTGAATGCAATGTGTCACGAAAATGACAAGTATTAAGAAAAAAGTTTGACATCCCATACGACTTCATCGATTTTTGAAAAATTTCTAAACAATAATACTTTTCATTGGATCAGGGTTGAATTTTTTTTCATGTGTGAGTGTTTATACTTTGTGTGATGGTGTGAACACAAACTGTCATGTTACATTAGATTTTTTGACAGTCGCAACAAAACTCATTAGATTTCTATCTCACAAAGTATTATGGAATACGTAAGACTTGTGAGATAGTGTAATCTAGGCTTTAATAATGAATTAAAAAGCGTTTTTTTTTCGAGGTAATTCAATAGCACCAAAAAACGGAATGACACACATAAAAATTTTAAATACAACAAATGAAACAGCAATTTTACAGGGCATTAAACTGCATACTGACCCACTTAAAAACTACGACATATTAGGTTACACAAATGTAAACAATGACGAACGTTTTGAACAAATTCTAAATGACTTGCAATTAAATAACACTGATGAATATGCAAAATCAGAATTAATAAACATATTCAAAAGATATCAAAATGTATTTCATTTAGAAAACGAAAAATTAACTGTAAACAATTTTTATAAACAAAACATTACAACTTCAGATAACACTCCGGTGTACATAAAAAACTACAGACTACCCCACTCTCACACGGACATAATAAATGAACAAGTACATAAAATGTTACATGATGATATAATAGAACCCTCAATTAGCCCCTACAATGCTCCACTTCTTTTAGTACCTAAAAAGAATACGGAAGACAAACGAAAATGGAGACTTGTAGTAGATTTTAGAAAGTTAAATGACAAAATAGTTAATGACAAATTTCCACTAACTAGATTAGAGGATATTTTGGATAAACTAGGAAGAGCTAAATGGTTTTCGACTCTTGATATGACTAGTTCATTTCACCAAATTCAACTGGACAAAGACTCAAGACCACTCACAGCTTTCTCTACACAACAGGGACACTACCAATTTAAAAGACTACCATTTGGACTTAAAATTTCATCAAACAGTTTTCAGAGAATGCTTACAATAGCACTTTCAGGTTTAGATTCAGAAGCTTTTCTTTATGTCGATGACATAATTGTCTATGGATGTAGTTTGAATCACCACAACCAAAACCTAATCAAGGTACTGGACAGATTAGATAAATACAATTTAAAACTAAATCCAAAGAAATGTTGTTTTTTAAGACCAGAAGTAGTATACCTAGGACACTTAATAACAAAGGACGGTGTAAAAACAGATCCAGCTAAATACGAAGTCGTAAAAAATTAGCCAATAGCTAAAAACGCAGACGAAGTTAGACGTTTCGTTGCATTCTGCAACTACTATAGAAAATTCATACCGAATTTTGCGGACATTGCAATACAGTTAAACATGTTACTAAGAAAAACAGTAAAATTTTTATGGACAGATGAATGCTAAATTGCTTTTGATACGCTGAAAGAAAAATTAATGAACCCACCAATTTTGCAGTATCCAAATTTTGACAAACCTTTTATTTTGACGACTGACGCCTCCAATTACGCACTAGGAGCAGTCCTGTCACAAGGTGATATTGGCAAAGACTTACCAATTTCCTACGCCAGCAAATCCTTTCAAAAGCATGATATGAACAAACCTATAATTGAAAAAGAATTGCTCGCAATTCACTGGGGAATAAATTTTTTCAAACCATATTTATACGGTCGAAAATTCGTAGTAGTAACCGACCATAGACCATTGATATCACTATTCTCACATAAAAATCCATCGTCAAAAATGACAAGAATAAGACTAGATTTATGCGATTACGACTTTACGATAAATTATAAGAAAGGAAAAATGAACACTAATGCGGACGCATTATCAAGAATTGAATTAAACTCAGACGTACTAAAACAAATGATACCGTTAGAAAATGATGAAAATGAAATGAAAGTATTAATAACAACAAGGGCGATGAAAAGGAAAGATGAAAATACAAGTTTGTGCTTTGTTGTGATACAAACGTGTATTTTTAGCCCCGCATACGATTTGAACTATTAATTAATCACATTTGATTTTGTAATACATAAATATAAGCAGCGAATGGACGCTTAAAAAAAAAATAATATATTTTGTTATTTAAATTACTTAACATAATAGTGAACAATTTAAAACGATAAAATTAAATAAAATAAAACAGTAAAAATATATATGTATGTACGTATGAATGTTCATACATGTGTATACATATTCTGAACAAAACATTTAAATTCTGGTTTTTTCTTTTGTTGTTGTAAAATACAATAAATAATAAAAATATTAAAGCAAAGCAAAACGGTGAAAAACAAAAACAACTCTTTGCATGAGTACAAACAGTGAAACAACACTAAGACAAAATGAAAGAAACGTTTACGTTTTAGTTAATGCAAATGAAAATAATGCAGAAATAAATAAAACAAAACAAAACAATATTAACTACCTAACGGCTAAGACAATTACTCGAACACGTTCCCTCTCACCCTCGGTATTTACACAAACGGTGGATAGTAACTCATTAAAAAAACTACAAGATTTAGTGACAAGTGTTGCCAGGCCAGCAAGTGTTGCCGTGACGTCAAAAACAAATTTAGTGGGAAATGATACCATGAACTCAAACACAAATGCAATGGAAAACCCCCCTGTAAAAAGTTGTCAAAAGCCTACAGTACAAGTTGGTATGGACAGGTACATAACAGTGCTTAAACGGGGACGCAGCCCTACCTCTGCAGCAGTTGCTTCGGCCTCAAAAGTACCATCTTTTGATAAAATAAATACTAAAAATCGTTTTGCAATTCTGGAGGATGAATCCTCTGAAGCACCAAACGTCATTAAACCATCCAAGCCTCCCCCGAAATATCTAAGGGAGCAAAATTCAAATGAGCTCATAAAGAGTTTGATATCGGTGATAGGTGAAAATTCGTTTTACGTAGCGGCTATAAAGCGTGGAAGTATAAACGAGACAAAAATACAAGTCAATAATGAGAATGATTTTCGCAAAATAGTAAACAACTTCGAAACGCTTAAAAAAAACTTTTATACCTACCAACTGAAAAGCAGTAAAGGTCTACAGGTAGTGATTAAAGGTATTGACTCATGTGTGGACCCAGAAGAGGTTAAAACATTCCTAGAAGAAAAAGGCTTCAAGGTAAAACATGTAGTAAATATTAAAAATAGAGAAAAAATTCCCCAACCACTTTTTCGAGTGGAGTTTGAACCCGGCGACGTAAAACTTAAAAAAAAAACGAAACACATCCTATTTACAATTTAAAATATATTCTCTACAGAAGAATAACTATAGAAGAGCCGCACAAAAAAAATGGACCTGTTCAGTGCTTAAACTGCCAAGAATTTGGCCATACCAAGGCATACTGCTACTTACCCCCTGTCTGCGTAGTATGTGGTGAACTACACGGTACAGTTTCTTGCGATAAGTCTAAAACCGACCCCAACGTAAAAAAATGTAGCAACTGTGGCGGTAATCACACTGCCAATTATAGAGGATGCCCAGTATATAATATTGTCAAGCAGACGGTTGGACCGAAAACAAATACCCCTCAAATGCAGGTTGCAAATCAGGTAAACACAAATGCAATTCAAGCCCCCCAGCCTAGTAATAACAGAACCTCTTACGCTAACGTCCTAAAATCAAACCATCAGCCAATGCAAGGTGCCTCGCCAAGTAATGATGAAACTCCGGTTTTTAATTTAAGTCGTTTAGAAATAACCATGGAAACATTAGTGCAAACAGTAAATAATTTTACGAACACAATGGGTAATATGATGCAGGAAATGCTTAGAATGCAATCGATGTTATTGCAAGCTGTACTTAACAAACCATGAACTGTTTAAAAATTTGTTTTTGGAACGCAAACGGCATCCGCCAACATAAAAATGAATTAGAATACTTTCTTAAAAATAAACAAATTGATGTCATGATGATTTCTGAAACTCATTTGACCTCAAGAAATACGTTTAAATCGAGATAGAGCTTGTGGAGGTTCTGCCATCTTAATAAAAACTCGAGTCAAACACTACATTATGTGTGATCACCGTGAAGACTATCTGCAAGCAACGACTATTTGTGTTGAGGAGCTAAATCGAAACATAGTAATTTCTTCTTTATACTCTCCACCTAGATTTTCCATATCAGAAGGCCAATATTATAAATATTATAAATCATTAGGACCCTGTTTTCTGGCCGCTGGCGATTATAACGCTAAACATACCTTCTGGGGGTCACGACTTATAACACCAAAAGGTCGTGTTTTGTTTAACACAATCTCTAAAATGGGTTTAAATGTGGTCGCGAGCGGGCAACCAACATATTGGCCCACTGATCACCAAAAAATTCCAGATGTTATCGACTTTGGCGTGGTTAAAAACATCCCCACAGAAACGATTCATGTTGAAGCTTCCTTAGAATTATCATCCGACCACACACCTACAATTGTTACTATATCGAACCCAAATAGAATTGTATTTCCGTCAGGTTACTTAGCGACGCCAGCCACACAAATAAATTGGTTAAAATATAAAAAATTTCTCAGTGCCCATTGCACAGAAAATATTCCGCTTAGTACACCGGATAATGTGGATCTCTCTCTTGTTAACTTTGACAGTTATCTTAAACTAGCTGTTCAACACTCCAGCGTTACCCCCAAAAAAATTAAAAATAATAAAATATCTTCTTCAGATGTCGAGCGGCTCTTGACTGAAAAAAGGAGAGTTCGAAGAGAGTGGCAACTTTACAGATCCCCGCAACTTAAGATTTTATTAAAAGAATGCACAAAAAGGCTAAGAAAGTTGCTACAGAATCAGAAAACGGCTTCTCTAGAAAAATATCTTAAGGAACTTGATGCAACTCCACAATCTGACTACTCATTATGGCGTGCAGCTAGAAATCTAAAAAGGCCAGTTATATCTAAGCCACCATTAAGAAACTTGAATGGTAGTTGGGCAAGAAATGAGAATGAAAAAGGAAACCTGTTTGTAAATCATTTGAAAAACGTATTTACACCAAATATATCTCACAATATTGCGGTCGAGTTACCACCTGTTGATGCTAGAGCAGCTATTCCCCTCAGATTTGAGATAAGAGAAATCGAAAAGGCTATTTGTGACTTAAACACTAAGAAGGCACCTGGTATTGATAAAATCAGTAATAAAATGCTTTTGGAGCTACCTCGCATAGCAAAGAAAATTATTCTTTTTATTTTTAATGCTATTTTACGCCTTGAATACTATCCTGAAAAATGGAAGGTTTCCTTAGTTACCATGATACCGAAGCCAGGTAAAGATCATACAAAAGTTGAGTCTTATAGACCTATTAGCTTATTATCAAATATGTCAAAGCTGTTTGAGAAATTATTAGTTTCAAAATTAACACCAATTTTAAGTGAAAATAGATGTATTCCAAACCATCAGTTCGGATTTAGAAGAAAACACAGCACAATCGAGCAGACTCATCGAATAGTAAATGTCATAAGAAAAGCATTTGAAGAAAAGAAATATTGCTCAGCACTCTTCATCGATGTTTCGCAAGCTTTTGACAAAGTCTGGCATGAAGGCTTATTACACAAATTGAAGCAAAATTTACCAGCAAACACACACAAGCTGCTAGAAAGCTACTTAGTCGGTCGTCAATTTATTATTAAAGAAGGAAATTTCTTAAGTTCACCTCAGCCCATTGCCGCTGGAGTCCCACAAGGCAGCATCCTGGGCCCCCTATTATACTTAATTTATACTTCGGACATGCCAACAAGCAACTACACACAAACTTCAACATTTGCAGACGATACAGCTTTTCTAAGCGTCCACGAAAATCGTTATGAAGCATCGCGTTACTTACAGCATCATATATTTCAACTAGAAATATGGTTAAGACAATGGAGGATAATGGTCAATGAGCAAAAATGTGTACATATAACATTCACTTTGCGCCGGGAATCTTGCCCCCCTATTACAACCAATAATCAAATAATTCCTCAACATTCGCATGTTAAATATCTCGGTATACATCTGGATCGGCGATTAACGTGGAAATGCCATATAGAGGCAAAATTAACTCAAATTAAACTAAAAGCCATTCAAATTCATTGGCTTATTGGAAGAAATTCTGTCCTTAGTCTCGATTGCAAGCTTCTACTTTACAACTCTATCTTAAAGCCTATCTGGTGCTACGGTATTCAACTATGGGGCACTGCCTCGGCCTCTAATATCGACAAAATTCAAAGGCGCCAAAATAAACTTCTTCGAATAATCACAGCCGCTCCCTGGTATGTTAAAAACTCAAACATTCATTAGGATCTCAATGTGCCATTAGTGAAATCTATGATTACAAAATATGCAATAAAATATTTAAAAAGGCTTGAACAACACCCAAATCCACTAGCTCGAAATATTTTAAATCATGGCGGCCACACTCGCTTAAGAAGAAGAGACACTGCAGCACTTACCCAATTAGATGAGCGATAAACACCTATAAAAGTGAACATAACCCGTGATGAAGAAAATTTTGTCTGGCACTGGCGGGAGATAAAATAACGTATTAGGTTAAGATTTGATTAATTATTGTTAGTTCATATTTAATATATGAAGATTCAATAAAAAATAATAACAAAAAAAAAAAAAAAAAAAAAAAAATATAGAGGCAAATAAGAATAAAGAAATATATATGGATGAAGAACGCGCGAATGGAAGTAATAGAGAAAAATGCATCTCTCAGGAGTCTGATCAACTTCTAATATGGGAATGCACATCCGTAAATGACATCAAGAATATGAAGAAATTACAGTTTAATGAAGTTAAAAATATAGAAGAAATTGAAATAAGAATTGAAAATAACATTGTGCACATAGGACGTGATGATAATTCATCGAAACAAGATTCGATTATGAAGAAATCACGTACCCAAACAGATAATTATATGAATAACGGATGTAACGATAATTCATCGAAACCAGATTCGATTATGAAGAAGTTACATGCCAAAAATATACAAAATGAAAGTAATATGCATGCAAGATTCAGCGACAACTCAGCGAAACTAGATTCGATTCTGAGGAAACTGATATCTAAGATGAGAAAAGAAAATATAAAGGAATTAGCGCTAGAAAAGAATGATAAAATATTTAAAATGTATACAATGAAAGATTTAAAAGAAACATATGCAAAGATAAAAATAAACAATAAAAGTCCTCAACTAAAAATATTAATTTACAATGCCCCAACAAGAATAACATAAAATATTTTCACATCAAATTCTGTTTTGCTGCATACGTCTAATATTTCAACATCAACATTATGAACAATTCCGTCTTGTCCGTCTTGCTGACGTTGCACACGCGCCACCAAATAATTCTTCAACTCGTGGGAAAACGCTGAGACAACAATTTCAGTGCATAGAAAAATAAGTTACGTTTAAGAAAAACAATTTTGTAATTTTTAGTCTTTAGTTGATAATTAATAAATAATAAACAATAAAATTTTTTTTTAACAATTAATAAAATATAAAATTAACTGGCGCCCGAGCAGGGACCCAGTATCGGTAAAGTGAAAAGTGTTTCAATATAAAAAGTAAAGCTTAGTAAAGTCTAGGAAAAGTGCTAATTAATAAAATATCAAATATTAAAAAGTGAAATAATTCAGACAACTAAAAAGTTTGAAAAATTGAACATTTAACTTTACGGACTCCAAAAATAAATAAAGGGATTAGCAGTGCGACCGTTCCAGAGTACCAGGAGAGAAAAGGATACAACGATCCACCCACCTACCTACAAAATTAAAGGAGTTTAGCGATGCTGGGTGTTACTTTTAGTTTAATGTAAGTTATTAGATAAGATAATTGAAAATAAAATAAAATAATTGAAAATAATATTGAGATACAAAAGTGAAAAATACGAAAGAAAATTTACAGTTTAAAATAAAAGAAAGTTGAAGAAAATTTACAGTTCAAACTAAAAGAAAGTTTAATGCTCGTTTTAAATAAAATAAAATAAGTTTTAAGTTAAAATTAAAATCAAAATAAAATAATTGAAAGTAATATTGAGATACAAAATAAAAAAATTACGAAAAAATTTTTACAGTTTAAAATAAAAAAGAGAAAATTTTATAGCAAATCATTTTTAAATGTCAAGAACAATTAAAAAAAAAAAAAATAACGTTTATAAAATAATATTGAGAATAAAATAGCTTAAGAAATAAGCTGCAGCTACTGCGGCAAGGAATCAGGACACAATTACTATAAATTGTGCTGATTTAGGAAAAATTATTTCGGCTAAGGTTCAGGAAATTTTAAACCCTTTTAAAGAATTTGAGGCAGGAGATAACAATGATAATTTCCCAGGGGGATCCATTCGTGATGTAGATAAGATTCCCGATATAGTTAATTCCCTTAGAGAATTTAATGATAAAAGTGGCGACTTCAATTCATGGCGAAAGTCCGTGGATCGCATATTCGAAATATTTAAGTCCATAGAAGGTAGTTCAAAACATTATGCAATATTACATACAGTTAGACATAAGATTACCGGTGAAGCAGATACTGCTCTGGAATCTTATAGAACCCCATTTAATTGGAATAAGATTAAAAAGGTGTTGATGATGCATTATGCAGACAAGAGGGATATTGGGACATTAGAATACCAGATGTCCACCCTGCTCCAAAAAAACATGGCAATAACCGAATTCTACAAAAAGGTCTATGAATACATGTCATTGCTTCTAGACAAAGTATCGTGTTTGGATATTTCAGAGGAAGCGAAAGGTGCCATGATAAATTCCTATCGAGGAAAAGCTCTCGATGCATTCGTAAGAGGCCTTAACGGCGACTTACCCAGGCTTTTAAGCATTAGGGAACCAACTTCACTACCACAGGCACTCAATTTGTGTCAGAAACTGGACAATATGCATTTCAGAGCAAATTATGCTCATAATCATTCGCGTGGCAACATACATAAACCACCACCAGTAATGCAGCAGCCACGTCATTTTTCAAGGCCAGTATTTTATCCAGAATTGGCTCACATGCCACCCCATTTTAAACAATATCCACCCAAGCCACACTTTCAAAATATACCACGACCGTTTGCCCCACACCAGTTTAGCCAAGCAAATCAAAGACCAAATTTTACAGGGTTTAATAATAGGCAAAATTTTCCACCGAAACCCCCTCAACCTATGGAAGTCGATCAATCAATAAGTTCAAAGAACGCGAATTATCAAAATTTCCAAAGAAATTATCAATTTGCCCAGAAACGCCCACACGAAACCTCTGGTGGTATTCCTCCTAAGTTGCAACGAAATTATTTCATGAACACCAATAATGATGCTCAATATGATGGTCAATATTATGACCAATACGAAAATTATAATTCTTGTTATCCACTTGATAACATAGATCAGATATAACAAAACCATTTCATGAATTTTAACAAAGATTACCAAAATGATGCCCAGTTCTATGATAGAGATAATTATTATGACCCCTGTTATCCACTTGATAACCCAGAAAAAGTAAAAGATACGAATCCTGTCTCTAACGACGGAAATGAAATAGACAGCGTTTATTTTTTAGACTAGTCCCGTCTTCACTCCCATACTTCGAACTTAAAAAGGATGAGGACACCTAGAATTAATTGATTGATTTAATTGATACCGGATCAAATAAAAATTATATCCAGTCCACTCGAATTCGTAATCCTATTTTAAATGATAAACCATTCCATAAGTACAGTTGCCGGAACAATAGAAATAACACATCATACATTCGTAAACATTTTCGGTCCAGATATACCAAAGCTAAAACTTTATATCCTGCCAACCTTGGAAACATTCCATGGAATAATTGGAAATGACACATTGAGAGATATCAAGGCGATTATTCATACTGATAAAAATTTTATGACTATAAACAACGCTATAAGAGTCCCTTTGAAACAAAAAACATCTCAATCGGTCAACAATATTGAGTTGAGACTATCCCACCTTACAGAATTGCAAAAGAATAAACTTTATGAGATTGTTAAAGAATGTTCTAACGTGTTTACAGACCCAAATGAAAGGTTAACCTACACCACCAACATTAAAGGTGAAATACGCACAGTTACAGATAACCCAATTTATTCAAGGCCTTATCCATGCCCTATGGCTCTGAAGTCAGAGGTCGAAAAACAGATTGAAGAATTGCTAGCCAATAATATAATCAGACCGTCCAAATCACCATACAATGCCCCCGTATGGATCGTAGAAAAAAAATTGGACGCCTCAGGTGAAAAGAAGTACAGAATGGTAATTGATTACAGGAAATTGAATTCTGTGACCATTCCGTTCAGATATCCTATACCTGAGATTAATGAGGTTCTTGCGAATCTTGGAAAAAATAGGTATTTTACTATCATTGACCTTAAAAGTGGTTTCCACCAGATACGATTAAAAGAGAAAGATGTTGAGAAAACTGCCTTCTCAATTAATAATGGCAAATATGAATTTTTGAGACTCCCTTTCGGACTCAAAAATGCACCTTCAATATTTCAGGCTGCACTCGACGACATTCTCCGACCACACATAGGGAAAAGATGCTACGTCTACATAGACGACATCATTATATTTGGGAAAAATGAAGAACATTTCCAAAATTTAAGAGCAATTCTAAAAACACTGTCAGAAGCAAATATGAAAGTACAACTCGACAAGTGTGAATTTATGCAAAGTGAGGTTGAGTTTCTAGGATTTATAATTAGTATAGAAGGAAACAAAACTAACCCAGACAAAGTAAAGGCTATAGCAAAAATATCAGTTCCAAAAAGTTTGAAAGAACTCCGCTCCTTTCTTGGTATGGCAGGCTATTATAGACGGTTCATTAGAGATTACGCGAAAATAGCAAAACCATTAACATCCATGCTCAGAGGAGATGCTGGCAATGTGGGTAAAAATGCATCAAAAAACAAGGCTATCTCACTTGATCAGGAGGCGATAGAAGCATTTGAGAAAATAAAAAACATCCTGATCTCAGACGATGTGATACTTTCTCATCCGGATTTTGAGGTCGAATTCGAACTCACTACGGATGCTTCAAACCATGCCATAGGTGCAGTCCTCTCCCAAAATAAAAAACCCATTACATTCATTTCAAGAACATTGTCACGAACAGAAGAAGCCTATGCCACAAACGAAAAGGAAATGTTGGCAATAATCTGGGCGCTAACCTCCCTACGCAATTATCTATATGGCTCGAAAAAGGTAAAAATAACCACTGACATTTGCATTAAGCCATAAGAACCACAATAACAAAATGAAAAGGTGGAAAGCCATACTTGAGGAGTATAACTACGAATTAAATTATCAGCCAGGTAAAACAAATGTTGTAGCCGACGCTCTTTCAAGAATGACTACGCAAATTAATAATTTAACAGGAACTGTTCATAGTGATGAAAGTTCCAGCGAGGATCTTGTGCCTTGCGTAGAAAGCCCAATCAATGTTTTCAAGAATCAAATATTTTTAAAGATTTTTTTAAATATTTTCACATCAAATTCTGTTTTGCTGCATACGTCTAATATTTCAACATCAACATTATGAACAATTCCGTCTTGTCCGTCTTGCTGACGTTGCACACGCGCCACCAAATAATTCTTCAACTCGTGGGAAAACGCTGAGACAACAATTTCAGTGCATAGAAAAATAAGTTACGTTTAAGAAAAACAATTTTGTAATTTTTAGCCTTTAGCTGATAATTAATAAATAAAGAGCTTAAGCTCCCATAAAAAATAAAAAATAAAATTTTTTTTTTAACAATTAATAAAATATAAAATTAACTTATAGCATATGCTGACGAGATATGTTTGCTTTCCTACAAGCTTTGTTATCTATACAAAACAACCTTGAAACTGCGAGAAAGGCTACAATACACAGAGCTCAAAATTAACAAAGCTGGCAAAACCAAAAACTAAGTATCGGAGCAATGTCATAGCTATGTTAAATGCCAGATTGCCGCTGATGGCGGTACTGACATTGAACATTTGGCAAAGCAATAAAATACGCAAAGCTACCAAGCGTATTATAAAACCAAAAATTATAAAAAAAATTCTAATATTTTTCAAAATAAAAATTCTTCTAAATTGGCGATGCAATATTTAAATTATCGATTTGAAATTTTTACACAATGATTTTCTTGCTGCATTTAATCTTTTAAAAGGTACTGCATTAAAAAAATATTAAAGTAAATTAAGGACCAGTCTCATATACATTAAGCAAGAAAATTTGTTTGGAAAATTCGTTTTATAAACCTTATAGAAAATTGCAACATTTTATTTATGAACTGGAAAACCAGAAATAAGCTCTAAAAAAGAAATATGCTCTTAAAAACGCGTTTTGTATGCAGTAAAAACTTGAAAATATGTCCTGAAATTTTTTAAAAATATTTCCCTTAAAATCCAAAAATTTAAAATCAAATATTAAACAATTTAATAAAAGTTGCAATTAATAAAAATTCCAATTAATAAAAGAAATCCTAAAATTATAATCGATAAATCCCAGAAACCATTGTATTTACAGAAAAATTTTACCCCATTTGGGAACGAATATGTATTATCTAGATATTAACATCCATATGAGATTGTTTATTAATGTTAACATTTAAAGCAGCGGTCATCACAAAGAGAGACAGTTAAAAATGTGTATGTAGTGGTGAGTGCAAAGAGAGGAAAATAAATTTACTCGTTTGAGACATTACCCCAGGGCTGCCAGCTTTGGGGTTTTGACCCCAAATTAGGGGTTTTCTTGTTGCTAAAAGGGACAAAAAAATTGATTTGGGGTTTTCATTGGGGATTAAAAAAAAATAGAATTTTTTGGGGAAATACACGGAAAGAATTATTTACTAAAGCACCACAAAATATGGCTTGAACTAAAAATATTTTGCACCATTCTCGTCCAAGCCAAAATTTTCTTATTTTAAATTTATGTGTGGCTTGGTTTTAGCAATAAGTTATGACTCAAAAAGTTGTGACTCTAAGCTACTTGAGACAAATTTTCTAACACCAATAGGTAATAAATTACATGGATGAGAAATAACTCCTATATGGCGAACTTTGACCCCCCCCTCTTACTCTGAAACTTTTTGACCGATCTTGTGGAAAATTTGTGTCTAAACTACTATCAAATAGGACTAACCATGGTATAAATTTCCTCCAAATCGAAAGACATCGATTTAAAATTGGGCTTCTTGACATTAACAGCCAGTCCCACGATGTCACACGTTAACGTTCGCATAGAAAAATTACATTTAAAACAAAAACAAATTTTAGATTTTAGATCGTGGGATTGGCTGTTAATCCCCTTTTTATATCTATAAAACGTATAAAAAATGTTTGGTATTTTGTTGTTATTTTCTTAATTATTTTCTTAAATATTAATTTTAGCAAAAAACTTTCTTCGAGGCTAATGTTGTTGACTTAAAGAGCTAAAATATTGCCATATATCATATTCTTGTAAAATGTTGTTTTCAAGAGATAGTCATATGCAAACAAATTACATTTGAAAAAATGGCTTGAAGGCAAATTTTGAGGGGCGGACGCCCCCCCCCCCCCCTTAAACACAAATTATCGCTTCGAAATTTGTTTGTATTTTTTTTACATAAAACTGAACCGATTTGGGGGGAGAGAATATAAGAAATAAAAAAAAAAGTTATCCATACAACTAACGGCCACGCTAATGTACATATACTTATTAGAGGTGATAAAAAAATTTAAATGAACTCTTAAGTCAATGAATGGGCGAATTTTGTTTCCTTGTATATAAAAACAAAAATTATGAAGTTTGGTGACGATTGGGTAAAGAAAAGTCGATTGATAAGTTGAAAAGTGAATACAAGGCGAAAAAATCTTTTATTTTAGTTTTTGTCAATTTTTTAAATGTCGTAAACTTTTCTTCTAGATGATAAAGTAATCAAAGTGTAGATACAATTATGTTTTCAATGCAGATTCATTATAGGGAAGTTCGACTGTATATACATATATATTAACTATATATGTTTTTAATACAACAATAAAAATGATCTTTTGTAGAACATAGTACAAGTAAAACTCAAATAAATAGTTAAATTATCCATTAAAAATTGTGTATTTTTTACAGGGGTTTATTTTTGGGGATTTTCTCTTTTATTGGGGGATATTTGGGGAAATTTTTTTTTAAGTTTGGGAAGGACGAAAAAAGTACCTGGCAGCCCTGCATTACCCTGCAGTGCGCTGGACCGGTCCCAAATTGGTACTTTCACCTATCACTAAGAGGCACTGTTAGTCTTTTTACCGGTAAAACGACCGGAGATTTTAACATGTGGTAGTCGTAGAAACAGTCAATTGACCCCCCTATAGATAACTATGGGACAGTCTGTTTACCGGTGCCACAGTAGCAATCCCGTGGTTGATGCCGTTGTACCAGTTAATTATTAACCAGTTCTGGTAAAATAAATAGTGCCACAGTACAATCCCGTGTTTGATACCGAGGTACCAGTTAATTAACTGGTGAATACGGTTAGGTTAAATAAATAGTTCCAAAGTACTTTACATCTAATTTTCCCTGATAAGCCAGTGATTACTTTAACATGTATGAATAAACACAATATAACGATTCTTTAAAAATAAATAAGGTCTGGGAACTATGCTACCTTTTAACTTCGGCTGTGCTCGTCGGATGGGTATGGGTGAAATATTCCCCAATGACATAAATACGCAGTTTGTGAATCAATAACAGTGGAATTTAAAATAAGGTAGCTAACTAAAACATGACAAAATACAACGATCAAATTATATATGATAAAGAGGAGCTAAACATTGATGAGTAACGTATAGCTTTAGGTGCAATTCGCTATACAATTTTTAACATTGTTATTTATATATTTATATATAAAAGGAAATCAAATAAATGAATCAAACCAAAACAGAAAGTTTTTAATTAGAACCAAAAGGGAATTCATTACTATAAATTAAATAAAAGTTAAATTAATTCATTAGGTAAAATTAAATTAAATTTAAATTATTTCAATATTAGTAATTATATACAAGTTCAATACTTCAAAAAAACTATTTTTTAATACTTTTTTGTTTTCAAAATCTTTTTTTTTTTAAGAAATATGGCCTGGCGTAGTTGGTGTTCTGCTGAACCCGATTCAGTTGATATATCAATTGCGTCTGAAAGTGGAAATTATTGTAAACATTTTACTCAGGTAAATAATTATTATATTATTAATATGTTACCTAACAGTACATGGAAAAACTTGTCCACTCGCTTCAAACCCTTCTTTCCGTCGTTACCATCGACATTGTATTGGTCTACTAGTTCAGAGCTTAACACGTATTTCAGATTTTTTTCACCCCTTGGGGTTGAAAATATGATCTTATTAAATTGGTATTAAATTTGTCACACTTTAACTTTTCACTTTTACCCTTTATTTGATGTGTCTTGTCAAACACCAGAACAATAACAAAAGCATATATTATGTGCACAACTCAACAAATAAATGAATAACGGATTATTTTTTTTTGCATACACATTTACCTCACATAGCAACAAAATTCAACTTTCATTGACAATGCGTCTGAGTACAGGCATTACTTCAAATTAACACCTCTTCGATAACAAAGGGACAGAAGAGTGTGAGTGAACACCTCTTCGATAACAAAGGGACAGAAAAGTGTGAATTGACACTTATTCGATAACAAAGGGACAGAAAAGTGTGTATTGACATCGCGAAAGACAACATTGAGTCAGAAAAATAACCGAAAAATGGGTCAATTGACAAAATAAAACTATAGTTATAACTATGTGTTTTGTTCTTGTTTTTTTAAATTATGACTTTTTACAATTGTTTCGTTAACCTTCATGTTGTGTGTGTGTGAAATTCACGAAAAGTGCTCGGCCCCCGGGGGCATAGCGTGATGATCGTTGATTTAAAGGGAAGTACAGGAATATGAACCGATTTGAAAAGAATTAAATTTGCAGTAAATATAATTAGATACATATGTAGTTTAAGCACACAAAGATTCTAATTTGGAAAGAAGCTTTTATGGGGAATATGTGAAATTATAAACCGATTCTCACCATTTACATAGACTTCGTCCTTAGTACAATAAAAATGTATGTATGTACCAAATTTGATCAAATTATCTACAAAATCGTTATGTACTTGTACTTTGCACAAAAGGATAACATGGACAGGCAACCAGCCAGACGTACAGATGGACATCGTCAGATCACTTTAAAAAGTGATTCTAAGTCGATCGGTATACTTAAAGATTGGTCCAGATTTCTATATATTACACACATCGCCAAAAACGTAAATAATTGCTTTTTCCTTAATTTTTGCTTATATATAAAATTTTAAACTTTCAAATAACCTTTATCTTTAATGCCAACCTGCTTTGTCTTAATATTTTAGAATAAGAACAAGTAATAGTGCTATATTCGGCTGTGCCGAATCTTATATACGTACCCTTTACCATTGTGCGAGCAGAATACAGAACAACTAGACAAAAACTAAATAATTTTTACATATACATACATATTAACAAAACTAAAGGCTAAAGTGCACTTTACGGGGCGTACGAAAAAAAAAATAAAAAAATATGCAACCCGATTCAGAATAAAAAACCCATAATTAAAATTTAAGGGGGCTGAGGTCCGTGGTGCCCTCTGGACCCAAAAAACTGCCCCGCCCACTTTGTGATATGTGTGGGTACTAGGGTTTTTTCCCGGGATTTCCCGTCCCGGGATTTCCCGGGAATTTCAATAATTATATTTCCCGCTTTCCCGGGATTTTTCATGCGGGATCCCGGGAAATAAAAACATTCCTCATAGTTTAAGAAAACAGCTATTTATACTTTGAAATTTAGTTTTCTAGTCTCTTAAAATAAGCATCTGTGGATGGGTTGTCGATTAGATCAATTACAAGAAGTGAGTACATACGTAAATCAATGTCTCCTGATGCAATAAATCTTCTTAAAGCAGAATAGGCAGTAAATTTAGTGAAGTGAAAAGTTAATAAAGAACATTAATTCAAAATAAGATACAGGTAGTAAAGTTTAATTGTCCATGGGCAAGTCTTTAAAATAGCAGATATAGTCATATCTACAAAAACAAATTAACTTGGCAAAATGCGATTAAAGTTTTCAAAATGTACCGATTTAAAGATATATTTTGCTATAACTTCGGTTCAGTTTGAGATAAAATACGAGAAGGCATGAAGGAACACTTTGCTTAAATAACTTACAATTTTTGATTTTTTGATATATATGTTGCAATGAAGGAGCGATATGTTTATTAGGTGAAAAACACAAATTTTTTTCAATTTGTGTTGGTTTATATACCCTTGAAGTGCGGGGAAACCGAAATAAAAAAAAATTGGAAACTCGTGTAAGATACTACAACATACAATTTGAAAAACACATTGTCCTAAAGATTACAGATAGACCTAATGAAATGAAAAGGTTTGTAAGAGGTTGATGCTATGAACCTTGACATACATTTGACTGATATAGACGTTGTTTATAAAAAAAATGCTTCTTGTTGTGAATCAAAAGCTTTTTACAACGGTGCACTTTTTACTATTTATCCAACCTCGGGAAAAAAATTACCGAAATTTTTCGGAAACATGGTAATTAGTAAATAAAATAATCAATATACTTTTTGACGACTTACTAAGCGCTTTGAGTGTGTCAGAAAGTTATTTCCTAAGCCGTTAAAAAATGTTAATATATTTATTTAAAATATTTTATCTATTTTATGAATTAACTTTTTGATCTCATATCTTGAGTACCTCAATTTGTGTTTGTTTTTATTATTGTTTTATGAATTAAATTGTTATGTTTATCTTAATTTTTTATCTTGTATCTAGAGCATGATAATAATAATAATACGGAATTTACATATAAAACCGTAAGGTAATAATAAGTTCCTCTTTTAATCTTCATTTAATTTTGAAGTATTTAAGGATTTCTTTTATTTACTTTGTAACCAAGTTACCTTACGTTTTTTTTATAAAAGTTTGTTTTATTTAAAAACAAATTTACTGTGTATTATTTAAATGGAGCGGGATCCCGGGATCCCGGGAAATTCAAAAAAATTTCCCGCTTTCCCGGGAATCGAAAAACTCCGGAAAAAAAAACTCTAGTGGGTACTCAAATTAAAGGTAATTTGCTCACGATTGCAAATATGTATTTTGTTTTTGGGTTCGCATATTATTTTCCTCTCTAGTTTAATTTAAGTATCTTTTAGGTGCAGAAAAGCTTTAGTTAGCGAAGCCGGTGTTTGTTATACCATAGAAGAGAAAATCCTTGCAGAGAAGCTTTAGTTAGCGAAGCCGGTATTTGTTATACCAAAGAGGATAAAATCCTTGCGCCCGGCCGAAGGCCGGCTATGCAGAGAAGCTTTAGTTAGCGAAGCCGGTCTTTGTTATACCATAGAACAGAAAATCCTTGCGCCCGGCCGAAGGCCGTCTATGCAGAGAAGCTTTAGTTAAGCCCTTATGACACTACATTTTTTATTCATTAATTGATACAGAATTGATAGAAAGAAACAGTAAATGCTAGAAAGAGCAAACTATAACAAATGTAAACAAAGTTTTTTAGTTTTTTTATCTCTTGTTATGCTTTTGTTTCAGGGATGGCGTTGAGAATTTTTAAAATTGTACCAACAACCTTTAAAAATTGTACCTAATTGTACTAAAAGATTGTTTTAGTTGAAATTAATTTTATTTATGTTCTAAAAAAACACCACAAAAATGTATTATAAATCTTATATTATAAAGTATCAACAAAAAAGTACAATTGAAACAACTTAGCCATCTCTGTTCTGTTAATTTTATTAAATGCTGCCAACTTTTTATTTATGAGAAACCTAAAAACAAAAAGCGGTAAATCGCTTAATTTGCCCATAAACCGCTGATTCAGCAACACTTTTAATATTTCAAGCTTGAAATGTCAATTTTAAGTTGAACAATTTTACATTTTTTTTGACATAACTTCATTTTTTATCGATAACTTTAGTAAAATTTTTGACAGTTTGCCATTTATCTTAATACAGCTGAACCTTTCGCACTTGGTAAATTTTTCTATTACTTTATATTTGCACTGTTCACCAAAACTTGAACAATGCATTAAAAATGTAGTGTCATAAGTGCTTTAGCGAAGCCGGTTTTTTTATTCTATAGAGGAGAAAATCCATGCGCCCGACCGACGGCCGGCAACGCAGAAAAGAATTCTTTAGCACATCGGAAATAGGCTATTAGTTGCAAAAAAAAATAAAAATTTTTTTTTTTTTTAAATCGAACATAAAACATTAAAAAATACAAAATATTTACAATCGTGAGCAAACTACCATTAATTTGAGTACCTACACATACATAGATGTGAGTGGATGGGTGCACTTTTTTTACCCAGAGGGCCCCAAAAGTCCCGCCCGCCCTAAATTTTATTATTTTCGTTTTTCTTGTACAATTACCTTTAATTTGAGTACCCACACATTCAACTAAGTGGGCGGGGCGGTTTTTTTGGTCCAGAGGGCACCACGGGCCTCAGCCCCCTTAAGTTTTAATTACGTTTTTTTTCTTTTTTTATTCTGAATTGGGTAGCATATTTTTTTCCCCGTAAAGTGCACTTTTGCCATACTAAAATTCATTACAAATTAAATTTAAAAAGCGAAAAGTGTTAAATATTTTTTTAAATCGTTTCTATCTAGAAGATACAAATTAAAAAAAAATTTATTTTTGAAAAACCAAGATTCGAACCAGGGGACTCACAGTTTCTAACCTTAACATTGTTAAATCAACTAACTTCATTTTTCAAATGAATTTTTTTTAATGGAATATAAGACTAGATGTATAATTTCATTTTGATATTAAAAAATATGTATTTCAATGATTATTAATGCAATATTTTTTACCAAATCCTACCCCACTGCTGATTTCTTAATGTCATACGTGAATTTAGCATTATTTTAGGTGATTTTTGTGCTTAAATAGCACTTATAGCAGACTAATCAAAATATAAATTTCGTCAAAAAAAAGTTGATATTCATTAGTTAAGAAAGTAGTTTAAGAAATGCAATTCATAAAAATATAATTTGTTTTGTTGAAATAAATAAAATATAATAATATTATTTGGTTGCAAATAAGTGCGTTTAGAATTCTCTTATAGTCATCTTTCTTTTAGGAATTAGATTTTGTATACCTTATCGTGCCAAATTTGCTAAAAAATTAGGAAAACGCCCTTCAACCTTTGAATAGCGTGCGTCACAAAACTTTGTGATCAATTATTTCGCATTCGTAAGTACATATTAATGTCAATAAATACTATACATAAGTTGAAGCTATCTTTTTTGAAAGACTAAAAAATTTTTATATTTCAATCAGAAAACGCGTGCGAATGAAGTGTTCGTCACGCAGGATTTGCCCATTTGTACTTTATAGGGTGTAGGATCAATATTGTGGAACTTACAAACGGAATGACAAAGTTATATATACCCTCTTAACTTCGGTGAAGGGTATAATAAACTGTAGATGGCGAAATTGAAGCAACACGATGGTTATACAAATAGATACATATTTAAAACAGAAAAGCCAGAATTTCGCAAAAAACATTTTGGTTTTTTTATTTGCTTAGAAACTGGAAAAATGCTGCAAAAAGCCTCTTTAAACTTAAAGGTAAAATATGCACTAACAAATCAAGGCAAAAAATTATAAAAAGCTTTAAAAGATATATTGAGGGTAATCACGATGGTCATTGTACAAATTTGCAATATGCAAATTTGCAGTGCATATTATTGTTGATCGTGAGCGTACCACTTTTATTTTTTGTGCAAATGTGCTATTTTTCTAAGAATATATTCTGGCAACACAAAAAACTTCTGGCAGCACTGTTAAAAACCTGCATTTGTTTACAAATGCATACCTACATATACAAAAACAAATAAATTGTTTCTTTTTAAACTTTATATAAAAACCCACGAAAATGTTCAATTTATAAGTTTCTTTTATACATCAAATGTTATTGTTTACATTTGTTTGCAACGGACCAAAAATATGCACTACTAATCTTTAGAGCAAATAGACCAAATTGTTAATACGTACATTTTGTTGTTGTATTGCACTACTGTGATTTCCCTTATTGTTTCTGCCTTCATTGGTCGCACAAGGAAAAAAATGCAATTGCATATTTATGGTTTCCCTGCTTACCCTAGGTCTACACTAAAGATAAATATCTCAGCCAGTTGGCAATAACGTCGGCAGAATAACAAAGCAATATTGCTTATTGCTCAGCTTATGTTAAAGGCATGGGAAAACGTATTTATGTTAACTCATAATTTCAAGGAAAAAGGTGCAGTTTAAAAACTGGCGCTTTCTTGCAAAAATTATTTTTATTGATATAAATTCTTTCTTATTCGACTTTATTATTAAAATGTATATTAATTTGTTTAAGCTTGAGGTTTTTTTATATAAACATATTAATTTTACTTAAAAAAAAAAAATTAATAAAATTCATATCTATAAATATAAAATTGAAAAATGTTTGTATGTTTGTTTGTTTGTTGGCTTATAGAATCCTAAACTACTGAACCGATTTTCCTGAAATTACAGTAACATCACGTGAGCCCTTAAAATAAAATAGGGTACTTATTTTTTCGATAGGGGGTGGGGAATTGGTACCCCCTTTGGATGCCAATATTAAATATCGCATATCTTAAGAGCCGCTGCACGCATTTTGTTGAACTTTTGGTAATACGATCTTCTGAGCCCCAAAATTGAAATAAAATAGCAGCGGGGGAAGTGGTTCACCCATAGGACGCCAATGTTTAATATCGCATATCTTAAGAACTGTTATAGTGAGAATGTTCAAACTTTGTAGAAACACTATTGAAAATAAAAATAAAGCGGGTAGGCGCAGGGGGGAAATACCTCCCATAGGATGCATATATTAAATATCGCTCAACTGAAGAACTATTAAAGGGAGAGTCTTCAAACGTGGTAAAAGCTACTATTATGGTAAACTATAAATTTCAATATAAAAATGGGTGGGGTTGACAGAGGAGGAGCAGTACCCCTCAAAGATAGAAATATTAATAAGAGCCGCTGCACGCATTTTGTTGAACTTTTCGTAGTTGGATCTTCTGAGCCCCAAAATTAAAATAAAGTAGCAGCGGGGGAAGTGGTACCCCCCATAGGACGCCAATGTTTACTATCGCATATCTTAAGAACTGTTATAGTGAGAATGTTCAATTTTTGCAGAAATAACTCTTATGGTATACAACACTTTTGAAATAAAAATAAAGCGGGTAAGCGCAGGGGGAAAATACCTCCCATAGGATGCATATATTAAATATCTCTCAACTGAAGAAGTGGTAAAAGAAGTGTAGCGAAGCGCACCGGGTTAAGCTAGTTTTTATATAAAAAAGAACTCAAACTTAAACAAACTAATATAAATTCAAATAATTAAGGTCGAATAAGAAAAAAATAATATTTATAAATAATTTTTGTAATTTTATTTTAGTGTTTATTAAATTCATTAATTTAATTCTTTAACTACAATTATAATTTGCTACCATTTCACAAATTTCATTTCTTTCTCACACAATTTGCTTTTATATTTTTCTTTTTTGCTTCTTTTTTCTTAGTTGATAACTAAATATGACGTTTTATGTAAGCAATAATTGTCAACGAAAATGGACTAACAATTATTGCAACATAAATTGTCGGCAATAAATATGTACAAGAAATTGCTGTCTACATTAAAGATAACATAATTTTGACATTTACTGCAATATATGTCTCAATAATTATCTCTGGTATAGACGGGCAGTTACGAATAAAGGTCCCATTAGCCGACCGTAAATGTAGAAATGTAAATGTAATGTAAACAGCTGATCGTTTCTGTTATATGGAA
This sequence comes from Pollenia angustigena, assembly GCA_930367215.1. Taxonomy (NCBI): domain Eukaryota; kingdom Metazoa; phylum Arthropoda; class Insecta; order Diptera; family Polleniidae; genus Pollenia; species Pollenia angustigena. The sequence continues at coordinate 80,788,510 of OV884058.1, read as the reverse complement.
AGTAATGCAAATGCTTAACTGACTGTAATGTCACTTAACCGTAACGTGCCAACCTGTAGAAAATAGAATTTCATTACGAGGTTACGTGACAGTTGTTGAAAGTGATGGGCTACTTATATTTTAAATGCAATGCGGGTAAAATCACTCTTTTTCAGTTATAATATCTGTGGACTTTTGACAAAATAAGTAACAATCCAAACATATTTTCATTTATACAAATACATTCTTAGATGTATAAAATTAACAAATGTATACATTAGGGTGGCTTGTATGGAATTTTTTTTTTTATCATTTGAACTTTGACCTCAAAGGGGCAGGGGTAAAAGTTATCCGATTTGGCTGAAATTTTTTCCACATCAGTTTTAGACCATGTGGCACAATATTCCGCCCGGGAGATGTTGAAAATCCAAAGTTGAAATTTAGCTGGCACCCTAGTAATCATGCTCTTAAATAGGGCCAAAAACTGAATTTTTCCAGTTTTTTACCCCAATTTAGAGCAAAAATGCGATGTCTAAAAAAATTGTTTAAAAAAAATTTAAAAAACCTGGTATTAAGAGCAACAAAAAATCTTTAATGTTTGCTTATCAAAACTAAAAAAATTTTTTTTAGAAAATTTTTTAGAGTAAGCCCCTAACAAGCCTCAAATTTTTTTTCAGAGTCACTTTTGAAACTGAAAATCTTGTCCGATCGAAATGAAATTTTTTGTTGTTAATAAGCTTATAAAGCTTACTAATATTAAAAAAAAAAAAAAAAAAAATCGAAAAAAAAAATTTTTTGCTTGTATGGAAATTTTTTTTTTTATCATTTGAACTTTGACCTCAAAGGGGCAAGGGTAAAAGTTATCCGATTTGGCTGAAATTTTTTCCACATCAGTTTTAGACCATGTGGCACAATATTCCGCCCGGGAGACATCAATATTAATACAAAAAAATTGCTCCATACATTTAGCTGCCACAAAAAGTGTATACTACTTTTACTAAAATGTACTAGCGATTCTCTGGTTCCAATGTCTACATATGTTCCCAAAGGAACTACCTAGTCAGTATCTAGTCAATAGTACCAACGTCAGTGGTAGATTTCCAATGACACGCACATGTTAAATGTCTATAGTACATAACATTGCCTGGGGTATAATAAGTCACTAGTACTGGTGACTGTGTCAATAGTGAATCAGTACAGATTCACTAGTGACATTTCCTGCAGGGTATTTAAACATGCAAGAAATAAAGTTTTAATACTATTTAAATCACTTGGTACTTTTTCTGCAAAGCGGTCACTATTTCAACATTTTTAATTCTCATCACTGTGTGTGTTGTTTTATGTATACTAATGTTTTTTGTTTTTGGTTGTGAAAAACAGCTGACACGTTCTTACATGTTCTATAAGTGCACAAGCGAGCTTACAGTACGTTACGGTACTTTACATTGCATTTAATTACATTTACGGTCGGCTAAAGCGGCCTTAAGGCCGTACATTATTTTATAGGATTGAGTTAAATTATGTAACTTACGCAGACTGTGTTCTGGACCGTTTTAATACTTCGTTACCATTACGAATTGTACTTTTTTTATTCGCACTTTGCTGGTGTACCGAGGACGGTGAAGTGCCACCACTGCCTATTCCAGTACCAACGCCGCTACCAGCTATGACAACCGCTCCTCCATGATGGTGATGGTGTGGATGATGTCCATGAATGTGATGATGGTGGCTTTTATGATAACCATGATCATGGGTATTAATATGATGAGCATAATGTATGCCACCTAAAAATCAAAGGTTATTGAAATTAGAAAACAAATTCAATTTTTATTTATATTGGGTAAAACATTTCAAACTTAACCAGTGTGAAAATTGATAGGCAATTGATGCTGTTGATGATGGCACGAAGCATAGGGCTGTGGATGCTGTTGAAAGACTACAGATGGGGTATTATCGGTTTGATAAGGAATGGAATTACTCGAATTGGTGGATGCAGTTGAGGAAACATAGTGTTGTTGTAAATAAACGTATCCACCACTCTCCGTACCAGAAGTGTTTGATCCTGGTAACCCAGCAATACCATATTGAGCGGATCCACTCCGTTCAATAGGCTTTTGCGGAAAACTAAAATAAATAATGATTGTTAAAGTAAATATTTATGTTACATATGTGCAATAATTTACTTGATAAATAAAGATAAACATTTTCAAATATTTGCTGCGTTCGAGAACACAAAAGTTTTTACTAAATTTTACTGCATTTTACTAAATTGCGTTCGCGTACATAAAAAACAGTAAATGAGAAAACAAATTGAGCGCGTAAAAGTGACTGAATACTTACAAATTCTTACTGAAGAAATTTTTGCAGTAAAATTTTGTAGAACAAAAAACATATGTTTCAAAAAGTTAACAAGCAAATTGTGATAAAGTTGTTTTATTAAAGAAAAGTTGAAATAAAAATGAAACAAAAACAAAAAATTAATAAACCTGTGGCCGTATGGAAAAACTAGATAACCCCATTTTTTTAAAACACAAGAAAAACACACTTAAAGTTTTCAACATATTTCGCTAAATATTTAATATGAATTTATGTCACTATGCATGCGCATTAAACAAAACATAATTTTAAATATTGTTAAAGATTTCTAGTTCTATTGAACTAATTTTTGGACACTGAAATCGAATATCAATGTCAGTTATCTTGTTTTTTCGAAAAATGGAGATATCTAGTTTTACCGAAAAAAACTTTTTTGTTTAATTTTATTTTAATATTTTACGAAAATAAGGCAACTTAAGTAATGATTTGTGGAAAAAGTTTAACTCTTTGACTCAGCACGTAAATTTACCCGTTTTTTTTAGGGAAAAATGTGTTAAAACAGCATTTTTAAATGGTACACTTCAGGAGGAAGTATACTTGGAGCAGCCTGAGGGTTGCGAGGATGATACGGAACGTGTTTGCCGGTTAAAAAAGAGTCTTTATGGCTTGAAACAAGCTCCACGATGTTGGAATATACGTTTTTTGATTTTATGACGAAAGCCGGTTTTAAGATAATTACAGCAGATCCCTGTGTATTTTATAAAATCAATCCCACAAGTGTTTTATATGCAGCTGATAGGCACTGACGAGAATGAAATTTAAGGTTTTCAAGGTCTTGGAAAGCGAATTTAAAATTACTATTGGATCTTTACGGAATTTTTTGGGTATGCCGATTGAACATCACAATGATGGATCAGTAACTATTAATCAAGAGGGGTATATTAACAAAATTTTGGAACGTTTTAACATGATTGATACGAATGGAGTGACAACTCCGGCTGGAAAAGAACAAGTTGCAAATAGCCCAAATGCTGGAAAGAATATACCCTATCGTGAAGCCATATGTCTTATGTATCTTATGGTTGCAACTCTTTCAGATATTGCTTTTAGTGTAAGCAAAGCTGCGCGGTCTATGGAAAACCCTACAAATGATGACTGGAATAATGTTTAACGTATTTTTAAATATTTGAAAGGTACGTGTAAATACTGCTTGAAATATAAAAACGATGGAAAACCACTAGGAGTATACAGTGATGCTGATTTTGGTGGTGACAAAAATACACGTAGATCAACAACTGGAATTGTTGCAATACTAAGTGGAGGAGCGGTTTCCTGGTGCAGTCAACTACAAAAAACTGTGTCCCTCTCAACAACTGAATCTGAAATAATTGCCGCACGTGAAGGTGCCAAAGAACTAATATGGATCAAGCGACTACTATTAGAGCTGGCAGTTCATGATCAACTTCCCAAACTTTATGTAGACAACGCCAGTGCCGTTAAACTCGCCGAATTAAAACTCAAACACATCGATGGCAAAAATCAGCTTGCTGACTTATTTACAAAACCGTTAGAAGGAAGTCGATTTAACTTGCTTCGCTCAAATATTGGAGTTTCTCCGATGGATGCTTAGAAAGTATGCAGTGTTTTTGGAGGAAGTGTTGAGATGCTAAAAACCCCACACACTATTGATCTGGCAACATAATTTTAATTTAAGTTCTTTTTATATTATTTTTCTAATATACACATTATTTTTTACTGTTCATGAAGAAACACGTTAATTTTAATTAAAGCTACTGAATTCTTTTTAAACCTGTTTGCTGCATTTTTATTTAATATCGGACTAACTTTAACAAAATGGAGTTACCCAGTTTTTCAAAAAAAAAAAATTATTTATTATGCATAAACTTAAGCCCTTTATGGTTTACCCTTCTTGATCTTATGAAATTCATAGGCCAGTTTTTGGGACGTGGATTAACGTTATACTCGGCTTAACATAGGTTGAAACTGAAAAACAGCTATTGACATTGTGGTTTATTTTATTTCAATAGATATCAAAATTTTGAACAAAAAGTGTTTCGTTAAATTTGTATACTAAACTTGGTAATAAAATTGTTTTTTTTTTTAGTTTAGCTGACCAAAAACACTGTCTCAAGTTTTTAGAGCCAGGGCACACACACATGGAATGCGACACCGATCATTCTGTGATAGAGAGAGAGCAAAGAAAAACAAAAGAAATTCATTGTCCGGAAGATTGGTACCAACTAGGCAAAAAAAGTCTAATCCTTTTCAAGATATTGTTTTGAACCAATCATAAATTTACAGAAATGACGAACTATTTAAAGCAAGGTGCTTTTCAAAACGTTCTAATGATAATACACCCTTTCAAATTAGCAATGTAAAGTGGCTGCGGTACACTAAAGAGAAACAAGGCATTTTTATGTACACCAATACAATTTCTGAAGAGGAACGTTTTTATTACTTGGACATAAGACAAAACACAGACTTAAATTAAGATGAATATCTTGTGCAGTGCAATCACAGCCCTCTTTCAATCACGAAAGAAACGAAGAGAGATTTTATCAGGATTCTACCATTTTTCGGGCAGGCGTTTGTTCTTTTTATGAAAACCTACCCATAAATTACAACCCGACTAACATAAACGTAGATCCAGACCTTGATCTCATTCAAATGCAGACTGAGTTGGAACAAAAGAAGAAGAAAAGGCACCACGGAACACAATAAAAGGAAGTAAAACGTGACCGAGCAATCGAACGAAGATCTCGAAAACTCGTGAATAAATACTTCAGGAAACAAACTTAAATCAAGCCGGAAAAAGCTCAAGAGAAGTTTTATTCAGATATTCGACAAAAGCCTTAATGTGTATCCTGTTGATGAACATTTGACATTAAGAAGATCGTCACGGCTGCAAAAAAAGTAATTAAAAATTTATTAAAAATTATTAATGGGTACGTCGAAAGATTTTTCAAAGATACGGTACTCCAAAGGGTATGGTAGATCTAAAAAAAAATATTACTCGGAAAGATTTCGGGTGCTTGGCCGTCGTATTCTATAAATCAAGAACAAGGAACAGAGTTCCGAATATTCATTCACTATTCACTCATGGTCACGAATAAAAAATTTCATACACTGTTGTGTGCTTTTTTATTCGTGTTTAAAAACACAAAAAAAACTTTTGCTATATTAGTTCTTGTATAAAAGTAGTTTAATTTTTTTTTGTTTTTACAAAACACATGAGATAATAAGAGAGATTTTTCTTTTTTTGTATTTGTACATGTGAGAATTTTTTTTTTAAACTTCTTTTCTTCGGCTTGCAGTCACACATACTTCCAAATATTCGCTTGGTACTTACATCATAATCTCTGTTGTGTTTTGCTTTATTCGTGTTTAAAAACTCAAAAAATCTCTTGCTCTTTGTTCTTGTATTTGTATTGTTTTTTGTTTCTACTAAAAACATGAGATAATAAGAGAGATTATTTATCAAGATTGTTTGAATTTTAGTGTTTTTTTAATTCTTTTTTTTTTTTGGGAAAATTTGGGGAAAACAATTTTTTTAAGTAAAACTACTGCACGTAAAAGAAACAAAAAAAAATTAAATGTAAGTAATTTATTTTATATTTTTTTTTTTAATTAAAGCTTTAAAAGAACATAACGCAACACTTTTAAAATAAATAATTCATTAAAAAAAGTTTAAATTAAATATTAAAATTTGTACATAAATTTAGATAAAACAAAATCAAAATCAAATTTGCACTGTTGTCATATTTTCAAATGTTTATTTTCTTTATGTATAAAAGCAACATGAATAAACGACGCGTAAAAAAAAACGATTTTATCATGTACAAAGTAAGGCTACAAATACTATTAAACAAAAACAAAGGAAGCAAGAGATTTTTGTGTTTTAAAACACGAATAAAGCAAAACACAACGATTAGCCTATCATTATCCACATACGCGCATATGTACAAACTGGAAAATAAAAAACAATTTTATGCATGCGCTTAAAAATTAAAAAAATTCTTAGCTATTCATTTTACAGTACGAAAATAAAACAAAAAATTTTGCAAGCATTATTCATGTCAGTTTATCATGTAAGTATGTTGGATTTTTAGTATGCATACATGAATGCAAATAATATTCTTTAAATTCTCGGCAGTTGCCAGTTTTGGGTACAATAGTTTACCCAAAGAGCTTGTTGGCTGAATTTATTCTATTTCGCTCTTTCTCCCTTAGTTTTCGAAACAACGTGGTTTTGAACTTCTTATTCCTCTGTTTTTAAAGACACTATGAAGTTACCTTGTTTTTTCAAAAAATGAATGGAATTATCTAGTTTTTACACAAAAATTGGTATTTTTCTCATTTTTGTTATTCAAATAATTTTTAAATGAGATACTGTACCAAAATTTTGATTTGATAAAGTGATAGTAAATGAAACAAGCTTTTTATATTTGGTGTTATCTCAATTTACGGAAAAAGTGGAGTTATCTAGTTTTTTTTTATACTGCCACTGAAATATTAATTAATCAAACTTGTTTGTGAAGCATTTATATAGTAGCTAATTACCAAATTTTGAAACTTAGTGTGAAATATTTGGGTACAGAACTGCACTTGTTTTTTAAACATAACAGTACATTTTTTTTAACATAACAGTTTGTGTTCACACCATCACACAAAGTATAAACACTCACATATGAAATAAAATGCAGCCCTGATCCAATGACATTTTTCAAAAAACGATGATCGTATAGGATGTCAAACTTTGTTCATAATACACATTGCATTCACACCATGTTTTTACCATATAGGTAAAATTTGTGGAGATTCGTCCAATTTGATAAGAACTCGAATCATACATTCATAACGTCTAGGTTATCCACTGTTATGTTTGCTCAAGAGCAAAAAGTTGGCAGAATAAGGAAAAAGTATGGTTAGGGTTTAAAATGCTGTCGCCATGTGAGAATGTTTTATTGTATGTTTTCTTTGATATTTATCTTTCTTAAAAGAGGTGATATTTGATAAAAATTATTCCAAAAAAAATTTCTTACATGGTCTGTAATATAAGGAAGAGTTCAAAGAGAAATATGTTATTCGGATTAATGGTAAATTTTTATTTTATTTTAATCATTATTCATTTAAATTATTACGGAAACAATTTCACGTTCGAAATGTCACGTATCGATCCAGATTTTGGCTTAAAAAATAGAAAATACAGAAGATTTTGGAATCAAACCAAAGACATTTTAATGTTCCATTGCTACGCAAAATTCTGAAAGTAGTTTGACTAAAAAATTGTGCCAGGTTTCGCTGAATTACGCCTTTTTATACATGGCCACAAAAACTACATCTGTTTTTTTCACGTTCGAACCGCTCTTTCTTTTGCCATTATCTTTGACCTAGAATCGCGCCCTCCATAAACTTAAGCATAGATAACAGTGCTTTCTAAGTGCTATAATTTCAGGGTTAAGAGAACGTAAAAATATTTTTTGTTTAAAATGATATTGCATTTTTGATGTGTATGTGTGTATGTATGTACATACGTAACGTATGGACTCAAAAACGGCTAGGCCAATTTTGATGAAATTTTCAGGGAATCTTCAGAATAATTTCTGAATTTTTATTTTCGGTGTGCGGGCGGAAGGGCGTGGCAAAATCCATGGTCCAACTTAGTTTTATACGAAAAGAAAATTTTGCCCCGCCCACTTTTTTCGAATTACCTAAAATCAGAAAACAGCTCCATCGATTTGACAAGTTTTTCTTTCAAATGTTCGTACTAATCCATTTTAAGTTTTCATCTAAAGAAAAATTTACCACTCCTACTTTTACGTCCACTTTTTCTATTAAGCGAATAACTTGAGAACGGCTTGGCAGATTTTTTCTTTAATGATTGCCATGGTCCAACTTAGGTTTTTACGGAAAGAAAATTTTGCCCCGCCCACTTTTTTCGATTTTCCTAAAATCAAAAAACGGCTCAATCGATTTGACTAATTTTTCTTTTATATGTTCGTATTAATCCATTTTACGTTTTCATCGAAAGAAAAATGTACCACGCCTACTTTTACGCCCACTTTTTCTATTAAGCGCATAAGTTGAGAACGGCTTGACCGATTTGGACGATTTTTTCTTGGTCCAACTTAGGTTTTAACGGAAAGAAAATTTTGCCCCGCCCACTTTTACCTAAAATCAGAAAACGGCTCCATCAATTTGACTAATTTTTCTTTCAAATGTTCGTATCTTTTTAACGGATTTTAAAAATTGAACGCAAACATGTTTCCTAATTTAGACAGGACAACTTCTGTCGGGTCAGCTAGTATATATATATATATATTGTTACAAGTAAAACTGTTGCTTATAATTCTTATTTGCTTAACAGTTTCATTTGTTTAATATCTTTAGTTTTTCTTAAATCATTGGATGAAGTTACCTGACAATCTGGCCTAACCAACCAGTGAAATGCGCATAGGAATAGCTTATCCCTTCAGCAATAAATTTCAGTGTTTTTATCAAGAATACAAAATTGGTAAAAATTTCTTATTTGATGGAACTCAAAAAGCAACGGCAATCACTTTTATGCACAAACAAATGTGCTAATGGCACATGATTGCAAAGAGACACTCGACGACGCCAAGTGATATTTTTCATGCAAAACAAATACAACATGAATTTGTTTTTGTTTTCTAAACAATAAAAAAATAAAACCACTTTAAAAATTTGGTGCATTGCCTTGTTACATTTTATAATAAAACCAAAAACAATTTGTTTACAAACACGTAGAGAAAAAACATGTTTAAATATGGTCACCTCCAACCAAACTATTTTTAAAGAAAATTTTAAACATATTATGGTTAATATAACCATGTAATTGTCAGCGACAACCATATTATGGTTAAATTAGTCCTCCATCAAGAACCCACAACCATATTATGGTTGCCTCTAAAAATGTTTTGGTTAAATATGACAATAATTTGTTTTTAAATTTAAAATAGTATTTTCCTCTTTTTCAAGAGCAACATAATATGATTGAAAACCAACCATGCTATTGTTAGTTTTAAACAGATTTTAGTTAATATTGATCATACCATGTTTGGAGACAACAATAATATGGTTGGGGCTTCTTGATGGAGGCCTAATTTAACCATAATATGGTTACCGCTGACAATAATATGGTTATATTAAATAAAATATGTTTAAAATTGTTTTTAAAAATAGTTTGGTTGGAGGTGACCATATTTAAACATGTTTTTTTCTCTGGGTGAAGTTAAGGTATGCACATGTATAGGTACATACTTATTTAGGTATTGAAACATGTATCGTTTTTGTGCAAATATGTACATACGTCTGTACGTATGAATGTATCATCAATGCTGAACATTTCCAACTCAAGCGTACATCGGTTCCTAGTAACTTCCTAGTAGCACATAAATCGGCTGCAGTTGTAAATAAATGTTGCCAGAAACATTTCGAAACTTTTTCACAAAATGAACATTATTTCATAGATATTCGCACAAGTTTTTTTCATATAACTTAAAAAAGAAAAAAAAAACACCTCCTTCAAAGTTTCAGAATTTTTAAAGAACAGTTTGAGGAGATATTATATAAAAAAAAAATCAGAAAAATAAAAAAAAAATTTTGACTTAGTCCGTTTTTAAAATTTAATATTTTGCAGATATTACATTTTTCTCAAAAAAAATTCACTGTATATTGTTGATTTTTTGTTTAAACTTTGATATTATTACAAGTAGAACTGTTGCATTTGATTCTTAAACGCTTAACAGTTTTATTTGGTTTAATATCTTTAGTTTTTCTAAAATCTTTGGATGAAGTTTCCTGACGATCTGGCCTAAGCAACCAGTGATATGCGCAAAGGAATAGCTTATCCCATCAACAATATATTTCAGTGTTTTTATCAAGAATAAAAATTGGGAATTAAGCACGAATAACAAAATCTCTTAAAAAAAATTTTTTTTCAATATGTATATGGCTTGCAGCCCCAAGTATTTTTCTCAAAATCATCTTCGTATGCCAAGTAGTTTTCGAGATGTTGAAGAAATAAGCTCAACACATTCGGCTAATGCGGCGAAATTATGACATTTTGAATATGACATAACTTTTGAAAAAAAAAATTTTAAATTTTTTAAGCACGAATAACAAAATCTCTTAAAAAAATTTTTTTTAAGCACGAATAACAAAATCTCTTAAAAAAAATTTTTTTTCAATATGTATATGGCTTGCAGCCCCAAGTATTTTTCTCAAAATCATCTTCGTATGCCAAGTAGTTTTCGAGATGTTGAAGAAATAAGCTCAACACATTCGGCTAATGCGGCGAAATTATGACATTTTGAATATGACATAACTTTTGAAAAAAAAAATTTTAAATTTTTTTTCGTTCATATATGTTCCTTAAAAGATAAAAGGAACCTTCTCATCAAAGTCGAAAGGGGTCGTTTCCCACTCTTGGTCGTTTTGACATAGAATTACCCATATATTTATGCCGATTGTTTAAGATATGTTCAGAACAAGAAAATAGCAAAAGAAATGTGGATGAATTTGGAAATGGGGTTTGCTTAAAAATCGGCGATCAACCAGTTACAATTGTGAAGACAATTAGCCACACTTCGTATGAAGTCCAGGGATTCTACAAAACTCCATTTGCAACATTTTGAGAATATAACAAGACAACTTAAGATGGCTGGAGCAAAATTAAGTGGATGCTGATATAATTACACAATTTTTTTTTTATTTTTGCCTGAAAAATTTGTTCCCTTGGTGACGGCACACATATCGGCTTTTTGCCAATCGAGCAAATTAGGCAAAAAATTAACTTTAAATACGTGAATTTTCAAGTCTTTTGTTTGAAATTTGATATATATTTTTTGTGGATAAACGAATAAAGATTTTACATTGATTTTTTTTCTGTGAAAGGCTATATTAAAATCTTCCCAACAAATTTTAAAAAATCCGTTCGAAAATAAAAAAAAACGATTTTTTTGTTCACTTATGTGTAAAAAAAAATTTAAAGATTTTTGAAAGTTGGGTCCGCCAGTTTAGCGCTTTTAGTGCTAAACTTAGCACATTTTTTTCTGATATGGCACTTAGAATATCAAAAAAAATGCTAAGTGCTACTTTAGCACATTTATATAATTAATTAGCATTTTTAGCACTTTTTTTAGATCTCAAATACTTAAAACTCACATAATCGATTCAATTCTTTAAGTGTATCAAGTAAAATTCAATCATATACACATGCTACCTTTTTTGCAACTTTGGCGCATACTGTTTTCGCATCTTTGGAGCGTACAAAGAAGAAACAAATACAGTTACTTTTATTCTTTGAACAAATAAAATTGTTTATTGGGCTGAATAAAAAGTAAACTCAAGGCGAATTGAGTAGAAGTATGGTCAACTCTACAGCAACACTGCATCAGTGGTCCGATTGTCAAAAACATTGCTTGTAAAAAATGGGTTGTTTATATAAAAACCTAATTTGTATACAAACTTTGACAAGTCGACCATCGAAAAAAACACCATATGTTGACTTGACCCCACCTTCTTTCCTATCAATTCTCCTTGAGCCAACTAACACATAGAATGAAAACAGGGGCAAATTATTGCAGTCCTTATCGAATACTTTTTTGATTCGAAAGCAATGTTATTTCAGTCGATACTGAACGAATCATTATTATTTTTTCAGTGTTGTAAAAACTAAAATAAATGCATTACAACACTGAGGCCCGTTTTCACGACTTACCTTTAAAGATCGAAATAGTTAATGGTACCTTTAGCACTAGTGAGGAATAAAGTAACCTTCAACTATTTTTCGTTTAAACAACTTCTGTATAAAATAAACATAACAGTTTTAAAACTGTGGCAATACTAAAGTAAATACCGATTATTTTTGCCAAAATAAAAATACGAACTGGCAACTACTTACTTTTTTACTTTTTTCATTTTAAATTTTTGTGTGCACAAATATTTTTTAATAATGGCAAATATTAATAAAATACCGCGTACACGCGAATTTAACATTTTGTCAATTTTATTTGTCAAAATACGAGTTTGTTATTAATTTACAAAATTTATACTTGGAGTTGCCATATATAAAAAATGTGTGAATATAATATGGCAATCTCAAATCTAAACCTTACAACAAAAGTTACCTTATCCTTCACTTTTAGATTAAAGGGAACTTGTGATAATTAAAAACTCATTATCTGTTCGATAACTTCCTACATTTAGCTATTCAGTTTTTTATAATCGCGGGTGTAACCAGTCTAACTTAAGTGAACATAAACATCAATTTTACTTATATAGGAACAACATATATGTTGGTAAGGAAACAGATTCGTAAAGTAACAAAACATGCAAAAATATACCCTTTTTCAAACTGGTCCAGCTCACGAGAGGTCAACCCTGGAGCCGAAATATTTAAAATGTCATCTTAAAAAAGTCCAAGGTTCATTTTTAGGAGGGTACATCGAGCACTTTTTTTGGTGAGTCGCTCTAATGTACATACATATTGGGTGTTATCTTTATAACAGTGCTTCTGTAAAAGTCAGATGCAAAGTCATCTGTCAAAATTTATGTTAGAGCATGCTCTATTTTCTTCTGACAAGCCATTTGATATCAGCTGTGTCGGAAATCTATGCAGGGAAAAAATCGGCAGCGGCAGTAAGCTACTGACGGAATCATTAGTCGGCTGAAGTTAACATTTTACAATACCGACATATGCATGATCAGTTCACCATTGAATAGAAATTATGTACATATATTTATATAAAATGTTTCATTATAATATCCTTAAAGTTCGTTATACACTATCCAAAAAGTCTTTAGTAATTTACGAAAATAAAACTCTGTCATGATAAGTTGTTATTGTTTTTTGAAAATTTTCAAATAATAATTAGATCTGGGTAGCATTTTTGAAAAATACTTGGGACTTTGTGGGATAGTTTGTAACGGCCTTAAGTGGTATCTACAAATTTAAAGAACAATTTTTAAGACGGCTGAATTCTTTAACGGCGCAAATAAAATTTTTTGTGGCGGCAGCATGCTATTTGGAACCTTCTGACAATGTCAGAAGCAAATTATATGTATGTTTGTCACCAAATACTTATGTAAACCGGCAGTTTTGACAGACATACACAAATACATGTGACTTGAAAAGATGACAAGCCAGATGTAAAAACATGCCGTGTACATGCTGCTTTAGACGTAATTGAATATGGAAAATATTAAAAATGTCATTTTAAAATATGTTGTTAAAAAGTCCAAGAAAGTTTCAGACTTTAAATTTCAATGAAAGTGAGACGGATGAATTTATTGACAACCTTTCTCCATCTGAACTTTTATTTATCAAATATGTTCCAGTTACATCTTGCGAAGTTGAAAGTATGTTTTCCATTTATTTTACCAGCCATTTTTAAACATTGTCAGTGCCGTTTCAAACACGCCCTGGTAATAATGCATTTATTAATATTGTTTAATGAATATATGTAAAAATTACCAACGTAACCCAATACGCTTATTTAGACTTGTCGCTAAAAATAAAGTTTTATCCAAGACTCTGTTTCGCGATTTATGTGAAGTTTCGCAAGCCTAAACCCTCTTTTCATATAAACTTCGCTTATGTTTAAGTGCACTTTTGACTTAACTGCACAAAATTAAAAATGTGTGTCATTATTGTTAAAAATCCCATACAAATTCCTTTTTTAAGTGCGCTTTCTATACCTGCACATTTAGGATAAATGCACAAAAATTTTGGCATTTTAAAAATATTTTCATACAAAAAATTCTAGTAAGTTGCACTTTGACTTAACTACCCAAAACACAAATTTTCTGTAATTATTCTTCGAAATCCTTGCTTACGTGCATTTTGTATGCCTGCATTTTTATCATATTTTTGGGCACCTTTAAAATATTTTCATATAAAACATCAAAGTTAGCTGTACACATAAAAATATAGTGGCCACTTTTCCATATATATATCCAATTTTAATAAAATATCAATTTATTAATAAAAACGTTTTTTATTCTTCTTTCAAACACTTTACTTAAGCTGCACTTTCATGCAGGTAACCACAATTGTATGTATACCTGCTAGGGATGCCAATCGGGACTGGTTTTCGCAAATCCCGGGATTCGGGATTTCAAAAAATCAAATCCCGGGATCCCGGGATTTTTCGGGATCCCGGGATTTTACGGGATCCCGGGATTTTCCGGGATATCGGGATTTTTCGGGATTCGGGGTTTTTGAAAATTAGAAGATAAATGCTTTTTATAGATATTTATTAAAAAAAAAAGTCATTAAAAGCGGTTTACAAGCAAAAGTTTTATATTAATTTGTTATTTTAAAGTTAAAGATAATGTTATATTTATTACTTACATTAAAAATTTTGATTTTTTTCTTAATTAATGATTGATTTAATTAAAAATATGATAATAAAAAACAGCGTACGATTTCTAACAATTTGTTAATTGATTCAACTAAAAAATAATTACCATAAAATTTATATTTTATTCAATTACAGTGCGCTCGCGGTAACGTGAACTAATTAAAACCTAGGGAGTTCATGTTAGCGAAATTGTTCACGTTAGCGATTGTTGAATTTCATAAAAAGTATGTCTGTTTTACACGCTTGAACGTGAAATTTTTTCTGATTATTTCCATTATTAAAATATAAATGTATATATTTATGTGTTTTATTATTATTTCCATTACTAAAATATAAAAATAAAATTATTAATAAGAATTCATTACAAACCAAAATGAGATCACGAGAATATATCTATTGAATTAAAATTACCTTGCAAATAAAATTACTTATAACATTTAGGCATTAAAAAAATCGGTTATCTTTTTCTGCTGCTTTTTCTTTTCTAATAAGTTGTTGAAATACTGCTTTCTCCCTTAAGCGTCCAACTACACTCTTGTCACTTTGATCCACTATTGCATCTTCTGCCCATTGCAATGCATTGTTAAAAATTTCAATTGCCTCACTTGCAGCAATTTTTTTAACAGGATCATCGGGAATGCAAACTTTATAGGGTGTAGGATCAATATTGTAGAAATTAAAAACGGAATGACAAAGTTATTAATACCCTTTTACCTTCGGTGAAGGGTACAAAAATTTGTTCACGTTATACAGCTTTCTGAGTTTGTTCACGTTACAGAGTAGTCAATGTAAAAAAAATCTTGTTCAAGTTAGGCGGTGTTCACGTTAGACGGTGTTCAAGTTACCGCGAGTGCACTGTACCTCAGTTGATCCAAATTAATTTAAAACAATATTATATATATTGTAATTGAATAGAGCAAACTTGTATGTAATTGATTTATTTGTAAGATTCTATTCAAATTTTTATTAAGTAATTAATTAATTCGAAATTAATTATCAAAATCAATTTATTTAGTTAACCACAAAAATCTAATTTAAAAAAAAAAACATTTTTGTGCCCACCACAAAGTGGTAGGAATTGTGTAGTGTTTAATTATGTATAATCGCTCCATAAATTGCCGTAGTTCCTATGCCTACTCTCGTGCAACACTTTTATATTTCTAGCCCTGTGAAGAGTAAAGTTTTAATGTAGAATTTGGTGCACCATTGGAATGTTTTGTTCATTTGAAAAGACATTTTTTTCCTTTATTCATTTTCTTCTTTAATTATTTTCTTCACTACTCGTTAAAATTTCTTTATAATTGTTGGACATGCTTAAAACAAACAAAGTTTAACTTTTTTGTTTCGTTTTTAATGACAGTATTAACAGAAATAATCAAGTAAATATTAAAGATCAGTATTTTGTTCCCTATGCTCTCAAGGGGGAATGTAAAGATGAATTTCTTTTTATAATAAAAGGTAAAGCAAGAAAATTTTGTTAACAATTTCGGGATTAACTAAATCCCGAAAATCCCAGGATTACAAAATTTAAATCCCGGGATTTTCGGGATCGGGATTTCGGGATTGGCATCCCTAATACCTGCACTTGAAGGCAGATAAATGCATTTAAGGTAAGAGCACTTTTGATTTATCTGCAGCTAACATTTAAACTAAAATTCACAACGTTAGGCCTTTTTTCTTACCATTCATGATTTTACTACACTAAATTTAAAAATGCAAAAAAACTAAGGTTGTAATCAAACTATACCTCGAATAACAAATATTTGTCTATGTTTTCTTAACTAAATATAATGTGCATTTTGATTAAAATTTTTTTTTAATCTGTCGTTTTTTTTTTTTTTTAATTTACTGAGATCTGATAGCGTGAAAATTTTTTCACGGGACACTCACGATTGCTTTTTACCCTTTGAGGGGAATAAAAACAAAAATTTTACTTGGTGTCTACGATAGGGGTGAATATGTATGTATTTATAAAGGCGAATTCACTTTTCCGGTCGGTTTAAAAATACAGCTGAGCTCCTTTTGTTCTTACTTAGAGAGAAATATGTCAAAAGCTGTTTGTGTTTTTGACATATCGACCAACGAACGCGACAAACAAAATACAATGATGTGTTTCTGGTGTTGTACTTGTTGTAGTATTGCCACCACCGTTTACATGAATACGTCTTGGTGTTCGTGATTATGTACAACGGGATGAAATTGTTCCTATTTATATTATTACTGGTTATTGTTATTGTTGATTTTTTGTTTTTTGATTTCATAGAAAATACTTTATATACAAAATTGGATTAAATATTTATTTAAACATTTGTTTTAAATAATTTGAACAAAAAATTTATTTATACCTTTCACCAATTATAAATCCAGATATACATATAATCATAATTGATTATATATTTGTAAAAAAAAATATTATTTCAGTTTATTTTAACATTGACACTTCCGCATTTATATACTATACATTTTAACTTGTAGCCAAAAACCATATGGATAAATTTCTAATGAATACATAAATATTTTTTTAATTGTTTAACGGAAGCGGCACGGACGTTCACGTAACTACGGACTAAAACACACTAAACAGAGTTCAAGACTTAACTGTTACAATCTGTTTTAATACACATACACTTGCAGTTGTTTATATCAAACGTGCTAGTATGTACTGGAAGGCAGGATACTCAGTTATAATGTGTATTTTAGAAATGTTTTCACACTTACAGACAAAACTTGTTTTGAAGCAATGTATAAGTATTCTTTACAATTTTATTAATAACAAGTAAGAGTGCTATATTCGGCTGTGCCGAATCCTATATACCCTTCACCATTGTGCGAACAGAATACAGAGCAACTAGACAAAAACTAAATAAAACTGGCAAATATTTTTTTTGAATAAGAGACAACCGGTTTTGAACTTCGCTTTTCATAAGGGCCCAGAATATATATACTTTATAGGGTGTAGGATCAATATTGTAGAAATTACAGTTATATATACCTTTTTTACCTTCGGTGAAGGGTATAAAAAGAGTAATTTTCGGGAATTCAGGGGCCTAATCACCGCATTCGATACTATCGTATCGAATAAACTATTGAATTTTTTTGCATACGATAGACACTGGCGTATCGAATGAAAACTCGATAAATGTAATGTCGAGTTACTCGATGTCGAATGCTATTATTTCAAATTCAATACATTTCATTCGATATCGAGTTTCAAGATACCAAAGTAAATAATTTCGATGAATTTTGTTCGATATCATATGCGGTAATTTGACCCCAGTATTTCGGTTATAACTCATACAAATTTCCGACATTTTGATATATAAGTCATATCCATAGGACGTATAGCAGCCCTAAAATTTAGGTTTTTATAAAAATTTTGATGTTTTTTAGCCCATTTTTTGAGTATTTTGCTCATAAATTACCCATTGTCTAACCGATTTGATAGTTTTATATACCTACGTGTTAAGGAAGAATTTCACCATTTACTTAAGTTATATTTAAATATAAACATGGCAGCCCTAAAATTTAGGTTTTTATACAATTTTTATTTTTTTTTGTACGGGAGGTACCACGCCCACTTCTCCAAAATGTATACAAACACTATGTATGTATTTTAAGTAGAGAGAGCCAAGTCGATTGGCAAACAAACGGCTCCAAGACTCACAAAAGATTTAATAATTTAGGGCCATTATTACAATAAACGGGGTAGAAATTGGTAATCGGTAATGGCCAGGTTATAGTAAAATTAAAAAATTAAATAAAATAACTAAATACAATTTTAATAAAATAGTTTACTTAAAAAAACCAACTTAAAGCTAACTTAAAGTAGTAAGTTTATAGCTAGCTACAAAAAGTTAACTTTAAAGTTAACTGAAAGTAATGCAGAGTCGGACAATTGACTACTTCCTAGGACATCGCAATCTTAAAATAGTTAGTTAATTTCATATACAAGTAATGCAAGTGTCAACCACCACTACTTGAGAAATAGTTAGCATTCAGTTAATTTAAAGTTAACTGAATGTCCGACAGGGTACATACAAACATATATTCATATGTATATTCGAGCGACTCAAGTTGTATGGAAGCAAAATTCGTGCCCGATGTACCCTCCTAAAAATGAACCTTGGACTTTTTTAAGATTACATTTTAAATATTTCGGCTCCAGGGTTTTTGGCGGCATATTTTTTCCGCAAATTAAAAAAAAATTCAGGTCGTGGATCATTTCTTTTTTTCTTTCTTTAGTTCTATTTTCATCCATACATGATCTAGAAACTAAATCCGCTATCATATTAGAGTTACTACAAAATTGCATTGATATATATTCCAGAGCACCGTGTAAAATGCATCTAATTTGCAATAATCTAAATTATTTACATACAAAGATGATATACTTGGCAAAAGATAAAATTTGATACCCATATTGCCCTATTTAAAACGAAGGGTTACCACCCCATTGCATTTTTGTCAAAATTTTTGTTGGTAAGGAAACAGATTCTTAAAGTAACAAAACATGCAAAAATATACCCTTTTTCAAACTGGTCCAGCTCACGAGAGGTCAACCCTGGAGCCGAAATATTTAAAATGTCATCTTAAAAAAGTCCAAGGTTCATTTTTAGGAGGGTACATCGAGCACTTTTTTTGGTGAGTCGCTCTAATGTATATGTATGAACAAGCGCAAAATTCTAAATTCAAAATTTACAAAAAAAAGCAAATTAAAAACAAAAACAAAATTCTAAATGTAAAATTCAGAAAAAAACGTAAAAACCGCAAATTAACCCTTTGTCTTACTCATGAGTCTGGCCAGGCCTTTTTCAATGCATTTTGAATGAAAAAGATGTGTAACACGGAGGGTTAAGAACAATTTCATTTGTTTTTATTTTATTTTCTTTTGTATTTTCGTTTCACTAACTTTTAACGATCCGACAATCGTAAAATTGGTCGACATATACATATATTCGCTTGCAGTAACGATAGTGTGATTCTGTAATATATTTTTAACGATAGTAAACAGCTGTGTTTTTGTAACATCTCTGTCTTAAAAATGTTAAAAAAACGAAAATTTTACATTTAGAATTTTGTTTTGTTCTTAATTTGCTTTTCTGTAAATTTTAAATTTAGGATTTTGTTTTTGTTCATACATATGAATGTATCTTTGTATGTAAAACATAAAATAAATTTTATCGATTAAATAAACACAACCTAAATTATTGTCGCTAAAATATCGACAAAAAAATCGTTTAAAGTAACAGCTGACTTTTAACGACAGCGAATATCGTTAAAAATTTTACTGAATAGCATATTCGATAAATTTTCGTTATATTTATTTTAACGATTCGATTATCGTTATAAAAGTTAGTGAATCGCACTACTGATGTCTTTAAATTGTGATTGCTTCTGTAACCGAATGAAAATACAACAAAAGTGAAACATCCCAACGGCGAACTTTGCATACCACATCACATCTCTTCAATGAAGTGTGTATCACTTCGTGTTCAATGAATTCTAGCTTACAAGGTCTATGACGGAAGTGGATGGAATTTACAAAAATGAATTTCGTTCATCTTTTACTTCTACTTGCCCACGCAGTAATCGAGATTGTGTATAGACTGTCTACTGCCTGCTTACAATGTGTGTGAAGCAGTATTGAGTTTATAATTATTGAATGAACACTTCACTATCCCGCTTACTTTGTGTGCAAGTGGTAGGCGTTCACTCCACAAACGCGGCAATGCATTCGAAAAAGTGTACTAGGTTGTAATTCAGATGGTGTGCATTACTATCTTACTCGTGTCTATCACATCATCGCTTCTGTAATCGACAAATTCGCCCCTGGGTTATTATTTATTTTCCTGTTCCACAACATCCCGGAATTATGGGAATTATCTCTCTTTCTGTCTCTCTCTCTCTCTCTGGTTTCGGGGGAAAGTGTTTACCAGTGTTTCCAGTGAATTTTCGAGAAAAATACATTTTAGTTTCCAAAAAGATACACTTTTTCCCAAAAAGATATATTTAGAAAAAAAAATTTAAGTCCATTTTCAACGTTTAACATTTATTAAGATAACAGTTTTACTACATATAAAATGAATATTGTAAAGAAAATGATATCATATAAATTCATTTTTATATTTATTTAAGTCATAAATATTAGGTATGTAATTTTTAAAAATACAAAAAGCAAACATTAAAATTAATTATATTAATTATACTATATTTGGATGTTATCGAAACAAATTCATTTTTGTAAAAATTAATATACGAGTTTCCTGACAATAAAAGATGTTCATATTTCCTCCGAACAACTTCGCACTACTTGTATTCCACGATTTAGGTGAATCGTATGTTAAAACGTCCTTAATGTTTTCTTTCACCATCATGAAAGCTGCTATTGTATAACAGTCTAATTCATTAACACTTCATTGCAGCTTTATAAGTCTTAATAAGCGAAAGTCGAAAAAAGAGTATTTATAAATGTTTAATAGCCTATTAAACGTTTAATAAACGTTTCAGAAATTTGAAATATTTATTGTAGCATTTACCCTACTTAAAGCGTTTAATAAACTGATATTTCAATGTTTGTTAAAATAAAATTTTAATAATTGCATGAAAAATTAAACATTTTTGTCTTCTTATTTATTTTAATAAAAAAGTTGAATACGCATAAAATTTTTTTTTCTAGAAAAACGATAACAAATGTTTGAATTAATTTTAGATATAAGCAGCTTGATGGATTTTTTTTGTAAAAAATAACGTGGGTCGCGAGATACTTATGTATGTTCTCTGTTAAAACTTAGTCATTATAAGTTTTTGCATAATATATAAAAAGCTATTAAGATTTATTTCAAATAATGTAAACCTCTTTTTTACCATTCATTACACTTATATTTTAAAATGTCTTTCAAATAGGTATAAATAGTATTTGTTAAAGTAAACACAAAGTAGAAACCACATAGTATATCGTCTGTTGGTTACTGGTTTAACTTTTGCATCGAAAATTTGATTTATAGCACAAAAAGTGACAAAAGAAGCAAAACAATGAGAACTATAAAATTAAGGATATCAGGAAATGCTTGAGCTAGATATCTCTAAATATATTCGAGACATCAAAAAAAGTATTAAATGTTAAAAAAGGGTTTTGCAAAAATGTGCCTGCCAGAAATTTAAAAACTAATTTTAGCAATTACCAAAAAAGCGATAATAACAAATTAAATTGAAGTTAAAAAAACAATTCGTAGATTTAAGATGATGCAGCCGATCTTCATGGGTTCCCTCAAGCAACAGTGTGTAGTATTTCAGCCAGAGTGGCTCGTGTCTTAGGGCAATAGAAAAATTAAAATGCCTTCATTTCTTATAGAGGAAGCAATCCTAATGACAGAAGTTAAGACATTTAAAAATTTCCCAAACATTATTAGTACGCACATATGTACATATAAAAAAAAAAAAAAAACCGGCGCAAATTTTGCCCAATATTATATAAACAGAATGTTCAGGTAAATGAAAACATTTGAACTTAAAATATTTTGGCAGTTATATGTGGCTAAAAATGTTTTGTTAAAACCTAGGAGGTCCTATTTTCAAAACATCTGGTTAAAATTGGTTAAATTATTCATTAAACATAAAGCTGTATAATCTCTTTTGGAACATACAGAGTTAAAGCAGTAAAAATTTGATATTGAAATGTGATTTACATATTTCGCTTCTATTTCAATAGTATTTGTATTTTATTAACAAAAAAACATAAAATTAATTCAAATATAACGTTTTAAAAAACAGAAATTCATTTTAAATTGAAAACAAAACAGAAATTCACTTAAAATCAGAGTATGAAAACAAACAAAACATTTCGCAAACGTTTGCAAAATGTACAAAACTATTCAAAATTTTTAAATTGTATTGTACATGAGCAAAACCAAAACAAAAACTTTTCAAGTGTCAAAGAGAGAAAACGAAACAATTGGCTTTCCACTCATCTGCATTATTTAATTTACCGTTAAAATCGTACATCTGAGTACAAAACAGATAGAGAAACGTTTTGTTTTGAGTATTTGATTTAGTTTTTGTTTGGTTTTTGTAGTGGCATAACAAGAGTAAAATCCACAATTCATCGTCCAAAAAATGATTTGTTACGTTATTTTTTATTCTTTGAATTCCTTTTTATTTAATTTAATTTGTTTTTTTTTTAAATTACTATGGTAGTCAAAATAAGCATTAATAAAAACAAAAAAACCTAAAACCCTCTCTTTTTATTTCACTTAGAAACAATAGTAGTGAGTAAATCAAATACCAAACGTTTGTCAAACGCATTTTCTCTGAATGTTTCAATATTGTTCTTACTCTTTTTTTTTCCAGCTGTGTACGTTTGTATTAATGTACAATTTGCGATCACGAGCAAAAATAATACAAGACAAAATGGCACAATCATTCTCATTGTTTTGGTTTTGTTTTTGTTTTACTCACTGCAAAGAACCAAACAAAACGAAAGCAAACGTTTCATTTTGTTTGTTTTCGTACTCTGCTTAAAATTCGTTCGTTGTATGATATTTTTATTTACTCGTATCGTTTCATCCCTAGTTGTATGCATCACTATTACAAAAATTACAATTAAAATATCATGATGCTGCCAACATAATAATACAAAAGTAATATAAACGTTTAATTGTTAATCCACTCCTATTAAGCGTTTATAAATTAGATTTTTTGTTAATGGTTTATAAAACAAAAAGTGTTTGATAACTATTGTATTCATTAAAGCTGAAACAAGAAATTTTTATGAATTAGACCGTAAGTATTTAGTTGGTTACGATGATCAGTCTTAATGAGTTTTAGTACATTTTGCATACAGATTCAAAAGATACGAAAAATGTCAGGATTTTACATGGTACTGAAGCCATCAAAAGATACGAAAAATTTATCTTTCGTATCCTTATGGCAACACTGGTGTTTACAATTACATACTATAAAATAAATACATACATACGATGTCTCTAAGCTTTTTCTCATTGTATTTACAGTCAAATTAAATTAGTTCTACATCAAATTCACGTTGTTTCAACTTGAAATAACTTAGATTCAACGTAATTTGTAGTGGTATTTCAATATCAATGTCATTTTGTATTAATTTTCTGGAATGTCAAATTAACATGAAATTTGGTTAGGTTAAAAGAAAAAAGAAGTTGTTTGCAAGTTATTGTAAAATCATGTTAAATTAACATGAAGTATCCACTACCGAAAAACTTAAAATCAACCTTGTTTTCGACGATTTTACATTGGTTTTTTCTGTGTGCAAACAAGACAGATCTGAGCCCTGTTTCTGAAAACTACAAGTTATAAACTTACAAGCGAAATATATTTGAATCAAAAATTGTAAAATTATTGCTTTATAAACGTACATATTTATCTTGTAGTTTTGAGAAACACTATCCTGGTGTTATATAGTAGCTCTCCCAAGACCAAATTTTACAGGACAGCCATTTTTCTACTTTTCTCTGCTTTCGCTTGCAATATCAAAATGAAAATATACATTCGATTTTTGGAGCAACGAAGTGGAATTCGCCTACAATATTTTGTCAGGTGACGTCTCTTTGAATGTAGAACAAGATTGCATCAAAAACTCAATTTCAAAAAAATTAGCATATACGATAATTTCGCGCAAAGGGGTCGATATACTGCAATGTACTAGGATATTTACACAAAAAATTAAGTACGGGTTCTTCCTCCTCTTCATCATGACAACTCCTACAGTACATGATTCTTTAACGACC
Source organism: Pollenia angustigena (assembly GCA_930367215.1). Lineage (NCBI taxonomy): Eukaryota > Metazoa > Arthropoda > Insecta > Diptera > Polleniidae > Pollenia > Pollenia angustigena. The sequence continues at coordinate 80,764,050 of OV884058.1, read as the reverse complement.
AGTGTCTAGTAATTACTGAAGTACCCGATTTGCTATGGTCTATATTAAGCCATAATATAGGGTTTGTTCTCATATGTACTTTGAAGGCTGTCCCATAATTAAAGCAAAGTGTAGGGAACCCTAAAATAAAATTAACTGACTGTCAATCTGATGTTAGTAAAAATGCAGCGTAAATCAACGTGTCACTGTTTTGTGTTAATGGATTTGGATAGAAGGCAATATCAGACAGTAACTGCCACAATAGCTTATTATCGCGACATGATAACACAATTCTTTTTTATATCGAAGTGGCCAACACGCGATGTTAATAATATGGTACCAAAGGACGTAAATTAATTTAATATCTGCATACGACATTTTCCCGATTTGTAATTCCTACGTACTTTAAACTTCAATAAAAACTTGTACTTCAAGACTAAAAAATGTTTTTTCTATTTAATTCAAATCTTGTGTTAAGTTTGGGCAACTTTTTAATTAACAAAACAATGAGGTTATAACAAAATATACAAGAACAACTTTCAATTAATTTTACCTGTGTATTTTTAAAACATAAACAAAACTACCAGGTGCATTTCTAAAATGTGACAGGTAAGAAATGCCTTAAACCACATACAGAGTTATTTACGCAGTTTTTTTTAGGTAGTCGTACATACATACAGTGTTGGAAAACAAAATAGTGGCAAAAAATTTAATTTTTTTAATTCCTATTTACGTTTTCTTAATGTTCTAGCGCAGTCGATGCTTTTACTATAATTTGCCGTTTCATATTTCATTGTCTGTTTTTGTGTTGATTTGACAACACAAGCACTAACAAAGCAGTAGAGATAAACTTTTTAAGCTATGCTTGTACTCAGTTGAGTTGTATTAAAGACAACTGGTTGTGATCAGTTGTAATTTTTGTTATGTTTTTGTTCAGCGCAATTTAGCAAAGTTGTAAACCAAAATACAAAAATTAAGACATGACAACTCAACTGAGTTGAGTTGTAAACCGTAATAGGGGCCTTAGTAATGAAAACACATGTTTCCCGTCGTTTTGCGAAAAAAACCCTCACGCAGGGAAGCAAATTTCTAAAACCTTCTAAGAAATTTTGAACCACGATGAATTGTAAACCGTAGGAAAATTTTTAGATCTTAAGCAGTGGATAAATTCCAAAATAGCATTTAAGTGATACGTATAGGAATATATACAAATATCAGGTGTATATTTTTTAAAATTTCCGTGAGATTAAATGGTTGTTTTCAACCTTCAACCCGATTCCTGCGTAAACTTTCTTAACAATCCGAAAAAATTATCATATTTTTTATTAATAACTTTTAATGTTCGACATGACTATACTATGCCGTTTTTGATTTTCGCAAAAAATGTGAAAAAGTTATATCCCTAATGTATACTGCATTAAACTTGAAATTTATTTTTTATTTTTTGTCTTAAAAAAAAAGCAATTAATAATTATTTTTTAACTATAAAATAGTTTTGACTACTACGAGTATTAAGTGCAATTTATCTTTTCATGTTACATTCTTCCAAAAGTGTAAATGTAATAATTTCCCGAAATTTTATTTTGTTTTAAATAAATACATGAAAAAAAGTACAATTGTTCAGATTTAATAACAAAAAGTTCGGGTTCGGCTGAACTTGTCAAAATTTACCGAAGTTCGAGTTCGGTCTCAAAAAGTGCGTTCGGTCGGACACTAGTTATTTAGATCTGTATCAGTTTGAATCAGAAAATGATGTTATCTGTGAAGTAAGGCGAATTCATACAAGGTGGTCTTATTTTGAAAACGTTTTACAACACTGTAAAATATTTTAACGTTGTGTCAAAAATTCAAACAAATATTTGATTTTGTTTTTATATTAAATTGTGTTTTTTTGAAATGTTGTATCTTAAAAAAGTTTTAAATTTCACAATTTTAATCGAAAATTATAGAATTTAGTTAAGATTCCCCAGAACCAACAGGACGGTATACCATTTTGACACAAGGTTAGTAATCAGCTGTTGCTTACGTAGCAAGATAAGTTCACCTGGTGTAAATTCGCCTTGCTGTGAAGTAAAGTGGGGTTTCGATGGCAGTTCGGGTCACAGTACTTATAAGCAAAAATTAAACGATCCTTATTCAAATGATGAATTTCGTTTTTTTTTTTTTTGTAATATTAATAATAAATGAATATGAATTAAAAATGGTTTTTTAAATTACACTACGTGACAAAATTTCAACAAAGTCGTGACCAAATGAATCTGACAGCCAATCTTTATTTTTGAAGATATTTGCATTTCAGTCACAGCATCTTTTTTAAAAACACAAATAACGGAAATTTTGGAATATCTCAAAAACTGTTCTACTTTTGACAATTCTAACTTCATATTCGGATTCGGCGGAAAATTTTACATAAAGATTAGGCGTCAAATTTATTTGGTCAAAAAATTTTCACGTATTGTTATTTTTACTCAAAAAACATTACAACCTGGTAACGAAAATATAAAAAATATATTAGGAAATACACAAAAATTATAGTAGACTTGATGAATGTTGTTTATTTAATGAATTTTGTATAAACATTTTTTTTAATAAACCCTTTTGTAAACTTTTTTGACTTTTTTGAATATGCAAGTTAATACATTTATATTCATTAATATTCATTCATCTGATTTTTATAAAATTTTTACAGAATTAATTGCGTTCAAAAAGCAATAAACATAGTTTTAGTTAGAGGTTAAATTTTTCGATTTAATTTTTATTCAGGATGTACACAAAATTGAAAAAAAAAAACTATAAATTCAGAATGATCTAATAGTTTCATGTACCAAAAAATACAAACTAATTATAATTTTGATTACAATTTTTTCTAAATTTTCGGAAAACGACATTTTTGAACTGGGCTTGTCCTTACTATGAATTGGACCATATTTGGCCGAAACGTTAACGTTGTTTAAGCTAATCAGCGTTAAATATTTCTCAATGGTAGAATATTTTTTCTTCCGTTATGACATTTTTAATTTTCAGGATATATATGAAGGGCCCGAATACTTGCTCCAATTATTTGCAATTTGACTATCTTTCATCGATTCCAACAAGTGTAACAAATTTCATAACTCTACGACAACTCCTTCTATTTTTGCCCGCTCGTTATATGAAAACACGACACTGTGCGTCGTTTTGAATTTGTCAAATTAACACACCTGTAGTTACGTCCTTTTGTTTTTTGTTAATAAAAGCGTAATTTTTTTTATCGCAGAAGTGTAAAATTTTGTCAAGACATGTAGTAGATGGCATTCATAATAATCAATCAAAAACTCGATTTTGAATTTAGTTACGCCTTTTTGCACTTTAGCTAACGATATGTTCATAAGTATATGTACTCGTATCCCTGTAGAAGCCTAGGATTAAGTTTTTTTTTTTTTTTTTAATTTCCTAACTTAACGACTACCTTATAAATATTGGTATTGATATAAAAATTGGCGACAACAACATCTAAAAACACTTAAAGGTAAACAAATCTCAGATAGATGAAGATATCTTAATAAAAGTCCACACAAAAACTTTTACATAAATCTTAACCTCATGAAATACATTTTGTCTTGCGGGTCCATGATTGCCCATGGGTCTCACTCTTGAAAATTTGTCTGCATATACTGTGGTGTAGAGTATCAAATGTTCGGGCTTTTTATTAAATAAAAAAACGTTATCAATTCTTACTATCTATGTTTTTTTTATTTTATAGCGAAATTTTGGTACAATTTATGTCAATTTGGTACAATTTTGCCATTTAGCGGGTACAATTGAGGAATTGCCAGATCCCAACAGTAGTGTGAAGTAGAACACAGAACATTTAGAATATTTTGCGCTGCCCTTTAGTTAGGGAGAATACTAAAAAATAACTGGAACAAAACATTCATTGTGTATTGCTTCAAAGTGTGAACTCAATATATAAAGTTCATGACTTCCGTAAGCATGAAACGAAACTCTTACATTTCTCCCTTACAAACCTGCTTCGTTTGAAGCTTAATTTTTTATTGGGTATGTAAAGTTAATTAAAAAAATAAAAAATTTTAAAGTTTGTTCAGCAGTACATGAATTTATATAAATGATTTTAAAATGCCAATAATTTAATGCACTTTAACCAATGCGTTCTCTATTTTTAACTTAAAAACTTACAATTAATACCTTATGACTTTGTCTATACACACTTATGTATGTATCGACTTAAGAAGTTCAACGAATAAAATCATTTCTTAAATATCTTAAACAAATTTAAACTTTTGAGTTTTTTACCCCCGTATTTCTGTGGCTTGGTGCTAAAAGAGCCAATGCCAAAATATTTCCTTTTGAGAAAATTTAAATAAAATTGTTTTTAGAGAAGAGTTCTTACTGAAATTTGCTAGAAAACCCCTTATGAAGCTGTACTGGGCTAAAAACATTGGCTGTTTCATCAAAAAAAAAAAAAAAAAAAAAAGATGTTAAGAGAAAACACCTAATGCAACGATTAACTCAAAACAGAAAAATATTGACATTGGTCCTTTTAGCACCCAGCCACAGATTTATAAACGATTAATAAATTTAAAAAACGTTTATTAGGGATAATTTTAATAGTAAATTTTAAAAATAAGTATATTTAAGTATATTTAAAATTATGTATGTAGATACACTTAAATAAATGGACTTATCATTTTTTTCAACACTGTATGAATTGTAAATTTAGAGATATTATTTCCTTAAATCCTTTGAAATATAATACTTGTGTACATACAAAACATCTGCCTATACAAAAAGCAAATCCATTAAAAAAAACAATATACAAAACGAATATACAACAACAGCTGTTAATTCCCTTATGAATAGGGAAAGAAATAGTTGATTATTTTATATACGTGTATATCTACATGCATTTACTTACATACATATGTACATACATATATACAAAATGGTATCAGCCACTTAGAAATTAAGGACATTTGTTCTGTTCGAATGCAAGTAATTTTTGTGTATAAATTTAGAGTTGGAAAAAAACAACAAATTGTTTTCGGGACTGTAAGAAAAGATAATTTCACTGTTTGTTGTTGTTTTTCTTTAAGCTTTAATATTGTTACAAGTAAAACTGGTGTTTTTTTGTATAATTTATTTATCCTTCTATGGTACCCATATGCATGAATTGTATTTGTGAGTTTTTAAAAAATTTTCAAAAATTAAACTTTGAAATTTTTTTTAAGTACTCTATAGGATTTTGGCCATATTTGGACAGATCCTTTGTTGTCACTCATCCGGACAATTCAGACATATGGGTACCATGGAAGGATAATCTGGTCGCTACTCCTCATTTTCCATATGGTCCAGATGAGTGCCAAAGAAGAATGCGACAGCTCCAAATAATTTTTGATGGATTCTTAAAATTTGTCTTTAGAAATTATAAGGAAGCAATATAATAATTGGATGTTTTTTCAGCATTTTTTAAGTTTTATTATTTTTTTTAAACAACCATATCTTAAATTTAAGGCCTGTTTTAAAGGTAAGTGATACTTAAATATGGCATATTTAAACATTGAATTACGTCATTTCCTCCAGATATTTAACATATTTAACTCGGCATATTTATCTTCACACACATGTGTCCTGATGATCTGACTTAAGCAACCAGTAAAATACGCATAGGAATAGCTTATCCTATCAATAATAAATTTCAGTATCAAAAGTATCAAAAGTATCAAATGGAAATTTAGCACATTTAAACGAATCCTTGTTAATTAATTTTTTGACTCCCAAGAAAAACTTTGATAAATTGTTTTCAATTAGAATCATATTTCTATCAATGCCCATTTACAAAAGTCTGTCCCGAGAAACTGCAGTTTTTGGGACAAAAAATTAAAAATATTTATTGGTGCATGTATGCAAAGGTGCGTTCACATATGTCAAATATTTTCCCAATTTTTGTTTGACTGTGTTTTCCCAAAATTTCTTTAAAACAATAAAATTTTATTTTCTGGTCACACCCATTTTTGTTTGTTCAAACAGATTTTAAAAAGCTTCAAATAAAATATGGGAAAACATGTTTGTCCTGTGTTTACATATAAAAATATTTGCCTAAAAAAAATATTTGAACAAATTGCCAAAAAAAAATAAATAAATTAAATTACATAAATTTTCATATAGGTATTAATTCGAATGTCTATTCTTAGTCAAATTACAATTTTAAAAGATTTTATACTTTAATATTTTGTATGATCTATCCAAATTTTGGTTTGTATATTTCTGTGACGATAGTGCATAGAAAATATTTCAGGAAAATATTGAAGGAATAAGACTATTAAAGTATTAAAGTTTTTAAAATTGTAATTTGACTTAGAATACACATTCGAATTAATATGAAAATTTATATAATAAATGTTAATATTTTTAATTAGGCTTAAGTTCATGAAATTTAATTTTCCATTAAATTATTTTTATGAAGAAAGGAATTTTACAACATGAAAATTAATTAAAATTGTTATTGATAATCTTTCATTCTTGACGTGGCTGGGGCTCGAACCCCGGCCGGCAGGTTACCATGACATGTTTCGATTGCAACCACTCAATCTCCTCAGATGGATTTGCCGTCTTACACTCGCAGCCATCGACGACTGCTGACGTCAATAGTCAAACATCAATCCTTAAACCAAATTGTATTCTAACATTTGGTAGATCGAAATTTGCTTTCCTGAATGATTATCCATTTTAATTGATTTTACATGTTTTTTTCAGGGACCGTAACAGTTATGCCTTTTTTCATAAAAGTCAGATGAAAACAGTTATTTTTTTATTTTTATTTTTTTGAGCAAAAATAACAGTTATTTTTTGATTTTTATTTTTTGAACAAAAATAACAGTTATTTTTTAATTGTTATTTTTTCGATCAAAACTAACAGTTATTTTTTGATTTTTATTTTTTTGAACAAATTTAACAGTTATTTTTTGATTTTTATTTTTTCGAGCAAAAATAAAAGTTATTCTTTTAATAAATTTACGTGTGTTAATAACTTAGATGACTTTAATAATTATTTTAATGTGCATAAGGAATTCCAATGATAATTAAACACTAAAATAAAAATTTCAAGTCAACTAAATTATTAAATCACGTACATTTATTTAGAGAATAACTTTTATTTTTGCTCGAAAAAATAAAAATCAAAAAATAACTGTTATTTTTGCTCAAAAAAATAAAAATAAAAAAATAACTGTTATTTTTGATCGAAAAAATAAAAATCAAAAAATAACAGTTATTTTTGTTCAAAAAAATAAAAATCAAAATTATAAAAAATCAATATATTTTATCATTGACAAGTGCATAAGGAACAATATGGTATACTTGAATAAGTTTTTCGACATTTACTTCTATGTGCTTTTTTTGTTTTAAAATTCCAATATAACTGTTATTTGCAGTCCCTTGTTTTTTTCCTTTACTTCGGTTTTTTTCGTACTTTTGTCAAGAATTTTTCTTGAAGTCCAGATGGATTTGCCGTTTGACTATTGACGTCAGCAGTCGTCGATGGCTGCGAGTGTAAGACGGCAAATCCATCTGAGGAGATCGAGTGGTTGCGATCGAAACATGTCATGGTAACCTGCCGGCCGGGGTTCGAGCCCCAGCCACGTCAAGAATGAGAGATTATCAATAACAATTTTAATTAATTTTCATGTTGTAAAATTCCTATCTTCATAAAATAATTTAATGGAAAATTAAATTTCATGAACTTAAGCCTAATTAAAAATATTAAAAATTTTTATAAAACTTGTAGTGGGGAATGTAAGATGAGATAAACCCACTGTTGTTTAATGTTGATGTATTTTGTTCAAGCTTTGATATTGTTACAAGTAGAACTGTTGCTATAATTCTTATATGTTTAACAGTTTTATTTGGTTTAATATCTTTAGTTTGTCTAAAATCTTTATGGATGAAGTTTCCTGATGATCTGGCCTAAGCAACCAGTGAAATGCATAGGAATAGCTTATCCCATCAACAATAAATTTCAAGTGTTTTTGTCAAGAATAAAAACTGGGAATTAAGCACGAATAGCAAAATCTTTTGAATTTAAAATTTTGTATTCCCAAAAATTGAAATTACTTTTTGATAATAAACAGGCAAGTGCACGGCCTAAAAACACTTAATTGACAACATCTTTTGTAAGTTGTTGTTGTTTTTATTTTGTTTTTCTTAACCTACTTACAACTACAATTAATGTTGAGAGAATTTCAACTAATTGTAGTGGGGAATGTAAGATGAGATAAACCCACTGTTGTTTATTGTTGATGTATTTTGTTCAAGCTTTGATATTGTTACAAGTAGAACTGTTGCTATAATTCTTATACGTTTAACAGTTTTATTTGGTTTAATATCTTTAGTTTGTCTAAAATCTTTATGGATGAAGTTTCCTGATGATCTGGCCTAAGCAACCAGTTGAATGCATAGGAATAGCTTATCCCATCAACAATAAATTTCAAGTGTTTTTGTCAAGAATAAAAACTGGGAATTAAGCACGAATAGCAAAATCTTTTAAAATTAAAAATTTTGTATTCCCAAAAATTGAAATTACTTTTTGATAAAAAACTTTTGAATTTTTTTTAAACAATTTTTGTTTTGTTTTTTTTTAAATGCCATTTTTTCTTGTGCTGGAAAGTATTTTTTGTGCTATATTGAAAAAACCATAGTTGCATCATTAAGTACTATTAGATTATGAGTAGATTTCGTCAAAATCTAGTCACGAATAAGATTTTGTTTTGTATGGGAAATCTAGTCAAAAACAACTAGATTTGGCTCGAAATCTCGTAAGTTCTAGATTTTGCGTAGGTGTGAATCTAGTATAAGGGTATTCATTTCAGTTTTTTTATTTGTTGGAAAAATGGAAAAGTGGAAAAATGTAATTTTTGTTACAACAACCACAAGAAAAAAAATTCCACCAAAAGTTACATTTTTATCAAACTATAACCAAGTGTAAAAAAATCATGATAAAAAGATGTCATTTTCCGCTTTAAACGTCAAACGAAATGATGTTGCCATTCATAAAAAATTTTTAATACAAAGCAAGGACCGGAAATTACGAACGGAAAACACAAAATTAAATTTTATTTTTTAAATAAAAAATTTTTGTGTGTGAAAAAAAAGAATATTGTTTTTCTGTATTTAAAATTTAAACGAAAAAAGAAAAAAAAATTTCTTTGAAAACAAAATTTATAGTTTCAAAAAAAAGCAAAAACTATTTTTGTAAAAAAAAAACAAATAAAAATTTTCAAAAAACTTATTTTTTGTTGAAAAATATTTCTTAAAACGTTTTTTTAGAATTTGTTTTCTTTTTTTTTTTTTTTTAAATGTAATATGTATGTATGTATTCTCAGAAACCTCTTCATAAATTTTATTTAAATTTTGTTTTGAAGAATAAAATTTTTATGGCAGTGCTTAAATATAATTATTTTGTTTTTGTTGTTTTATGTTTTTAAGAAAACGTTTTATTTTAAAAAACTTTATTTTATGTTTTTAAGAAAACGTTTTATTTTAAAAACTTTATTTTATTTATTTATTTTTTCGACGGCTTTTTTTCAAAACTATTTTAGAAATTTTTTATTTTCTGTAAAATGAAGAATTTTTAAACTTGCACAATAAATATTTTTTTAGAAACAAAATAAAAAAACATTTTCCGGTCCTTGATACAAAGTAAAAAAAATTGCATCTCTTTTTATAAACTCTTGAATTGTACAAATATCTAAACGCAACGGGCTGGCTGTAGCCACCTCAGTGATATATTTATTAATTCTGAATATATAATATAATAACATAATGTGATAAGTTGATATAAAATAATATGATATGTACAACACTCAGTATTGCCCCTGGGTCAAGCTTGATCGGGGATTCCTATTCTTGACGAGTTGTGTGGCGTCCAAACGAAGTCACTGTCGACTCTACTTGCAGCACGCCTAGTTCTGGGCGTGATTCCACGTTACCAAACCAACCAACCCTTTAGTCGCCAATTTCATGAATGAACGATTTGAGACTTAAATCTTGAAAATTTCAAAGAAAATAAATTGAACATGACTTAAAAGTTCTGCTAAGTCTATAAGAACTGACCTTTGGGGCTCTTGTGAAAATGTTAAAAGATTTCCAAAAGGATTATGCTCCATACATCCTACGCTGAGGTTCAGCTAAAGAAGAAGTCTAAAGATACCTTAGATTTTCTAGAGGCATTTCCGCTGGTTTACTGACGGAATGAAAAGTTATACCCAAAAGTTAAGAATATGGCGCAGAAATGAGTTCTGTCGCATATGAGAGTCTATTTTGCACTGCAGGTCTGCTTCAAACGGATTTGCAAAATATAAAAATCGTATTTATATTAAATTTAAATAATAATCTCTTACCCTTTTTTTTCAAAGTAATTTAACTTTTGGTAGTTTTACCATTAATTCAAATTCAATTCGTTGTTTTTAAAATCTATTAACAGGAAAACCAGAAATATGCTCTTAAAAACACGTTTTATGCGCATTATATATGCAGTAAAAACTGGAGAATATGCCCTGAAAAATGTTAAAAATATGTCCTAAAAATTGCTTATTTGAAGACACAATATTCAATAATTTAATAACAAAATTAAAAAAAAAACCTTAACAAGGTTAAAATTAATAAAAGAGATGTTTGCGTCGAATATTATCTAGATATTAACATCCATGTGGGTTTTTGTCTTAAAGGGATTTTAGGTACGGTCGCTAAATTGTTAACAAATGTTTACATTTAAAAGGAATTTAAATTAAATACCTTCGTAATTAGATAGCTTGCGGACACAAGGAGTCTAATTTGGATGTGAAATTATAGACTGACTCTCTCTATTTGCATAGACTTCGTCCATATCTGATCAAATTATCTACAAAATTGGAACTTGTACTCTGCGCACAAGGCTAACATGGACATACAACCAGCCAGGCGGATGGATGGACATCGTTAAAAGTGATTCTGAGTCGATCGGAATACTAAAAGATTGGTCTAGATACAAATCGCATAGCTTTTATCCTTAATGACAACTTGCTTTGTCTTACAATTTTAGAGTAAAAATTAAATGTAGATGTCGAAATTTAAGTAACAGATTTTCGAAAAAAAAAACATTTTATTTGCTGCGAAAGCTATTGTAGGCATCTAAAAAAACTGAATATGTATCAAAATATGCATTAAAAAGGCAAAATATGCGTTATAAATCTAAAAAAATCGATGCCAAAATTCATAAAAAGCTCTAAAACGGATAAATATATTGTTTCTGCCTTCATTAGTCGCACAAGGAAGAACATGCAATATCATATTTCTGGCTTCATATAATAAAAAATATAACTCTACTTGAGTTTTGTTAATTTTGCCTTGAATTTAAATATTATATTCGTATCGGTATCTCCGATATTTCACTTTGAGAATCGGTATCGTACAAGTTAACCCGAGCACCCAAATTTTTACGCCCACTTTTGTCAAAATATGTGAAAACGGTATACTACTAGGTCCGATTTGGCTATTTTTTTTTTTTAAATGGACATGCGACTTCAAACGGTTACTTAAATATCGATAACACATGACCAAAATATATCTATATAAATAAAAAAATTGCATACACACAATCATCATCACTCAAAAAGAGGTTTTTTTTAAATTTGTTGAAATTGTGACATGAAAACGTCTGTCGGGTCAGTCAGTTAGTAAGAAATAACTCCAAATACTATTGAATTCGATAAATTAAAAAAAAAAAATAAGTACAGAAATTGTGTTTGCTCTTTTATTAGATTGTGCAGTTGTAGCCAATTAAACTTTGGTCATATGTGATAATAATATTATTCCACATAACAGTATTATGGTTGCATTAACGATTTCAGAAGTCAACAAACATATAAAGATACCTAATGCATGTAATTTCAGGAAAAATCCCAGGAAACTTGTCCGGGAATTACCGGGTGTTTTTATTTAATTATGGCAACTTAGCTGCAAATATAATTGTATATAAGTTATGTTAAGAAATAGATGTGAATTTAAATCTGATAAGTAAGGCAATGTTTGATGCTCTAAAATTGTAACAATGAACACAATTTCAAATTTTTTTAAAGACCCGGATTTATTTTATAAAAACGAAGAAAAGTACCCACTTGTTTCAAAGAATTTTATGATTTTATATGCAGAACAGCTGCATAATAGATTTTTTGGATTAGATTCTGAAACTGCAGTTAATACTATTATTTATTTATGTAAGAGATTTTGAAAAAGTGGTGAGAAAACAGAAAGCATCCAGATATCAGGCGCGGATTCAGGGGGGGGAGGGGGGATAAGGAAATTTCCCCCTGTAAATTATAAAAATATGTTTTCTTAATTTCGATAACACAACAATTCCCAATAATAATATTTTTTTTAATGTACAAAATTTTTGAAAATCCCAGCAAGGTTTTCTTTGTTTTTTTATTGAATCTCTAATGAAATTTTCAATAAGTATTTTTTTGTTTTTTTTTTTTAATGGAATCTCTAACGAAATTTTCAATAAGGGCGCTGCGAAATATGACCCCAAATTCGGTGCTATTTTTCATAATGCAGTATGGCCCAATTTTTTTAATGAAAAATTACCCCAAAAAACTGAGAAATAACCCTAAAAATAAAACGAAATATGGCTCTAAATTTGGGGTTATTCTTTATTATGAAAAATCACCTCAAAATTTATAATGAATGTGAACCCGGTGGAGTTCATATGCCCGAAACTAAAAATCACAAATTTAGAATCCCGATTTCAAAATCCGGATAATTATAGAGTTTTGGTTTTAAAAATCGTACGATTGATACCATGGCTAAGCTTTCGGCAATGCGCACGGATTTTTTTTCTCTATGGTATAACGAAAACTGGCTTTGCTTACTAAAGCTTCACGTTCTCTTCTAAGCTCTTTTTTTTTATTTATTTATTTAAGGTTCTCTATATAGCCGGCCTTTGGCCTGGTGAAAGGATTTTCTTCTCTTTGGTATAACAAACACTGGCCTCGCTCACTAAAGCTTCACTACATAGCCGGCCTTCGGCCGGGCGCAAGGATTTTCTTTTCGATGGTATAACGAACTCTGGCTTCGCTTTAAAGCTTCTCTTAATAGCAGGCCTTCGGCCGGGCTCAATGATTTTTTCCTTTATGGTATAAAAAACGCCGGCTTCGCTAACTTAAGCATCTCTGCATAACCGGCAAGGATTTTCTCTACTTTGGTATAAGAATTCGAGTTTTTTATACTTTCCCTAGAAACTTTTACATAGAATTTTATAAAATTTGTGTAAAAATGTTTGGGGTGATTTTTCATTTCTTAAAATTTTCATTTTTTATTAGTAGACGAAAAATAGCTCCAAATTAAAAATTGTGATTTTATTTGGGGCCATTTTTCATTCCTTAATATTGGGGTAATTTTTCATTCCACTTAAAATGCAAAAACACCCTAACCCAAAAACATTGCGCTAAAATTGCGTATTGTTGTGTCTCATGTAAAATTTTGGGGCCGTTTTTCATTTTAATTTTGGGGCCATATATCCTGGGGTCATTTTGCGCACCGCCTTCAATAAGTATTTTTTTATTTTTTTTACCGTATTCAATTACTTATTGTTCTACAGTCAATCCCAGCAGGTACCATCTATAACCAAAGACTAAACGTTTGACTTGATAATGCGTGCGGTTGAATTATTAAAAAGCCTTAGTATTTGCAATATTTATGTATGTATGTGTTATATTTTTTTTTTTTTGTCATTATTTTTTATTGAATCTTCATATATTAAATATGAACTAACAATAATTAATCAAATCTTAACCTAATGCGTTATTTTATGTCCTGCCAGTGCCAGACAAAATTTTCTTCATAACGGGTTCTGTTCACTTATATAGGTGTTTATCACTCATCTAATTGGGTAAGTGCTGCAGTGTCTCTTCTTCTTAAGCGAGTGTGGCACATTGAGATCCTTATGAATGTTTGAGTTTTTAACATACCAGGGAGCTGCTGTGATTATTCGAAGAAGTTTATTTTGGCGCCTTTGAATTTTGTCGATATTAGAGGCCGAGGCAGTGCCCCATAGTTGAATACCGTAGCACCAGATAGGCTTTAAGATAGAAGCTTGCAATCGAGACTAAGGACAGAATTTCTTCCAAAAAGCCAATGAATTTGAATGGCTTTTAGTTTCATTTGAGTTAATTTTGCCACTATATGGCATTTCCACGTTAATCGCCGATCCAGATGTATACTGAGATATTTTACATGCGAATGTTGAGGAATTATTTGATTATTGATTGTAATAGGCGGGCAAGATTCCCGGCGCAAAGTGAATGTTATATGTACGCATTTTTGCCCATTGACCATTATCCTCCATTGTCGTAACCATATTTCTAGTATAAATATATGATGCTGTAAGTAACGCGATGCTTCATACCGATTTTCGTGGACGCTTAGAAAAGCTGTATCGTCTGCAAATGTTAAAGTCTGTGTATAGTTGCTTGTTGGCATGTCCGAAGTATAAATTAAGTATAATAGGGGGCCAAGGATGCTGCCTTGTGGGACTCCAGCGGCAATGGGCTGAGGTGAACTTAAGAAATTTCCTTCTTTAATAATAAATTGACGACCGACTAAGTAGCTTTCTAGCAGCTTGTGTGTGTTTGCTGGTAAATTTTGCTTCAATTTATGTAATAAGCCTTCATGCCAGACTTTATCAAAAGCTTGCGAAACATTTCTTTTCTTCAAATGCTTTTCTTATGACATTTACTATTCGATGAGTCTGTTCGATAGTGCTGTGTTTTTTTCTAAATCCGAACTGATGGTTTGGAATACATCTATTTACACTTAAAATCGGAGTTAATTTTGAAACTAATAATTTCTCAAACAGCTTTGCCATATTTGATAATAAGCTAATAGGCCTATAAGACTCAACTTTTGTATGATATTTACCTGGCTTTGGTATCATGGTAACTAAGGAAACCTTCCATTTTTGAGGATAGTATTCAAGGCGTAAAATAGCATTAAAAATAAAAAGAATAATTTTCTTTGCTATGCGAGGTAGCTCCAAAAGCATTTTATTACTGATTTTATCAATACCAGGTGCCTTCTTAGTGTTTAAGTCACAAATAGCCTTTTCGATTTCTCTTAACTCAAATCTGAGGGGAATAGCTGCTCTAGCAGCAACAGGTGGTAACTCGACAGCAATATAGTGAAATATATTTGGTGTAAATTCGTTTTTCAAGTGACTAACAAACAGATTTCCTTTTTCAATATCGTTTCTTGCCCAATTACCATTCAAGTTTGTTAATGGTGGCTTAGATATAACTGGCCTTTTTAGATTTCTAGCTGCACGCCACAATGAGTATTCAGATTGTGGAGTTGCATCAAGTTCCTTAAGATATTTTTCTAGAGAAGCCGTTTTCTGATTCTTCAGTAACTTTCTTAGCTTTTTTGTGCACTCTTTTAATAAAATCTTAAGTTGCGGGGATCTGTAAAGTTGCCACTCTCTTCGAACTCTCCTTTTTTCAGTCAAGAGCCGCTCGACATCTGAAGAATATATTTTATTATTTTTAATTTTTTTGGGGATATCACTGGAATGTTGAACAGCTAGTTTCAGAATACTGTCAAAATTATCAATAGAGCAATCTACATAATCCGGTGTACTGAGCGGAATATTTTCTGTGCAATGGGTACTGAGATATTTTTTATATTTTAACCAATTAATTTGCATAGCTGTCGTCGCTATGTAACCAGTCGGAGGTACAATTCTATTGGGGTTCATTATAGTAACAATTGTAGGTGTGTGGTCGGAAGATAATTCTAGGGAGGCTTCAACATGAATCGTTTCTATGGGAATGTTTTAAACCACGCCGAAATCGATGACATCTGGTATTTTTTGATGATCAGTGGGCCAATATGTTGGTTGTCCGCTCGCTACCACATTTAAATCCATTTTAGAAATTGTGTTAAATAAAACACGACCCTTTGGTGTTATAAGTCGCGACCCCAAGAAGGTATGTTTAGCGTTATAATCGCCAGCGGCTAGGAAACACGGTCCTAATGATTTAAAATATTTATAATATTGGTCCTCCGATATTGAAAATCTAGGCGGGGAGTATAACGATGAAATTACTATGTTTCTATTTAATTCCTCAACGAAAATGTTCGTTGCTTGGAGATAATCTTCACGATGATCACACATTAGGTAGTGTTTGACTCGGGTTTTTATTAAAATGGCAGAACCTCCACAAGCTCTATCTCGTGGGTCCTTGGTATCATATAGTATATAACCATTTATTTTTGAGGTCAAATGAGTTTCAGAAATCATCATGACATCAATTTGTTTATTTTTAAGAAAGTATTCTAATTCATTTTTATGTTGGCGGATGCCGTTTGCGTTCCAAAAACAAATTTTTAAAGAGTTCATGGTTTGTTAAGTACAGCTTGCAATAACATCGATTGCATTCTAAGCATTTCCTGCATCATATTACCCATTGTGTTCGTAAAATTATTTACTGTTTGCACTAATGTTTCCATGGTTATTTCTAAACGACTTAAATTAGAAACCGGAGTTTCATCATTACTTGGCGAGGCACCTTGCATTGGCTGATGGTTTGATTTTAGGACGTTAGCGTAAGAGGTTCTGTTATTACTAGGCTGGGGGGCTTGAATTGCATTTGTGTTTACCTGATTTGCAACCTGCATTTGAGGGGTATTTGTTTTCGGTCCAACCGTCTGCTTGACAATATTATATACTGGGCATCCTCTATAATTGGCAGTGTGATTACCGCCACAGTTGCTACATTTTTTTACGTTGGGGTCGGTTTTAGACTTATCGCAAGAAACTGTACCGTGTAGTTCACCACATACTACGCAGACAGGGGGTAAGTAGCAGTATGCCTTGGTATGGCAAAATTCTTGGCAGTTTAAGCACTGAACAGGTCCATTTTTTTGTGCGGCTCTTCTATAGTTATTTTTCTGTAGAGAATATGTTTTAAATTGTAAATAGGATGTGTTTCGTTTTTTTTTTTAAGTTTTACGTCGCCGGGTTCAAACTCCACTCGAAAAAGTGGTTGGGGAATTTTTTCTCTATTTTTAATATTTACTACATGTTTTACCTTGAAGCCTTTTTCTTCTAGGAATGTTTTAACCTCTTCTGGGTCCACACATGAGTCAATACCCTTAATCACTACCTGTAGACCTTTACTGCTTTTCAGTTGGTAGGTATAAACGTTTTTTTAAGTGTTTCAAAGTTGTTTACTATTTTGCGAAAATCATTCTCATGATTGACTTGTATTTTTGTCTCGTTTATACTTCCACGCTTGATAGCCGCTACGTAAAACGAATTTTCACCTATCACCGATATCAAACTCTATGAGCTCATTTGAATTTTGCTCCCTAAGATATATCGGGGGAGGCTTGGATGGTTTAATGACGTTTGGTGCTTCAGAGGATTCATCCTCCAGAATTGCAAAACGATTTTGAGTATTTATTTTATCAAAAGATGGTACTTTTGAGGCCGAAGCAACTGCTGCAGAGGTAGGGCTGCGTCCCCGTTTAAGCACTGTTATGTACCTGTCCATACCAACTTTTACTGTAGGCTTTTGACAACTTTTTACAGGAGGGTTTTCCATTGCATGTTTCAGTTCATGGTATCATTTCCCACTAAATTTGTTTTTGACGTCACGGTAATACTTGCTGGCCTGGCAACACTTGTCCCCAAATCTAGTTGTAGTTTTTGTAATGAGTCACTATCCACTGTTTTTGTAAACACCGAGGGTGATAGGGAACGTGTTCGAGTAATTGGCTTAGCCGTTAAATAGTTTATTTTGTTTTGTTTTATTTATTTATTTATTAAATAATTTAAATAACAAAATATATTATTTATTTTAAGCGTCCATTCGCTGCTGATATATGTCAAAATCAGATATGATTAATTAATAGTTCAAATCGTATGCGGGGTTAAAAATACACGTCTGTATCACAACAAAGCACAAACTGAAAATCGTATGTGTTATATGAATCAAAATTCTATTCGATAATTTTTGACGAAAGCACGGAGTTGTCGGGGAAAAGCCAGATAACCTTATCTTTAAGATATTTCAACATACAACAAAAAGTTGTTAGGGAAGAATTTATTGGCTTTATTGTAAACGCATTTGAAGAGACTTCAAAAGATGTTGATGACGTTGATGTGTCAATTGATGCGAGGGCACTATCATCAATAGTTCTTAAAGCTTTGACAAATTTTGGTCTTGACCTAAAAAATTGTGTAGTAGATGGAACAGATGGGTGTCCTCTGATGCCTGTAGAAAATGGAGCTGTTAAAAATTTCTGGAAAAGCGACAAATGCGAAACAAACGCCTTGCTATTCCCATAAACCGAACAACTTAATTTCTAAAAGCAATAAAGTGCCGTTAATACAAAATATTGTATCATTTGTTAAATATAAGCATCCCAAGCGAAAAACAGTCTTAGCAAAGTATTTGGGAACCAAACTCTCTTCATTACGCGTCTTTGCAACAAGTGTACATCATACAGTAGAAGCTGAATCTGAACGGTAAGGTAGTATCTATACCTTTATATAAAGGAACTCACTTAACACTTTTGAATTTATATGCGGAATATACATTATAAGTGTGGTACCTATTGTAACCCAGTCACTTAGTATCATTTTACAAAAGTAAGATATAGATCTTCAAAAAGGATAAAGCCTTATCAAAATTTTAATCATGTGCCTTGAAGAAAAAAGAAAAAAAGCCGAAGAACAATTAAAAGTGATTTTTGAAAAAGTTAAAGTTATTTGCGTTCAAATCGATGTTCCAATCGAAAAGACAAGAGTTGAACGAAAAAATCACATCCAAAATGTTGAAGATTACTACCGAGTTGTAGGTTACAAACACCTTTCCCAATAGATATCCCAAATGTATTGAACATACCTAAACTTCTACCTCAAAGTGTAATCAAGTCATATACAGATACAAAACTGTTAAAACCATTATATTTGATAAAAGAGATAAACACCTACTAACATCTAAACTTGAGCCTGATCTATCAGATAACGTTGTAGATGCTTTAGTAAATCTAAAAAAAAATATTTCAAATTTTCGTTTCAATGCTCGTCAGTAAATCTACGAGCGGGAGGTCATTTCCTACCCTTCGTCGAATAAAAACATGGCTCGGATCAACAATGACAAAAGATAGACTGTACTGTCTAAATTTGCCTCACAAGGAAATCATAAATTGCTTAGTCTGTGTTCATACGGCTCATGTCTTATTGACAAGATTGCTACTTTATAGGCGAGAGGGACGAGGGGAAAAGAAACGAGTACACCGATGAATGTACTGTCTTTACGTTTTGCTTTCTTATTCGTTGGTTAATTTTGTTTTTGTTTTCAATATCAAATAAAACAAAATAAAAAACATGTCGTCAACATGACATGATTCATTTGAACGCCAATTCATGTTCAAAGAAGAAAAAGGAAGAATCTTGTCAATAAGACAAGAGCCGTATGAACTCAGACTTATTTAAAAAGATTAATGTATATTGAACTGATCTTATATTTTATTTAACCTTTATGTTGAGCTTTTTAAATTAGGGTAATGACTTTCTTTGGACAAAATTTCTTCATCCCACCACGCGATGGGCAATTTAGTATTGATAATGAAAATAATTTTTTAGGCCAAAAAAGTTTCCGCACCAAATGCAATTTCTAAAGCACCTCAAAAAAAATTTTTTTTTAATTTCCATACACATTATATATTGTACATTTATTGTTTACATATGCTATATATTTTAGTCCCCATATTCACGAATGATTATAAAATTTAATAAACGTTTATTAAGGTGAATTTTCGTAGAAAATTTTCTCGAAAACCAACTCTAGAACAGATGGACGGACAGCCAGATGGACATGAAGTTTAAGATAAAAAAAACGGAATTGGATTTGATTACTTCCTAATTGGTTCCGTTTTTTAATCTTGGACTTCATGTCCGTCTGGCTGTCCGTCTGTTATAGAGTGGGTTTGCCAGAAAATAAAATTTTTCGTATGGGGACCATATGAAGGGTTGGAGATAGAGGATAAGTTTGTTCTAGAGAAATTTTGGGAATGCAAAAACAGTGGGGGTTGCTCATACATTTTACATATCTAGGGGTGACTCCTCAGTAGTTACGGGCGTTTTTCTCTCAATTTAGCCCAAATTTCATTCTCACAGATTTCAATGTGCGTGCGGCACGGCAATTTTCAACCGATCAAGCTCATATTTTTTCCAAATTTTTTTTTACCCTTACTTTACACAAAACTGGTCTACTTTTTTGGAAAATCGAAATAAAAATAATTTTGGACCACTCTAATGAAGACATGTTACAGCAGCTATACACACACAGTTTTTTGCCGCAAGTTTTAACTTGCTATTATTAAGTCGAGCAGAATTACAGGAATGAATACAAATAAAAAGAAAGGTATGTGGTATGGATTGCTTAGCTGTGCTCTTTTACTACTAACTTAAGTCCTTTATGCCGAAATTTTTATATGTTCACATAGGGACTAAAATGTCAAATAGTTTTATGATGTTTAAAAAAAAAATGCAGTTGCGAGCATAGGATAAAACAATGAACGACCATTAGATGAAAAGTCCGCTGGACTGATTTCCTTTTGGGTTGAGAATCAAATCCAATTTAGAACATTATCTTAAGTTACAATGAAATATCTTATAGTCCCTATTACTTTGGTTTCTTCAGAAAGGTGCTTATCAGCATCACAATTTTTAAAAACAGTCATCTAAAATAAAGTGGATACATACAGACGTCTCATACGTTCAGTAAAGTGTAATACAACAAAAACAAAAGGTACTTAAAATTCATTTGTACATTAGTTACACATAATAATAGGGTGGGTAAAATTTGTTCACGCCAAAAGCACATCGCGATTCTTGTTCAATAAGTCATTCCAAGAAACTTTGCCAAAGAACCCAAAATATTCAAGAATAGAGGCAAACAAATTGTATTTGGACTAGCAAGACCTGTATCATGCGGTTTTAAGGGTCGAGAAGTCCATTTCTTTTTATTTTTGATTGCCGCCAGAGAGCGTTTTCATACACTTTTTAGAATTTATCGTCTTTTTTTGTGGAAAATTTACGAATATTTTTCAAAATGCAATCTCTAATTTTAAACGAAAATAAAATGTTTAAGCGTTCTAAAAATATGTGCATACGAGCATCTTTGGATTGCATTTCCAAATTTGTTGTGTTTACAATTTTCAGTATGTAATAAAGAAACAGGAAAGGAGTAGAAAGTTTGGATATACTAATAATATTTAATTAAGCGCTTGTAAAATCTCCATCAAAATAATTCGGAGTAAAATAATAATGGAGTGGGTTCCCGCTGTTCCAAAATTCTGTTGATTACTTCTTGTCATGACAACCATCTTGTTGAAGAATATTTCAAAATATTATTGAGTGGAATTCGTCTCTTGTACTATGTAGAACTTTTGCAGAAGTGGTTTCCTATTACTTTTAAAAACATGTCAATATCATCTGGAAATGCACGCTTATATGCTGCTGCTAATACTAAATTTAGAATGTGGCATAAACAATCGTTCAATGAACAAGTGCAAAAATCTATTTACAGCAGCGGAGTTCAGTGTTTGGTGCAAATGTTCTTGCAAAAGAACAAATGCAAAATATCATAGCTGTTTTGTTAAATCTAACAATAAATTCATTGGACAGTAAATACGAGTTGCCATTTAATATCAATTATAAAGATGAAGGTTTGAAAAATTTGGAAATAGTACCAAATGAGTCACGGGGGTACCAGCGTACTTTTTAGTTTTAAATTGTACCAAAAAAAAAGTACAATTGTACCAACTTTATCAACCCTGGTTAATAATAAATGCTTAGAGTAAATATACTTACAAGCTTGTATTCAATTATCAGTAACATTCGGATATACATATATTAAAATACAGTTAATTAATTTAGTTCATTTGCCCCCAATTTCACCAAGTTTAGTTATAATTAAGTTAACTGGAAGTTAAAGTAAGTTAGTTTTAACTGAACTTGGTGTAATTGGGGGTAAAATAATAAATTCTTTTTTTTTCTTACCTTACTGTAGTAACGTGATGTGATGTATGGGTTTTTGTTTCTTTGTGCCGTGTCGAATAGCTGACAACGGTTACGTGGCGTGTTGCCGTGCGCACCACTTTACGAACGCGACTACGACCATCACCAACAACAACAACAATCGGTGGTGGCTTGTTGTCTGATCCATATTGGAGAAATGTTTCAGAATTAAGTTTGTCGTACAAATCCGATTCTGACATAGTTCTCCAAAAGCGGACAAACGTATACAATAAATTGTTCGTCTGTTTTATCTTTTACGCGTATGATAATAATTTCCAATATAACAGGTTATCTTTGGTGTATATTTTGAGTTCTTCGATATCATAATAACTGTGTTTTTCTTCGGTTCTTTAATAAAATGTATTCAACGTTAACAAAACATTGTGTTTGTATTTACATACGTAATTACAATCTAAACATACAAATACTAATGCATTCATGTCGAACTTGATTATAAAGAGGGTATTAACTCAAAATTTTAAAATTTTTAGTAGAAGCAAAACAATTACAATTTAATTATACTACATTTATATTAGGCCGAAATCTAATAGATTTGATTTAAAATCTTCTTCGAAATCTAGTGCGTTTACATTAACGTTTTTGACACAGCGAGATTTTGTTTTATAACAATACAAACACAAACAGAAATATGCATTAAAAAACTTGCATTACCTATTATTAATATTCAACGATAATTATTTTATCAATATTATTCGTCTTTTTTATTTTTTTTTTTACAATTTTTATAAAACTTTTTAATTTTTTTTTAACAATTTTTGTTTTGTTTTTTAATTTTTTCTTGTGCAGGGAAGTATTTATTAGTGCTATATTGAAAAAACCATATTTGCATCATTAAGTACTATTAGATTTTGAGTAGATTTCGTCAAAATCTAGTCACGAAGTAGATTTTGTTTTGTATGGGAAATCTAGTCAAAAACAACTCGATTTGGCTCGAAATCTCGTAAGTACTAGATTTTGCGTAGGTGTAAATGTAGTATTATAAAGAATTTTAAAACTTACCGTTTCATTACCAAAAGATAAACAAAATAGCACACATTTACAGAAGTGAAATTATATCCTCTTTTTTGGAAAAAACCCCAACCCAGCGAATTTTTTTGGGTTTAAGGCTTTATTGGGTTTCATTTTTTTTTTTTTTTTTTGTAATAATCCTATAATTGGTCTAAGCAGTGTTGTAAACTGAGCACTTTTCGTTATAGATTTAGCAAGTTAATCTTCAATATTTTTTTATGGCATCATCATACGCATGGATGGTCAAAAGAAATGCTATTATGTACTTATACTAGCCTTATATATATCCCAGATGCCAAGTGATGTACAGTGAAAATTTCTTTAACTTTTATGACCAAAAAAGATCAGAACATTTAAATGAATTTGACAATGCCAGATAGAATTTAGGAATTTAGAAAGAAAAACACTCGGGATAAATTAAGTTTTTTATACTTACTTTTAGTACGAGTCTTTATCAAAAGATTGAAGTACGAATAACACCAAAACCTACTTAATTAATCCTAAATAGGATTTTTTTTGAAAATCAATCCCGGAAATTCTTAAAATAAGTACAAAATTTTTAAACCAAGTAAAAAATGAGAGTACAATCACAAAGTGAGCATTTTAATCTCATATACCGTATTAGTCTCATCTCTCAGCATTGCATTCTTTATGCGTGCATACTCTTGTGTTTGTCAAATATTGTTGAAGAAACAACGACAACACCACACAAGTAGGTACATAGAAAAAATTAAAAATTGTCTCTAATCACCAAATTCATTCCAAATTCCTAAAATTAAGCAAACCATTTTTTGATTTTGCACCTATTACCAAAATGATTATATTGATTACAATAATTAGTATTGTGGTTATTTTGTTGAACTATTTATGGTTTTTAATCCAAATTTTTAATATTTTTAATTAGGCTTAAGTTCATCAAGTTTAATTTTCATTAAATTATTTTTATGAAGAAAGGAATTTTACAACATGAAAATTAATTAAAATTTACTGATAATTTTTCATTCTTGACTCAATCTGGGCTCGAACCCAGGCGTTTTTACGGACAGGTTACCCTGACATGTTTCGATTGCAACCACTCAATCTCCTCAGAGGGCTTGCCGTTTAACACGCGCAGCCATCGACGACTGCTGACGTCATTAGTCAAACATCAATCCTTAAACCAAATTGTATTTAACCTTTGGTAGATCGAAAGTTGCTTTGAATGATTATCTATTTTAATTTATTTTACATGTTCTTCCTTTACTTCTGTATTTTCCGTACTTTTGTCAAGAATTCTTCTTGAAGTTCAAAGTACATATTTTGTTTTTTCATTTCATTATCAGTAAATTTTAATTAATTTTCATGTTGTAAAATTCATTTCTTCATAAAAATAATTTAATGAAAATTAAATTTGATGAACGTAAGCCTAATTAAAAATATTAAAAATTTGGATTAAAAACCATAAATAGTTCAACAAAATAACCACAATACTAATTATTGTTAAAGCTAAGGCACGAGCTCTATGTTTGCATTTGTCCTTCAAGTTGTGCTGAAAAGGTCAGCAAGAAAAAGAAAAAAAATAAAAAAAAAATGAAAAAAACAAAAAACAAAATATGTACTTTGAACTTCAAGAAGAATTCTTGACAAAAGTACGGAAAAAACAGAAGTAAAGGAAGAACATGTAAAATAAATTAAAATAGATAATCATTCAAAGCAAATTTTTACAAGTCAACCGTCTGGTGAGGAACATATTTGTATACCGGAAACTGATGATAGCGACTCAGAAGACTATGATAAGCCTACTCCGTCGAATGTTAAATCTATTAAAAAACAAAGAGCTCCAATTTGGAAGGAAAGAAATTTACCCACTTATTCGAGTGATAATTTTTCATTTCTAGGAGATACAAACCTTCCAGAATTTATTGAGGAACTGGAGACACCAGCAGATATATTTAGTTTTTTTTTTACCGACGATTTGATAAACTTTATTGTAGACCAATCAAATTTATTCGCATTACAAACTGATATAAATAAACCTGCTAATATTACTCGGAATGAAATGGATCAGTTTATAAGGAAATTCACCAAAAAAAAGTGTTGCAACAAATTTCTAATAATACTTTTTTCAGGAACTGTCATATACATGTCTTTGTTAAAGCTACCATCTACCAGACATTATTGGAATACATTTATTGGCCAAGATTTTGTACGTAACACAATGACATGTAACAGATGGGAAACCATATAACGATTTTTACACTTTAACAATAATGAAAATATAAGTCCACCAGGTGAACCCGGATTTGATAAGCTCTTTAAAATTCGACCATTTTTAGAAAAGATTCGTGAACGTTTGTTGCTTGTACCCAAGGAAGAGCATTAAGTGGTTGATGATCAAATAATTCCCACAAAGTGCCGGCATCATCTTAAACAGTATAATCCAGCTAAGCCCCACAAATGGGGATTTAAAAATTTTGTCTTGAGCGGTGTTTCCGGTTTCAGTTATGATTTCGATATAATTGCCGGAGCCCAAAGTGACACATTTCCGGAAGGAGCACCTAATGTCGGAGTAAGTGGAAACGTTGTAACAAGATTATCAACTACGATACCAAAAGGACAAAACTATAAAATATTCTTTGATAATTGGTTCAACAGTCCAAAGCTTCAAGTATACCTAATGAAAAATGGCTTATTGCCTTTGGGCACTGTAAGGCTAAATCGCGTAACAAACTGCAAAATGCCAACTGAAAAGGAAATGAAAAAGTTGGGCCGAGGAAGCATGGTCTAGAAAGTTGCTAACATTGATGGAGTTGAACTTGGTGTCGTCACATGGTCTGACAATACAGTCGTTAGTATTATTTCAGCATACGTTGGATGTCACCCTATATCAACAAAGAAGCGTTTCAGTAAAAAGGAGAAAAGGCATATTGAAATCACCTCCCCTAGGGCAATTGACGTTTATAATTGTTTTATGGGTGGGGTAGATTTGTTGGATTCTTTGCTTGGTCTTTATAGAATACAACTGAGAACAAAAAAATGGTACAAAAAGATATTTTTCACATGATTGATATGTACGTTGTCAATGCTTGGATTCTGTGGCGCAGGATATCCAAACAATATATGCCGTTGTTTGACTTCAAGCTTGCAATAGCTGAACATCTTTGCAAGGTTGGCAAATTAAAAAAACGAGGTCGACCAATCTTAACACCATCAAACTCTCCATCAACAAGTAGAGAAAATACACCCACTAGCAGTAAAAAAAGAATGCGACAGGATTTCCCCTTAAATTCTGTACGGGCTGACGGAATAGGACATTTCCCCCAATGGATAAAAAGCCGACAACTTTGTCAAAATGATTGCTCCTTTCGTTCATACACCTTTTGCGAAACAAGCAACGTCTTCTTATGTTATAACGACAAAAGAAATTGTTCCACAAGTATTCACACAGAATAACAGTTTTTTTTGTTAATGCATAAAAGGCCATATTTGGCTCCATTTTTTTTTCTTCCAAAGTAACAAGTGAATTTTTTATTTTTTGTTAAATATATATTTAATAGTCCTCAATGAACATATATTTACTGCGTTTAATTTTTTTCTGAACTACAAACATGTTCATGCAGTAGAGGGTTAATTTATATTGAAAAAATGTTAAAAAAAACTTTGCCGTTTCAAAGAATGTGTTGATTAATTTTGACAATTTCCAACAACAATTTCACAAGTTTGAATTATTTTGTTTTAAAAGAAAATTTTTTTTGCTATTAAATTAATGTTTTAATTCAAAACAACTAAAATGTTAATTAAACAAAATTATCAGGGGTGTCATGGAAATCGAAAACGTAAAACGAAAGAATATTAAGAGTCGTTTTAATAAGATTTCTATAATAAAAAATTCTATGACAATTATTATACGAATAATACTCTATTAAACAGAATTTTTTTAACAAAAATTTTAAAAATTAGATTAAAAGTTGAATAAAAAGAACTACTAAATTCTTTCGTCTTACGTTTTCGATTTCCATGACACCCCTGTATATTTTTAATTTTCCTTCTACAACAAAAAAAAAAAAAAAAAATTGATTCAATTATCACATTAATAAAAAACTACTAATAATTTTTTTTGTGTAAAAACCGATTTGCTTGTTTAAGTTTATATTTTTAGTTAAAAATTTACACCAAATTTTAAAATTAGAAAACATGACGGGCAAGATAATGGTGTTTTATAGTTTAAATTTTGTAAAGTGTAAAACGGGTAAATCAATAATACTATTCACCTTTTGTCTCTGACATAAGTGTTTTAAGCAAGAATCAATCTAATATTACTTTTGAATAATTTCAAGTACGAATTCGGGATTTAAGCAACTTTATAATACTTGAATTAATAGCATTTTGAGATTGATAAAATCTTAGTTTTACTTAAAACAATCTTATCTTATCAATTAAATATGAATAACTTTAGTATTTCGCGCTTGAATAATCCGTACTTGAATCAATCTTTCCGTACTTACTAAATCACAAAAAATCACGGGATTTTTGGAATTCAGAAAATCTCAATTCCCCGGATTTAAATTTTTTAATCCCGGTATTTTCGGGATTTAGTCAATTCCGAAATTGTTTCACCTTTTTTAATAAAAAGAAATTCATATTGACATTCCCCCTTGAGGGGATAGGGAACACAATATTGATCTTAAATATTTATTTGATTAACTATTTGAAAAACTCTAGTATTTCTTTTCTCGGACTTTTTCCTTTCCCGGGAAAGCGGGATTTATTTTTCAATTATCTGGATCCCGGGTATTCCCGCTCAATACAAATCGATGCAAAATTGTATTTAATTTATTGTTGTAGTTGTTTCTTTGGCCAAAGTGATGTATTTATGAATGCTATTTTTGTCAAGCTAATAGGGCCTAAATTTCTTCAATGTAAATAAAATTCAATTTTAATTACAATATTTTGTTCCCGACATTTCGTCGATTGTTTGTCGACTATTTCAAGGGATTGTAATAGGAAATTTAATCACATTAAAAAGTTTAAGATGTACCCAGGAGCAAATATAAAGCATAATTTTAATATTTAAATACATATTACTTTAAACTTTAAATATATCACAGCTCAAGTAATGGCAACGTCGGGAACAAAATATTTGGGGTATTCACAAGGTGTGCTATCATGTTATATTGTCATAATGTTCTAACATTTTACAACGGTTTAAAAATATTGTTGTTGCTTTGTAAACAAAAAGTGTCTTAAATTAATAGAACGTTGCTTGCTATGTTTACTGGGCTGTCGTAATTAATCAGAAGAGACCAGAGCTGAGCCGTACCGCGGTAGCTCTTGTAGCCGTCGCCGTTGATGGTATAATTTTATCCGGCTAACATCAAAATTTGACCTGCGGCTAGCAATTTTTGCAACAAATCACTTGCGGCGTCAAATAAGATCGACTTATGACTCTGCTGTTTGGTAAACAAACGAAATAAAATTTATTTCTGATTTGCGTCTGCAAATGGGAAAATAGTCAGGTAAAATCTAATTTAATTTAATTTATTAATTCATGGAAAAGAATTAAAAAATATTTTATGTTAGGTAATTATTTATTTTTTATATTTGTTTTAAATCAGCTGATTTAAATTCAAAATAGTATACAAAATTATGAGGGGTTGTTCACAACAGTCGTATTTTTTCATGTTATTATTTTAAGATATATGACTTTATGACACCTTGTGAATCCCCCAATTGTAATTAAAATTTAATTTTATTTACATGAAGAAATTTAGGCCCTATTAGCTTGACAAAAATAACATTCATGTATTTAATTTAATTTATTTGAACAAATAACATTACCTGACATTAATTAAATTAGTTTATAAATGCTTTCAACTTTTTTTTTCTGTGGCAAAAAGGCAAAAGTGCTTAATGGCACCTTAAGATCTTTATGTTCAAAAGTACACATGGGCAAAATTTCAATTATTTTGTAGGATTTTTGAGGAAGTTATAGCTAAACGACTTTTGGTTATCTTTTTTAAATGTTCAATAACATTTGTGACATTAGGAGTGCTTAGGAATAAAAACTAAAAAAAATATAACTGCAGAGAACAGAGATTATATTAAATTTGGGATAAATTTCCAAAAGCCACCTTTAAAGTCTTAAATTGTTCTCCTTTAAAACTAAACAAATAGACTTAAGGCTCAGTTAGGCGAACGTTGCTGTACCGTATCTGTAGTGTATCCATCAGCTGTTCGCTTTTTGTTATATGAAAACCAATACAAAAGCTTACCGAAATGCAATGTACCGTTGTTGCAATGTACCAATCTGTATAAAATAGAATTTCATGCCGTTGTTACGTGACATTTGTAAGACAGTGATGGGCGGCTTGTATGTTACATTGAATGTGGGTAATTTTGCTCCTTTTTTTTGGTACTTTTTTCAGTATATTTATGGAATTGCGACAAAACAACTTACAATTCAACATATTTCCAAATATACATATGTTTAGATGTTTAAATAAACAAATGTATATACACATACAATGGAAATGTGAAACATATAAAAGACTTTAAATGGTATCAATGCCTTGTTTGGTGTATGCACATTTACAATATATGTATGCTAAAAATTTTTATATGCTAAAATACAAATTTATTTATTGTAAATCTAAAATATAAATATTAAATTATAAAAATTTTTTACATACACAAAATACTGTTTTAATACCATTTAAATCACATGGTACCTTTTCTGCACAACGGTCACCATTTGAACATTTTTGATTCCCATCACTGTGTGTTTTGTTTTATGTATACTATTGCTTTTTGTTTATTGTATGGGAAAACATATGACACGTTTTTAAACGTTCTATAAGTGCACCAACCTGCTTACAGTACGGTGCGGTACATTACGGGTACAGCAACGTTCGCCTAACTGAGCCTTTAAGCACTTATTGCCACATAATTAAGTCAAAATAACATTATACTATAACCTCAAGAGACTTTTACAGCCGTATTCATAACAAAAAGTTAGCCACAGTTTGTACACTGCGTACAACGAGCTGCTAACTAGAATGCCGATTTAGCTTAGCAGCTTGTTGGCACAAAGTTAATTCATAACGAACTTTTCTCCATCTGCCAACTATTAATAAATCAACTCTGAATTTTAATGATGCCACATTGTATTACTCAAAAATGCAACACGTTTTGCATTATGCTATGTTCATACGACGTTATAAACCACTCGTTTCGCTCTTTGAAACTAGTTTGTCAAACATGCTGTTCATACGATTCATTCCAGTTTCATTTTGACATTTTTTTTGTGTTGTTAGTGTGATTTTTTTTTAAATAGATAAAAAAAGTAAATAAAACTTAAACATATATTATTTAACACTTTTATTGATATTATTATGTTATAATAATCACTTTATTTTATTAAACATAAATTTTTATTTTGTTTTTTCTTTATTTTGATTTTTTTTTGAGAGCTAGTTCAGATAAACTAACGATAAATGTTATCAAAATTGGAGATGATAGTACATTTTTCCTGTTTCGCAGCCTGTTTAAAAATGAAACGACCTGTTTCGCTCACAAAATTTTGTATGGGGAAACAAGTCGTTTCAATCATGTTTGGGGCACGAAACAGGAATAAGAGAGCGAAACACGAATATTGCTGTCCGTGTGAACATGGTATTAATCATCATTGAATTTCTCATTTTTTCTTTTCTTTTTTTTTTTAAAAGTTTTTAAAATTAAAATAAATTAAGTAAAAGATAGTTAATTAAAAAAAACAGTTATTTTAAAAAAACCAACAAAATTGTTTGACATAAAATGGCTGTTTTTCACAAGTTAGCAAACGTTTGGCATCTCGTTAACAAGAGTTTAGTAAATCGTTAGCCAGAGTTTGGTAAGTGTATTATGAATAAACTTTTTGCTAACTTCATGCCAAATTTTCATTATGAATACGGCTGTTAGTTTTTTAAGCACTTCCTACAAAAACTTGTAAATTCTTTTGAAATACAGTAGTTTTGACTTAGCTGCACAATCTCCTTTGCACGATTTTTTGTGCAGGTAAATCAAAAATGCAGTTATCTTAAATGCATTTACCTGCCTTAATGTGCAGGTACACAATTGTGGTTTGATTTAAAAGTAAAAACATAAATTTATATTTTATTAAAATTTTATTTCAATCCAGCTAGCATTTTCAATCGTCTAGGAGCTTACTGGGAATCTCACAAAGGGTCTTTTTGATCGTCGACGGGCTCATTTTTAATTGTAGGCTATTCCTCGCAAGGGAGAAACTGTTACACGTGCTGATTCGTATGAGAGATTCTTCCATAACGCAACGAAAAACACTTATATTAATCGTAAAGGGAATTGTTTATGATGTATGTTGAGATTATCTAACGAGTCTTTCAAAAAGCATGCCAAGAGTCGTATGAGACTCATGTAAGTATTATTGTACAACTCATGCAATGCTCAGCCGCATGACTACGCTACCTAAATAAGGGCATCAGGCGTATTTTTCATGCCAAAACTTCTAATTTCTATAAAACAAACCTTAAGGTCGCGAAATCAACACCATCCTGCCGGAACATCCTATTTTTACAGATCCTTAGGCTGGTTTGTTTTATTAAAATTGTATTGGAAATAGCATTTTCATACTTCAAAACGGTCTTATTTAGGTAGTTCATTAACTATTATACGACTCTCACAGAAAGTCCCAAAAGGTTCATTCCAAGATTTAAAGACGAGCGTGTCAAAAAAAAAGCTATTTATAAAGATTTAGATGTTTTTGTTACTCGTCAGATAATCATCAAAAGATTCTTTTAAGAGTTGTATATTAAACATAATCGTCTAACAAACAGCCTATGCTAGCTGGGAAATTACAGATCATTTTATACATGTATGTATCAGAGATCAGCAATGAATCGTTTTTTCGCTATTCATACTGACTCATGCAATTGTAAGTATAAGTGCGTAGAAATCATTTAAACTAAACTACTCTGATTCACTCATACTCACAAGAGAAATATTTATGAGTGCGACGTCGACGTTATACGCATACTCATAAATGACCTCAGCTTGATTTATAATTTCAAGAAAATACTTACAATACTCACAATGATTCAAATCATTATCTCATCCATTTACCGTTTTAACACAACAGAGAAAACACACAACTTAATAATCAGCGCTGCCAGATAAATTTGCCGAAAAATCGTCTACTTCATACATGTTACTTTAGTAAACTGTAATTGCCAAATCGTCACTTTGCTATTTCGGGGACAAATCTGGCAGCCTCGCATTTTGCTTCGCCTATACACATTGACTTGAGTAGATTCTAAATCAAACACTACAAATGTTGGTAAGTATGAGTACGATGAATAAAATGAAACTTTTGAGTGAATATGAGTTTGAATCACATTGGCATAAGTATGAGTGCGTATAAGTACAAGAATTTATGAGTCATGATTTAGCTCTACTCACTTTTTCACTACTCATTGCTGATCTCTGGTATGTATGTTTATTTAACAACAAAGAAACATTGACAAAAACAATGAGAATTCACAAAGAACATAAAAATGTATGGAAAAAAACAAAATAATTGCGATTTATACTTTTATAAACAGCTTAAATTGGATGTTTATGTGAAAAAGTGGTCACCATATATTTTTATGTGTGCAGCTAACTTTGATGTTTTGTATGAAAATATTTTAAACCTGCTCAAAAATATGAAAAATGTGCAGGTATACAAAATGCACGTAAACAAGGATTTTGAAGAATAATTCCAGAAAATATGTATTTTGGGCAGTTAAGTCAAAGTGCAGCTAACTTTGATTTTTTGTATGAAAATAATTTTAAAATGCCAAAAATTTTGTGCATTTATCTTAAATGTGCAGGTATAGAAAGTGCACTTAAAAAAGGAATTTGTATGGAATTAGAAAGAATAATTCCAAAAATTATCAATTTTGTGCAGTTTAGTCAAAAGTGCACGTAAACAAATGGCAGTTAAGTCAAAACTACTGTAGAATTATTTCTTTCGAATCGAATTAGCTTTTCCCCAGCGGTAAAACTCAGAAGACCTTCTTACTTCAGGCCTTTTTAAACGCCTGCTTCAAAAATTTTTTGATTTAATTACTATTCTTACACAGCGTTTACATTTGCCAGTACTGGCAAGACAGTTAGCATATACATATTAGTTGGCAAAACAATGCAGATCCCTTTACAAAAACAAAGTAACATATGTTGTAAATCATTTTAGCTGAAGTGGAAAAGAGAAAGAGTAAAATTTTTTTTTGTATTGTTTTTTTCGCCAAAGCGAAAGAATTCAGATCCCGTTATAAAAACAAAGTAACAAAGTAGGTGCATATTAAAATACAAAATAAAAACAATAATGTAAATCATTTTAGTTGAGTTGTGTCCATCAAGGAAGATAGGTACTTGTGCTTAAAAGTTTTATTTTATTACAAACTTTTATTTGCAATCTATTTTAAAATATCTAGCAAATTTGATTTACATACAAAAGATAAAATTTGATACCCATATTGCCCTATTTAAAACGAAGGGTTACCACCCCATTGCATTTTTGCCAAAACGCGAACCAGCACGAATTTCAAAAAAAGCTGAGACACGTATTTAATTAAATCGACTAAAGAATAAAATATGTTAATTTGGCACTTTTATTACAAACAACCCCGAACAAAAAATTCAAAAACCGTTATTTTTACAGAAAATCCTTAAAAAAAATGACATGGATGATCGTCCTTGGACAAATTGTATATACAGTTGGGCGCGCCTTAAAAAAAGCCTTTCTTACGATATCCAATTTGTACACTGAAAGAAAAACGCTTCGTAACAGGAATGAAGCCGTTACGTTAACCCCTTTACATTAATGTAATGAAAAGTTTCATTAATTAAATGAAAATGTACATAATAGTAATGAAAGTTACATTAATGCAATGAATCGTGTAAGACAGGAGTTTTTAGACAATTCGTAGTTTCATTGGGGCTACGAAATGTATTACATTCGAGCAACGAACAACTTTTAATCACGATTTAAGGCATATAGTTATAGAAAAAAGTGATTATGATTACCTTTTTGGGCTACAATTATTAAAATCTATTAATTTAAGTTACCCTTATT
The DNA here is from genome assembly GCA_930367215.1 of Pollenia angustigena. NCBI lineage: Eukaryota > Metazoa > Arthropoda > Insecta > Diptera > Polleniidae > Pollenia > Pollenia angustigena. Next base: position 80,729,815 of record OV884058.1, on the reverse strand, counting down.
TACATAAGTATTGAACTGCAGCAATAACAGCATCTGCAAAATTTTAATGAAATATTTACGTAGCATTAATGAAGCTTTACATTTCTGAGTAACAAAAGTTGTTTCTGTTTTTTAAGAAAAATAATGTTATATATGTACAGATTATAAATTAAAAGTAAAACTTTTAATTAAAAGAATATAATTTTTAAAGTTTTTATTGATTTTATTGTTCATTTTACGAGTTTTTAGTAACGTACAATTTACATTAATATTATGACAAATGTCATTCTTTTTGTCATTTTACGTTAACTTTCTATGGAAGTGTTCTTGTAATTTCGTAACTATGAGTAAACTTTAATGACAAAATTGCATTATAGTAATGTATCTTTTCATACAGTTATTCTTAATACAGAAACAATACACTTATTCACATATATACACATGTAAGTATGTACATTTTTTATTTTCATTATTAAAATATGTTATAAAAAAGGAAGACAATTCCCGTATTCTTTTAATTAAAATTGTTTAGTTAAATAGTACATCAAGTTTTCAAAGTAGAATGATGACCATATCGGGCGATTCGGCTGATGTTTCTGTTAACAAAGGAGAATACAAAATAAGTGAAACATGTGTTACAGGGTAAGTGTTTTGAATTATTCTTACATAAATGCAAATGTTGTCTCTGAAGCTTCTTCACACTGTTAAAATACACTCAAACCCATTTGATTCTACATGAAATTCACGTTGTTTCAACTTGAAATAACTTTCATTCAACGTGATTCCGATTGTTATTTCAAAATAAATTACATTTTGCTCTAACTTTACTGCAATGTTAAATTAACATGAATTATAGTTATTTCAAAATAATATATTAATGTTAAATATCATTACATTAATGAAACAATATCATTAAATGAATGCAGCTTTTGATTTTATCTACGACAAACGTACATTCCAATAAGGACACAATTTCATTGTAAATTCCAAATGTTTTCATTGCAATTATGAAAACTTACATTATTGTAACGTAAGGTTTCATTATATAAATATTTGAGTGTTATAATATTAATGACATAATTTCGTTATATTAATGAACATTTATAACCTAATGAAACAATTTTCATAGCGGGAATGACGCGTTACGTTGGTTCAAAATCGATGACAAAATCGTTTCTGTAATGCAAAAAAACATTACATTTACGAAGCTTTTTCTTTTAGTGTATAGATTCACAAATTAACAAAACATACAAAAATAGACCCTTTTTCAAACTGGTCCAGCTCACGAGAGGTCAAAGCTGGAGCCGAAATATTTAAAATGTCATCTTAAAAAAGTCCAAGGTTTATTTTTAGGAGGGTACATCGAGCACTTTTTTTGGTGAGTCGCTCTGAGGTACATACATATCTGTGGCATTTTGACAAAACATCTTAAGTCGAGATAAGATAGCAAAAGAAATTTTGAAAAAATCTTGGGGAAAAAATTATTTTAAGTAAATAATAAAATAATCCAAAATTAAAGAAAAATTTCGTTAATAATACAAAATTTTAAAAACGTAAACAAAATTGTATTTTGAATGAAAATTCGCATGATTAACAACATTTTTTTCGACTTTTTAAATTTGACTTAAGTTGTTTTGTCAAAATGCCACAGATATATAAAAAGTTAAATAACAAGATAGCCTTTTTGCTAAGGCCTTTTGACAGTCCTTCTCTGGAAAGCCTTCTAAGAGACATTTATTTGAAGGCCTTTAAGAAGCTCTGGGGAAGAAAGGAAAGCGGAAGGCCTTCTCCGCAATGACAACGCGTGTAAAAAAGGCCTCCGTACTCCTTCTTTTTCCCGCTGGGTCTTTATTTGAAACTTTTGTCGTCATCTCTTAAAAAATCTAATCTGAATAACCTTTTATACAGCTGCTCTGCATATAAAATCATTAAATTTTTGAAGCAAGTGGGAACAACTTTTTTCGTTTTCATAAAATAAATCTGGGCCTTTCTGGCCCACTACGGCCAGAAAATTGACTTAGAATACACATTCGAATAATATGAAAATGTATATTATTAATGTGGGTATAACTTCTTCTTTTTCTTGTTTGTAAATTGTATCTTAAATTTATAATTGTTATTATTACTATTTCAAAAATGTTCTATTTGAAATACTTTATGAAACATTGTATAATACAGTATTCCACGGATAATTACCTCGACAAAAATGCCAATATTTTTGGGTAATTATGCGGGGAAAGCATTTAAACCAATACGCTTAACTACCTCGTTGAGGTAATAATAAGAATACGTTTAACTACCTCATTGAGGTAATTAAGCGAATTCGTTTAAATACCTCAGTGAGGTAATAAGACGTATTTATTTACAAGATAACTTAACTTTGATGTATGAAAAAATTTAAGAAAGGAATTTTTACATGTATCAGCTAAATCAACAATGGGATTTGTTGTCTTAAATTTTATCTATAGTGCTTTTTGAGATGTCCTGTCATATCCTACTACTACTACTACTAGAAACAATATATTTATGCGTTTAGAGCTTTTAATGAATTTTGGTATCGATTTGTTTGTAAATAATATCCATATTTTAGCCACTGCTGCATTTTTATTGCACACATATTTTATGTTTTTAAAACATATTTTAATACATGTTAAGCAAAAAAAAAAAAAATTGCTTAAAATTCTGGTTAACAGATGAATTTTCTGTTGCTTTAATTTCGCCACCTACATTAAATTTTCACTGTACAATTTTAAGCCAAAGCAAGTTTTTGTTGAAGATAAATGTTTTTCGCAACTTATAACATAGAAACCTAGACGAATCGTTTAGTAAACGATCGAATCAGAAACACTTTTTTAAGTTATCTTTTCGTGTCCGTCCGTCCGTCCGTCCATATTGCCATGTAAACCTTGCGCGAAAAGTTAAGGTAGAAGTTTTTAGATAATTTAATAAAAATGGGTAAATACGTTTAATTGTCATAAGAACGAAACCTATGTAAATTGCAAGAATCGGTCTATAATATCACATAGTCCCCATGCAAACTTTAATCTCTTTAAGACAAAATATCTCATAAATTTGGTGTATCTAGATAATATATAACTCTTATATGAATCTTGACCTCATAACATAACTTTTAATGCAAATATTAATTTGTTGAATATTTTGCTTTTAATCAAGCCATATTTTGTTTTTTTAGGCATATTTTTTTAAATAAATTTAGTGCATATTTTAAAATTATTAACATGTAAAACTTGGTGCTTTACTTGCTGTGTTTTTGTCAAATAGTACTGAGGCAATTAAACGAATGAAATTTAGGTATAATTTTGTTTTGGGATTTAAATTTTTAAGGCAATTATCCGAATCGGGTAATTAAGCGTATGGCAATTAAACGTGGATTTTTGTTTAAAAAATGAAAGAAAAAAAACGGGGATTTAAAACTCGAGGTAAATAAGCGTGAAAGGCATTTAAGCGTGGGGTAATGAACCGGGTTATACTGTATTATGGCGGATATAAACAAATTCGTATATCAGAACGTACATTCAATTTGGAAAATGTATATGGCTGACCATCAAAGGTTTGTTTTTATAAATTAAAATTATTGCCAAATCACTATCAAAAAAAAATTAAATTTTATACGAAGAACAATTTTTAATTTCTAAATTCACGCCATTTTGTTACAGGCAATTCCATAAATTCTAAAATTATAGATAATATATTTTAATTTTTCTTTGAAAGATCTTTAAAATTCCTATGTGTATTTTATTATATTTAAATATTTTAATATTTTTAATTAGGCTAAAGTTCATCAAATTAAATTTTCATTAAATTATTTTTATGAAGAAAGGAATTTTACAACATGAAATTAATTAAAATTTATTGATAATTTTTCATTCTTGACTGAAGCTGGGCTCGAACCCAGGCGTTTTTACGGACAGGTTATCCTTATATGTTTCGATTGCAACCACTCAATCTCCATCGACGACTGCTGACGTCAATAATCAAACATCAATCCTTAAACCAAATTGTATTTAACCTTTGGTAGATCGCAATTTGCTTTGAATGATTATCTATTTTTAATTTATTTCACATTTTTTTCCTTACTTCTGTTTTTTCGTACTTTTTGTCAAGAATTCTTCTTGAAGTTCAAAGTACATTTTTTGTTTTTAATTTTTATGTCTTTCTTTCTCTTGTTGACCTTTTTCAGCACAACTTGGAGGACAAATGCAAACGCAGAGCTCGTGCCTTAACTTTAACAATAATCAGTATTGTGGTCATTTTGTTGAACTATTTATGGTTTTTAATTGGGTTCGAGCCCAGCTTCAGTCAAGAATGAAAAATTATCAATAAATTTTAATTAATTTCATGTTGTAAAATTCCTTTCTTCATAAAAATAATTTAATGAAAATTAAATTTGATGAACTTTAGCCTAATTAAAAATATTAAAAAATTTGGATTAAAATAAATAGTTCAACAAAATAAATTTTATTTTCGAAGAAATTTTTAGGAATACAAAATTTTAATTTAAAAGATTTTGGTATTCGTGCTTAATTCCCAATTTTTATTCTTGATCAAAAAACACAAAATTTATTGTTGATGGGATTAGCCAGATCGTCGGGAGACTTCATCCATAAAATTTTTTTGGAAAAACTAAAGATATTAAACCAAACAAAACTGTTAAACGCATAAGAATTATAAGCAAGAAATTTTTGGGAATACAAAATTTTAATTTAAAAGTTTTGGGAATTAAGCACGAATAACAAAATCTTTTAAATACAAATTTTGTATTCCCAAAAATTTCTTTGATAACCAACAGGCAACCGCAAGGCTTAATAAAACTTAAACTGGCAACATGCTTTTGCAAGTTGTTTTTGTTTTCATTTTGTTTTTTCTTAACCTACTTACAACTACAATTAATGTTGGAAGAATTCCAATCAATTGTAGTGGGGAATGTTAGAAGAGATAAACTCACTGTTTATTGTTGATGTTTTTGTTTAAACTTTGATATTGTTACAAGTAGAACTGTTGCTTATAATTCTTATACGTTTAACAGTTTTATTTCGTTTAATTTCTTTAGTTTTTCCAAAAAAAATTTATGAATAAAGTTTCCTGACGATCTGGCCTAAGCAACCAGTGAAATGCGCATGGGAATAGCTTATCCCATCAACAATAAATTTTGTGTTTTTATTAAGAATAAAAATTGGGAATTAAGCACGAATAACAAAATCTTTTAAATTATATTAATTTTTTTTATGAATGGTGTAAAGCAAACTTAATGGAGCTTAATTTAAAGAAGTGTAAACTAATGCGTGTTTCAAGAAATAATCCAGCTATAGTAAATTACTTCCTATGTGGTATTCAAGTTGATACATTTGAAAACTTCCTTGATCTTGCACTACTAAGGACGGGTTTTTGAGATGGGGATTAAGTTTAAACTTAGTTTAACGTTCTCTGCAACTCAGATTTTTCCGGTGAAATGTGATTTTTTTTTCATTATTTCATTAAAGACACACGTTTTAAGCAAGACTGCGCTGTTCCGGCAACATTTTGTATACAAACTTAGAATTGGTGGCAGAAATCAGTTTTTAGATTAACTAAACCTAGTTTAACTGAGATCTCAAAAACCCAGCCTAATTGACCCTAAACTTAGCTTTAATTAGCATATTACGTTTATGATAAATAAAGCTATAGGAACACTTGGATACATAAAATGCTGGGCAAGAGAGTTCGATGATCCGTACATTACAAAAACCTTATATATGGCACTTGTAAGGCCGATTCTTGAATATGAATCGATTATATGGGACCCCATTTACCAAACTTATTCAAATTTAATTGAATCTGTACAGAAACTATTTCTGTTCTTCTGTCTTCGCGGATTACACTTTAACCCACTAACCTTGCCCTCACACACATCTCGACTGGCTCTGATAAAGCTCCCTGCTTTAAAAAGTCGTAGAACAATGCTGAATGTATCGTTTATTTTGAACATTATTAATGGTGATATCTGCGCTGGATTTTTAACTAATGAGATTTCATTTAATATTCCTCAACGACCATCTCGAAATTTCATACCATTATCCATTAAATTCTTTAGAGCTAATTATGGTGATGCTGACCCTCTTAGAAGAATGTGTAACACTTTCAATCGATTATATAGATTTATTGATTATTCATTGGATCCAAAGTCAATAACTAGATTGATTAATAATTGCTTTTCTTAATTGATGATAAAATTTATGTAATGTAATCAAATGTAAGTTAAAGTCTATTTTATTTAAGTGTAATTTTAACGGCCATTTTCACCAAGTTCGGTTATTATTAACCACCGGTTATAGCTGTCAAAACGTATTGGTAACCGGAACTTTAATTGAAAGTTAGTTTGAAACGAACTTGGTGAAAATGGCCGTAAATGTCTAAAATGTCTGAAAGGATTAATCCATAGACAATAAATAAATAAAATAAAACACAACTGGAAATAATGTAAATTAAAAACATTTTACTTAAATTAAAGTTTTAAGGAACACTAAACCTACTTTTGTGTACTTTTTCAGTCATGTTATGAACTCGATTCCGCGTGATATTATGCTCGTTCTTTTTTAAGTGACACTTATCTTTACTACTCTTCTGAAAATGAAATCTGAAAAATCTACGCTCATTTAAAAAATATTAATTGAAAATCTCCAACGATTAAAATTTAATTTGATATCGATTTTAGAATGTGGCCGTTTATAATATAAAAATCACATTTGACAATTTTTTTCTTAACAAAAATCTTAAAAAAATATATGGTAGCTGGTTTGAAAGAGATTTTTTAAAAGTATAAAAACTTCCGTTAAATTAAAACAAATAATGAAAAAATCGTAGTAGTTCACATTATTCTAAGTCGCAAATAATTTCCTTCCTTCCATGTAAATAAAAACGTTAAAAATTTGAAAAACGTTAATTACAAGTGCATCAAGAAAAACATATTCATTTTTTACACTTTCGAAAAAAAGTAGCCAAAATTAAAAAATATTCTCATCTCCACATTGAGTAAAAAATTACCAATTTTGGTTAGAATTAACCAAAAACGGCAGCTCTGATCACAATACTGGCGATTGTAGATTGAGTTAACTTAACGACGAAATTCTTTTGCTGGACCTAATGAGTACATTCAATTACCTAATAGTTTCAAAAAAATATAATTTTTAACAACTTTTTAATATTTTTAATTAGGCTTAAGTTCATGAAATTTAATTTTTATTAAATTATTTTTATGAAGAAAGGAATTTTACAACATGAAAATCAATTAAAATTGTTATTGATAATCTTTCATTCTTGACGTGGCTCGGGCTCGAACCCTGGCCGGCAGGTTACCATGACATGTTTCGATCGCAACCACTCGATCTCCTCAGATGGATTTGCCGTCTTACACTCGCAGCCATCGACGACTGCTGACGTCACTAGTCAAACATCAATCCTTAAACCAAATTGTATTTTAACATTTGGTAGATCGAAATTTGCTTTCCTGAATGATTATCTATTTTAATTGATTTTACATGTAAATCATACATGTAAATGTACATGTAATCATTCAGGAAAGCAAATTTCGATCTACCAAATGTTAAAATACAATTTGGTTTAAGGATTGATGTTTGACTAGTGACGTCAGCAGTCGTCGATGGCTGCGAGTGTAAGACGGCAAATCCATCTGAGGAGATCGAGTGGTTGCGATCGAAACATGTCATGGTAACCTGCCGGCCAGGGTTCGAGCCCGAGCCACGTCAAGAATGAAAGATTATCAATAACAATTTTAATTGATTTTCATGTTGTAAAATTCCTTTCTTCATAAAAATAATTTAATAAAAATTAAATTTCATGAACTTAAGCCTAATTAAAAATATTAAAAATTTGGATTGAAACCCATAAATAGTTCAACAAAATAACCACAATACTAATTATTGTTAAAGCTAAGGCACGAGCTCTATGTGTACATTTGTCCTTCAAGTTGTGCTGAAAAAGGTCAACAGAAAAGAGAAAGACAAAGTGAAAAAACAAAAAAATGTACTTGGACTTCAAGAAAAATTCTTGACGAAAGTACGAAAAAACAGAAGTAAAGGAAAAAACATGTAAAATCAATTAAAATAGATAATCATTCAGGAAAGCAAATTTCGATCTACCAAATGTTAAAATACAATTTGGTTTAAGGATTGATGTTTGACTAGTGACGTCAGCAGTCGTCGATGGCTGCGAGTGTAAGACGGCAAATCCATCTGAGGAGATCGAGTGGTTGCGATCGAAACATGTCATGGTAACCTGCCGGCCAGGGTTCGAGCCCGAGCCACGTCAAGAATGAAAGATTATCAATAACAATTTTAATTGATTTTCATGTTGTAAAATTCCTTTCTTCATAAAAATAATTTAATAAAAATTAAATTTCATGAACTTAAGCCTAATTAAAAATATTAAAAATTTGGATTGAAAACCATAAATAGTTCAACAAAATAACCACAATACTAATTATTTTTAACAACTTTTAAAAGTAGTTTAAAACAATTTTTATTGCACAATGCATCTCGAAACCGTAAAACCTTTTTGGTTTTTTTTAATATATAAAATTGATAAAGTAAAATAAATTTTTTAAAATAATGAAAATATTTTGTGTTGCCTACTGGCTTGTTCAAAGCCTTATTGGGCGCTGAAGAAAAAAAAAATTAATTTTTTTTTGTTAAAAATTAAAAATTTAATGAAATAAAGATACAAAATTAAAAAAAAATATTAGAAAACTTTTGTTTATAAACCTTTTTTAGAGACGCTTATTTTTTTATAAATATCCACAAAAAAATGATTTATCTTTTACTTTTGAAAACCCCCGATAACCGATATCCCGAAAAAATTAAATCTCGGGATTCCGGGATTTGATTTTTTGAAATCCCGATTCCCGGAATTTGGATTGATTTTTACGGTACGAATGGATTGACTTTTCTTTTCAGTGTAAAGTTTTCATATTTTTCCTGAATTTTTGATGTAAAATGCAGTTGAGAAGTGGGAAAAAAGCATTATCGAGTAGTATAATGTTCTGAGAAATTATAAATTTTATTAGAAAAAATATATTTTTTGGAGATTACTTTACTAAATTTCCCACCGTTTGGAAGCTTTGGACCAAAAATGGTGAAAAAGGTATACAAAATTTGTAATTTTTCGACATTTCAGCAATTTTTATTCACTTAATGAAGAAAAAGTAGCAAACCCCAAATAGGGTGTTGTTGGTTTCGATAAGTACTTATTCCACACGAGAAATAGCTTGCACAAATAAATCAATTTATTTTTTAAGTAGTTTTTGGAATGTTTATATAAAAAAAATTAAAGCAACTTTGCTTAGCTCAGTACTATAAGCCCACACTTATCCGAAAATTCACCGATTTTTACATAAAAAATGTACACAGACTTAGCACACAATAAAAAAATGCAAAAACAATAATCTCCCAAAGCTAGGGTTGATTATTACGCAGAAAAAAATTTTGCACCAGTAAAAGCATTGATCAAAAATAAAATCAATTTTAATTAAAAATTTAATCAAGTGAATTAAACTTTTAATCAAGTGTAATCAAGTAAACAAATTAATAATATCAATTAAACAGTTAATTCACTTGATTAAATTTTTAATTAAAACTGATTTAATTTTTGATAAATGCTTTTACTAGTGCAAAATTTTTTCTGCGTAATAATACTTTAAAATAAATCGAAATTTTACTTTGAAAATTAACGAAACCTGTAAACATGTGTATTAGAGTGGGTCAATTTGTTCGGGCCCAAAAACAGTGACAAAGCGTACAGCAAAATCGTAATCTACGGAAAATTCTAAGAACTTTTCCTAAAGAAGCCATGGTTCTAAAATCAAAATCGAGCTTCCGAAATTTTGAAAGGTTTGTGCTCAGAAAATCTGAAAAAAATAATACTTTTTTGGAAATATTTATTGAAATTGGTGAATAGTTGGCCTGTATCGCTGAAAGAGGGGTTGTTTAAAAGGAAATTTTCTCAGCTTTATATATCTGTGCTCATTTTCAGAAAATTCTGTACATAAATAATTGGTTAGGAGATTTTTGTCAAAATGTTCATAGTCAAGCTGGTAAAATAAAAAAAATATATTTTATTTTTTTAACCCAATTTTCTATTTTAAATTCACTGCCTTTTTAAAAAAGAAACTAAATGAAAAAAAATAAAATAAAATTACGAAACAAAATTTTTTTCTCATTTTCCGAAGCACTAATGGTAGGTACATTTAAAAAAATAAGCGCAATGTTATGCGCTAGCAATACGCGATACGCAGAAATGCAGTAAAGTATGTAAGTGAAAGAACTCTCAACAACTTTAAAAAAATAACATTTCAAGTGCTACGGCATTCCCTTACTACGAAGCAGGTTTGTAAGGGAGAATACTAAAAAATAACTGTATCAGTGTGTAAAGCTGATCGTTACATCTAACAATTTTTATATGCTTTATGTGTGATAAATGTATTGCTTCAAAGTGGGAACTCGCCATATAAAATTCATGTCTTCCTTACAAACCTGCTTCTTTCGAAGCTCCATTTTTTATTGGGTAACGACTTAAATAAAATGTATTTAAAAGAAAAAATACATTACATCCTGGGTCACAAGGCCCATCATAACCTTTAAGCCATAACAGCATTTATAAAGTTATGCGCTTAAAACGAGTTTTTGTACATTTTTTAAATATTGCTGGCTATTCTTGAAAACGCGTCGAAAAAGTGAAAATTTCTAGAATGGAATAAACGTGAGAATTTTAAGGATAAATTGTGTGAACGATAGAATTATAAACTTTTCAGTTTCTCATTACCTATTTATTTTTTGTTTTTAAATTATGGCCCTTATTATGTAAAACGCAACGCCAAAGAAATGCATTGAAAGCAGAACAAATTCATAAATATTTTGTAATTTTGTTGTTGCTTTCTACAAATATTCATGTACCGTTTTAATATTTTCAACGCCACAAGTAATGAGGCGTTTAAAATTTTAAAACGCAAAAAGAATTTCTGTAGGAAGCAACAACAAAATTACAAAATAGTTATGACTTTGCTTTTGCTTTCAATGTAATTCTTTGGCGTAACGTTGCGAATTATATAATTAGGGACTATGATTCTTGCTACACCATTTCCAATTGTATTTCAGAATTCTATAACTATATTTCAGAAATTTTCAATTTAACTTAAAAAATTTCCAATTGTAACTTCTGAAAGTGTCCAATTGTATTTCAGAAATTTATGTTTTTATAGCTAACACAATTTTTAAATTGGAAATGGACGATAGCAATTTGTCTGAGCCGCCATTTACTACAAGCATCTACCGTTTACTGATCTAGGGTTACCGGCACATATTCAGGGAACTGAGCGATTTGTACAATTGCTTACCAATGTTTCCTACGTGCCATAGAATGTAATCGAGATGATATTTTGGCAGTTACTATTAAGAGCCGCAACAAAATACCACGAATGGATAGCAAAAAAGATATTGTATGTAAATTGCAGCTATAGGCCGAAACTAAATTTATTTACCCCCGGCTTGGCCAGTATTTTTGTTTTTATAAATTTTTTATTTTTTTTTTAATCGGTTCCTTTTTTTAAGTTGTGCATTTTCCAAAAAATTGCGTTTTAATAAAAAATATTATAATAAAAATATTTATTTTTTTTATTTTCAGTTTTTGCTTAAATTTTATTTAAAGAAATTTTCGTTTAATTAAGTTTTGATTAATCAATTCTATGGCATTTTGACAAAACAACTTAAGTCAAAATTAAAAAGTTGCAAAAAATGGTATTAATCGTACGAATTTTCATTAAAACATTTTTGCTTACATTTTTAAAATTTTTTGTTATGAACAAAATTTTTCTTTAATTTCGGTATATTTTATTTTTTAACAAAAATTCTTTTTTCACTGAGTTTTTTTAAAATCTTTTTTTGCTCTCTTATCTCCACTTAAGATGTTTTGTCAAAATGCCGCAGAATTATTTTATTTTAATCATGAATTAAAATTATGTTAAATTATTTTATTTTATTTAACTTTTGTGTATCAAAATTGTAACAGTTTTGTAACCGTTAATCGGTTAACCGATTAATTACTACCCGATAAACTGATCGGTTAATTTCAAATTAGCTATTTTCGATTAACGATTAAACCGGTTAATTTCAGTCGATTAACCGATTAACCGATGTAACAAAATTTCTAGTTTTTTGTAGTATTAATACCATATTTTTTGTCAACGTTATTTTTGGGAATACAAAATTTATTATTATTAATAATTCTTTATGACGTGCTAAATTCCCAATTTTTCATTTTTGTGTTTTAAATTAGGGTTTTTTTAAATAGTCTGTGTTCATAAGGCTCATGATTTAATGACATGATTGCTACTTTATAGGCGAGAGGGACGAGGGGAAAAGAAACGAGTACACATATGCATGTACTGTCAGTTCGCTTTGCTTTTTCATTCGTTGTTTAATTTTGTTTTTGTTTTCAATATCAAAATCAAACATAATATTTCCTTCAAACAATACATTCTTAAAATGCAGTACAAAAACAGAAATTAAGGAATTCGGAAATGAACTTCTTTGCAGAATGTTCGATGCTGAGCTTTGCCAGGATGATTTTCAGATGGTGACCTGACAATAGAAGAAACTCTCGATAGAAGTGTTGAAAATTTTAAAAAATTAAAACAGGACTCGAATGGCATAATGGAAGATTTTATATGCTCAGCAAAAGGAAAGATTATTTTAAAGATATCCCTTAACTATTGAAATTGCCCTTTTAGTTCAAGAATTGTTATGTTATTGTTATAATAAATAACTTTTAATTTTTATTTATTAAAATTACTTAATTTCAAAGAAACTTTATTAATCGGTTAACCGATCAAAAACAAAAGTAACCGATTATTAACCGATTAAACCAAAACGTCGATTAATTAATCGAGCGATTAACCGATAAAAGCAAAAGCCCGGTTAAATGAATACCCTAATGATTGTAGAAAGCTGAGAGAATTTTCTTTTAAACAAGCCCTCTTTCAGCGATACAGGCCAACATTCACCAATTTCCATAAATATTTCCAAAAAAGTATTATTTTTTTAGATTTCCTGAGCACCAAATCTTCAAGTCCAAAACCGGAAGCTCGATTTTGATTTTAGAACCATGGTTTCTTTAGGAAAAGTTCTTAGAATTTTGCGTAGATTACGATTTTGATATACGCTTGGTGGGCAAAAAAATTGCCCACCCTAATGTGTTTTTTTACAGCGCGCAAGAAACCAAAATGCTTGCACCTAATTAAGAAAGTGTGGCGGTTGCCGTTTTCCAGATATAGGTACATAAAAAAACAACAACAAAGTGAAAAGATTTGAGCGTAAAATTAGAGGCAGTCGTTATTAATTGTTCATATCCCATCGTGGTTTTTCGTTTATCTTTATATATAAAACAGGATGTGTGTATGTAACGTATGGACTCCAAAACTGCTGGGCCAATTTTTATGAAATTTTCAGAATATTCAGGCGGGTGACACTGTGAAGTCTGATTTTTGATTTTCGGTCTGCGGGCGGAGGTGCGTGGCAAAATCCAATTTCCATATTGCACCACCAAAGACATCTATTTAATTTGGACGATTTTTTCTTTAAAATGATGGCCATGGTCCAACTTAGATTTATACGAAAAGAAAATTTTGCACCGCCCACTTTTTCCGAATTACCTAAAATCAGAAAACGGCTCCATCGATTTGACAAATTTTTCTTTCGAATGTTCGTATTAATCCATTTTAAGTTTTCATCGAAAGAAAAATTTACCACGCCTACTTTTACGCCCACTTTTTCTATTAAGCGCATAACTTAAGAACAGCTTGACCGATTTGGACGATTTTTTCTCTAAAAACGTCTGTCGGGTCAGCTAGTATCCTATATTTGTCGACTGATATAGCTGCATTCAATAGCGAACTACATGTTATGTAAATATATAACAACTAGGGAGATCTATTATTCGACTTTTTTCAATAACCGGTTTTCAAATATTCCGAATAGTTACTATTTAAAAAAAACCCGGTTTTCAGTTAACCGTTTTAAAAATAACCGGTTTTAATTCGAATACATAAAAATCAAATTATTTGTTGCAATAAAAAGTTAATTGGAATAAAAACAAAACAATTCCCGAAGGTAAGGAACCAACAAAATGTCCAGACGTAACAAATATTCAACGATAAGATGCAAAAAAAGGGTGACCAGTAAATTGATCAAACTTTAGCTTTATTTTTAACAATTTCTATTTATTTACTAAACTTTATTTCTAAGATGATAATTGTATAATGTAATTTAGAAACTGATAAATAATATTTGCTCTTGCCAAACGTTTTGCAAAAGCAAACAATTCTTTAAGAAAACAAGTGGTTACGTGTAGGACATCAAACATTTAATAGGTGCGAACATAGCTGTAGAAGTTTTGAAAAACTTTATTGTTAAAAAATTATAGGAATTTAATATATTTATTATTTGAGATATTCCCCCAAATTTATTTTAAATGAGTTTTAATTTGTTGGTGGTTAAGCACGACTTTATGAATCAGTAGACTTCAACCATATTTTTTAAAATTTGCAAACAAAACCTCTTATCCAGGATTATATATTTCAAATTATTTTGTTTCAGCATTATAGAAACGAATAGTTATATGAACATGCTTTTTATGTGAAATATCTGTCAATTCGTCGATCAGAATTTAAACTCTTTCGTGAGATTGTTTGATTCATTCAATTTTGCTTTAAGTTCTTTGTAATTTGGCGGTGCGCAAAATGACCCCAGGAAATATGACCCTAAAAAGAAAATAAAGAACGGCCCCAAAATTTTACATGAGACACAACAACACGAAATTTTTGGGGCAATTTTTTGGGGTCGTTTTTCATTTCTTCGTTGGGGTGTTTCTGCTTTTTAATGAAAAATGATCCCAATATCAAGGAACGAAAATTTACCCCAAATAAAATCACAATTTTTAATTTAGAGTTATTTTTCGTTTACTTATGAAAAATGCAAATTTTAAGAAATGAAAAATCTCCCCAAATATTTTTACACATATTACATAAAATTTTAGGTAAAAGTTTCTAGGGATAGTATAAAAAACCCGAATTCTTATACCAAAGTAGACAAAATCATTGCCGGTTATGCAAAGATGCTTTAGTAAGCGAAGCCTATATTTGTTATACCATAGAGGAAAAAATCTTTGCATACGGCCGAAGGCCGGCCAATAAGAGAATCTTTACTGAGCGAAGCCAGTGCTCGTTATACCATAGAACAGAAGTGGGCACAACTAAAACTATGCTTATATTGATGCTTATTAGTATTAGTGAGATGGCAGAAGTACCAACCAAACACAAAGCCAAGCGTTTGAAATATAATGGTGCATTAAATTTCCTTATTTAATATTTTACGCATTTGAAGTAAAATAAAACATTTTTTAATAGTTAATAGAAAAAAAAGTAAAAACCAGATTATTTTATGTAAAACGAAGGTTCAATTAAAAATGAACTAGTTTAAGAAAAACACTTGTGTTTGCTGGGTAAATTCTCTTGAAAAAAAATATAAGAAAATATGTAAGAAACCGCTTCATGTGCATTCGACGCTGTCTCATCAAAAACTAAATTAAATAGGCTAAGAATACGTGTGAAATCTTTCAGCACAATTTTGCTATGGAGCGCCCACCATTGCCATAGAAAACAAAATCCTTGCACCCGGCTGAAGGCCGGCTATGTAGTGAAGCTTAAGTGAGCGAAGCCAGTGTTCGTTATACCAAAGAGAAGAAAATCCTTGCACCCGGCCAAAGGCCGGCTATATACAGAAGCTTTAGCGAAGCCAGTGTTCGTTATACCGTAGAGAAGAAAATCCTTGCGATTTTTAGTTTCGGGCATATGAACTCCAACGAAAATGTTTAATATAACTTTCTTAATGTTCTTTTTTGGGTAAAAAATTCATTATAAATTTTGAGGTGATTTTTCATAATGAAGAATTACCCCAAATTTAGGGCCATATTTAATTTTATATTCAGGGGTATTTACATTTTTTTGGGGTAATTTTTCATTAAAAAAATGGGTTGTTATTGCATTATGAAAAATAGTGGAGTAAATTTTCGTTTATTTTTTTTGGGCCATATTTCCTGGGGCCATATTTCGCAGCGCCGTATTGACACATGTATCGTTTTTGTGCAAATATGTACATACGTATGTGCGTATGAATGTATAACCAATGCTTATCATTTTCTACTCAAACGTACATCGGTTCCTAAAAAATTCCTATCATAGCACATAGTTTGGCTGCTTTTAGCACTTATAAGTGCGGCTTTTTTTGTCCTGTGTTTTTTTGATGCGGCTTTTTTTCTAAAATCAGTATTATAATCAGCCAGGGAAGAATTTGATTTTTAGTTTGTCTTTTTAAATTAGCTCTTGTTTTAGGAAAAAGTAAAAAAGGAAAAGGCGAGAAAATCATTTAAGCTTTTACTTTTTAGGTGGCTGGCACTTCTAATGAAAAGCAGAACATTGGCTGTTTATAAAAAAAAAAAAAAATTTCAATGGCAGTGGCAAAAGCAAAAATAAAAAGCATCTAGTTGATGGGTGTATTAAACACTGGTGAGAACAAACACCTGTTTGACCAAAATGTCAAATTTTGACCCCATATAACTCAGAGAATTCTTGGTCGGAAGACATCGGTTTCAACAGTTTGGTCATTTGACATGAAATCCCCCACATGTATACAAAATGTATCGCACACCTAGTTCAAAAGTGACACAACTCAAAATTTACATTTTTTTGGCTTATATGCTTAAAGTATGCACAATACACTTGCTTATATATAAAAAAAAATATCAGTGTATTTTTTTGTTGTTAGCTGTTATTAAAAAACGCTTATGTCTTCCTTTATGTTTCAATTGGTATAAAGTTGCAATTCATTAAATTGTCTAAAAAGTCTTAACTCGAGTTGTGTCACTTTTGACAAAATAAATCATTGTTGGAGTTTGTATTAATTAGACTTGTGTACGTTAAGCATTTCGCAAACGTGTTAAAATTAGAAAAGAATTCAGCTAGGTGACATAACTCAAAATAATTCAGTAACTTGTGCAAATAATACATCATCAAAAATGACACAACCAAAAATTTTTAGTTTTCTAGTGTTTATTTTATTAAAAAAAAAAAAAAAACTTTTTAGATCATAATCAGTATGATTTTTTACTAAATTGTCCAAAGATTTGTTTTTAACTATTTTTTTTTAGGTCAAAAAAAGTTTTTTTTGATTTCCGAAAAACCAAGTTTTTTGAGTTGAGTCACTTTTGAACTAGGTGTGCGATATGCTTTAATTCCATATATCAGTGATAAAAATATGACAACAAACTCATTTATTGAACAAAAACAAAAACCATAACGAATAACAACAACAACTTTAAGAGATGTTGTTGGTTTTTTAGAAGAGTGTAAAAAAAATGTAAATCTTTCAGTAATATCCCAAAAATATGGAATACCAAAATCTTCAATATGTAACTTATACACGCAAGTGATGGATGGCTATCACGCTTAAGAAAAGATATGGAATCAGGTTTCTAAAGCAAACCGGCGAAAAACTTTCAGCTCGACAAGATTTAATGGGGCCTTTTAAAAATCATTTCCATAACTTAGTAAGCGAACAGAATTTAACAAGAAATGCAATTTTATGATTTTTAATGAAACTAATTATTAGAAATAAAAAAAAAAATTCTTAAATAAACGTGAAAATATCAATTAAAATTTTATTTCTACACTTAATTATAAATGCAATTAAATTTTGATGGTTTTCAAATTGTGGACCACCGTTTTTTATAAAATTTTAAGGCAATAAATTACTGATCGATATAACGAATATCTCGGTATAACGAAAGGTCTGAACATTATATCATTCGTTAAACCGGGCTTTGA
Organism: Pollenia angustigena; assembly: GCA_930367215.1. Taxonomy (NCBI): domain Eukaryota; kingdom Metazoa; phylum Arthropoda; class Insecta; order Diptera; family Polleniidae; genus Pollenia; species Pollenia angustigena. Next base: position 80,711,892 of record OV884058.1, on the reverse strand, counting down.
CTGTATATGTAAAAATTATTTAGTTTTTGTCTAGTTGCTCTGTATTCTGCTCGCACAATGGTGAAGGGTATATAAGATTCGGCACAGCCGAATATAGCACTCTTACTTGTTTTTACTTGTTGTTTGCTCCCCATCTCTTCCAATCTCTTTATTCGTTCCTTAGCATTCCATTTTTTATTTTCACACCATTTTCCATATCTTGCTTCGTTGGATAGAACTACAAAATACCGAAAAGGAAGTGAATGCATTTGTTTTGCCGGGCCTTTACTTGCTGACATCTGGTGCATATTTATTTATGAGGTGCCATATCCTCGTTCCTCTTCGCCATCGCAAACACTCTCTCCACATTGATATTACTGTGGAATGAGTATACATCATCTACAGGTCTATCGATATATCTTTTTAACATTGAATCTTTTGCAGCCGCTAAAACCGTTTGGAAAATGTTAACATCTTTTTTCAAATTTGCAATAAGCAAATTAAGCTAGTCTGTGTTAAAAGCAAATTGAATCTCAAGAACGATGTTTTATTTATTTCTTTGAACTCTAAATATTCAAATATTTGATACAGCACGTCCTTGAAAGTTAGATGATCACAAGCAACAATTGATTTACAAGTGCTAATATGTTTTAGTGGTTCAATGCAAGCTGCGTGGATAAGTACACAGACTTCAAGTTGATACAGAAAATTGGTGTATGTAATATAATTACTGCCAATTCACTTTCGTTTGCGATTTCCAGTCTCTCTGCACTAAGCAATTTATTAAAGGCAGCGGAAGTTGCAGCACTGTCAGCAAGGCATGCCTCTATTTTCATCAAAAATAGTTTTTTTTAATTTCCTGCAGAATGCAAGAGTTTGTCCATTCTATTTAAACAGCTGAGCAACACCTGCAACTGATAATGTGTTCCTTTTGTAGGTACCTTTTCAATTCCGATTAAAATTTCATGGAATTCGTTCTCCGTTATGGACGGTAAAAAAGACTTGGATACCTTTTATAATTGGTGTAAACATAACCTAATGGAATTAAACCTAATGAAATGTAAACATATGCGCTTTTCTAGAAAACGTATTTTAAATAACTATAAACTCGGTGACTATAAAATCGAGATAGTTGACACAACTATGGATCTTGGCATCTTACTGGATGTAAAATTGGATTTTATTCAACACATAACAATGACTGTCAACAGGGCTCGTTGTACTCTGGCTTTTATTAAACGTTGGGCGAAAGAATTCAATGATCCTTTCGTAAACAATTTTACACATCTCTCGTTAGACCAATCTTGGAATACAGTTCGATTGTATGGGATCCACATTATATGGTTCATAGTGATCATATTGAATCCATTAAAAAACAATTCTTGCTTTTTTGCCTGAGAGATACATATCGAGGATATGATAATCTTCCCTCATATTCTACAATATTATCTTTAATACGTTTGCCAACACTGAAAAGTCGCAGAGTTATGCTAAATGTCTCATTTGTAATTAACTTAATAAATGGAAAAGTATGCTCGAATTTTTTATTAAGTAGTTTATCATTTAACATTCCACGACGTACGGTACGGTACTATAATCCCTTATTTATAAAAACTTTCCGAACTAACTATGCTATGGCAGACCCATTTAGAAAACTGTGTTGTTGCTTTAATGAAATTTTTGAATTTATTGATTTTTTTCTTGATTTAAATATTGTTAAACGTAATATTATACTTAAGTTAAATACTCATTTGTATTAGGCTGTAAGGATTTATCCATAGACCTAAATATATCTATCTATATATGGGCATTTCCCCAGAATGGTCTACCAGGATGAAAAAATAAAATGTGGATTATCATCGTCTTTTATTGTTAATTATTATAAAAAAAGTCTTTGTTCTTATAAAATAATGGTTTCATAGCATATCTTAGCTGTTTTACTTGAGGAAATTGGGCTGGAAACTGGAAAATTTTATATTTTTCTGTATTTTCTACTTCTAAAGACATTTTTATATACTTATTTTACATGCAAGAAATATGTTATGTTTACACTCTTTCTTCATAATCTCTCCATTACAATCAATTGCAAAAGGAGTATTAAGTTTTTTTGTAAAGGAAATTTGAAGGCATTTATGGGAAAATGCGTGGTGATAATAATAAAAAAAACATATGGAAAAATCGTACGTTCGATATCCGTACGTTCGCGACCGGTAAAAAAGCCAATTAAACAAACACCAAGAGAGATATTTTATTTTATAATTACTGGATGGAAACCTACATTAATACACTTTTAAAATAAATTTATCTTTTTTGAATATTCCGTTCCATTGCGCAGATTTTTACATTTCACTACTGTCAGCCAAAGTAGACTTCTATTTTGCGTACGTTCGTGACCACACGTTTATAACTCTTATTATGAAAACTTAAACTCGATGAAATCCATCTTTTGCACTAAACATAGAGCTACCCAAATGCTATCGAATGGCAAAAAAAAATGCTTTGTTTTCTATATTATTTGTACATCAAAAGCGTACGAACGTACGTTCGTGACCCCAGGAAATGCCCATATATAAAATAGGATGTATGTATGTATGTGTGTATGTAACGTATGGACTCCAAAACGGCTGGTCCGATTTTGATGAAATTTTCAGGGAATCTTCGGAATATTCAGGCGGGTGACACTGTGGGCGGAGGAGCGTGGCAAAATCCAATTTTCATATTGCACCACCAATGACTTTTAAATAATTTGGACCATTTTTTCTTTAAAATGATCGCCATGGTACAACTTAGATTTATACGAAAATAAAATTTTGCCCGCCCACTTTTACGCCCACTTTTTTCGAATTCCCTAAAATAAGAAAACGGTTCCATCGATTTGACAAATGTTTCTTTCAAATGTTCGTATTAATCCATTTTACGTTTTCATCGAAAGAAAAATGTATCACGCCTACTTTTACGCCCAATTTTTCTATTAAGCGCATAACTTGAGAACGGTTTGACCGATATGGACGATTTTTTCTTTAAATTCATCGCCATGGTCCAACTTAGGTTTTTACGGAAGGAAAATTGTAAAGGCCGTAAATTTCGTTTAAAGCTCAATTTAAATCGTCTGGTAATACAACACTAATGTTTGCTTAGGGCCAGCAACGCGGACCGGGTCAGCTAGTATTAAATAAAAATAAAACAAAAGCTTGAAGTTTATCCACTCCCATAGTTGTCTCGTCATGATGGAGAGTAAAGTTGTTACCACACAGAGAAAACAGATTCGTGATCACAACCGAATTTGGCGCCAATCGAATTTCGTCGCATGTACTATCACACAATTCGGTTACAATAACTGAAAATTTCGTTGCTTAGCATAATATTTTTGATAGCAACATTTGAGTTTTAGTACACTATCAGATTTTGTTAGTTGCTAGTATGATTATTAGAAAACAAAAGCATGGTTATACCCGAATATATGATAGATGCAACTGAATTAATACATAATTGGTGTTCGCAACAAAAGATTTGATTGTCTTCATCAATATATTTTTTTAACCGGTTAAATAAACGATTTTCCCGATTTATTGCATAGAAAATCAAAATAATTCCAATTTTTTTGTTAGTATATTTATTTATTAATATTTTTGTGTATAGTTTATACATTATTTAATTTTCAAAGGTGTAAAGCTTATCACTCAATGTACCAACAAAAACAATCTTTGACGGCAATTAAATGCAATTTCTTTCTTGTTCTAGCGGCTAGTGGTTACAATACAACAATACGCACATTGCACACTGGGCTGGATCGCTAAATTTTTGGCATAAAGTCGAAATTTTCATGGAAATATTTGTTAATTTTAACTATAGTTTCTTAAAGTTCATACCCTAGGCACAACATTTCAGTAAATAAAAGTTATTTGATGGAAGCCCTGAACTTTTACAAGGGGTACAAAGTCCAATCTATATGTCATGTGTTTGTTTTCCTAAAAAAGCAGAAAACGTTAGCTCAGCTTTATAATAACCGAAAGCGACTGCCGGTAAACAAAAAAAACATTTCATAAATATGGAAAATAACGATAAATGTATGTATATTATTAAAAACTAATAGCAATTGCTTTTTATTTATTAAATGTTTTTGTGAATTGTTTTTTGTGGAGTCCTAAGAAAGAGAAAAAAATTAACCAAAACACCAGTTTATAGTGGAGTAAAAACTAACTTTCGCCCAATTTTGGCCAAAATTTAATTATGCTAAAATATACTTGAAAGTGTACATTATAACGTGTTATTAAAAATGTTTGCCCAAATTTGCCCGTTTTCCATAAATTTGTGGATTTTTAGGTACATTTGAGTTCAGTCATGCTTCCCTCATCAAAATGTAGCTAGACAACTATCGAAATGAAGATGCAATTTAAACTGGATTTTTGAACAGCTTAACTCTAAAACTCTAAAAAAAAGTTGTCGTATAATATGTTTTTCATACGACTCTAATAGATTGCAAAGTCTTAAACATTTTAACTGGCACAAAATCTTGTCAGTTATGTCCTATCTGTGGGGCCATTCGCCATTTCATGTGCATTTCCAATCAATGCTATTAAGTTTAAACAATTCTGTGAGAAAACATTTCGTTTATATATGCTCAAATACCCGTGGTATCCGATATCGCCTACTTTACATAAAATCTTGATTCATGGATCTCAAATAATATCATCATCAGTAATGCCAATAGGTTGTCTTGGCGAAAACGCATCAGAAGCACAAATTTTATGAACAAGACAGGAGATCGCATGCTCGTCAGAATTCGCGGGTTAATAATTTGCTCGATGTGTTTCACAGATCAGTTGACTCTTCAGATCCTATTCTTTCGAGCATTTCGCTCAAGAAAAGGTCAGATCAACTTAAAAAAAGGTGTTGCCCAAAGATGTTGTTGAACTTTAAGAAGCACCAAATTTTGAAATTGAAAAAAATTAACCTGAGAATAAAGAGAGCGACTCTGATTCTGAAACTGATTCCGAATGCGAAAATGTTATTAATAATTCATTAGAATTAAACGTAGAGGATGACTAATTTTTTTATTTTAACGCATATATTGTAGTTAGCTATATATGTATATTTAAGGATTCAGGGCTTTTTAAGCCCATAACCATGATAACTATATTATATATCACTTTAATAAAACTTTTGCAATTTAATAATATTACTTTCTCAAATAAAAACACATTGGTATTCGAAATTTCAACTTAAATTTTTCATAATTTAGGAATTAAAGGTCCAAAATGGCCCGATTTTGACCAGCTTTGGCCTGGTGTGAAATAGGTATGTACTCCTGATCTCAAGAAGCCCTTAAATTTTGTACAAAACAATATTTTAAGCAAAATTTGGGTATATTAAGTAGTTGTAACGCGCGTTTTGGCACCATATGGGAGGAAGGCGTGGTCGGATTGGACCAAAATTTTGCACAGATGCTACGCATACTATAATTATCATATGTACCAAGTTTCAATTCTGTTACTCTATGTTTAGACTTTATGCCAAAAATTTGGCGATCCAGCCCAGTGTGCATTGATTAAAGCTGTAAATTAAAAAAAGAGCGATTTTCATGTAATGTATTTGTAATACATATATTTGTTTGACCAATGTACACGCGGAGAAAAATAAAAACAATATGTACATTAGGGCGAGTCGATTTGTATGGATGAAAAAAAAGTTAAAAATCATATAGCAAAAACGTAATCTACATAAAATTCTAAGAAAATTCTCCGAAGAAGCCATGGGTCTTAAATATAATCCTAATCCGCGCCTCTCGACTTGAAAATTTTTTTACTTGCATGAAAATTTTTTTTAATTAAAAAAAAATTTTGAGTTTAAAAAAATATAAAGTACAAAAGAACTACCTTACTTATCAATTTTATTCAAAGAAACCCATGGTTTCTTCGGAGAATTTTATGTAGAATACGTTTTTGCTATACGATTTTCAAAAACAAAAATCGACCCGCCCTAATGTACATACAGTATCGTACATATCGAGCTATAACCGCAGAAAAAGCCTAAGCGACAAAAATAAAACTTTACAGGAGAAGGTTTTTTTATATTATAAAAAAAAGAAAACATACTAAAAATGGCGCTTGAGCTTAAATTGTTTTCGTTATAAAATCGTAACGGTAGCTTGTATGATTATACAATGTTAGGAGAAGATACAAGTTTCGCCAATTTATTAATTTATTAAAATAAACGAAGATTGAAAATGATGTCGCTTGAGCTATTTTTGCGGTTATGGCTCGATATATATGTATGTCTAAGATATGACATAGTTAGCATAGGATGTTTGTTAGACGATTGTGTTTAATATTCAACTCCTAAAAGAATCTTCTGAGAATTATCTTACGAGTAACAAGAATAAAAACATATAATATTTTTATATTTTTATTAAGTAGTTTTTTACACATTTTCTGACACGCCTGTCCTTTAATCTTGGAATGAACCTTTTGCGACGCTCCTTATGAGTCATATAACAACTACTGACCTACCTAAATAAGAGCGTTTTTAACACATGAAATTTCTGTTGTAAATACAATTTCATTAAAACAAACCAACTTAACGATCTGCCCAATAAGATTTTCCAACAGGATGGTGTTGAATTCCTAATCTTAATGTTTGTTTCGTATAAATTGTATGAAAATTAAAAGTATTGTCATAAAGAAGAAACTGGATGCTATTGTTTAGGTGGCTGATAGTTATATAGCTGAGCATTTCACGAGTTGTAAGAGAACTCTTACATGGGTCTCATATGATTCTTGATGTTACACAAATCTCAAACGAATCCCTCTTCGATTAAAAAAAGCGAGGAATCATCTTGTGTAACAGTTTCTTCCGTGCGAGGAATCTTCTACGATTAAAAATTGCGCTCGTCGTCGATCAAAAACGCACTTCATTAGATTCCCAGTAGATTTTTTCGATTGAAAATGCTAGCTGGGTACATATGTACGAATGAATGTATGCAGGTATTTATACCCAGCGGTAACTATAATGAGTAAAGAGGCCTAATAGAAGGCCTTATTTAGAAGTCACAAGCAGTCAGAAGCCCTTCTCGCTGCATTCCATACTTATTAATTTTTTACATAGGTTGTCATTGGGCGCAAGGCCTTCCACACTTCCTTTTAAAACAACATCGATCCCTTCCCAAAGAAGGGAGTAAGGAAGGTCACTAAAACTAAAAAGTAAATAAAACTGAACACCTTCCATTCTCCCCTCTCAAAGAAGGGAGTAGCGAATGTGTACTGAATATTTCAGAAGGTCTTTTAAAAAGAAGTTTATACCATCTAGAAGGCATACTTCTGAAGGCAGGATATCATGCGAAGCGAATCTTTTAGAAAGGAGTATAGAGGCCTTCTAAAAGGCATGCCACTTGCGGTCCTTTCAATATTTACCGCTGGGTAAGAAAATAATACATACATACATAGATATGTACGTGCATACATATGTACATATATTCTTATAAAAATACGTTAATTACTTACATACCTCTATTAATTAAGTTTTTGCCCCTTTTCCGTTTTTGACCGCAAAGATATTGTTTAAATATAAAACTATAAATTATTTTATTATATTAAATGTTTTGACGGCAAATTTAGTAAACAATTGGGAGTTTTAGTTTTTATTTGGTTGTGAATTCCAAATAAATTTATTTTCATTTGTTATACCCGAATTGAAACTATTCCTACAATCAATAATTAGCTGCTATATTACAAAATTTATTGACGAAAGCAATTATTAATTACAATTACCAATATTCAGTATTGCCCTGTATTTAATTCGGTTGTGTTTCTAACAATTTGTACTAATTTTTAGAACTAAATTAAATTAGTTATCATAACTAATAAAAGAGTTGAAACAATCATATTTCAGTTAGAATAACGTTTTAATAATCAAGAGAATTAAAAATCAGTTAGAACTATACATTTTTAATACACTCACAATATTATTACAGTAACGGACTGTAGTTTATTTAGGAAATATTCCGTTCAGTTATTTTTAAATAAATAAACATTTAAAATTCCAAGCAAATTTATTTTTAACTGATTCTAACAGTTATTCAAAAAACTAAGTGCATATTAATACGGATTTTCAGTTGCAGTTAATATTGTCCGTTGATTGAGTTAAATTCTTCTTTGTGTTAAATTAAAAAAAATGTAATTTAAAGCAACGAAAAGTTCATTTAATTTTTACTGTCAAAAATTCAACCGCGAATTCCGTAAAAACAAATGAATATTCAGTTATCTTATATAAATTAATTGTCAAAAAATTAACTACATATTCCATAAAAACAAATAAATTTGCAGTAATTTTATAAAATATTACTGTCAAAAATTCAACGCCATATTCAGTAAAAACAATTAAATATTCAGTTATTTTATATAATTTAACTACCAAAAATTAATTTTTACTTATCTATAAAAAATGAATTGCTTGTTTTGTGTAAGCAATACCCATTTTCTATTTGTTAATATAATTTAGTTAAATACATCAAATTTTAAAAGTAAAATAATTGCGAAGCCATATCGGTCATGCTGCTGGTGTCTTATAATTGAGAGTTCTTCTGTAAACAACGTGGTCAGTACAACAAAAGTAAAACAAACGTGTGTAGCAGGGTAAGTAAATAATAATATTCTCCCTCTATTGCTTATAAGAAAAACAAGCGGACAGGTGTCTGCCTGGTATTTTTTAGAAATTCGGCTCTTATGTGGAGTAAACGAAAATTACTGAATATTAATCAAATAACTGAATATTTAATTGTTTTTACTGAATATGGGGTCAATTTTTTGACAGTAAAATTTTAAATAATAAGTGAATATTTAATTGTTTTTACTGAATGTGGTGTTGAATTTTTGACAGTAAAATTTTACAAAATAACTGAATATTTATTTGATATAAGGGAATATGGTGTTGAATTTTTGACAGTAAAAATTAAATGAACTTTTTGTAAAAAATAAATTAAAAATAAGTAGGCCGGTTTTTAATTGAATTTTCATTTATTTTATATTACAATTTCAGTTAATTTTATTACTGCAACCGTTTCCCAACCAATTTGTTTTCTGTGTGCATTTTTCAGTATTTGTTCTAGCATTTTAGCTGTTGATAATTCAACCAAATAATTAAACTTATCCTTTAATCGAAAAATTGTTCTAAGGGAAGCACTTCTGTTAAAAAGCTGCATTACTTCCACGATTTAAGTATAAGTAACTGGCATTTCCAACATCTTGTAGATAGCAATATCATTTTGTTTTGATTCAATGATATTGTAATATGTTTTTTTCCTTAAGTTTTACTATGAATTCGGGATTGCTAAAACGGGTTTTAAACCAATCAACTTTTTTGCATAATGCCATCGAATTGAAGGTTGAAAAAGACCTCTTTAGGATTTTTGGTGCATTGCAATTTAAAGTAATCAAATTTCCGCAGCACTGTTCTTCTTTCGAGAGGACCTTCTACTTCGTTTAAAAATTCAAAAATTTTGTCTTTATCATAAGTACACTGCGCATTTATATTTTTAACCATAAAAAGTTTAAAAAAGTCAAACACATCACTATTTTTCAAACCATTTTTCCATTATAAATGACTGTAAGCATCTTTATATAAACAATTTAAAGAAGCTTTACAAATTTGATACATTTTTAAACGATTTTTAAAGAAAAATAAATGGAAAAAAATTAAAAAACCACGTCCTTTTTACTTGACTTTCAGTTAATCAATTAAGAATAAATTTTAAAAGATAATAACACATTTAAACGAAACCTTGTAAATTAATTTTTTGAATCCCAAGAAAAACTTTGATAAATTATTATCGTAGCACCTATGCAATAATTAGCATGCAATTCTGATATTATTGATCACACTAATAAAGATGCTCTTATCAATTATTTGTATATTCTAAGAGAGTAAATAAGAGTAAATCAGTAAAAAATTTTCTAAATAAAAGCATTGATACAAAGAAAAACAATAACATAAAAAACTTGTAACGGACTATTTACAATGAAATAATTTGAGGAAGACAAGGTAATGACAACTTTGGAATATTATCAATTTTATTGAATTATTGAAAGCGAAGTAAACGACTGTTGACGTTTATTTTTTCGTCTGTTCTTTATTTAGTAAATCATTTGAGAACAGATAATAAGAGATTGATAACACAGCCCCACAAAAAATAAAAAAAATTATGACCCAGAAAATAATCCTTTGTATTTTGACCTTCTGAATTCCATTCCGGCATTAGAAATGAATTCAATTGTTTGGTTTTTCTGTAGTTTACTAGGACAGTCCACAAAGTGAACCTACCCGGTTTCTTTGTAAATTTGACTTATTGTTAGTTAAAATTTTTTTAAATTTTATTTCTTTATGTAAGATTAAGTTTGGGTTATTACAAAGAAAATAAGAGGTGTTTTAATAAAATCTGTCAAAAATTTTAAAAGTAACATGCATTTAAACAAACACTTTTTAACATGGTCAAATTTACAAATTAGGTAAGTTCACTTTGCGGACTTTCCTTGTAAATTACATGAAAACCCAACGATAGAATGCAATTCTTATGGCGGCATCGCATTCAGGAGGTCATAATACATAAGGATTGGTGGGTCTGGTTTCTGGGTCAAAACCTTTTTATATTTTTATGAGGCTGTGTAATTAATAAGCACGCAAAGGTGACGGCTAAAATATCTACTGCCGCTTTATCACAACAGTAAATGAAATATAAGTATATTTACTTATCATATGGAAAGGAATTTTGTTTCCCAAAGTGAAAACAGTGTCTATGTTCTTAATAACTAATGTATAACTAATTTCAGTAGCATAAATTTACGTTTTTTTTTTAAGTTCATCCTGTTTTTTTAATCAATTAATAAAATTTGTCGAAAATAGGCTGTACTGTTTGTAATACGGCACAAATTCGGCTGAATATTAGCCTTGGGAGACAACATAGTTGTGATGATTAAAATATCTAAAATTCTGCGTTGGTGCTTGAAGATAACCCTCCTACTTCAAAAGTTATAAGTAAATGAATTATTTTCATTTTTTTCGCCTTTTTTTTAAATTTTCCTAATTTTCTTGTAAACGAAAAATGCGATCGCAACGCACCACCGCAGAATTTTAGATTTTGATGTCATTAACAACTGTGTTGGATGGCAAGCCATAATATTCAGTCCAATTTGTGCCGCGCTAAATATTAGAAGTAGTATTTTCTTACTTCCAAGTTTTGTTGTTGCCACTTTGTTTTTTTTCAGTGTATTATTCCAACAAAAACCAAAAAGGGAAGATTACTACCCAAACTAACTATTCAATACATAAAAACATTGATTTTGTAGCTATTAACATAAATAATGCGTTAAATTCATAAAAAAAGTAAAAAAATCCAAGTTTTAAGGGCCACCCTAAATATCCCTTTTAGGACAAGTGAGGGGCACTCTAATAAGCAAGTAGGGTATTTGACTCTACCTTCGAAGTATTAAAAATCATTCGGTATTCATAGCTTTTATTTTTTTGACATATTGCTACATATCGATACCTTCCCATAAGAATGAATTAAGCGACACTTTTTTCGAAAATGACTTTTTGATGTGGAACTATACTAGAAGTTAAGAGCCACATTTTGGCCTGGGTTTCGCTGCCCTATCATGGATGCAAAGGAAACTAGAGTGAAAATAAAATTGTATCAACCCTCAAGTTTTCTCACTGGAATAATTTGTATTATCCGCCAAAGAAATTATGCTAAGCCACATTTTTAAATATGTTTTGTATTCTGAAAATCGCTTTCCAAATATGTTCCTTTCAATAAAATGTTAAAATAATTATTTCTTAATGTTTTGAATATAAAACTGATTTGTCACTAGGGCAATTAAAAAAGATTCACATATGGATCATTTATGATAGCTTTGTTCATTTGGAAAATTTTGTACAAATATGTACTGGGGTTTACTGAACTGCGTTTACACATAAATTTGCAAAAGGGAGCGTCGCCTGAAAGAGTAAAGTGAAAGCTGTCCGACTAAAAGCCTGCAAATCTTAAGACCCAACTATAATATGCATAGCCGTGCTTAACCTACTGTCAAAAACCAACAAAAACTCTCTCAAATGTATTAAAAAAAACCAAAACAAAATCAAAAAACATTTGTTTCCGTACGGAATGTGCGATCTGTTTCGCACTTTGCTTAAGCAAATGACAATTTCGTAAAACTTAACAAAAAGTTTCCTTAAGTTTAATATGGTTTGCCTCATGTGAATTACATGTATTCGCACATTTGCTTAAGCCAACTTAAGCACATTGTGGTTGGGCCTTTAACTAAACAAATGTTTGCCAGTAAAATCCAGCCGAAAACAAAAACATGATTTAATCAGGGATGCAAAATGAGAATTTTCAATTTGTACCAACATGTTAATAAAATTGTACTTTTAAAACCCTAATTGTACTTAATAACATGTTTTGCCATTTTTAATTTTATTTTAACAACATAAACTTCGTCCATAACAATTAATTAATGCATTATTTATATTTTTAATAAAAGCTTATAGTTTTTACATATTTAAATAATAATAATTTACTAATCATCGTACTAAAAAAATCACTTGTACGTTAAAAGAACATAAAAAACATATGGGCACTTCCAACATTGTAAACGGGACATTCGCACACGTTTATATTGACAGAACTGTAAAAAACAACCTGATTTTCATTTTTTAAATTAATGATTCTTTTAACTCTCAATTAGCTCTTTAATTTCCGCTTACTGTCGTGGTTTCCGAGATAATTGCAAAAAACCAGTGATTGGAAACGGGTCAAAAAACGGAAGTGGGTTTTAAGGGGTAACCGTTTAAACAGTGATTTCTGCGAAACCTGAAACAATATTTTATTGGCATTAATTTTAAAATGTTGCGTACTAAAGTGCCCTAAAAATGGTTTCGATTTCAAAATAAAATATGAATTACATTTTTTTAAAGAAATTGTAAACGGGACAATTTTTCCACCATAATTTAAAATTTTTTTATGTTGCTATTTATAATCCTTTATATAAGAAACTTAATAAAAAATGTTTTTCAGATCATAAATATGCCTTAGATTAGAGTAGTCTTGGGCTTAATCGTTCATTTAGGTGACCGGTCATTAACGTTCAATTCAAAACAGTGAACGAGTTCGTTCACTTCGTTCAGTCGTTCATTTCAGGTCACTTGTCTTTTGGGTCAGTTTATCTTTTGTGTCAGTCGGTCTTTTGTGGATTTCGTTCATTCATTCACAATTGATTGAATACGGCAATGTGTTAAAATAAACAAGTATAGCATATTTGTTTGATGTTACACTCAAAATATTATGTAGGTAAATTCAAAATAATATTAAGTTTGAAAAACTGAAATTTCATTTAAAATAAAGGAATATTGCGGCTATTTTTTAATGTTAATTTTAAAACGGAGAAATTCTTTAAAAATTAATAAATTTTTTTGTTATTTAAAATGTACAAACTACAAAAAATACATTCAAAGGTTTTTTCAATTAATTTTAACTCAATTTAAATTACATACTAAAACAGCTAAAACAGTATTTATATCTGTCATTATTACCTACCAAATCAGCGAAAAATTTGTGTTTTTTTAATTTATGTGCACATGTTCCTATAAGTATGTAAATAATAAAATAATTTAAAATAACTTTGCAGTTAAGTATTTCAGTTTTATTTTATGCATAAAAAATAACTGAACATATATTTTTTTTTGGAGAAACATATAGAAATAGTTAAAGAATTAGTTTAATTATAAAATAACAACATTTTTATTAAGTTTTAACTCTACGGAAAATGATTTTAGTAAATTACATTCAGTTACTGTAAAACTTTTTGAGTGTACCCAAAAATAGAAAACAATAAACGCAAAATTCTGAGTTGTTTTTTCGTTTACCCAACAACTGATTGAAAAGAAACAATACTATTAAAATGTTTATGTTGTACCAGTATACTATATTTGTTTCTTTTAACACATTGCCAGTGGCAATTTGCCACATTGTTTAGAAAATTTCATAGTACAATCTGGGCTGCCATATGTAGTGATTTCTTGCTAAACGTGGCGGTTTTCATACTTGTTTGGTGATCTCATATTCTAAGTGCTTAGGTAACTTTATTTAAAGAGAAATAATTACTTAAAAACTTTAACTGCCTGTTTTTCGAACTTATTATGTCATTAATCAATTTATATGATATAAAATACACAATTTTTTTTTAAATATAAAAGCTTGTCGCAAGATTTAAGTACTCGTATTTACTTCGTTTGAGAATTTTAGTAGTTAATATCAATCACATCAACCGTCATTTTCAGCAAGTTCAGTTATAATTAACTATCCACAAGTTATTTAATTTACTTGATCTTCTACACAAGTGAATCTCGCGACAATTTATGTAACGACGTTTTAAGTTGATATTAAAAGTTTTTAAGTAACATTATTTATATTTTCTTTTCAGAGCATTTAAATAAAATATTTTTTTTTTAAATATTTGATTACTTTTAACTCGCATTCGTATTCTCCGTAAGTCATTTCAGTTGATACCCATATTGAAGATTAAGAGTCACTCAGCAAGCCCTCCCATTTGATACTCATATTGTTGGAATGCATTTAAAATAATAAGTCCGCCATCTTGGGTGTTTTACATGTTGGATGTATAATAACTTTACACAGTTAACCATGCATTGTCATCCAAACTGAACATATGTTATAAAATGTCAGCTAAATCGGTTCGAGTAATCTGCTTTAAATTTGAGTTGCAAGATTTTACCCACAAACATACATTGCAAGTTAAATAAAAGCTATTAAAATTCATAAGTAGTTTCTTCTAAACTAATATTTTTTTTATTTTGCCAGTCTTTTGCCTGTAATTTCTACAAAAAGAAATCTAGCAGTGCATAGGTATTAATAGTGTAAAAGCTGTCATTTTTTAATGAAAACTGAAGGATAAAACATCTATGCTAAATAATTGTTGAAATAGGTAAATATAACTGTTAGGTACGAACACGACCAGCTTTCTTTTTTAAAAATTACGGGCATCATTCATATACGAATGCTTAAGTTATATCTACATTAAAATGGGCTTTCCCGAATAATTTCGTGCTCTAAAACTTGACTAAGCTTTAATTAATAAAGTTGTCGAATATTGAATTTGGTTATTTATTTTAAGGTCTAATTTAAAAAATAAATGAAATAAATATGTTTACAATTTTCTGCTCAAATAAAAAATTTGCATTTGGCGGGTTTTATATTAAGAACAACTGGCAACGCTCATGTAAAATTGTGAATAGCAGCCAGGGTTGTCGGATTTATTTTGATCTTTTTTGACAAATTGATTGTTCAAAATCGCCAAAGCCTTTTTTTGAAAATATTTTTTATAAATCCTAAAAAATAAATGTCTTCCTATTTGCTAAAATTTGCCAAAAATGGGAAAAAGTCGCGTTGATACATATTTTATTAATTAAAATGTTTGGTGAACACAAAGAAGGTACAATAGTTTACAATAGTCTAACTAAAGCAGCAAAACGATTTCTTGTGGTTAGTATTAAATAAATATTGGATATTTATCTAAAATGCTATACACTTCACCGGTAAGGCATTCTTACTGTTTTTTTTGGAAAACAATGTGTACGATTCAGTTTATTCAACATATCATATAATGTATAGCTCGTAATAATGTGCCAAGAAGTTTATACTTCACTCAATTTTGAAAGCGAGTTTTAGTGAAGTTAATTATTAAAAATAACTCTTTCAACACAGACATTAACAGTTGGAATAACATGCACATAAAGAGTTCTTTAAAATGGTACGTACCGGACATATCCTTATAGCTATATATTTTTCAAAAACTAATTTATATTACATGGAATACCACATTGAAATAGTCTTTCCAAATAACAATTGTAATTTGTGTAGGAGTCTCAAAACAAATTCATGGCTTATACTATGCTCACACTTGGATTCTTTAACTCTGCTTAACGTTTTATTTTTTATTTTTTTTCTCAAATAATTCATAAATTTTTACAATTTTATCATTAATATGTTTTAAATAATCTTCTGATAACTTTATAAAGTATTTTTATCCATTTTTAATACTTAAAAGAAATATAAATTTGTTTGTTGGGTTTTTTTCTTAATAATCTGTCATCTCTAATGTAATAACATTTTGCTTAAACGCGTTTAAAAACCCATTAGTCCCAATTTCTCGCTGTACAGACGAAGATTGATGGCGAGGGGCGAAAAGGTAGAGTGTTTAGTACATGACTATCTGTACTGGACATTTTTCATTTCTCTTTCTTACTTTTTGTAGTTTACATACAAGTATTAATTTCCGTCTGACTACTAATGTTTCATATGTAAACGCTTCAGGTAAAATTAAAAGGGAATTCAAAAAATATCCTGCAAGAAATGTCCCTTGTGTAAATTGGGACTAACTGCCTATTTTACGATGTCACTCGAACGTATACGTTCGCACAAATAATATATTAAACAAAAACAAAATTAAAAAATTTGTTTTTGGTTTACATGTTATTTGTGCGAACGTAAACGTTCGATTGACATCATGAAATAGGCAGTTAAGGCCAGTTTACACGGTAATATAATGTATTACGACATGTCGAAAGATTATGTAGAATGAGAAAAATCTTATCATGTAAAAGCAAAATGTATTGAGTAAGAGAGAATTCGGATAAAAAATCTGACAAGCGGTCGGTAAATGGTTTTTTTCTAAACCATTTTAGAAACTTATGTATTCTCATCACACCAGAGGTGTATTTTAACGGAGTACATTAAAGGTGATAGCATTTTTTTACAATTACAAAAACAACTAAAATCAACTCAGGAAATTTTAATGTTGTTTTTGTAAATTTTTAAAACTGCAACCATCTGCTTTTTTGTTATTATTTTTTATTTTACTTATACCATCCGTGTAAACATGAATTATACTTACAAAAGATTTTTATTTTTTTCTTTTAAACACGGAGAGAATTTCATAATATTTTGATTCTACAAAGTCGTAATACATTGTATTACCGTGTAAACTGGCCTTTAGTATTATCAAATTTACAACAAAATCGCCATATATTTTAAAATCAGCCAAAAATAAATCGCAATGTCGCCAAATTGAAAATTAAGTCGCCATTGACAACCCTGATCGTATTATGAAAATGTGTAAAGGAATGTGGCAATGAGTAAATGAAATAAGAATATTATACTGGCATCACATATACATCACAATAGTATTGTTGTTTCTTTTCAACCAGTTATTTGGTAAACAAGTGACCGACTGACTAAAAAGACCCAAGTGAACCATGCAAGTGAGCGATTGAACGGAATTGAACGATGAAACTGAACGGCCGTTCATCGTTCATCTGACTGACCCGTTCAATTGAACTAGTTCGTTCATGACCGACACAACTCTAGATTAGAGTATTGTTGTTCCAAATGCATATTTTCTAATATACACAAGTATGTGGTAAAAGTTGTAGTACTTCGTTTACCATTTATCTTTTTTTTTCGAGTCAATTAATTTATACGCATATGGGCATTTCTCCAGAATGGTCTACCAGGATGAAAAAAAAAAATGTTGATTATCATCGTCTTTTATTGTTTATTATTAGAAAAAAGTCTAATAATAAGCATATCTGTAGTGCGATTCACTAACTTTTATAACGATAATCGAATCGTTAAAACAAGTATAACGAAAATTTATCGAATATGCTATTCTGTAAAATTTTTAACGATATTCGCTGTCGTTTAAAGTCAGCTGTTACTTTAAGCAATTTTTTTGTCGTTATCTTAGCGACAATAATTTAGTTTGTGTTTATTTTATCGATAAAATGTTTTTTTATGTTTAAAATAGCTTACATACATACAAAGATATATTCATATGTATATGTATGAACAAAAACAAAATAATAAATTTAAAATTTGCAAAAAGAAAGCAAATTAAGAACAAAAATTAAATTCTAAATGTAAAGTTCACAAAAAAAAAATATAAAACCACAAATTAACCCTTCGTCTTACTTATGAGTCTGGCCAGACCTTTTTCAGTGCATTTTAAATGAAAAAATATGTGTAACAAGGGGGGTTAAGAACAATTTCATATGTTTTTATTTTATTCTCTTTTGTGCTTTTCGTTTTTTTTTTAACATTTTGTAGACAGAGATGTTACAAAAAAAACAGCTGTGTACTATCGTTAAAAAAAATTACAGAATCACACTATCGTTACTGCAAGCGAATATAAATGTCGACAAATATTACGATTGTCGGATCGTTAAAAGTTCGTGAATCGCACCACTGAGCTGTTTTACTTGAGGAAATTGGGCTGGAAACTGGAAAATTTTATAATTTTCTGTATTTTCTACTTTTAAAGACATTTTTATATACTTATTTTACATGCAAGAAATATGTTATGTTTACACTCTTTCTTCATTATCTCTCGATTACAATCAATTGTAAAACGAGTATTAAGTTTTTTTGTTAAGCAAATTTTAAGACATTTATGGGAAAATGCGTGGAGATAATAATAAAAAAACATATGGAAAAAGTGTCACGTGCGTAATGTCACGTGCGTAATTTACAATTTATTTTTTTCTTCGCCAACCCATGCATAGTTGCTTTTGAACAAAACATGATTATAAAGGCCCATTACTAACCTTTATAAAAAATTTTTTCCGAAATAAAAACCTCCTACAATTCACTTACTTTCGCACTTTTTCTTACGGTCCTAAAAGGCACTTATATTTTTGTCACGTGAGTAAGTCAACTTTGATTGCATGGCATTTGGGTACCCAGTGCTCAATTTACCATTATATATACTTTTTAGAAAGAACTCATCACAAACAATGTAACGATTCTAGAATTCATTCTAAAATTCCAATCCACTTCTAGTTTTTTAATATTCAAACACAATAAAACGCGTACAAATGTCGCGTGCATAACCAGAGAAACACCCATATATTAAAAAAATATAAGCAATTCTCTAAATAAATCCTGAAAAGAAAAATTTTTTTGTCCATTTTTTGTGGTTGACGTTTTTTTGGAAATAGCCATATATAAATATATTTTTAATAAAAAAAAGGTCGAAGGAAGAAAATTTAATTTAATATTTTTAACTATTTTATTATTTTTTAAATATTTAAAAGGTACAAAACCTCTTACAATTGAGATCAATCATATGTTTGTGGATAACAAATAATTGGGGTATTCACAAGATGTGCTATCAAGTCATAACGTCATAATGTCCTAAATAATATTTTACAATTGTTTAAAAAAAATATTGTTGTGTTTGAAACAAAATAAAAATTTTAATGCTGTGATCATTATTTCGTCGTAACTGTACATTAGAAATCTAAATAATAAGCGCTTGCCCGCAGCAGTCATATATATTTCTTGTAATTATTTTAAGACATATGACTTTACAACTTTATGACTACCTTGTGAATAGCCCAAATATGATTTTTAAAATTATGGCAACAACAATTTGTAAAATGTATCAAATCTTTTGCTAGTACATATCTGGTTCGAAACTGTACAGCCTATTTCTTTCTTTAGCTTTTTTTTTTTTGATATGAAAAAGCTCTTTTTACATTAGCAGATGAATGTGGAATTGATAATATTAAAAGTGCAGCAAAGGCTAATAATAATTATTTTTAACTTGAAAAAATTAAGTAGGCTACTAAATAACACATATTATACAACAATAAGTTTTTTTATGATCATCTGTTTTGATGCTTACTTTTTTGTGCAAGAGCTATTCTGGAGAGTAAAATTTTAATTGCCAAAAATTTACTCACCTACTAGATTTTACTGGAAAAGTAAACAAACGGAGCTATTCACCCCTATTATGAAAGTCGACGTCGACACAAGTCGACAGCACCTGAACAGTAATGGTATTTTCGGAGTAGTTGTTGACAATTATCGATGACTATTGACAGTCAATTGATATTTTATTATATTATACCCGTTTTAGTCGACAGGAAATATTGCGACGACTCAAATGAAAGTTAAAGAAGTTTTAAATGAAATGTAAACATATTTATTGAAAACGCTTAAAATAAAAAAATGCAAATTTAAAAGAAGTTATGGGCACAAATTTAATTAGTAAATTTAACGCGAAAATTGCGAAAGTTCGGAAAAGTTTCCTCAAAGAGCCAAAATTGCGAAAATTCGGAAATATATGCAAAAATAGCGAAAATTCTCGAACATTTTTAATATATAAAAAAAAAGCCATAAAATTGATTTAAGTTCCTTAAACTGTAACGAATGGCAAAAATTCGGTGAAAATTGCTCAATTAACGGAAACGTTAAAGCTAAAAAGAATCAGAAAACTTACAGTAAAAAAATCTTTTATCAAAAACATGCCAAAAATTCGCGAAAAAATACAAAATTGGAAACAAACTCTACACTTTACTTTAAAAAGCTAAATCGGTTAAAAAAACATGTCGGAAAATAGCATAAATAGCGTTAAAAAGTAAGTGAAGAACAAAAAAAAAAAAAAAATTATTGGAGATGGGATTTTTTCTTTGTCAAATTTTCGATAACTAGTCGACATCGCCACAACATTCTTATAAAATACCAAACTAACGTCGAAGTGATGTAGTCGTCGCCTTGACGTGACAACAATTAAAAATTAATGTCGACGTCGACAACGCCTTACATAATAGGGGTGATTATTTTTTCTTTTTGCCGCACTTTTTGGATTCCCGGGAAAGCGAGGTTTAAAAATCATATTCCCGGGATCCCAGAATTGCCGCTCTAATTTTTTAATTAATTTATTTACAAGTTTCTCTAATGAAACTAATATTTCTTACAGGCTTGTGGGCTTTAAATAATTAAATCTAGCATCTATTATACCACAAAAACGAAAAATTTAATATTAAAGTTATTTTAAGACTCTTATGGTTATTTTTGATGCCAATAAGATCATAGACATCTATATATGTACGTATAAATATTGTCAAATTTAGAACTCATTTCCATTATTAGAATGTGCGAATAGGAACTGAAAGATCAACATTACGAAGTAGGAATTCTGAAATAGTTTCACCGTTTAACAAATTCAGCATAAAGGAGAAATTTAATCATATTTAGTAACTTATTTTTTACAGTTTTATACCCTTAATCAGAAGTGGTGTATGAATGTATACTAAGTTTGTCATTCCATGTGAATCTTTTTTTATATTCATCTAAGATCCCATAAGGTTCAGTTATTCTAAGTCGATTTAGCCAATTGGGTGTCAAATAGTTTCTAGTTCTTCTAGGCTGTTTGGAAATCACAAATGGTTCTTTGAGGTGATTCATCGGTAGGGTACATTTTCTCACAACAAAAGTGTTAGTTATGATCGAAAAATGAGCTCATATGCAGTTATTTTTCTCGTGATACAAAATGTTAGCTGAGTAGTCATATACGAGCATATATGTACAATGTACATACACAGAAAAAAATGAAAAGCCAACTTCAATTAACATATTAGTTAGTTAGATTTTCCAAATGCAAGCAAATTGATTATAAATAGATTTTCTTGCTGTGGAGTTTCATTCAATATGTTTAATTGAAATGTGACCACCAGCAAAAGAGACTATATAAAACGTTAACACAAACAAAATATTTTTTTCAATCAACACAGTTAGTTGAAACAATTAAAAAATAGTTTGAAACTTTAAACTATTTCGAAGCTTTTGTGTATGTTTCCATATTTGCCAATATACACACAAGCATTATAATTTTTATTTTCAATTAAAGCAAATTAATTGGAACAAATAAAAAATGGTTTGAAACAGCATTACTTGATTTTATTGAAAAAATTTGGGTGAACTTTTTTCTGTATACATAATTTCTTAAAGAAGTCCAAAATTTATGTTTTTACTGCCTAATTAGATGACGAGCGCAAAATTCTGAAATTTGGTTTTTGTTTTAAATGAAAGTCGCTTTTCGAACCTTTATTTTAATATATGTATCGTCATCTAAAATTCAAAATTGACATTTTGATTAATTTTTGTTCGTTTAATTAAACTACATGTTCACAAAAATTTAAAAACATCTAAAAACAGGCAGTTAGTCGAAAAAAATTCTTGTTGTATTCCTAGAAGTGTAAGGAATGGGATGAATGAAAGGAATGGAAAAAATCAGCTGTAATGATAACTTATAAAGCAGCTCAAGCTACAAGGTCAAAAATATCTGTTAAAACGTGATAGTTTTCTAAACAGCCGATGTAAGATGTTTATCGAAATCTTAGTCTTCTAATATTACATACCGTCACCTAAAATACAAAAAAAACGTAACAACACTTTTTATAAGTTTACAGAAGAAGCAAAAAACTTAACAATATTAATAACAACAAGGTGTACTTGGCGTTTGAATTTCTTTAATAAAGTCGCCATTTTTAATCGCAGGGATCAAAAAATTTTTTGAACATGTAGTTTAATTAATCGAACAAAAAGTAATCAAAATGTCAATTTTGAATTTTAGATGACGATACACATACATATATTAAAATAAAGGTTCGAAAAGTTAAAAAAAAAAAAAAATTAACTGTAAAAAGTTAAATTACAAAGCCAATACATATATAGAAAAAAATTTGTATCAATTTATTTAATTTCATATACAATGGTTATATAATTAAGAAAACTCAACAATATTAGAGTATCTTTATTAATTTTAAATTATTAATAACACAGTCTCCGACTAGTACTTGTAATAAGCAGACGTATTCATAAAACACTCGGATTGTTTATTTTTTACTTTTACGTTATTGCTTTACAAAGTGTTTCTACTTTTTCTCTCTACGTATTAATATACATACAAATATACATATATATTACAGTACGTTAAAAAACAACTACAACATGCCCACAGCGCCCCCCAACCTTGGGGACAACCGTTTCAGCTTACTAGCTGATCCGATAAGTCCCAAACGTAAAAAAAAAAACAAAATATAAAGACACAACACCATTCCCACAGTTACCTAAAGTTCAACCTCCCAATCCCAGATACATAATAATGCAAACTGTCGATCCAAATAAACCTCTTTCTAGTTGCTCATGCTTTGCAGTGAATAGAGCTATAGAGGTAATCAGCAAAGACATTAAATCTATTTCCCAGCTACGTGATGGAAGCCTCCTCTTATTGGTTAACAACAAGCAAACTGCTGATAAATTCTTTCAGTCTAAGGAGTTGGTTGGCCTATGCTCAATTCAATGTAAGCTACTTGAGAACCTGAATAGTACTAAAGGAACAATCTATGCTCCGTATCTTAATGACATCCCAGATGACGAAATCATCAGGGAACTTTCTAACCAAGGCGTCATTGGCGTGTATAAATTCCAAAACTTAATAGATGATAAAATAACAAAAACTGGTGTTCTGCTTCTTACATTCGACTTATATCACTTGCCAGAAAAAATTAAAGTTTCTTGGAACACGATAAATATCCGTTGCAAAACGTGTCAGAAATTAGGGCACACAATAAAACATTGTAAAAATGACATTATTTGTGTTCAATGCAACTTACCACCTCACAAACCTGCGGATTGTTCTCGCATCCAATGTGCAAACTGCCTCGAAGAGCATGCAGCATCATCAAACAAATGTTCCAAATTCATTCAGCAGAAAGAAATTTTAAAAACTAAAATTGAAAACAAATGGAAGCTAAACGCATCCACAAGACTTCAATAAGTATTACCCCAAATACCCCAAATACTGCATTCTCCACAATTGTATCAAATTATTCAACAAAATCAAATATTGTTAAAAACAATAATGAAATTACCCAAAATAATAATAAATATAACACAAAAATACACAAAATAAAGAAACTGAAAACAACGATAATAAGGAAAACAGTAATAACGCATCACAAAAACTTGCTCCCTCCACTCCCACCTTATCAGCAAACAATAAAAAAGAAATTTTTAATAACCCAACAACAATCACAGAAAATCAACTAGTTACCTCCACACAAACTAAACATAACTTTAAAAAAAGAACATCTCTTATCTAGAGTACAAGAAATAATATATAAACCTGGAAAACAATTATATAAAAAAACAAGAAGAAACAAGTTAGAGTGCTATATTCGGCTGTGCCGAATCTTTGATACCCTCCACCGACAGTTCGAATGTTTAAGGAGTAATATCAGTATGATGTTATTATTATCTTAAACTGTGACGATTTGTTATTTATTATGGTTTTAGGTGTACTAAACTGTTTTCCGGGAGTATTGTTTATATGGGGCTTAGGGTAAATTATCGACTGATCTTCACGAAATTTAACAGCGTGATTTCCAGTCAAATAAAACAAATTTTTGCAAAATCTTATCTCACTCCGTGCCTTGTTCCAGCATTGATGTTATTTTTTGTAACAAAATTATCAATTTTTTAAGGTGGTGGTTCCACATTTTGATTCATAGCTCTGGTCCTACTAAACCGATTTTGCTGTATTTCAATCCCAAACTGCTTAGGATAACTACAAGCAATTTGGCACCAAGTTCATTTCTTTTGAGTTGTTCGAAAGCGAGCGTGTTTTCAACAGACGAACAGACAGACGGACATGGCTAAATCGACTTAGAATTACTAAGGACACAGAATATATATACTTTATGGGGTCTGAGATGAATAATAAAAAAGTTTCACACGGAATGACAAACTTAATATACCCTCTTCACAACTAATTGTGGTGGAGGGTATAAAAATGGATTATCAACTAATCCAGTCTAGCGAAGAAGAGTAAGAAATAATAAAATTTAACTCTCCCAACTTACAAAACTCTTACTCAAAATCAATATGATAAAAATATTTCAATATTAAAGGCTACAACAACAATTTTAACGAACTATCTCTTCTCATAAATTACTACAGCCCTGACATAATAGCTATACAAGATATTAATATACCTCAGACCACTTCAATTACAACTCATAGATTATACGAGGGGTACCTTTATAATTTACCCAATGTAACAACATCAAAACAAGGCATTGGCATTCTTGTAAAAAAACCCATACTGCATAAAATATTATTTCGCAACACAAAACTCGCCTCAATGAAATTAGTTATTTATCTTAATTCTATGTTATCTATTATAAATTGTTATATTCCGCCTAATCAGCCGTTTACAGATCAAGATTTAAATGATATATTACATCCCACCAAACAAAATTGTTTACTACTAGGTGACTTTAACGCCTGGAGTCCTTTCTGGGGCTCACTAGCTACCAATCCAAGGGAGAAAATTGTTGAGAATCTAATTTTCTCAAAAAACCTAATATTAATAAATGATGGCTCTGTAACACACCTATCTACTCACAATTCATTTTCAAATCACTGTAAAACACATAACGCTATTTCTAATATATCTCATAATATCAATGCCGAAGCAGCAAAAATTCACAAAATTATTAATTTTGTAGCAAATTCGTCCATCCCGCAAACGTCATCTATTTTACATAAAAGACAAGTTCCCTGGTGGAACTCTACCTTAAAAAGGTTAAGAATAGAAAAACAAGAAAAGTGGCGCACTTTAGTTCGTTTTAGATCCCAAGCCAATTTAATTGTATATAAAAAAGCAAATGCTCTTTTTAAAAGAAGTGTAAAAAAATCTTAAAAGGAATCTTTTGCAAAATTTACTGCGGCTATCAACCCCTACACAAACACCAAAAAGATATGGAATGATATAAAAACTCTCACAGGCAAAAAACAATACAAGTCCTTTCGATTCATAAAACTGAACCAAAACTTGTTTACAACATCAATCGACATTGCAAATAACTTTGGGAATTATTGGTCAGACTTATCGCATGACAATCAATTCCACTCGGATTTTGTATCTAAAAAATCGGAACTACTAAACCTCCCATACGGCAACATACATTTAACTAAATCTGCAAAACAGTTAGAAAACAAAATTAACCTTTTAGAATTTGAACATGTGTTATCAACTGCAAAAGGCAAAACTCCGGGTTATGACAAAATACCCAATGTGAAAAACCTGCCAACTTGTTTAAAATATAGAATAATCAACCTATGTAACAATATTTTTAATTCTGGAATTTATCCACAAAACTGGCGTAATACTACTATACATACTACTTATACAAAAACCTAATAAAGCGGTAGAAAACATGAGCAGCTATAGGCCTATATCTCTATTTCCTTGTGTGGGCAAGGTATTAGAAAAAATCATAGCGAAGAGGCTCTCATGATATTTATCCAAAAATAATCTTATCAACTCCAACCAAGCCGCTTAAAAACAAAAAATCACTTTAGATGCCCTTCTTTACATTAACTATTTTATCTCACAAGGCCTTTCACATAAGAGCCATATCTCCATATTCAGGGATGTCATAGAAACCAATATTGTCAGAATTGGTTTTAAAACCGTCAAGAAAAAATGCTTTGGTGTCATAGAAACCAATGTTATAGGTTGTATGTTCGAACTAGAATTAGTGTCGGTTTTAGGTGTCACAGAAACCAATGTTATCAGGTTTTTATTGGAAATAAACCAAGCAGCTTACAGCTCTTGTTTTTTTTACTGGAAATAAATAAAGTTGCTAAAAGCTTAATTTTTTTTAACAGTTAAATTTTTTCCACAGATAGAAATTATCCACAGGCTTTGAGAGAGCGTTTGTTCGCATTGGTGTACATATTGTGCTGCAAGACCTAATAAATTGGAAAGTTGGAACCAAAACATATAACATAGTAAAATCATTCCTAACAAATCGCAAGTTTAAAGTTCGTATCAACTCAACTCTCTCAAAAAATTACTCTCTCTTTAACGGCATCCCACAAGGGTCGCCTCTATCAGTTGTGCTTTTTTAATTTGCTTTCAATACAATATTATTGAACATTCATTATATGCTGATGATGCTGTATTTATTTAAAAAAATAATAATAATGACATGGTCAAATTGGCCTTTACAAACCTCCTTAGTAATATCAGAGATTGGTCCAAAACCTCCGGCGCAGGCGCTCTCTCTAAGCAAATGTAAAATTCTCCATATATGCAGCAAACAACATTGTAGATCCCAATCATCTCTTACAACAACATCAATATCGAACACTTCTCTCATTTGAAAATATTGGGTATTACTTTCGATAACAAATTCAATTTTGGCCAACATTGCCGCAACCTGAGGAGCAATCTTATACTTGAACTGAATATAATCAAATACCTTCCATCCAAAAAAAGTTCTATACACACAAATACACTTCTTATATGTAGTAACTAAATCCCTCATCCTTTCCAAAATTGATTAGGGAATACAAATTTATGGAAACTGCCCAAAAAAGTTTTTAAATATGCCAAATTCACCTTATCATGTAGCCATCAGATGTTCAGCGGCAAATTTTCCGACAACAAACATTAAAAATTTACTTGTTGAAATTGGATTCCCATCTATTATCGAAAGAATACACGAAAAAGACTTAAAACTTATACCTAAATTATATATTTGTAATAATTAAAATCTTCATAAACTTGTAAAAAAAAAACCTTAGACGTTCCGCTAAAAAACAATCTCCAATACACAGTATTGTTGACTATATTGGAAAATTTTTCCCAACAATACAACCATTACAAATCTACTCGAAACATGGTGGCTTGGTGGCTTTTGAAAAACAGTTCATTTATATTGACTTGCAAAAATATGACAAACAATCTACCCCTCCAGTTATATATCAGCAAGAGTTCAATTCCATTCGTTTTTTTCCCCCACCTATAAAACCTGGAAGTTTATATTCACAGATGGCTCTAAAACGCATTTATGTACTTCTTTTGGCATAGTGAATGAGAATGAAACACCTATACTCAAGGGCCTTCTAGAACCACATTGTAGTATCTTCACTGCTGAAGCACTAGCAATTAAACTTGCAACAGAATATTCCTCAAATCAAAAAGGTCGATACGTTATATGCACAGGCAGCAATTCCACAATTTCAGCTATCTTAAATAGCAAATATTCGGAACCATCTGTTACACTTATACGCATTAAATAATTAAATACCCCAATAAATTGCGCATAATGTGGGTACCAGATCACGCTGGAATTTCGGGTAATGAAGCTGCCGACAAAGCTGCATGCCTTGCCGCAAAATCTCCAACATATACCTTCGCCACTCATGTTGTAAAAGATCTAAATAGACTTATATCCGAACACCTTAAAGAACTCAAATTAAATCTATGGGCTTGAACTACGGGTTTTTACTAGATTAAGGTTGGGTCATACCAAAACTACCCACCAGCACTTGCTAAAAAATGAAGTTAGCCCCATCTGCCGTAGATTAACTTACATCAGTCGATATACCACATAATTGATCAATGCCAAGAATATTCCACAGAAAGAGTACAAATTTTTGACACGACGCACAGTGCTTTGGCCCATAGACATAAATCAAAAAAAAAACAAGTCTTATATTGTGCTTAAAAATGTACAGATCGATAGATAACAAAATAATTAAAATGAATTTTGAAGAATTTTTAAGATTTAACTCTTTTTGGCGGCGCTAGAGGGCGCCAAAGTTTGAGAATTTATAGTAAAAATGGCCAAACAACTACTTGAGTTTTATATGCTTTAGGAAAACTGTTGTAAAACTGTTGTTTTTTAAAGCACGGGATTGAAATTTTTTTCTGTAGTAGTTTACTATATTTAGAACTAACTGTAAAAAATTTTTATTGATTTATTTTCTCATAAGTGTTTTTTTATTGGTTTGAAAAATGCTTATTATTTACTTAAGCTCTAAAAATTTTCTAACTTTGATGGAATATTAAAAAAAAAAGAAAAATATGGTCTATGGGTTTTTTTCTGATTTCGAATATTTAGACTGTTTTCTAATAACTACAAAAAAAAACATTGAAAAAATTTTACCACAACTTGAAAAAAAAAAACTTTTTTTAAATTGCTATTTTCATGATTTTTGATCAAATTTTGATAGTTTTCAGGAGTTTAAAAGACAATTAACTACAAATACTGTGAAATATTAATTCAAACTTATACCATTCAATAAAAAACAACAAAAATCAAAATATGTATAAAAAATTGTTTGTGTTTGTCTGCATTTTACGGCATAAGAGGGCGCTGAAATCACAAATGCCCTTGGTTTTTTATTGTTTCAAGAAAATAATTGTAAAAAATTAATTTTTTGGATTACGAGATTCAAATTTTTTTCTGTAACAGCTACCTATATTCTAAACCATCTATAAAAAAAATTTACTGGAATTATGCTCCTATACATATTTTTTAATGGATTGAAAAATGCTTATTATTTAGTTAAGCTCTAAAAATTTCTTAACTTTGATGGAATATTAAAAAAAAAAGAAAAATATGGTCTATGGGTTTTTTTCTGATTTCGAATATTTAGACTGTTTTCTAATAACTACAAAAAAAAAAAATTAAAAAATTTTACCACAACTTAAAAAAAAATTTATTTAAAAAAAATGCCATTTTCGTGATTTTTGCTCAAACTTTCATAGATTGAATTAGTTAAAAAAAAAATAAACTAGGAACATAATAAGAAAAAAATCCAAATATATCTACTATTGAATTAGAAAAATTGACAAGATAAATTAAAAAAAATTAGTATAACAGTTGTGTCTGTTTATTTTTGTCGACACAAGATGGCGCTAAATTCCCAGATGACGTTGGTTTTTCATCGTATAAAGAATATTTTCAAAATGTGACTTAGTGCCGTTATTTTTTATTTAAATTGAAGATGGTTACGTGACAGAGGTTTTTTTTTTGGTAACAGCCTTTGTTTGTAGTAAGAGCAATTCTATTGTGGAGTGTTCGAAAATATTGCATACAGGGTTTTCAATTTAAAAGAAAATAAAAATTTTCTATTAAAATGTTAAATCAATTTATATATTTAATAAATACTTACTTTTACAAACGAGTAAAAGTGAGGGCGCGTGGTTCAAAAAATGAACGTGCACATCTCTAATCAATTTTATTGCAATCAAAATCAGCTTATCAAATTTTATTGGAATCTTTCTATTTTTGAACATAGCTCCCATACAAATCATTCTCCCGAAAATAGCTTTTAATGCCAGCTTCCTTAAAAATATATGTAGTAACATACCAATATAAACCATAGGTTACATATAAACCCTCATCCAAAAAACCCATATATGAAGATGAAGATATCTAAATAAGTTTCGGCAGAAAGAACTTTGAAACGAATCTTAACCTCATAACATAATTTTGTTCTGGTGGGTCCATGATTGCCCATGGGTCCCAAATAGATTACAATCTAGGAACTTTGTTTTTAAATACTATGCTATAGGATATCACATGGTCGGGCTTGACCGATTATACTTTCTTACTTGTTATTTTTGCACGAGCATTTTAAGCGTTTTTCACTCATTTTTCATTAAATGATGTTTTTGTATTTTTCACATTTATAATCCGATTCTACCAAAATTTGGCACACATATATATCTAACAAATATCAATTTTCATACCAAATTTTATTATGATCGGATAATTTTTGGAAGTGTTATAACATTTTTAAGAAAAAGGATATATGGCAGGACCTTGAGTCCTTGTTCAGATTTAAGTGAAAATTTGCACATACGTTGCTAGTTGTGTGTGTATTAGTATGACCATTTTTTGTAGTTTTGTGGGCATTATTAAAGCTAAAATTACATTTTTCCATTTCAGGACACATGGGAGGTAGGCGTGTCCTTGGACCGATTTGTCCAAAAATTCACATTTTTCTTAACTAAGCTATTCTATGCTTGTGTACCAAATTTCAAAAATTTCTGACAACTCCTTCTATTTATGTCCCTTCGTTATATGGGGACAAAGCACTGTGCGACGCTTCCCAGCTCATGCCTGAAGGAACCGAGCCAAAATAACGTCTCTAAAATTGTCCACTTTATTCAAAAATTTAATTTATTGAACCATATGTAAATATGCAACTAGAATATATATAGTCTATAACCATTGGAGTCGAAAGCCAAAGTAGCTAGCACTCCCAACTTATATTATATAGTGTCATTTATTGTATTACAGTAGTTTTGACTTAGCTGCACAATCTCCTTTGCACGATTTTTTGTGCAGGTCAATCAAAAATGCAGTTATCTTAAATGCATTTACATGCCTTAATGTGCAGGTACACAATTGTGGTTACCTGCACAAAAGTGCAGCTAAAGTAAAGTGTTTGATTTAAAAGTAGAATAAAAAAATTAATTTATTATTTCAACCCTGCTAGCATTTTCAATCATCTAGGAGTCTACTGGGAATCTCACAAAGAGTGTTTTTGATCGACGAGCTCATTTTTTAATCGCACAAGAGAAACTGTTACACGTGCTGATTCGTATGAGAGATTCTTCCATAACGCAGCGAAAAACGCTTATATTAATCGTAAAGGTAATCGTTTATGATTTATGTAGAGATTATCTAACGAGTCTTTCAAAAAGCATGCCAAGAGTCGTATGAGACTCATGTAGGTATTTTTTTACAACTCGTAAAATGCTCAGCCGTACGTCTGAGCTACCTAAATAAGGGAATCAAGCGTATTTTTCATGTCAAAACTTGTAATTTTCAATTTTTATAAAACAAACCTTAAGGTCGTTAAATCAACACCATCCTGTCGGAAAATCCTGTTTCACAGGTCCTTAGGCTTGTTTGTTTTTTTTAAATTGTATTGGCAATAGTATTTTCATACTTCAAAAACTGTCTTATTTAGGTAGCCCAGTAATTGTTATACGTATCTTATAGAGAATCCCAAAAGGTTCATTTCAAGATTTAAAGATGATCGTGTCAAAAAATAAATAAAAAAATAATAAATTAAAAAGAGATTTAGATGTTTTTGTTACTCATCAGATAATCATCAATCTTTTAGGAGTTTTAGGAGTTGTATATTAAACATAATCGTCTAACAAACAGCCTATGCTAGCTGGGAAATAACAGATCATTTTATACATGTATGTATGTCTGTTTATTTAATATAAAAGAAATATGAACAAAAACAATGATAAGTCAAAAAGAACATAAAAATTGATGAAAAAAAAACAAAATAATTGCGATTTATATTTTTATAAACAGCTTAAATTGGATATTTATGTGAAAAAGTGGTCACCATATTTTTTTATGTGTGCAGCTAACTTTGATGTTTTGTATGAAAATATTTTAAAGCTGCGCAAAAATATGAAAAATGTGCAGGTATACAAAATGCACGTAAAAAAGGATTTTGAAGAATAATTCCAGAAAATATGTATTTTGGGCAGTTAAGTCAAAGTGCAGCTAACTTTGATTTTTTTGTATGAAAATAATTTTAAAATGCCAAAAATTTTGTGCATTTATCTTAAATGTGCAGGTATAGAATGTGCACTTAAAAAAGGAATTTGTATAGAATTATAAAGAACAATTCCAAAAATTATCAATTTTGTCCAGTAAAGTCAAAAGTGCACGTAAACTAAAGGCAGTTAAGTCAAAACTACTGTATATAATATTAATAAAAATAAAAATGAAAATAAAAACATTAATAGTAATAACACTGTGCTAGTAACAAATTTTAACAAGCTTGGCACCATACATAGTTGTAAAGCTAATTCGAGTACGCTGATTTCAATGGTGATAGCCGTAATTCAAAGTTAGCGCTCAAATTCTCGATTAAAAGTTTCAAAAATATTTTTATGCTTTTAGGATCATAGTTCAATTAAACTCTTTTTAATACAATTTTTCTTTATTTTTATCGCCCTGCATAGGTACATAGGTAAAACCATTTTTCGTTAATAAATTTTCGGAATACATTTATACACTATGACAGAAATGAGCTCTCTTTTTAAATTTTAACTTCGTAAATACTCGTACTACGTGTATAGTACAACTATGTAAATTATTAATAACTTTTACGGAAACGATTGAAAAAAAGAAACAAAAATAAAAAAGACACGCACGAAAATATAATAAAAGAAAAAGTGAACAAAACAAATTTTGTGTTACATATTATGTATGTATGTAGATCGCAGTAGAACGTACAACAATATCAATAGCAGCTTTGTTCCCGTAATTTATATATTATTATATATTATATTCTATAGATCTTGAGACAATAAAATACTGGACAGATTATTTTGCAAAGTTTTTCAAAAATAAACAGGGAATGTTAACTGTAAACACTATGAAGGCATTTCTTTTTTTTACCAATTTTGTGTAATTTTTTTTAATAATTTACACAGGACAAACAGTGTACTGCACTAAACTGTGTACTGAGTTCTCTAATACAGAAATTTCGACCATCGCATACATCATTATTAATTCATTAAAAAAAAAAGAAATCATTTATTTATATTTTGCTGCTATGCAAATGACATCACTTTAAGTAGACAGATGATACTTCGTTTATGTAGGCGTTTTTTTTATACATTATTTTGATTAATATTTAATTTTTTGAAGAAATTAATTTTTCACAGTCAGGCAATTTTTTTAAGGTAACTTAAGTGTTGAAACATTTACGGAAAATTAGGGAAAATTGCATTTTTTTTTTTAAAATCTAAGGAATACATATGTACATATATCTACTACACAAATATACGAATTTAACAATTAATATTAGTTTTGTATGATACGTCATTTTATACATTTGTATTTGTTAAAAAACTTTAAACGAGTAAAAAATATATGTACATATTTCTTATTTTTCGATTTGGTTCGTTGGTTTGTTTTTCTTTTGTTCGTTTATATTGTATTTTCAGTTTGTGTTTGTTATTTTTTTTTTAAATTGTTGTTTTTTCTTTTTTTATGTGGGAACATTACAATTAACACATAGTATTCATGTACACTACACTCCACTACACAATACAAGTCACTGAATGGAATAGAGAGTGCTCGTAGTTAATATTTTGCAATCGAATACACAGACTGCGTTCATGTAAGATTATTTGTTTGTAAGTTGGTTTTTTTTTTTTGTGTACATACAGATGTTTATGTACCCAGCGGGAAAACTCAGAAGACCTTCTTACTTCAGGCCTTTTTAAAGGCCTGCTTAAAAATTTTTTTGATTTAATTCATATTCTTATGTAACAGCTAAAGAATGCCTCATAGAAGGCCTCGGCTCTTTGGTATGAGAAGCGAGAAAAGAAGGAGTAACATTTTTTGTTTTGTTTTTTTTTTGCACAAGCAAAAGCAAAAGAATTCAGATCCCTTTACAAAAACAAAGTAGAATATGCTGTAAATCATTTTAGTTGAAGTGGAACAGAGAAAGAGTAAAATTTTTTGTTTTGTTTTTTTCAGATCCCGTTATAAAAACAAAGTAACAAAGTAGGTGCATATTAAAATACAAAATAAAAACAATAATGTAAATCATTTTAGTTGAGTTTTGTCCATTAAGGAAGATAGGTACTTGTGCTTAAAAGTTTTTTTTTTATTATAGGTATACTTTTATTTACAATGTTTAGCAAATTTGATTATTTCAATAAAAAAATAGGTATCACATGTGTTATTAAACCACAATAAGTTTAATAAAATATATAAACATACGTTACATGAAGCCTATTCAGTCTTCTAATTTCATTTGTAAGGAAATATTCCTTAATGTTTTAGACTGATAGCCCTTCAATATGACCTTTAATGCATTTGTAGAAGGATGGTCTGAAAGGCCTTTTAAGAGCCATTAATTGAAAGGCATTTTAACATACCTTTCTTAAAAGCCCTTCAAGATAACCTTTTTGCTAAGGCCTTTTGAAAGTCATTCTCTGGAAAGCCTTTTAAGAGCCATTTATTTGAAGGCCTTTAAGAAGCTCTGGGGAAGAATGGAAAGCGGAAGGCCTTCTCCGCAATGACAACGCGTGTAAAAAAGATATGAGTATGGAATGGAGCGAGAAGGCCTTGTTTATCCAAAAGAAGGGGTACAGAGGCCTTCTGGAAGGCCTCCGTACTCCTTCTTTTTCCCGCTGGGTATTTACCCAATACTTATACAAATGCATACAAATGTATGTATGTCTGATATACTTTTTATATATTATGAACCGTACAAGGTGGAGAAAGGCAAATTTCCATGACGTTTTAAATTGAAAAAAGCATACATATTTTATACAATATGTTGATAAGTTTTATCATACATATGCAAATCTGTATACATATGAACCTAATTCACTTGTTTCATTTGTTTTAGATATCGATCAATTGATAAGACACTTAAACGAGTAGCTAAACATTTTTTACTAACACAATTTTTAACATCGAAATCTGGGCGTCACTTCATATATAATAACTATAACAAAACACTTTACACATATTAAAAACCAAGTACATAATTGGATAAATAAAAAAAGATATTTTTTATTTTTTTCGAAATTAAAAAAAAACCAAAATATAAAAAAAATCGAATTCGTTTTATATGGTAAACTTTTATATGTATAATTTTTCTTGTTTCTTATTATAATGGACATAAAGTTAAACAGGTATTTGTTTCTATTTAAACGATATTTAAAAACTCAATACCATTTCAATGGAATTGGCAACACGTCGATTTTAAAAGCTAACACGCTTTGCACAACACACGAATATAAACTAAAAATACTCGCCTCATACGAATTAGTAAATACCCACCATAAAAAAATAAGTCAGTCTTTGTTTACGTACTTCGAGTATAGTTATACAAACACAATTGCATACATACATTTACATAGATGTTTGTACATGTACAAAGTAAGACACAAGACAAACTTTTATATTTTTATCTATGTGTGTTAAGAGCTCGGCTTAAATTCAAGCTTGTCTATATTAAGGCCATTCTGCTACATGCTTGTAGACAAATATTAACACTTGCTTCATTGCTGCCAACAGAAATCACAAAACTAACGTCAAGCTGCGAACACGAGTGCAGTTACCAGAATTCTAGGGTTTTCAACACCGAAATTGATATAATATACATATACACGAGAATTTTTTCTGAATTCGAAATACCGAATTTATTTAAAGTAAGATTTCAATATTTAATATATCGAGGGCATATTTTATATAGTGCTACGTGCAATTTTTCGAAAATGTGTTTTTTATAGAAACGAATTCACTGACTGAATTTAAACTGACATTTAAATTTGAAACAAACAAAGTTTCCCGAAACGTTTTTTTCCCTAAATAATGTTTTGTGCTATCTTACGCACACGTTTTTTTTTTTATTATTTTGTAAACAAAGTGCTTTCTATCTTCATAAAAACTATTAGTGTATATTTGATATTCTTTAATTAGGCTTGAGTTCATCAAATTTAATTTTCATTAAATTATTTTCACTGAGGAAGGAATTTTACAACTTGGAATTTTTATTAAAATTTATTGATAATTTTTCTTGGCTGAGCTGGGATTTGAACCCGGGTTGATCTTTACATGTTTCAAGAAACACCACTTTCTATCGTCAGAAGATCTTTGTGTTCTACCCACTGCACCACTGCGGTGCCCGTTAGCCAACAGTCAAACATCAATCTTTAACCAGTAGTACTGGTGGTTCGAAATTTGCTGTTATTATCACTTAAATTTCAAATTACATGTTGCCTCCTTTTTCCCCTGTTTTTTCGTATTCTTTCTGTCAAGACTTTTGTCTTGAAAACCTGAATACATTTGTTTATTATGTTTTTTTGTCCACTTTCGTCGACATTTTTATTTGTACAAATTAAAGTACAAATGTTAACATAAGAGCTTGTGACATAGCTATTTCTAAGAACAATTTGGATTTTTAGTTGAACTGTTAATTTTTTTTAATTTTTGATATTCTTTAATTAGGCTTGATCAAATTTAATTTTCATTAAATTATTTTCACTGAGGGAAGGAATTTTACAACTTGGAATTTTTATTAAAATTTATTTATAATTTTTCTTGGCTGAGCTGGGATTTGAACCCGGGTTGATCTTTACATGTTTCAAGAAACCCCGCTTTCTATCGTCAGAAGATCTTTGTGTTCTATTTAAGTGATAATAAAAGCAAATTTCGAACCACCAGTACTACTGGTTAAAGATTGATGTTTGACTGTTGGCTAACGGGCACCGCAGTGGTGCAGTGGGTAGAACACAAAGATCTTCTGAAGATAGAAAGTGGTGTTTCTTGAAACATGTAAAGATCAACACGGGTTCAAATCCCAGTTCAGCCAAGAAAAATTATCAATAAATTTTAATAAAAATTCCAAGTTGTAAAATTCCTTCCCTCAGTGAAAATAATTTAATGAAAATTAAATTTGATGAACTCAAGCCTAATTAAAGAATATCAAAAATTAAATAAAATTAACAGTTCAACTAAAAATCAAAATTGTTCTTATTAGGGCCATTATTATAACTTGGCGTTAGCTGTTATCCGACAGTTAACAGACGCTTTTTGACAGATAACACATTATTATCTGTTAATTTAATCTTAACTTTAGCTAACTTCAAGTTGTAATAATGGCCCTTAGTGTATATAATAAAATGATAAAAAAATGGTTGGGATTTGTGTCTAGATTTCAAGATCTAGTATTGAAGACATTTTTCTAATAATATAAATTTGTATTTATGCAATAATATCTTTATTAGCTTATATTATTTAATGAAATGTAACGTGTATGTAAATAGATTACGTAGTGCTTAATTACAAAATGAATACCACAATTCGCAAAAAACAGTCGAAGATCCCCAAAACTTTTTTTTTTTTTTTTAAATATCGCTAATAAGCACGGGTCTCAGGATTTCTATTGTACAATTATTATATACCATAGTTTGTATGACCTGTGATTAAAATATTTGATTCTTGCTTTGGAATTGGAGAAAATATGTCATAAAGTGGAAATTTGTAAAAATAGGTGTATTTTGGACGAGGCTTTTGCATAGCAATATTATACATGAACAAGCATTTCAAAAAAGTATTAATATGTAATATACAGATATGTATGTCGCTAAACTATTTTTTTTTTCTATAAATAAATAAGATACTTTTTTAGATTTAACTTGAAAAAATGTAGTACCCAAAACAGGAAATATGTACATGAAATTTGATATTTTTTCTTTAGCTTTTTGGTTCTACAACTGTTATTTTTTTAATTTTCGTTCATATTAGACCTTAAAACATCCCGCTTGTTTTGCAAATAGTCAATTGTATTTTTTATATAGTTATTATGCTAGTTACATATATCAATTGCTATTTGTCAGAAACTTTTAGAATGGAAATTGGAAAATTGGTAGGTTTTATCAATTATACTACTTTTTCTCAGGCTATATGTAATGCAATAAGTATCAAATAGACTTTTTTATGCATTACCTATAGCCAAAGAATATAAATCTTATAGAATGCGCATCATGTAGAAGCAAAATTTCTTATGGCGGGGTTTATCATTACGCCCCGGTCTCATATAATTTCGCTCACAAATTTTGCAAAGGCAATTAATTTGTTGTTGGTTTGTGTTTTCACTTAGAGAACTGAAGAGAGCATCCAAAATGTGCAGCATTAACACATACACATCTTTGCTGTTTTTGCCAGCCAAAGTGTGTGTGTGTGTTTGTGTTTTTTTCTTCGTTGAAACCGGTTTTTGGTATTTTTTTAATTGATTTCGTTTTGTTTTAAAACAATTTATGTGCAAATAACCTACGTAAGAGCGAATGCGACCAATTGCGTAATTGTAGGGCAACAGTATGTGTTTTATTTTTGTAAAAACTAAACTATATCGATTTGCACCGAATTATAATTCCATTTTTTAGATTATTTAATTATGTACTTACCATGTATGTATATTAATGGAATTTATAAATAAAGGAGTGGCATAATTATAAATAGGTATTTCTCCTTGATTGTTTGTTAAATAAATTTCATATTGCTCAGTTTGTGAACATTTATTAAATTAGTACTCCTCCGAAAACATTGCTCTTGGTCTTTAGAAAAAGGAAGTTCCAAGAAAAGAAAAATACAAGTTTTATCAAACGAATGATTTAATTTATTAAAATATTAGGGTGGTTGATATCCTCATTAAATTCTTTTTAAATATGTATGTATGTATTTGTATCGCTTTGGTTGATTGAAAATTTAATTGGAAATAATTTTATTTTTGTAAATATAATTTTTTTACATTTGTGAATAGACAAAAAGTTAGAAATAAATTAAATTTATTCCGAATATATGAGAACTAAATTTTTTTAATTTCCAAGCAACATGATTAAATAAAAACCAAACAAAATTCCTTAAGAAGGAATAATAATATGTTTTATTTTAATCTATTTTTAAATATCTTTAATAAGAATATTAAAACTGCACAGCTATGAAATAAATATATAACATGGTTTGACAAAAGACCCCAAAAGCATTGTGTGACCATGCCGCTTTAATAAACATAAAATATTTTTTATGAACAAGGCAGTTTATGTTTTTACATATTTTTATATTCCTATAAATCTTTAATTTTACAGAAAAACTGCATCTGAATTTCGGTGCGAACCGATATAATTTTATCTGTACAACAATAAAACACATACTCTTACCCTACAATTACACAATCGGTCACATTTGCTTTTACGAAGGTTATTTGTACAAAAATTGCAAGAAACAAAAATTCTTTTGTTAGGTTTTTGTTTTATTTTTTACTTAATGTGTTTTTTTTCTTGACTTGGCAACCCTGCAAATAAAATTGGACCACCTGACCCATTTTGATAAAATGGACTACTCCATGGACTAGTCCGATGTAATGCAAGCATGGACCATGCCATTGTTAAAAAGTGTTTGTAGTGAGACGACATGTCTTCGTTTTTTAACGACATGCTTTCGTGTTTAAACGACTTCAAAACTAATCCTCTTGAGTATACCATGGAGTAGTTTTACTCCTTACTGGTCCAAAGGTGGGTTATATACCATGGAGTAGTTTTAAAACTACTCCTAAGGGCCATTATTATAACTTGGCGTTAGCTGTTATCCGACAGTTAACAGACGCTTTTTGACAGATAACACATTATTATCTGTCAATTTAATCTTAACTTTAGCTAACTTCAAGTTGTAATAATGGCCCTTAGTGGTCCAAAGGTGGGTTATATGGTCCTCTCCTAGGACATCGTAATGTTAAATAGACCAGGTTTTTTCCATACGTTTGGGTTACTTGTGGACTAGTCCTGGTACCTTGTGGACTACTCTTTACACGCGTGTTTGGACTGGTCCTATTATTTGCAGGGAATGTACATACATACACACTCGAGCACGCACATACATATACGCTGATAAATGAGAATTAAAAGTTCTCATAAACAACGAGAGAACGATGCATTGTTACGCTCTTTGTTTTTGCTTCTTTCCCTTTTGTCTTCCCGCCCGCAACATGCATTTTTTTTCAAAAATATTTTAGTTTTCCTTGAGATGCGCATTCTATATGATTTATATTCTTTGCTATAGCTCATTAAGTTACTAGTAGTTAACCTTTTTTTTGTCTCCTGTTTACTACATCATACATTACTATTGGATTTACAAATAGATAGATCAATCGCATGTTTTTTTTTGTACAATTAATGTGCAAAACAAAAGATCCGTTATCGTCGCTTCAAATATTGTTCATTTTTGCCATTTTTCTTTCTTTATTTAGTAGTTTTTACAAATTTAAATAAGAAAGACGTGCGGTGTGGTTAATGTTAAAGTGATTTAAAACTAAAAAGGTAACAATTAAAGTTTAAAATATGTTATTGATGACAAGGTTTCATTAGAATTTAATGTTGATGGTGTCCATGGCAAACATAGTTTGAAGAAATTGGAAAATATATGTATATAGTGTCCTCATAGGTAATTGTTTATATATTTAGTTATGGTTTTTTCTTAATCTAAAAACTTAAAAATTTAAAAAGCATCTTTTAATTTTAGAAGCCGTGTAACTTCAAAACGACACTACTCTTGGATCACAAGAAGAAAAAATCCTCAAACCAATGCAAAGGCAGAAAAAACGCCAGTTTAAATATAAATGTGTTTCAAAACCAACAGCTGATAATAGTACCTAATACCATAAATAATTTAAATTTTTTTTTCTTCAAATAATGAACTTATTTGATAAAACTATTTTATTTGATAAAACTAATGAATTATTTTAAGTTTATTTTCTGATTATTCATGAAAATGTATTATTTTTTAATATGTCTTCAAATTAGAATGAATAAAAATTTTATGTTAATTAAAAAAATGCGTTAAAAGTAACTAATTACTATACTAGATAATTTGGGCCAATTAATTACTGAACAAGTAATTTGTATCTGGCAATTTAGCTGATTACTTATCACCAGAAATAGCGTCAAATAACTAGTACTTTTTTAATACTTAAGTATTTGGTTACTGAACTAGATATTGGTAATGCAGAGAATAGCAAATTGACCCCCTCCAATGACATCCCCATGTTGAAGTAAACAGTATTTAAAGCTCAAAATAGATTTGGAGGTAACTAGATCTGGTTACTAAGTAACTAACGAAACTCCTAGTTCAAAACAAGTTACCAGAACTAGCGGGATAAGATACAACATGCTCTGAATTTCCGTTGGTATTGGACCAAGAAAGATAAAATTAAACATGCAAGGTCCTGAGTGAATGAGAAAATAAACTTTGGCATACAGATATGTCCACAAAGAAAAAGGAGATGCTAATGAAGTGGAGGGTTAATACTAGTAAGTTTATAAATGCATTCAAATTGTTATTATTTCTATGACAACAAGGAAAAGTGCCTAAGGTGCATGTAACGACATGTTTTTTACATCTGACTTGTCAACTCTTCAAGTCACATGTAATTGTGCATGTCTGTCAAAATTGCTGTTTTACAGAAGGTTTATAAGATGCGGTCACAAAAGTACATGTAATTTGCTTCTGACATTGTCTCAGTTTTTTTTGCATAGTTATTGCAAAACCCAAAATAAAAATGCCGCCACGAAAATTTTTATTTACGCCGTAAAATAGTTTAGCCATCTTCACATATTTTTCTTTTTATTCAGAGATACCAATTTAGGATAATAACATAAACCGGTTTTTATATATATATATATTAGAGCGACTCAAGTTGTATGGAAGCAAAATTCGTGCTCGATGTGCCCTCCTAAAAATGAACCTTGGACTTTTTTAAGATGACATTTAAAATTTTTCGGCTCCAGCTTTGACCTCTCGTGAGCTGGACCAGTTTAAAAAATGGTCTGTTTTTGTATGTTTTGTTAATTTGAGAATCTGTTTCCTTACCAACTTATATAAATTGGGTATGGTAAGAAGGGTTTTTTTAAGGCGCATCCAACTGTATATACAATTTGTCCAAGGACGATCATGCAAGTCCTTTTTTAAGGATTTTCTTTAAAAAAAAAAACGGTTTTTGAATTTTTTGTTCGGGGTTGTTTGTAATAAAAGTGCCAAATTAACATATTTTAAACTTTAGTCGATTTAATTAAATACGTGTCTCAGCTTTTTTTGAAATTCGTGCTGGTTCGAGTTTTGGCAAAAATGCAATGGGGTGGTAACCCTTCGTTTTAAATAGGGCAATATGGGTATCAAATTTTATCTTTTGACAAGTATATCATCTTTGTATGTAAATAGTTTAGATTTTTGCAAATTATATGCATTTTACACGATGTTCTGGAATATATATAAATGCAATTTTGTAGTAACTCTAATATGATAGCGGATTTAGTTTATAGATCATGTATGGATGAAAATAGGACTAAAGAAGGAAAAAAAGAAATGATCCAATTCTATTCAATGGTGTGATGATCATACATATCTCGGTATTTTAAAATATTTACTGCAGCTGGCTAATGATTCCGTCAATAGTGGACGCCGCTGCTGGTTTCTTCTCGGCATAGATTTCTGATGTCAGATGGTTTGTCAGAAGAAAATAGAGCACGCTCTAATTGAAATTTTGTCAGATGACTTTGCATCTGACTTTTACAGAAGCAAAGTTAAAAAGGTAACACACGACATGTATGTATTTTGCAGTGGGAAATTTGACATGTCAGATGAAAAAAACATGTCGTGTACGGTCGCCTTTAAGTGCTTAATGCCACCTTAAAATCTTTATGTTCAAAGGTACACAGGGCAAATTTAAAATTATTTTGTAGGATTTTTGTGGAAGTTATAGCAAAATGACTTTGTGGTTATCTTTTTTCAATGCGCAATCACATTTGGAATAATAAAACCTTCCAAAATGTGACATAAGGAGGGTTTAGGAAAAAAACTATAACCGCAGAGAACTGATGATTATATTAAATTCGAAGTAAAATTCTATAAGCCACCTTTATAGTTTTAAATTGTTCTCCTTTAAAACTAAACAAATAGACTTAAGCACTTATTGCCACAGAATCAATTCAAAGCCAACGGCATTTATGTATATAAACAAAAAAAATTAAATTATTCAAACAAATTATTACAAAATATTTCTGTTAAAATAGGATTTTAGTTTAGAATAAGCATTCAAAGAATCGTTTGCAAGCATATTTCTAATTTTTATCAAGAGAATTTAACGATAAAATACGTTTCCTTTCTACGAATGGTTGTCTTTAAGCCAAAGGAACATTTTATAATCTTTAGATACCTTCAGTTTTCTTAGCACTTGCTTCAAAACTTGTAATTCTTTTTTTAAAAAAATTATTTTTTCGAATCGAATAAGCGTTTTCTTTATTAATAACTTTTGTCATCATTTTTTACAGACTCTAATCCGAAAAATTTTTTATGCACATTTTTATTTTTTTGAGCAAGTGGTTACAATATTTTTTTGCTTTTATAAAATAAATCTGGGTCTTTAAGACAATTAAATATTTTGTACATGTTGTTTTATTATTTTGGCTTGAGGTCCTATATAAATAATAAATAAATAAAATTCAAAAAACTTTTTATTTTATTTTTATTTATTTTTATATTTTTCCAATATTTCGGTCAAAATCTCTGACCATCATCAGGGGAATATTTAAATAAATAAACAATAAAAGTTTAAAAAAACTCGGACGAATTTAACACTTCTCTGATAAAGCTTTCTTTGATTTGAGCTTTATCAGAGAAGTGTTAAATTCGTCCGAGTTTTTTAAACTTTTATTGTTTATTTATTTAAATATTCCCCTGATGATGGTCAGAGATTTTGACCGAAATATTGGAAAAATATTAAAATAAATAAAAATAAAATAAAAAGTTTTTGGAATTTTATTTATTTATTATTTATATAGGACCTCAAGCCAAAATAATAAAACAACATAAACAACAGGTCAACTATACACAAGAATAAATTTTGTACATTTTTACTCTTCTTCTTTCGAAATTTCAGAGTTTTAACCATCAAACATTGCCTTACTTATCGGATATGAATTGACATCTCTTTGGCGTTTGGCAAAAATGTCTTAAGTCAGGAACTATAGTTTTTCGTTATGTTAAATTGAAAATATTTATTTGATGTTTTTCATAGACTTTTTTCCTAAGAGCCGATGATAACGATTAGAAGCAGTTGTGCTAGACTAAAGTGAATAAACCCAAACAAAATAGAAAATAAATTGAATTAGAGCCAATGAACAACACAAAATGCGTTTTTACTGCCTGTTTAACGATTTCGAACGTAAAAGTTCGCATAGAAAATTATATTTAAAACAAAAAAGAAATTCGTTAATTGGTTTTTGTTTTAAATATAATTTTCTATGCGAACGTTAACGTTCGAAATCGATGAACATGCTGTTATACTTATGAGACCTTTTTGCCTAACGGCTAAGCACTATTTCATGGCACAACTTATTTACAATTATACATATCAGCAGTAAAGTTCCCATAATTAAATAAAAAAAATCCCGAAAAATGTGCGATATCCCGGGGTTTTTGTCCCGTATGAAAAACCCTAATAGTATTGTAAAATAAATTTCAGTTATTACTCTAATAGTAATCGAAAAAATCAGTTGGTACTATTTAAATATTTACCCTCGATATATCGGGGTTTTCAACAAGAACTTTGTTATTTAATTGTGACAACACCAACAACGTGATAGTTTTGACATTTAGTTTTTTACGATGAAT
Source organism: Pollenia angustigena (assembly GCA_930367215.1). Classification (NCBI taxonomy): domain Eukaryota; kingdom Metazoa; phylum Arthropoda; class Insecta; order Diptera; family Polleniidae; genus Pollenia; species Pollenia angustigena. The sequence goes on along the minus strand of OV884058.1, from coordinate 80,666,967 downwards.
TCAATTTCGCTCGAAAATCGCATTTAAATATTAAATAATGGTGGTTCTGTTAAAAGTTCATTTCGTAAAATGAAATTATTGTCCGAAAATTTCACGAACATCAGCTGTTAAGTGGCCAGCCAGATCGTGTGATTTAACTCCACTGGATTATTTTTTTGGGGGTATTTAAGGACCCGCAATTCTGCCAAAAAGTGATTAAAAACTTTAATGAAAGAATCGACATCTGTCAGCGTGCTCGTGGTGGACATTTCCCAGATACAAATATTCATTCATAATTGCTGAACTTTTCTCTTCATTATACATAAAATTTTAATCATATTCATGAAAATAATATCCCAATAAGCAATTTTGCTGTAAATCAAGTGCAAAACAATTGGTATTCAAGTTACACTTTATTTCAATAGCATTCTCAAGTAAACTGGGAATTTGAAATCAGTGCCTTGTTCTGTAAAGCTCGATTCACCCATGCGTTCCGAACAAAATTTTTGTCCGGACAAAATTTTTTTTATATTGAGTTTGACGTTTTACTTTTGAGAGAGAGAGCAATGAATTTGTTCGGAACGTTTTTTCTTGAATTGGTTTAATTTTAATTCTTGTGCCGAACAAAATGAACTGAGATGCCACTTTTTTTCAATTTGTACATAAAAGTTGAATTGAGCTGCCACATAATCACCCCTATCGTGAATAAAAATTCCTTGGGAGTTTTTTCCCTTTTTCCATTTTTCCTATGTTAATTCAATTGTATAAATGGGAAAAGGGAAAAAACTCCCAAGGAATTTTTATTCACGATAGGGGTGATTAAATTTTTCGTTTTGTGCTGAAAAATTAAAAAAAAATTAAACAAAAATGTATGTTAAAGAAAATATTGCCCTGAAACTTATTGAGGAAATAAAAAATCCAGGAAGAGAATGTATTTATGATATGGGAAATCGTTCATATAAAAATACTTTACTTAAACAAAATACATGGACGGAAATAGAAAAATCTATTGGAATTGGTCGTAAGTAAATTTTAAATGGTAAATTTTAATATTTTTTAACATAATGTTTACCAATTATTGTAGGAAGTGAATGTTAATTATTTATAAACGATTCCACGTCATGAAAGCGCATCTCAGGAACAAGTGTGTGGAAAACACCGTTTGATCTTCTTTTCTGTAATATTTTTCTAACTACTATTCTTTTTACTTTCAACCTTTTTTGATAAATTTGTTTTGCTAGTAAATGGGTTTTATGTAGGGTATTCATTTAATCGGTTAATCGCTCGATTAATTAACCGGGGGTTTTGTTTAATCGGTTAATAATCGGTTAGTTTTGAAATTGATCGGTGAACGTAGCTTTTCCGGATTTCAAAAGTAAAGATATGTGGTCCTCAAAGTATGAGGTAATGAAAAAGAAATAATTTTATCAATTTAAAACTTTTTTTATTTTCAATTTTACGTGGTTTTGATTTCCAGAACAAGGCCGATTATGTATTTATTAAAAAATTTTTAAAATTATTAAAAATTTTGAGATCATGTTATTAGTAATTTAAATAGTTTACGAAGATCTTATAAAATAATCTTTTAGATAAATAATTTGGTTAAAATGTATTGGATTTAAGCGACTCCTTTCTTTAGTTGTGATAAATTTTGACTTTGAAAAATTTCTTTTACTTATCGTAGATGTTGGAAAAATTTAAAGCAACCCATAATACAGAATATCTAAATTCTCAGTCTTTTTTCTGGATTTCTCTAAGCACATAAAATCTTCCATTATACCATTTAAATCCTGTTTTATTTTTTTAAATTGTTAACAATTCTAATTGTTTGGATTTATTCTGTTGTTGCGTTACTATCTTAAGTTTCTTCTCATCCTGACAAAAGTCAGCACCGAACATTTTGCAAAAAAGTTCGTTTCCGAATTCCTTAATTTCTGTTTTTGTACTGTATTTAAAAAATTAAAATACAAAAACAATTCTGAACACAACTTTTTTGGTTCAGTTTTGGAGAATTTTTGTACGGATAACGTTGTAAAATTTTTAATTGCACTGTAGAATGTATTTTAAGAAGCGAGTTGCTTTGTAACCGACGTTTTGGAACTCACCCATTGTTTAAAACACCAAAAAATATGGTTTAATACTACAAAAAATTATAATTTTTGTTACAACGGTTAATCGACTTAAATTAACCAGTTTAATCGTTAATCGAAAAAAGCCAATTTTAAATTAACCGATCAGTTAATCAAATAGAAATTAATCGGTTAACTTATTAACGGCTAACCGAATAAATACCTTAGTTTTATGCAATTCAATTAAAAAGAATAAAATTAATTTTCTTCTTTCTTCCATTTTCACACACTTTTATAAAAAAACTAATAGTTTGCAAACTGTGCTGCCACTTTGTATAATCGTTTACATCTGTAAACCATATGGTAGCTTTGTTTGTCCGGACAAATTTTCCGAGATGGGTGAATCGTTCTGCAGAACACCCTCTGTAAAAAAATTATTGTCCGGTCAAAAATATTGTTCGGAACGCATGGGTGAATCGAGCTTACTCTCGCGTCGAGAAACTTTTCGATTGAAATTTGAGAAATGAAACATAAATGCCATAAATAGAAACAAACAGCTTTTGTATAATTTTTGGCAAGTATTAGCTGTCACGTAAGGAAATTACTCGCAAATTTACAGAAAAAGTGTGTCTGTTAAATTACTGTGAGAAAGTTCTCGCTTTGAACTGTCAAATAAACTCACTAACAAAAGCGGGGCGAGAAATTATTACACTAAAAAACATATTAAAAATGCGTGTTGTTACCTGTAAGAAACACCCACGCTTATGAGACAGTAAAGGGCCATAAATTTTGATAAAACAAAAATAGTTCAGAATAATTTTCGTTTTTATTGCCCACAACAACAGACATACACAGAAAAATAAAACCAAAACAGTAACGGTAACGCTGATACAAATTTTCAACCACCATTTCAAGTTAATTAGTAAAACAAAATATAAAATTGACTGATAAAAAATAGCATATTTGAGGGGTATAGATGCAAAGACTGCAAGGTCAACATTTATAGTTTTCGTAATAAATAGTAAAAACCTCTAGCTCAAAGTATATTCATATTTATGTATTGTATATCTGCTATTCGGTAAATAAGAATATGATGGAGATATGACGCAAGTTTCAACCAAATCGATATAGAGGTTTGCTGGCAAATATAATAATAAAATTGGAGATTGCTGTGTTTGATCTAACCAAATGGAAATTGCTGCTTTTTTAGCATGGGCAAGTACTTAAAAAAATCAGTAGTTATAAAATTCTTAAACTAAACAAAGGCTTAGTTTTTTCTTGATTGATTTGGAGGAACTTCATAACAACTTAGCTCCATAATTACGACTAAAGACAAAGTTATAAAATGAACAATAAAACAAACTGCTTAATATAAAAAAAAAAAATTTGTTATATTTTTAATTTCTTTTTAGTTTTGTTTAGCAAAAAGGAAAAAAAATAAAAAAATAGCCTGCATTTTCGAAAATAGTTGAGAGAAAAAGAGCTTAACAAACTGTGATCATTGCAAAAACGGCAATGTCCATTCTTAATTTTTGAACATACTTTTTTATGGGATAAAAGTGTTTCTGGTAATGTAATATTCACTAATTGGAAGCATTCAATAAATACAACTAAGAGGTATTATTAGTTACGTTTGTGAAAAAAGTGGACTTTGCAGTCTTTGCGTCTATACCCCTCATTTGTGAATTTGTAATCCAGTTTTTGAGCAAAAAATTTGAAAAATGGGGGGTTAAATTGTAAAAAATGGGAATCTTTGCGATTTTTAAGGCACTGGGTGCACTTTTTTCGGGTAGGGATATTCCGCTTTTTTTCTCCTATTCAATATCTATAAATATAAAAAAAAGTGATAAAAATCCACCTCTAGCAAAAAAATTCGTATGGCCGTTAAATTACACTGGTTTACAGCCAAAAAATACCAAGAACACCACATGCCTAGATTAGTTAATTGGGACCTCCTGAACACGAAAATCGCTGTAATTTTTTTTTTCCTAAGTACCGATTTTTAGATAACGGTACTTTTGTGTTTTTCGGTGTATGGTCCCACTCAAACCCTTGTGGAGCCCAACCAAAAAGTCCGATCGAAAAGATTCCCATTTTTTACAATTTAACCCCCCATTTTTCAAATTTTTTGCTCAATAACTGGATTAAAAATTCACAAATGAGGGGTATAGACGCAAAGACTAAAAAGTCCACTTTTTTTACAAACGTAACTAATAATTAGTTGTATTTATTGAATGCTTCCAATTAGTGAATATTTTCGTGTTCAGGAGGTCCCAAATAACTTATCTAGGCATGTGGTGTTCTTGGTATTTTTCCAAATTAAAAATTTGTAAAGCAGTGTTATTAATGCAGCCAACTCAGTGATGCCATAAATAAAAATTTATTGTTTTTAGCGACAAGAAAACAAATACATATTTATTTTGTTAACATTTTGTACATTTTTATTGTAATAAAATTTATTTATTAAAAAAACAATTAATTTCAAAAATAACACTGTGTGACAAATTTATTTTTTTTTTTTTTCTTTTTGACAGAAACGCCTCTATAAATCCTTTAATCTAGAACAAAACAGAGTCGTCAAACTTCGTATTTGATTTCAAGAATACTTATTTTTAATAATTTTTCTAACATAAGTATCTAATAATATTTTGTGTTGACTATTATTAAGATGTCTTCATCTATATGAGATTTGTTTGCCTTTAAGTGATTTTAAGAAGGGGATTTATATGGGACCTATGGTTAATTTTGGACCCTTCAGCGCAATATTTTGTATTGAAAAAGTGGCTATCGTAAAAGTTATTGTCGCCAATTTTAATATCAATACCAACAATTATAAGGTAGTCGTCAAATATGAACCGATTCCAATACAAAATGGTAAGATGATTTAGATTGCAATAAGTCTGGTCCAAATTTAATCTAAATACCAACATAATAGGATGGTTTAACGAACGCGAATATACGTTGCAACTTAATTATACATTAGGGGGTTCGAAGAATATTCGGGAAACTCATAGTATATGGTTTCTTTAAAACATACTACATTTGTACTAAAATGCTATTGTATATGAAAAATTTGTATTTTTAAATGAAAATCAGGTGAATATTTACGTATTTTTAGATAATATATTGAAAATAAGATATAATTTTGAAAATTCCCTGCATTTGCCTTAAAATGAAAAATATGTCCTTTTTTCCCTACGCTTGAAATTTTCCAAAAAATCCCTACAAAAAGGAAAAATTCCCTACATTTGGCATCACTGAGCCAACTTGAGAAAACTAATGATGAAGAAGTTCTTATTTTTAAGGCTACTTTCAAGTGTAATTGTCAGAATTGAGTCCCAAAATCATGTGTTTTCCATTTAATTTAACTAATTAATCACTTGTTTAAAGCTTGCGTTTGATTTCAATTAAACCTATTAATTAAAACTCAAAAGCAAGAGAAGCTCAAACTTACAAACACGTTAATTGATATGTAGAGTAATTCTGTAACTTTTTTACGACAAAAATTTGTCGTTAAGAAGAACATTTTTATTTAAAAATACTTAAAATTTACAAATTAACGACAAATTTTTGTCGTTAAAAACTTACAGAATTACCCCAATGATCAATTTATAATATGTTAATTGAAGTGGATTTTTGATTTTTTCTATGTACAATTGTTTAATAACGAAGAACCGACCACTATATAATGTTCTACTTTCTTGAAAATAGTTACGATCGGTGTTGCCTGGTTAGGGGTTTCCCCCCAGATTTTGGGGGTTATATTTAATTTTCAGTATAACCCGGAGCGCCCTATGCTCCAGTGTGAGTTAGAGGAATATATATATATATATATATATATATATATATATATATATATGTATATGTATATATATTAGGGTGACCGTTAAAATCAAAAGTTGGATTTCTTTAGGTCTCACTCGCCAATTTGTTGGGTATTGATAAAAAAACAACTCAAAAAATTTTTTAGGACGATCGGCGAAGGCTAAGCCGTCCCTCAAGCCCACCAAAGTTTTAAAAAAATCGTTAAGTCCGACTTGTATGACTTATATTTAGGAAAATATTAATTTTTCATAAAAATCGTTTTCTAAGAAGTTGTTGTTAGTAAAGTTTCCAACAACTTTTGCCTTAACAAGTTTTCTCTAAAACTCATATTGAACAATACCTAATTAAAATAAAAAGTAAACAGCAGCATTGATGCGAAATTTTTCTTTAGAACTGTTTTTTCTTACTCAGGTAAAAAAATAGTCAAACGCATATGATTTGTTTCTAACGTACCACGGTTGATAAAGTTGGTGCAATTGTACTTTTTTGATACAATTAAAAGCCAAAAAGTACGGTGGTACCAACGTGACTCATTTGGTACTATTTCCAAATTTTTCAAACCTAAATATTTATAATTGATATAAAATGGCAACTCGTATTTACTGTCCAATGAATATAAACGGATTTCAGTGTTTGGTGCAAATGGTTTTGCCAAAGTGCAAATGCAAAATTTCGTAGCGTTTTTATGAACTCTTAAGGCATCTCTGTGTATTTTGTTGTTGGATTTAACAAAACAGCTATGATATTTTGCATTTGCTCATTGCAAGACCATTTGCACCAAATACTAAACTTCGCTATTGTGATTGCATATGCCACATTCTAAATCAAGTATCAGTGGCAGCATATAAGCCTTCATGGCAAAATATTATAAAAACAAAGGAACGAAATAGACCGTATGTACCAATGGTTTCAAGTGTAACCGAAACAAGTCTTTTTCTTTTATAAAAAAAAAAAAATTATTTATTACTATTGTGGTTCGTAAGTACGATATTGGTTTTCTCATTTATCATCCCTGTAACATAACTGCACGCTTTCTTTATTCTTTAAGGGGGCTCTCATATAAAATTGTCAACACAGACTAGTAATATATTGAAGAAAAAGCCCCAGAACTGCCAAGGAATCGCCCCAAGGGGGATTAAATATATGACGGACCTTCATTAGTTTTTTGTGCTTAACATTTTCTTAAAACATACTTGCCTTATATCTCCACCCTTTAGGGGGCTCCCATACAAATATGCCGGTTTAATATAATTCTTAAATTTGGCCACTGCAGCGCCAAGATTGCCCTTAGTTGGGTCAAATGTATGACCAACCTCACATAATTTGTTGTATCCCCATTGCCAAAAAAATTTGGTTTTTAAAACGACTATGCATATTAGAAAACCTATAACAATTGTTAAAGGTAATATTATTGTGGAATTTGTTTTTTTTTAGTTTATTTTATAACATAAACCGTTTTTAAGTTACGCTGTGCAACCTCCTCCGTTTTCGAAATTTTGAAAACAAGAGCTAACCTAAAAAACGGTTGGCACCACTGAATTCAGCGTACCCGAATTAGGGTAAAACGCCAGGTGCCCGGCGAGTCGGTTTTTTTTTTTAAATAAATAATAAAAATGTTTTTCAACAAAACTAACTCATAGAAAATGCGTTTCTTTAATGAATTAAAAATTAGATTTTTTAGTGGCTTATTCGATATTTTAAGTTTATTTTGTTTAATAAGAGATAAGGAAACACTTGTTAATAAATTTTCTACAAAATCAATATTTTCTAAGTTATTAATCATAAAAGTCAGATTTCATGTAAAATTATAATTTGTCTCCAACTTTGGTGGGCTTGAGGGACGGCTTAGCCTTCGCCGATCATCCTTAAAATTGTTGAGTTGTTTTTTTATCAATACTCACCAAATTGGCGAGTGAGACCTAATAAATACAACTTTTGATTTTAACGGTCACCCTAGGGTACCACCGTACTTTTTGGCTTTGAATTGTATCAAAAAAGTACAATTGCACCAACTTTACCAACCGTGGTACGTTAGAAACAAATGATATGCGTTTGACTATTTTTTTTTTAAGCAAACGCACACAAACACAAATATTAAAGCTGAATTAACGTGTGTAAGAAAAAACAGTTCTAAAGAAAAAATTCGCATCAATGCTGCTGTTTACTTTTTATTTTAATTAGGTTTTGTTCGATATGAGTTTTAGAGAAAACTTGTTAAGGCAAAAGTGGTTGGAAACTTTACTAACAACAACTTCTTAGAAAACAATTTTTATGTAAAATTAATATTTTCCTAAATACGATTTTTCTCAAACTTTGGCGGGCTTGAGGGACGGCTTAGCCTTTGCCGATCGTCCTAAAAAATTTTTGGAGTTGTTTTTTTATCAATACCCACCGAATTGGGGGGGTTAGAGCATGGAAAAAAAGAAAAAAAATTTATCCGCGGCTTTCTGAAGCCGTCTGACGTCGCAGAAAGAAGAAATTTGGCATACGTAAAGCTCATTTGCTCCACTGGTGCAAGACGGAGCCCGATTTTTGATTTTCGGTCTGTGGGCGGTGGTCGTGGTCATTGAATAAACTATTCACTTTTTCTTATATTTTTTGCAGGAAACTTTTGCGTTTTCCTAATGACGCTTTTTATATTTAAAGCCCTCTGTCTGAGGAAGATCATAGCATTGTCAGATTCCTAATTTTCGGTCTTCGGGCTTACATATTTCATCATAAAACCCTCAATTTTGAATTATGTATTTTTTTAAGAATTTTTATATTTTCGATATGACAACATAAAATTTGTTATACTGAAAGTACTTTCTCTGCCAGAAATCATAGTGGAATCAGATTTTAATACTGGTGGTGAAAAGTAGAGATAATCTTATTGTATCACATACATAATTACTAACAAATATATTAAGTTTTTTGTTTTGATTTTCAAGATTTGTTTGTAAAGTCTTTAAATCACTTTACATCATATTCTTAGAGAAAGTAACTGTTATTTACATTCATCTAAATTAAAAAATAATAATATTGAGTTATTGGAATTTATTCTTCATTGTGCCCATTCGAATTGGATTGAACTACATATTTACGGTGCGTTGCGCGTTTTTTAAATTATCATTAAAGGAAGAAATTATAACTACCTATTTGAAGTGAATTTATATAATGTTATAAATATAAAGTTAAAGATCTTTTTTTTTTTTTACAAAAATCAACTAATTAACTTAAGTCATTAATAATTTTGAAAGCTACTCAAAGTCCTTTTCAAGGTAGGTTAATGTATGTCAGTTTTCGTTTTAAGCAGAGATTTTTTCGGTGTTTGGTATCAACTGTTTCATACGTTTACATTTTACTATACTTCGGTTTGGTGGATGGTTTACAACCAGCAATATGTAAAACGCCGAGGATTTAAATCAGAGACCGTAAATATATATAAGAGTATTCAATTGTTCATTATTTTTTCCAACATTTTCCTATAAAAAAAAATTCCTTTAAGGTCATGGAAAGACTTCTCCCAGTGAATGATCTGCACCCGATTCTATTTTTAAACTCATTGAAGGGACCTACAGTTTAATACCGGCAGCGAAAGGCTAATGCAATAGCATTATTGAATTATTTAGAAAATCTATTCGTAGATGCGTTTGTTATAAAGTGTACCGCATCTAAGAAATGTTTTTAAGGTTGGGTCTCGCCGTTATCGAACCGAATACAACAACGACAACTTTGTCGATCCACGATGATCTGCAAATATTGATTTTTTCACTGACATTTCAAACCTAAATTGAAGTTCTGTAGACCTTTCAAAGTAGGAGGATATAAAAAAGTCATTTATTAAACCAAATTGCGAATATGTTCGACTTTTTCATTGTATCTACGGAATTAACATATCAAAAAATATAAAAAATTTATTACATTACTTATGAGTTTTTTTTCGTAGGCCTGTGTAATTTCTAATCTTTCAATATTTGGAAAAAAAAAAATTTATTACATCTGCAAAACGCAAAGAAGAAGAAAAATACAAAAGCAAATGAGAGAATTAATAGAAAAAAAGACGTATAAGCTAAAACGGGCAAAAATCGCTGTCTGCAAACTGAGAAAGAATATTTGAGGTAATTTCTTATAAAGAGCTTTTTCAATAAAATGATTTAAACAAATTTGCATGCATACATATGTCTATTTTGCTAGAGAAATAAAGAGTCAACTATTCATATAAAAAATATAAAGCCTGTTGCTCTCTTTCCCTCGAAATATACTCTTCATTGAATTCCATATATCTGATACAATTACTAAACATACATAATAGGTACATTAGGGTGACCGTTAAAATCAATAGGTTTGAAAAATTTAGAAATAATACCAAATGAGTCACGGGGGTACCACCGTACTTTTTGGCTTTGAATTGCATCAAAAAAGTACAATTGCACCAACTTTATCAACCGTGGTACGTTAGAAACAAATGATATGTGTTTGACTACATATTTTCTTTTTTAAGCAAACGCACACAAACACAAATATTAAAGTTGAATTGACGTGTGTAAGAAAACACAGTTCTAAAGAAAAAATTCGCATCAATGCTGCTGTTTACTTTTTATTTTAATTGGGTTTTGTTCAATATGAGTTTTTGAGAAATAACATAGGATTGAAAACTTGTTAAGGCAAAAATTGTTGGAAACATTACTAACAACAACTTCTTAGAAAACGATTTTTATGTAAAATTAATATTTTCCTAAATATAAGTCATACAAGTCGGACCTTACGATTTACTTAAACTTTGGCGGGCGTGAGGGACGGCTTAGCCGTCGCCGATTGTCCTAAAAAAATTTCCGCGTCGTTTTTTATCAATACCCACCGAATTGGGGGTTTAGAGCATGGAAAAATAGAAAAAAAATTTGATCCATACAGTTAACGACCACCCTAAGGTACATATCACAAAAGCAACATGTTAAAAGTTTCAACTTCTAATTAAAGCTATAGACCTGCGATCGGCAAAAAAGGGCGGCGCGTTTTCTCTTCTTTCTTTCATTCTCTGTTGTACTCTTTTTTTACGTACTTGTGCACACACATTAAAGAGAATTTACCCAGCGGGAAAAAGAAGTAGTACGGAGGCCTTCTAGAAGACCTCTGTACCCCTTCTTTTTGATAAACAAGGCCTTCTCGCTCCAGTCTATACTCATATCTTTTTTACACGCGTTGTCATTGCGGAGAAGGTCTTCCGCTTTCCTTTCTTTCGCCAGAGCTTCTTAAAGGCATTCAAATAAATGGCTCTTAGAAGGCTTTCCAGAGAATGACTGTCAAAAGGCCTTAGAAAAAAGGTTATCTTGAAGGGTTTTTAAGAAAGGTATGCTAAAAGGCCTTTCAATCAATGGCTCTTAAAAGGCCTTTCAGACCATCCTTCTACAAATGCCTTTGATTAAAGGTCATATTGAAGGGCTATCAGTCTAAAACATTAAGGAATATTTCCTTACAAATGAAATTAGAAGACTGAATAGGTTCCATGAACATATTAGATCTCCAATATAGAAAATGAAACAAAACTTTACTTTTTATATGTGCATGTATACCTATTTTACAAACGTATGTTTATATATTTTATTAAACTTATTGTATTTATTATATAATATTATTGAGGATTATGTGGTCCAAAATTTGAACCGTTTCAAATTTTTTACTACCACCCCAGAGGATGACAACTATAATGGTGTTGAATTATATTCTATTGATATGAGAAAAAGAGGAACGTATGGTACTTCATGCGAACTTCAAGCTGCCGCAGAAATATTTCCATATTTATTTGAGGTTTGGAGAAATGGGGCCATATTTTTACGCTTTGGAAATAACAACATCCTGTTAAAAAACTTCGTTTTTCAGGGAATATTTCAAATGGACATTTTGATGTCTATGAGAATATTTCATCACCTTACCAATTTTCCCCACAAATGTCAAATGTTGCGCATAAGACTAGAATTATATTGCCCAAACGAAAAAGATCATATCGGACAAAGCTTAAAAAAGAAAGGGAGAGAAAAAAAATTTCATTTCAAAAATAAGGAAAACTTTAGAGATAAAATAGCACATAAAAAGTTGAGGCGTTCAAGGAGAGAAACATTACGAAAATTTTAAGAATCCGAAGAAGATAAAAATAAAAGATTAAAAAATTATGCATCCAGAAAGATAGCACATAGGCAATTTGAAGATGATGATATTATAATATTAAAGTACGCAGTATTTTATATTAAAACAACAAATAAAATTTTGATTTTATTTAACTAAATCTTTTAAGTTTGAAATATAAAATTAGAGTAAATGAAAAAATTAATTATTGAAATAATTTAAAAACCAAAACTTATGTGATTGAAATTAAAATTATATAAAAGAAGTATTATTTAAACAAGTAAAATATAACACCCCCTCTCAATCAATAAGTTGTAGGTCCTTGCGGAATTTAATAAATTTAGTTGAATCCAACGCTTTAGTAAACATATCGGCCAGTTGTTTTTCTGTCGATACTGATTCTAATTTAATATATTCTTTAGCAATGTAGTCACGAACAAAGTGAAATTTGACATCAATATGTTTGGAACGTTTACTATCATTGTTCTTTGCAATACCAATGCATCCCTTGTTATCTTCATAAATTTGTACAGCTTTATCTTCTGAGATTATATGAAGATCAATTAAAACACCTCTAATCCAAATAGCCTCAGAAGCTGCAAAGCTAAGAGCAATATATTCTGCTTCGCTGGATGACGTTGCTACTACAGTCTGCTTCTCACTACTCCAAGAGATTGGACAACCGAAAACTTTAAAAACATAACCGCTTACAGATTTTCTATCTTCAGTATCTGAAGCCCAATCAGCATCTACGTAGCCAATAATTTCGCTGTCATCACAATTTTTTGAATAAATAAGTTTTAAGTACTTAGTACCTTTTATGTAACGAATAATGCGTTTTAAACTAGTCCAATGAATATCACTTGGATTATTTTGATATCTACCCATATATCCAACTTGATAACATATATCCGGACGAACACTTAGCATGAGGTACATTAAACTTCCTAACATTTCACGATATGGGTTCTTGGTTGGTACATTTTCACTGTTATATGGAAGGCACAAACCCTTTTCCATTGGAGTTTTTGCTTGGTTACAATCATTCATTGAAAATCTCTTCAATATTCGTTCAATATTTGTATGTTGACTTAATTTCATGACACCATTTATACGATCATATTCAATCTTGGTTCCTAAATAGTATTGAAGAGGTCCACAATCAGACATTTCGAAAGTTGAATTCAGATGTTGTTTAAGTTTTTCTATTTCATTTATGTTATTTCCGCTAATAAGAACATCATCAACATATACCAGTAAGTAAATAAAATAATCACTGTCGAACTTTGTATACAGGCAATTATCATGCTGTGAGCGAATAAATCCTGTTTGGATAAGAAATTCATCAAACTTTTCATACCAACACCTCGGACTCTGTTTAAGTCCATAAATTGATTTATTCAGTTTACACACTTGATCAGGAGCAGCTTCAACTCCATCAGGGATATCCATAAAAATATTTTTCTTTAAAATTCCATACAAGAAAGCAGTTTTGACATCAAGTTGATGTAAATGCAAATTCTTTTTTACACTAACTGCTAATACTATACGAATAGTTGTCAGTTTGGCTACAGGAGAATATGTTTCCTCATAATCAATGCCAGATTTTTGAAGAAATCCCTTTGCTACTAAACGCGCTTTATATCGGACAGGATTACCTTTTGAATCTTCTTTAATGCGAAAAACCCATCTTGATTTAATAAGTTTTTGACGTTCAGGGCGTGGAACAAATTCCCAAACATTATTTTTCTTCATGGATTCTAGTTCGTCTTTTACAGCCTTTAACCATTTGGATTTTTCTGGGCTATTTGCAATATCTTCAAAAAATTGAGGTTCTATGCCGTAATTAGAAATTGCAGAATTAGCATGACCTGTAATGTAACCCATAATTCTATTCTTTAATCTTTCACTTCTTCTAGGTTCTATTTTAGCTTCGCCTTCGTACTCATCTGAATCATCATCCGTTAATAAATTTGAATTTTGACTATTATCTTTTCCCTCATCGCCTTTGTTAGAAACGACACTGACACTATCAATTGTTTCCCCCTCTTGTTCGTTTCTTTGATATACAATAAGAACATCTGGTTTGGGATTTTCTTCCTTTGACTCTTTAAAAGGAAATGATGATTCATTAAAACGAATGTCTCTAGCTATAACTATGGTTCTTTTTTGAAGATTCCATAATCTATAACCATTTGCAGTATATCCCATCATAACCATTTTAACTGATTTATTATCTAATTTCTTTCTTTTTTGTTGTGGAACCCATACAAAAGCTTTGCAACCAAAAATTCTTAATTTTGAAACATCTGGTTTTCTGTTATACCATATTTCCGATGGAGTTTTATCAACTTCAAGAGCTTTGCTTGGGCATCTATTGATTAAATACGTTGCTGTTAACGCAGCTTCACCCCACAAACACTTTGGAGCATTGGCTTTAAGTAACACAGATCGCATCTTTTCTACTAAAGTGCGATTAAATCTTTCTGCTACACCATTTTGCTGAGGAGTATAAGCTACAGAGGTTTGAACTTGAATTCCTTTGCGTTTGAAAAATTGATTCGCATCATTTGAAGAGTATTCGCAACCCTGATCTACAGTTATAAATGATATAGGAAAATTTTGAAATGCAGTTGCCATAGCCTCATATTCGATCAAACATTTTAGAACATCTGACTTATTTTTCATTAGATATATATATGTAAAATGACTATAGTCATCAATAAAACTTACAAAATATCTATAACCATCCCATGTTTGGGGAGTAAAGGGTCCACATACATCGGTATGTATTCTTTCCAAAACACGATTTGCTTTTGGACGGCTGCCACTAAATGGTTTACGAGTTTGCTTACCTTGAATACATATATCACACATACCAATGGGAGAGAAAGTATCCATACCAACCACCATCTTGTGACGTACTAATTCCTGCAGGCAATGATCACTTGCATGCCCCATTCTTGAATGCCATAAATTATTAGATTCTCTTGTAGTTGCATTCGCTTCTTCATAGTTTGTCACTTTCATTTTGATTTCATACAAGTTACCATTTTTATTAGCTTTCATGATGACATCATTATTTTTCTTAAAGAAAGCCCAATTTTTATAAAACTCGATATGAATACCATTTGCCGTTAATTTTGAAACGGACAATAAATTATCTCGGAGTCCTGGAACATACAAAACTTCTTTTATGTTAACAAAGACATCATTGACGTATCCCGAAATACCACCAGAATGGTGTGCCACCATTTTTTCAGTTTCTTTAGCTACACCTATAGATACAGGATTTTTAAGACTTTCTAAATTATTAAAACACCACTTAAATTTGCACATGTGATCCGTTGCGCCAGAATCTATCTTAAATTTTAAAAAATTGTTTGAATTTGTTAGACTTTTGCTTAAAACATTTGTCATAAAACAGATTGATTTAGATGACGACGCTGTATTAGCTTTTTTATTAGTTGTCCCCAAACGAACACGACAATCTTTTTGTTTATGCCCTTTTTTCTTGCAACGAAAACATACGCCATCAAATTTGTGAGTCTTTTTTTCACCACTAAATGCCGTTATCTTGGTAAGTTCAGAATCAACACGATCTTGCCTCTTTGCATCTTCAGCAAGCAACCTCTGCTTAACAATTTCAATTGTTAAATCTGCTTCCTTCATATTTTCTAACGCAGCCACTACCGGGTCAAAGCTATCTGGTAGTGTGACAAAAAGTTGAGCAACAACATCGTTTTCCGACAACTGACCTCCGGAAGTTTTTAATTTTCTTATAATGTCTTCAAACAGTAAAAGATGTTTACGCAGATCTTCATCTGCCTTCATTCTTAACAACGCCAATTGCTTTCTCAGCAAAGTCTGACTAGTGATTGACTTCTTTGCAAAAGTTTCTTGAAGAGCAGACCACATTTCTTTAGCAGTATTTTTATCGCGTACACACTCCAAGTATTCATCAGCAATTAAACTGACCAAAGCCGCTTTAGCCTTCTTATCTTTTAACGTAAAAGATTCCCCAGATGCAGGTTCAGCGGGCGGAACATCACTGATAGCTTCTAATAGACTCAAAGAATCTAAGTACAACTTCACACGAAAACTCCAGTTTTCAAAATTATCTCCACGGAATTGTAAGATACCGTGAGTTGAATCGCGTTTGCTATCGCCCATAACCTATTATAATATTAAAGTACGCAGTATTTTATATTAAAACAACAAATAAAATTTTGATTTTATTTAACTAAATCTTTTAAGTTTGAAATATAAAATTAGAGTAAATGAAAAAATTAATTATTGAAATAATTTAAAAACCAAAACTTATGTGATTGAAATTAAAATTATATAAAAGAAGTATTATTTAAACAAGTAAAATATAACAGATGAACAGAAAAGAAAGAGGTTGGACGAAAACAAAATCCGAAACGCATCCCAAAGACTTACTGAATGCGGTTTGCGGAGAAGTCAGAGGTAAGAGGAGAACAGAAAGAGAAAGGCAGCTCAAAAACTAAATGAAACAGTTAAGCATAAAAGGGAAAGGTTAAAGGAGGATGTAAACCGAAAAGCAGTTGAAAACATATTGAACCAGTTTGAGCGAAAAGAAGGAGATTAGAAGAAAGCAGAAAAGAATGGCAAACAAACGACTGCACGAGGATGAAAGCAACGTAGTGTTGCCTCCTAAAAGACATGTTCAACATGTAAATATTTTGCAGAGTTGCAAGAATAGCAAACAAAAAAAGGAAATAGAAGATTCTATTGAGGAGCATTACTGTGGAGGTATGACTTTTGAATGTTCCATTTGTGCAGCAAAACATTTTCATAAGGAAAAGGCACCAGATGGAAAATTTTCAAACTGTTGTCAGAAAGGAAAAGTTTACCTTACATCCTTATCATCTCAACCTTATCCTGCCATTTTGAAGGATTTAATAACCGGAAAACACGTGCAATCGAAAAACTTCTTGAAACATATTCGATTCTTTAACAGTGCATTTTCATTTGCGTCATTGGGTGCACAAATTAAAGCACCGCCAGGATACGGTCCATATTGTTGCCGCATTCATGGTCAAATTTACCATAGGGCATTAACTCTTCATCCTGTACCTGGTGACACAAGAAAATACGCTCAACTGTACATTTTTGATCCTGATAAAGCGACTGAAGAGCGTATGAAGAATTCTGGAAACACTGGATGCAGTAAATCTGTTATGAAAATGTTAGGTAACTTCTTAACCAACATAATCCATTGGCAAAGGCACACAAAATGTTGTATGAAGTGGAGAAGTATGTAATAGTTGAGGCCAGACAAAGAGGGGTCCGAGTACCGTTAGTTTAATGGCAATAAGGCACGACAGATCTCTTGATAACAGAAGATATAATGCACAGAGAGTCAACGAAGTAGCTGCAATATTTCAGAGCACAGACGGTGAACCTCCATTTGAACGAGATCTTCTTATACATTTGAGGCCAGATCCATCAGACCCCAAAGGTACCAGTACTAAACGTATCAGTAGTCTTCATCCAAGTTTAGAGCCTATGACATATCCAATACTATTTCCATTTGGAGAGTCTGGATGGCACCCAGATATACCGTTAAAACAAAATATATCCACTACCAAAAGAACACGGGTTTCTCAGATGGGTTACTACAGTTATCGGATTGCCGTGCGGAAAACTAACGCAACACTACTTTGTAGATTCTTACGTCAAAATGGAATCCAACCATCTTCATTGGTTAAAAGAACACCAAAAAGAGCTCCGAGCTGCAAGTTATCAAGGCCTTATGGATTTTTTGCGTTTAAGAGCTGCGGAGGATGGTTCCGTTGCTGCTAAGCCTATTATATTACCGTCCCCTTTCATAGGGAGCCCAAGAAGTATGCAGCAAAACTATCAAGATGCAATGACAACCGTACGAAAGTTTGGTGTTAAGCCGGATATTTTCTTGACCATGACATGTAATCCTAAGTGGAGAGAAATAACGGAAAATATGGAATCGTATCAAACAGATCGACCTGATTTAATAGCACGTGTTTTTCATATAAAACTTACTGAACTGCTTACGGACATTTGTAAAAGACATATATTCGGTAAAGTTGTTGCCAAAATCCATGTCATTGAATTCCAAAAAAGAGGTATCCCTCATGCACACATGCTTATAATGTTGTCGGAGGATGATAAACCTCGCGATAGGGATGTTATTGATAACATTGTTTCAGCATAGATACCCAATCCGGAAGATTATCCTAGACTCCATAGCATTGTTCTAAAGCATATGGTACATGGGCCTTGCGGAGACAATAATATGAATTCTCCCTGCATGGAAGATGGAAAGTGTTCAAAAGGTTTCCCAAAACAATTTCAAGAGGAAACTGTATGTAATCATGATGGGTATCCCAGATACAGTCGTAAAAATTCTGATGTCACTTACAAAACTGCTTCAGGATTTGAGGTAACTAATCGGTGGATTGTGCCATATAATCCATTTTTAATTTTAAAATATAATCGCCATATTAACGTAGAAGTATGTGCCTCTGTTAATAGCGTCAAATACCTTTTTAAGTACGTCTATAAAGGTAATGACTGTGCTAATGTTGAAATTACGAAGCAAGGTTCTTTAATACATGATGAAATAAGGACATTAATAGACACAAGATATGTAAGCGCTCCAGAGGCTGCATGGAGAATCTTGGCAAAACCAATGCACGACCAGTCACATGCAATAATTCGGCTGGCAATACATTTACCGAACCACCAAATTGTATATTTTAGACCAAACAACGTTGCATGGTTTTGTCTCAATGAAAAATATATTAATGGTAGAAAATTTTACTATACCGAAATCACGGAACATTATGTATTTAATAAGAAAAGTGGTTGGAAACAAAGAACGAGGAGGTAAAATTATCGGGCGCATGTACACTGTTAGTGTATCTGAAGGAGAGAGGTAGTATCTCAGACTACTACTGTTGCATATACCCGGTGCGCTGGGCTATAATGACTTAAAAACTATAAATAGGATAACGCACTCCAGTTTCAAAGAAGCTGCACCGGCTTTTGGTCTCTTAGAAGACAATTCAGTTTGGGAATTGACTCTTGAAGAGGCAATAGCACTGAGCATGCCAGTTGCACTCAGACAGCTTTTCACTTACATATGTGTATTTGGAAGTCCTGTACATAAACGAAAACTTTGGAATAAATACCTTCAACACTTTGTTGAAGATTTTGTTCGCCGACACAAATGTCAAGCACGAAATTGTGAGACTTGCGAACATTTTTCCCTACAACAAGTTCAAAATATTTTTATTTTGCATGGAAAGACATGCACAGACTTCGGTTTAAAGAAACCTTCCGAAAATCTTCCGAACGACATTTTTTTAGTACATCACAAGAAAAAATGGAAGGATCCATGCTTCAATCTTTTCTAAATGTTTAGCAAAGAAATGCATTTCAAACCATCATTGATGCAATATACAATCGTCAACACAGCACTAACTGTTTCTTTCTTGATGGACCGGGTGGAAGTGGCAAAACTTATTTGTACAAAACTTTATTATGCGTAGTTCGAGGAAAGGGTGATATTGTATTACCAGTTGCGTCGACAGGAATTGCAGCGAATCTTCTAAAAGGAGGCCGCACATATCATTCTCAGTTCAAGCTACCAGTACCATTGACAGAAACATCAACTTCAAGTATGAGAGCAAATTCAGTGGATGCAAAGCAGATAAGAAAGGCTAGGTTAATCATTTGGGATGAGACAACAATAGCACCTACCTATGCATTAAATGCTATTGGCAAGTTGCTTAAAACATTGATGAAAAATAACAAGCCTTTTGGAGGTAAAGTTGTGCTTCTTGGAGGAGATTTTCGCCAATGTTTACCAGTGGTACCACATGCTCACAGGACGGCCATTTTCGAATCATGTATTAAGTTTTCTAATCTTTGGTCTAACTTTAAAATTTTACAACTTAAAGTCAATATTCGTGCAGTGGACAATATTTACAGAGATTGGCTTTTAAAAATGGGGAATGGTGAACTCAGATCGTAATTTGGAGAGGACATTATTGCATTACCAAACGCAATGCTGGCTGAAAACTCAATCGTTAAAAATATCTTCGGTGAATGTTTACAGCCGTCTGATGAAGAACAGTATTGTAAATTTGCCATTTTATGCCCTAAGAATGATGAAGTATGCCAAATTAATGAAGAAGTACTAATGGCCATTTTCTCAATGTATCGACAAACTGTCTGTTACTTAATGTCAACATAAATTTATTGGACCGATAAACTGTCCGTTAACGATTTTGGGTTTCTCAATATACCGACAAAAAACAAAGTTTTCAGCTGGCAACGCCACACAGTGGCGCCATTTGAGTTTTTTCGTTGCAAAAATCATATCTTTTGAACCGAATAAGATAATTGAACAGTTTAAACAGCATATGATAGATAACTGTTCAGCCTATGAAATGAGCGTTTGGAAAGGGTGCTACGCTCTGTAGGGGCCTAATTATGGGTTATCAAAGTTAAAATTAGTAGAAAAATCAATTTTATGGTAACTAAAAAAAATTATTTTTACATTTTTAGATTGTTTTTATTTTTTTTCTTTAGGTTTTTATGTTTTAAATTATTACCCAACAAATTAAAAAAAAAATTATTTTTTTTTAAATTTATT
Organism: Pollenia angustigena; assembly: GCA_930367215.1. Classification (NCBI taxonomy): domain Eukaryota; kingdom Metazoa; phylum Arthropoda; class Insecta; order Diptera; family Polleniidae; genus Pollenia; species Pollenia angustigena. The sequence continues at coordinate 80,646,327 of OV884058.1, read as the reverse complement.
TTTTCAATTTTCTGTAAAATATTCATCACAGTTCGTAAGAGAAGGTATATCTAAAAGACTAACCATTTCTAAACTATAATTATTTTCTAACTCTATTCGTGACTTCACATGCCGCAGGGAAGATATAAGTGGATCGGAAGATGCTGCCAACATGTTGAAGAGGTCCTCATTTTGCCTTACCCTTGATGCTTTGAATGTGTTCTGCAATCTATATTTTTTATAAAATTTGTTAAGAGACTCCTGTGCTTCTTCAGAAAGCTCTCCAATTGGCAAAGACTGGTACTCAATTATATCTTTGCCATGCGCCAATATTTTATGGACGGTCGGGGTCAACTTCTTCTGTGGATACATTTCTGCTAAAAGAGATGCAGTTTTCGACGCATATTCTCCATATTTTGTAGAATTGACATTTTCTTTGCAGTTTAAAACATCCAAGATCGTTCCCAATCTTTTCACGATTTGATTGTCAATTCCAGTGATTCTAGTTACTGCCTCATCATTTTCAAAAAATCTCCTAGAAGTGTTTCCATCGTTTGAGTTACCGTATCCGTGCTTGGGACAGTCTACTTTTAGTCCAACTTGTTTAAAAAAAGCATCCTGTATTTGCTTCTTTCTGATCTTTTCCTTATCCTTTATTGATGTATTTTCATCGAAGTTTTCCTCCTCTTGTGGTAGGGTATACGCCAGTTTTAGCAAGAATTCCATACACCTTATCCTTGCGTGCAATGGTGACATTCCATATTCGTAATTCTCCTCATTTGTAGAATCGTTTAAATTACCAAAGTTCTTCTGACTCTTTTTGCAAATCGGGCATGACATTGTTGAGGTTGTTCCTGTCAGTTCGTTTACGACTTTTCCGTCAACCATGGTCAGATGGAACTCGTAATTGCATTCAATATATTTTCCTTCTCCAATTTGCAGCTTTGTAGGCTTAATCTTGCTTATTTGTTCTTCAATGTCCTTCACCGTGGTCCTTATGAGTTCTGCCGATTCCCTTGCAAACTGAAACATTATTGGTCGGCAATAATGCACTGATGACGGACGTGGATTTTTCCAGTGAAGGGAAACATCCGATTTAAGCCGCAAAGGAACAACAGATGCCATAAACATATTTCCGTCCGATATTGTAGCGTCATCGGAAGATATCCTTTGCTTATAAACGCTTTGTCCGGATGATCCATCGCAGCCCCATTTGCTGATCAATGTCAACTTCTCAGGAAGAATTTTCACCTCATTTTCAGGAAGACTCTCCAACAACCGTTTTGCTGTATGGCCCATGAGATCCTGCAGATTGGCTTTCGCAGAGACTTCCGTAAATTCCGTATGCAGTGGTCGTGAATTTATTTTGGCTTGCGTAATATGCTTGTATCCGGGTAAAACGTCAGCGCCGTGTCGCGTTAAAGATGCCCGTAGTTTCTCATATTTCTCTTTGGAAAGTTCTAAGTCCATAAACAAGGCCAAGGCTTCTTCGGAACCATACTTTTTAATGTGTGCGTTTGTGGGCGTGGGAATGCTTTCCTTAATCCTTTTTAGTCGCAGTGGGCTTGCATCAGCAACAGATTTGGTTATGTGCGACCTAACTCTTTCACTATCCTTTGTAAATTTAATAGACAGCGCTTCCGATAATTGCTTCGTGGTCAAGTCATTGGTGGCATCGGCAAGTTTCCTCTTTCTTGTGAAAATTGAACACTCCTCAATACTTTTTTTTGGCCTTCCTTTTGCTCCTCTGGTTGATGTGGTGGGTTTATCTACTGCCAATATATCCAGGATGGTATCTTCATTAAGCCAGTCCTCGTATTTGGAGTTGAAGTTCTGAATGGTTCGATTAGATTTCACCCATTTTGCCTTAATATTTGCATATATCAGATAAAAATTATTTTTTATAATTTCGCTTCTCTCAATATTTCCGTATAAGCTATCAAGTTCTTCTAAAGCAGCTTCCGTGAAAAAATTTGGTGTGGTTGACTTTCTAAACAGTTCAAATAATTTAAAATTGTTCAACGCCATGTTTTCAGTACTTAAATTGTTTAATGGTTTCAGTAATTGTTGCGCCAACTTTCAGTCGTAGACTAATCCAGGCATTATGCTTATTTTGCAATATATAGGCTTATGCTACCATGCCGAAAAATGTACCTGTTCCCTACATACATATGGATTTAGGCTGAATAATGCATTTTTATATTATGCACGTGTCCAAATAAGATTTGTGCCTACCTGTAGTCAATATTGTTCTTGACCATTTGCAATATATAGGCTTATGCTACCATGCCGAAAAATTTACCTGTTCCCTGCATACAAATGGAATTAGGCTGAATAATGCAATTTTGATATTATGCACGTGTCCAAATAAGATTTGTGCCTACCTGTAGTCAATATTGTTCTTGACCATTTGTACGCCAAAGTATTGTTTAAGTGAGGTACGTACCTGCTAATTTCAATGAGTAGTTTTTTTAGATTTTAGATCAAACTACTGTCATACAATTTCTGCAACCATGTCTTTTTAACCTTTTTTACCTCTAGAAGCCAAACGGGCACGTACGGGCAGATAAAATTTTTGAATTATGTAAAGAAATAATCAAAGAACAGATTTTGCAAATATGGCAAATATAGAAAAATATAGATTTTTGTTATTTTCCGTCAAAGTTGAAAAATAGTGAAAAAACGGATAGTTTTTAAATAGTGATTTACCAGGAGAAACACAAAGCAAACAGTTCATTTTTTTTTTATCATTACACATTTAATAAATGCATCAATCAATACAAACAAAAAATAAGGCGATTCGTTACCTATTTTTCGTGATATTACACCTGAAATCGCAACAAATTTACTAAAAATTGTGTGTTTTTTTGAAAACCGAAAGTCGGTCAACTTTGAACGGTTATATCTTCTAAACTAAAAATGTGATATTATTAAGAGTGGCAGATTTGAAATCGTTGAAAAGTTTCCTATAACATGAGTTTATTCAAAACTTCGTCGGTGCTCATGAAAATTTTGATTTTTGCAACCTCGTTTGCTCTACGGGCGCTACTGTGCGCCACTCAAAATACATGTAAAAGTTGGGAGTCAGCTAATTGAATTTATCTGAACGGCAAATAAAAGGAAAATAAATAATTGGCAGATGAGTGCCGGTTAGCTTTGCGATAAAATCGAAGCAAATGAGACATTGAGAAAACCAAATTTCTTTAATGTGCAGTTTCTCGTTGGGATAAAAGATAATCGCCTAATGAGAAAATGGCCATAAGTCTTTTAGAGGGTGAATGTTTTACATTTTTCAGGGTTGACACGGTGGAGAGCAAAAGCATAACTGAACGGGAAAATTATCCGGTGGAGTTTTTAAACAGTCAAGGTGGGAGCCATTATCATGCTTCTGAGGAATTTAAACACTAAAAGAGGGATATGCAATGGCACAAGACTGCAAGTTACACAATTGTCACAAAATCTAATATGCGCAACTATATTAACCGGCACTGCAAAAGGCAATCCTGCATTTATTCCGAGGATTGATTTGGCTCCCATAAATCCCGACCTACCGTTTATTTTGCGTAGGAGACAGTTTCCTATAAGTTGGCGTTTTCCATCACCATCAATAAAGCTCAAGGTCAAACGTTAGAGAGGGTGGGGATATATTTACCCAAACCAGTTTTTAGTCATGGACAATTGTACGTTACTTTCTCAAGAGTGAGAAAAAAAGATGATGTTAAGGTAAAAGTGATGCATGTGGATGGCAAATAGATATGTTAAAAAAGGGTTGCTCCTCAGTATTTTAAAAAATGTTGTTTTTAAAGAAGTATTATAATTTAGTTACTTACTATTTGTTATTTTTTACATATTTTACTTATTGTTATTTTTTAAATATTTTTTCTTCATATACCTATTAAATGTATTAAAACATTGAATAATAATTTTTTGTTTTATTTCTTTTATGAGCGTTTCTATGTTAGTTATTATCTAAAAGATTTTTATGCCTGGCAGGGACAGGCTTTGTGACTAGTAAAATAAATGAAAAATAAGTAGACCGGTTTTTAACTGAGCTTTCATTTATTAAATGAAAAAAAACCGGTCTACTTATTTTTCATTTATTTTTAACGAAAAGTTCATTTAATTTTTACTGTCAAAAATTCAACTCCATGTTCCGTAAAAACAAATGAGTTTAACGTTATTTTACATAAATCAACTATTAAAAAAATTAACTAAATATTCCGTAAAAACAAAGAAATATTCAGTTATTTTATTAAATTCAGTCATTTTCGTTTACTCTACAAATACCAGACAGACAATTGTCCGCTTGTTTTTCTAATGAGCGAGAGAGGGAGAATATTATTATTTACTTACCCTGTTACACTCGTTTGTTTCACTTTTGTTGTTCTGACTACGTTGTTTACAGAAGAACTTTCAATTGTAAGACACCAGCAGCATGACCGATATGGCTTCGCAATTATTTTACTTTTAAAATTTGATGTTTTTACTAAATCATTTTAACAAATAGAAAATGGGAATTGCTTACACAAAACAAGCAATTCATTTTTTATAGATAAGTAAAAATTTGGTAGTTAAATTATATAAAATAATGGAATATTCATTTGTTTTTACGGAATTCGCGGTTGAATTTTTGACAGTAAAAAATTAAATGAACTTTTCGTTACTGTAATGTATTTATTACATATCACTAATCATTTATTACACATCTCTAATAATTTATCGTTAAATCAGCTGTTTCATATATTTTTAGAATCAGCTGTGTTGTTTATATTTTTACTAATAAATAAACAATATTTTATGTATGTATGTGTAAGCATATAATTTCATGTAAATATATAGAATAAGGATTAGATTTAAGTACCGTTATTTTAGTTTATAAGGAGACAAATTTTGTAATAAAGCAAGATTCAAAATACGAAACTTAGCCGAGAAAGTTGGCTCTTTGTTTTCTTTTAATTAAAATCACCAGCGCTCCAAGTAGTGCTTTGCCTTGGCGCTTGTTAGTGCCGGCATAAAACCCTAGTGCCAGTGGCGTTTCAAACGCCGGCCAAACAAAAATTCCTATACCCCAACAAAGTAGGGACTTCTTTTTATTTAAATGACATCCAGTCATTACATGGCGATCCTGCCTAATTTGGAAAAAACTTCTGTGCCGGTCACAGGGAATAAATATACCACAACACCAACCAGTACAGCAAAGACTCCAGTGAAACAACAACCACAACCAATTACCATCGAGGAATATTTGAAGCGGCAGCAGCGCAGAACAGAGGAAAAGTTAACTGCAATACCGCCAACACAAAAGCCAAAAAGAAGAAGAGCGGGCAGAATTGTGAAGCTTCGAAGAAAATTGGCAGCGTTGAAAAATATTGTGTCGTCCGAAACTCCACCATCTTGGGAACGGGCATCAGAAATTTGGGAGCAAATCGATGCTATAACGCATGAGTTAAAAGCTCACAAAAAGAAATAATTTTTTGTTGTTTGTAAGAAAAATAATGTAAAAAAAAAAAAGAAATAAAACACACATAACAACACGCCATTATGTGGCATTAAAAATAATTTTTATTTTTTTAAATTCTTTATTTTATTTTTATTTATTTTTGCTAAAAATACAAATCATGTATTATAGTATATAAAAAGAAAAACACAACACTTGATTTTAAAGTTTGAAGTTAACATTTAATTGAATTTAAAAACTTTAAATTAAAAACTAGAAATTTATGCACTTGTTAATAAGTAAAAGAAAAAGGACAGTAAAAGAAAATACGAAAAAGTCATCTACCGATCAGCTGACGATTAAACGTCAATCATCGCAGAGTATTTAATAGATCAGCTAATCACAGTACTCGGTACCCATACACTTAGAAAAATTATTGAAGTAGAATAATATATTTTTTTTTTAAAACTAATTTAATTTTGTTTAAAACAAATATTTAAATGAAATAACCAATTTTTTTTGTAAATTAATGCACATGGAGAAATTAAGGTATTAAATTAACAAATTTTGTTATATTAACTATTTTTTTTTATTATCATTTTGATAAATGAGTTTTATAAATGAATGTATTGAGGAGTTAGTAAAGCTCAAATTGAATATAAAAAAGAGCAAAAATAGAATTTATGAGGAAAAATATAGGGAAGGTAAATTAGGAAGATTAGCGTTTTTAAGACAGAGCGTTGAAGAGTTCACTAAAGATAGTGAAGATGAAAATATTGAAACACTTAAAACAGAATTTGAAATTTTGCACAAGGAATTAATTGAAATAATTGAAAACATAAATATAAAGAAGAAAGATACTGAACAGGATAGGCAAGAAGGTAATTTACCAAAAATGGCTGATTTTGATATTAGTATGGTGAGTAAAAACCTACAAGTTTTTAAAGGTTCTTACGAATACTTAGAGGATTTCATAACTCAATCGGAATTGTTACATGATTTGATAAAACAAGAAGATAGAGAAATATTCGTTAAGTACGTCTACAATTTTAAATTGTCGGTACATGTGCGAAGTATTTTAGGTCGTTCAAACCGACCAGTAACTTTTAATGATTTAAAAAAAGCATTGGAAAGCGCTTTTCCTAATCCGAAAACGCTTCAACAAGTTCTGACAGAATTAGGTACAACAAAGCAAGATAAGAGCAGCATATCTGATTTTAGGAAGAAAATTGCCGAACTTTCAGACCATATGAGTAATTTTGAAATTAAAAATTTACCAAGCCCTACACAAGAAGCTAAAGATGCTATTTACAAAGTAAGTGATAGTATTGCGCTGAATGTATTTATAAAAGGAGTGAATGTTGAATATCAACCACTTTTATTGGCCAATATGCCGAAAACGTTAAATGAGGCAGTTGAGAGATGCATGACGGCAGAGAGAAATTTAGGAGTAGATAATGTGAACCTATTTCGTATAGATAGCCGTTCAAGTAATAATTTTAGAAAAAACAATGGTTTTAGCAACAATTATAGAAACAACAATGGTTTTAACAACAATTGCAGAAACAACAATAGTTCAAACAACAATTATAGGAAAACCAATGGTTATAATAACAATTACAGGAACAGCGATGGTTCAAACAACAATTACAGAAACACCAATGGTGCGAACAACAATTTTAGGAGGAATAATGGCGATTTTGGAAACAACAATTACAACAATAAAAATAGTGGCAACAGAAGCTTCAAAAATAGTAATTATAATCAAAATAAAAACCCCACTAGAAACAACGATTCCAATGAAAATAGCGATAACAGCAATAAAGCACAAAATAGTAGAAATAACGCACACAGGTCGTTACACTACAATGCTGATGAGGGAAACTAAGGGGGCCGGGTGACGGGAAAAGTTGCCCAATGAGGCCAAAGTTAACAATTTATAGAATATCGAGCAATATAAATGTATACATAACTTTAGAATGTTGTAATATTAATAGTAGTCTAAAATTTTTAGTTGATACAGGGGCGGACATTTCAATATGTAAAAATAAAAATTTCTGTGATATAAATACAACAGAAATTGTCAGATTAACCGGTATAACAAAAGAAGCCGTAGATTGTATAGGCACAAAAAGTTTAAATCTAAAAATTATAGGAGAAGCTTTTCAACACAGTTTTCACATTGTGGAAAATGATTTTCCAATCCAGACCGATGGAATAATAGGACGGGACATTTTGGAAAAACATTTATGTAAGATAGATTTTGAAACGTATACGATCACTTTTAATATAAATGGGAAGGAGGTTGTCATACCAATGAATTCAAAAAAAATTCAACCAATAAACATGGTTGTACCAGCAAGAACAGAAGCGATCATTCCTCTCGATGTAGAGGTAAATGAAGAGAGTATTGTGCTTAGTGAGGAGTTAGCCGAAGGTGTATTTTTGGGAAATTCCTTAATACCCGCGAAAGGCATAGCACATGTTAAAGTACTAAATACTACTGACAACAGTGTGATTGTTAAAAGTGCTGGTTGCAAAATAGAACCACTAAAAAATTATAATGTATATTCGACAGGAAAATCAAGTCAGCCTGACGGTGACAGATTAGGTACACTTTTGAAAATTTTAGATATTGGAGGAAGTGATCCACATGCAGAAAAATCTCTAAGGGAAATTTTTAAAGAATTTCAAGATGTTTTCCATCTTCCAGGGGAGGAGCTTAGTGTTAATAATTTTTATACACAACAAATACAAACAACAGATTCAACGCCGGTATATATAAAAAACTACAGGCTTCCACAGACACAAGTAGAGGAAATAAATAATCAGGTTGACCAATTATTAGGCGACAACGTAATTGAGAATTCGGTTAGCCCATACAATTCACCACTACTCGTGGTACCAAAAAAGTCAACAGATGATACAAAAAAATGGCGTCTAGTGATAGATTTCCGTAAACTAAACGAAAAGATAGTCAACGACAAATTTCCGCTGACAAGAATAGAAGATGTGCTCGACAAACTTGGTAGAGCCAAATATTTTTCGACGCTGGACATGACCAGTTCGTTCCATCAAATAAGGTTACATAAAAATTCACGCCCTTTGACAGCATTTTCCACAGGAAATGGTCATTACCAATTTAAGCGATTACCTTACGGTTTAAAAATATCTTCAAACAGTTTTCAGAGAATGTTAACAATTGCGCTTAGTGGCTTAGATGCTGAGGCTTTTTTATATGTGGATGACATTATCGTATTTGGATGCAGTTTAAAGCACCACAACGACAATTTAATAAAAGTTTTTCAAAGGTTAATGAAATACAACCTCAAACTAAATGCGAGCAAGTGCAGTTTTTTGAAACCAGAGGTAGTGTATCTTGGGCACCTCATAACAAATAAAGGAATCACAACAGATCCAGCTAAGGATGACGTAATTAGAAACTATCCAGTTCCGACAAGTGCAGATGAAGTAAGGAGATTTGTGGCTTTCTGCAATTACTATCGCCGATTTATACCAAAATTTGCAGACATAGCTAAAAATTTAAATGCACTGTTAAAGAAAAACAAACCTTTTCTATGGAACAAGGAATGTCAAGACTCGTTCGAAACACTAAAAGAAAAGCTTAGGAAACCACCAATACTTCGATACCCAGATTTTACCAAACCATTTATTTTAACCACAGATGCGTCAAATTATGCTCTTGGTGCAGTCTTATCGCAAGGTGAAGTTGGAACAGATTTGCCAATTTCATACGCGAGCAAATCACTATCGAAACATGACCTAAACAAACCTACAATAGAAAAGGAGTTATTAGCTATTCATTGGGGAGTTAATTTTTTTAGACCTTACCTATATGGTAGAGATTTTATCGTAGTCACTGACCACAGACCGCTAATTTCTCTATTTTCACACAAAAACCCGTCGTCAAAAATGACACGAATTAGAATGGATTTATCTGATTACAATTTCGAAATACAATACAAGAAAGGAAAAATGAATACGAATGCGGATGCATTGTCGAGAATAGTTTTGAATAGCGACACATTGAGAGCAATGATCCCAGAAGTGGATGAATCAGCTAAGAAGGTGTTAGCAATAACCAGAAACAAGAAAAAACAATTGGAGGATGAAAATAACCCTGACATTACAAACAGTACAAAATGTACGTCCGAGCAAAGGCCTGATCAACTTTTTGTCTGGGACTGCACATCAATATCAGATTTACGTAAAACAAGAAAACTCAAATTTCAAATACATAAAGATTTTAAAAATAATTTAATAGAAGTATCGGATAATGAAATCATAGCAAGATGCAGCGATAATTCATCGAGCACAACGTTGACGTTGAAGAAACTGTTATCAAAAATGCGTGATTTAAGAGTAGCCGAGCTAGCGTTGAGTAAAAACGATGAAATATTTAAAACCATGGCCATGGACAAATTTAAAAATTTATACAACAAATTACAATTGAAAACGAAAACAAATTTAAAAATATTAATATATGAAGAACCAAAACGAATACTTTGTAGAGAAACACAGATGAAACTTATCAATGAATACCACAATTCAACTCATGGAGGACATTTAGGCATCAGAAAGACGGTTTTGAAGCTGAAGCAGCGCTACATATGGAAGAATATGAGCAAAATGATAAAACAACATATTTTGAATTGCAAACAATGCAAAATAAATAAACAAACTAAACATACAAAAGAAAAAATGATGTTAACAGACACACCAGGAACTAGCTTTGAGGTGGTGTCAATCGATACGGTTGGACCTTTGCGTTTGTCAAACTACAACCGGTACATACTTACAATTCAATGCGAACTTACAAAATACGTGGTAGCATTTCCCATGGAGACTAAAGAGGCGAGAACAGTGGCAAAAACACTGGTAGAACAATTTATTTTGAAATACGGTAATTTTAAAATCTTAAAATCAGATAAGGGTACTGAATTCACAAATGAATTAATGTCAGAAATATGCAAATTGTTAGATATAAAACAAATTTTTAGCGCACCTTACCATCATGAGACTTTGGGCTCAATAGAACGAAATCATAGAGTACTCAATGAATTTTTATTAAACTTCTGTAAAGATAGTGAATGGGATACTTGGGTTCAGTATTTTACATTCGCGTACAATACAACGCCGCACATAGATACAAATTACACGCCATATGAATTGGTCTTTGGGAAGTTACCTTACCTGCCAAACGATGAAATTAAAAGTAATGAAAAAATTTACAATATAGAAAACTATGCAAGAGAATTAAAGCAAAGATTACAATTTTCTTTAGAGAAAACGAAAGAATATTTAGAAATAGCTAAAGTCAGTAGAGTGAATAAATTTCGAAATACAGAAACACTTAATTTAGAAGTAGGAGAGCTAGTGCTACTAAGAACAGTGAATAGGAAGAAAAACCAGGCACCATATCATGGGCCATACAGGATAATAGAAAAACAAGGAGTTAATTCTATTTTAGATATAGGAGGTAAAATGAGAAAATATCATAATAATATGTTGAAAAAATATAATTAAATGAATTGTACTATATATAAAAAAAAAAAAAAAAAAAAATTATTTTTAAATTTTTTTTTTTTTTTTCAATAAAGGGTTAGGGTGTAATGTATTTATTACATATCACTAATCATTTATTACACATCTCTAATAATTTATCGTTAAATCAGCTGTTTCATATATTTTTAGAATCAGCTGTGTTGTTTATATTTTTACTAATAAATAAACAATATTTTATGTATGTATGTGTAAGCATATAATTTCATGTAAATATATAGAATAAGGATTAGATTTAAGTACCGTTATTTTAGTTTATAAGGAGACAAATTTTGTAATAAAGCAAGATTCAAAATACGAAACTTAGCCGAGAAAGTTGGCTCTTTGTTTTCTTTTAATTAAAATCACCAGCGCTCCAAGTAGTGCTTTGCCTTGGCGCTTGTTAGTGCCGGCATAAAACCCTAGTGCCAGTGGCGTTTCAAACGCCGGCCAAACAAAAATTCCTATACCCCAACAAAGTAGGGACTTCTTTTTATTTAAATGACATCCAGTCATTACATTACTTTAAATTACATTTTCATTTAATTCTACATAAAGAAGAATATAACTCAATCAACGCACAATATTAACTGCAACTGAAAATCCGTATTAATATGCACTTAGTTTTTTGAATAACTGTTAGAATCAGTTAAATATAAATTTGCTTGGAATTTTCAATGTTTAATTATTAAGAAATGTCTGAACAGAATATTTCTTAAATAAACTACAGTCCGTTACTGTAATAATATTGTGAGTGTATTAAATATATATTAGGGTTGCCGTTATTTTTTTTTTAATTCTTATATTCTCCCCCCCCCCCAAATCGGTTCAGTTTTATGTAAAAAAAATATAAAAAAATTTCGTAGCGATAAGTTGTGTTATAGGGGGGCGACCGCCCAAAAAAGTTTGCCTTCAAGACATTTATTTTAATGTTATTTGTTTGCATATGACTAAAAACAGGTACAAATGGCTGAGATATGAGCAAAAAACCACGACTACCTCTAATTTTTTCCAAAACTCCCTTGTTTTTTTTTTTTCATTATTTGAGCCGTTTATTTTGAAAGTGGCATAAGTCATTTCGGTTTTTAAGTCGAGATATTTAAGGGTTTGCGTTTTAACACGTTTAAAAATATGGATGATAACTTTCGAGACGATTCACTTGTATTTGATACATCATGATAATGATATTTTTCTCAGTATTATTATTATTATTATTTATTATTATTATTTATTATTTACTCGATTTTTTTTGAAAAAGTGATTAATGCCACTTTCAAAATAAACGAATCATTTATTTATTGAATCTTCATATATTAAATATGAACTAACAATAATTAATCAAATCTTAACCTAATGCTTTATTTTGTGTCCTGCCAGTGCCAGACAAAAATTTTCTTCATCACGGGTTCTGTTCACATATGTAGGTGTTTATCGCTCATCTTAATGGGTAAGTGCTGCAGTGTCTCTTCTTCTTAAGCGAGAGTGGCCGCTATCATTTAAAATATTTCGAGCTAGTGGATTTGGGTGAAACTCTAGCCTTTTCAAATATTTTACCGCATACTCCGTAAAAATAGTCCTTACCAGTGGCACATTGAGATCCTTGTGGATATTTGAGTTTTTAACATACCAAGGGGCAGCTGCAATTATTCGAAGAAGTTTATTTTGGCGCCTTTGAATTTTTTCGATATTTGAGGCCGAGGCAGTGCCCCATAGTTGAATACCGTAGCACCATATTGGCTTTAAAATAGCGTTGTAATGTAGTAGTTTGCAATCGAGACTAAGAACAGAATTTCTTCCAATAAGCCAGTTAATTTGAATTGCTTTTAGTTTCATTTGGGTTAATTTTGCTTCTATATGGCATTTCCATGTTAAAAGACGATCTAGATGAACACCGAGATATTTGACATGCGATTGTTGAGGCACTAGTTGATTATTGATTTAATTAGGGGGGCATGTTTCCCGACGCAAGGTGAATGTTATATGTACGCATTTTTGCTCATTGACCTTTATTCTCCATTTTTATAACTACAGTTCTAGTTGAAATATATGATCCTGCAGGTATCGAGATGCTTCACGACTGTTTTCGTGTTAGAAAAGCTGTATCATCAGCAAAAGTTGAGGTAAGGGTGAAATTGTTTGTTGGCATGTCCGAGGTATATATAAGGTAAAAAAGAGGGCCCAGGATGCTTCCCTGAGGGACTCCAGCTTCAATTGGCTGAGGAGAACTTAAAAAATCACCTTCTTTAATAATAAATTTTCGACCGACCAGGTAGCTTTCTAACAGCTTGTGTGTATTAACCGGTAGGTTTAGCTTCAATTTATGTAACAAGCCTACATGCCAGACTTTGTCAAAAGCTTGAGAAACATCAATGAAATGAGCGGAGCAATATTTTCTTTCTTCAAAGGCTTTTCTTATGGCGTTTACTATCCGATGGGTTTGTTCAATTGTGCTATGCTCTCTTCTGAAGCCGAATTGCTGATTAGGTATACACCCATTGTCATTTAAAAGTGGGGTTAATTTTGATGCTAAGAGCTTCTCGAAGAGCTTTGATATATTAGATAATAAGCTAATAGGCCTATATGACTAAATTTTTGTGTGATCTTTTCCTGTCTTTGGTATCATCGTTATTAAGGAGACCTTCCATTCTTGAGGGTAGTATTCAAGGCGTAAAATAGCATTAAAAATATAAAGAATAATTTTCTTTGCTATGCGAGGTAGCTCCAAAAGCATTTTGTTACTGATCTTATCAAAACCAGGTGCCTTCTTGGTGTTTAATTCACAAATAGCCCTTTCTATTTTCCTTATCTCAAATCTTAGGGGGATAGCTGCTCTAACATAAACAGGCGGCAACTCGTCCTCTATATCGTCAGGTATATTTGGGGTAAATACGTTTTTCAAATGATTTACAAACAGGTTTCCTTTTTCATTATCATTTCTTGCCCAACTTCCATTCGGGCTTCTTAATGGTGGTTTCGAGATAACTGGTCTTTTGAGTTTTCTAGTTGCACGCCATAATGAGTAGCCTGATTGTGAAGTTGCATCCAAGTCCTTAAGATATTTTTCTACGGAAGCCGTTTTCTGAGTCTGCAGTAATTTTCTTAGCCTTTTTGTACACTCTTTTAATTCATTTTTTCATTCAAGAGGCGCTCGACATCTGTAAAATATATTTTATTATAATTGGTTTTTTTGTCGGGTTTGCTGAAATGTTGAACAGCTAGTTTAAGATAACTGTCAAAATTGACAATAGAGAGATCCACATTTTCCGGTGTGCTAAGCGGTATATTTTCTGTGCAATGGGTACTGAGATATTTTTTATATTTTAACCAATTTATTTGTGAAGCTGACGTCGCTATGTAGCCAGAGGGAGATACAATTCTATTGGTGTTTGTTATAGTAACTACTGTAGGTGTGTGATCAGAGGCTAATTCTAACGAAGCTTCAACGTGAATCGTTTCTGTGGGGATGTTTTTAACCACGCCGAAATCGATGACATCTGGAATTTTTTGCGGATCAGCAGGCCAATATGTTGGTTGTCCGCTCGCGACAACATTTAAATTCATTTTAGAGATTGTATTATACAAAACACGACCCTTTGGTGTTATAAGTCGAGACCCCCAGAAGGTATGTTTAGCGTTATAATCGCCAGCAGCCAGGAAACAGGGCCTCAATGACTTTTAATATTTATAATTTTGGCTTTCTGATATTGCAAATCTAGGTGGTGAGTATAAGGATGAGATTACTATGTTTCGATTCAGCTCTTCAACACAAATGTTCGTTGCTTGGAGATAATCTTCACGATGATCACACATTAGGTAGTGTTTGATTCGGGTTTTTATCAAAATGGCAGAACCTCCACCAGCTCTATCTCGAGGGTCCTTGGTATCATATAGTGTATAACCATTGATTTTAAACGTATTTCTTGAGGTCAAATGAGTTTCAGAAACCATCATGACATCAATTTGTTTATTTTTAAGAAAGTTCCAAAAACAAATTTTTAAACAGTTCATGGTTTGTTAAGTACAGCTTGCAATAACATCGATTGCGTTCTAAGCATTTCCTGCATCATATTTCCCATTGTGTTCGTAAAATTATTTACTGTTTGCACTAATGTTTCCATGGTTTTTTCTAAACGACTTAAATTAGAAACCGGAGTTTCATCATTACTTGGCGAGGCACCTTGCATTGGCTGATGGTTTGATTTTAGGACGTTAGCGTAAGAGGTTCTGTTATTACTAGGCTGGGGGGCTTGATTTGCATTTGTGTTTACTTGATTTGCGACCTGCATTTGAGGGGTATTTGTTTTCGGTCCAACCGTCTATACAGGGCATCCTCTTTAATTGGCAGTGTGATATCCGCAACAGTTGCTACATTTTTTTACGTTGGGGCCGGTTTTAGACTTATCGCAAGAAACTGTACCGTGTAGTTCACCACATACTACGAAGACAGGGGGTAAGTAGCAGTATGCCTTGGTATGGCCAAATTCTTGGCACTTTAAGCACTGAACAGGTCCATTTTTTTTGTGTGGCTCCTCAATTGTGATTTTTCTGTATAGAATATATTTCACACTATAAATGGGATGCTGGGCTCTAATTCCACTCGAAAAAGTGGTTGTGGATTTTTGTCCCTATTTCTAATATTTACCACATGTTTTATCTTGAAGCCTTTTTTCCAAGAAAGTTTTAATTTCCTCTGGGTCTACACATGAATCAATTCCCTTAATCACCACCTGGAGACCTTAACTGCTCTTGAGTTGGTATGTGTAAAAACTTTTTTTAAGTGCCTCAAATTTGCTTATTATTTTGCGAAAGTCATTTTCATGATTTACTTGAATTTTAGTTTCATTTATACTACCTCGCTTTATTGCAGCAACATAAAAAGAATTTTCACCAATCAACGAAATTAAACTCTTTATTAGATCATTTGAGTTATGCTCCCTACGATATATCGGGGGAGGCTTGGACAATTTTATGACGTTTGGTGCTTCAGAGGATTCATCCTCCAGAATTGCAAAGCGATTTTGGGAATTTATTTTATCAAAAGATGGCACTTTTGATGCCGAAGCAACAGCTGCAGAAGTAGGGCTGCGACCCCGTTTAAGGACTGTTATATACCTGTCCATACCAACTTGGACTTGAGGCTTTTGACAACTTTTTACAGTGGGGGGGGGGGGGGGGGGGTTTCATTGCATTTGTGTTTAAGTTCATGGTATCATTTCTCACTAAATTTGTTTTTGACGTTACGGCAATACTTTCTGGCCTGGCAACACTTGTTACCAAATCTAGTTGTAGTTTTTTTAATAAGTCACTATCCACCGTTTGTGTAAATACCGAGGGTGAGAGGGAACGTGTTCGAGTAATTGGCTTAGCCGTTAGGTAGTTAATATTGTTTTGTTTTATTTATTTCTGCATTATTTACATTTGCATGAACTAAAACGTAAACGTTTCTTTCATTTTGTCTTAGTGTTGTTTCACTGTTCGTACTCATGCAAAGAGTTGTTTTTGTTTTTCACCGTTTGCTGTGCTTTATATATTTTTATTATTTATTGTATTTTACAACAACAACAAAAATTTTTTTTTTAAAACTTAAATGTTTTTGTTGAGAATATGTATACATACACATGTATGAACATTCATGCGTATATATTTTTACTATTTTTCTTTATTTAATTTTATCGTTTTAATTGTTTACTATTATGTTAAATAATTTAAATAACAAAATATCTCATTTATGTTTAAGCGTCCATTCGCTGCGTATATTACAAAATCAAATATGATTAATTAATAGTTCAAAACGTATGCGGGGTTAAAAATACACGTCTGTATTGCAACAAAGCACAAACCGTCCCTTGTTGTTATTGTAATTTTATTACTTTTTTCTGTATATTTGGAGAACGGCAAGAGCCAAAGTTGCCAAACTAGGTACAAACATT
Source organism: Pollenia angustigena (assembly GCA_930367215.1). Classification (NCBI taxonomy): domain Eukaryota; kingdom Metazoa; phylum Arthropoda; class Insecta; order Diptera; family Polleniidae; genus Pollenia; species Pollenia angustigena. The sequence continues at coordinate 80,629,419 of OV884058.1, read as the reverse complement.
TAGGTTATCAATACACACCATCCCATAAAATGTGGGCGTGGTACCTCCCGTACAAAAAATATCAAAAAGTTTATAAAAACCTGAATTTTTTGACTGTAATATGAACTATGGTTACGCCTGCAAATGTTGAGGAATTGTTTGATTATTAATTGTAATAGGGGGGCAAGATTCCCGGCGCAAGGTGAATGTTATATGTACGCATTTTTGCTCATTGACCATTATCCTCCATTGTCTTAACCATATTTCTAGTTGAAATATATGATGCAGTAAGTAACGAGATGCTTCATAACGGTTTTCGTGGACGCTTAGAAAAGCTGTATCGTCTGCAAATGTTCAAGTTTTGGTGTAGTTGTTTGTTGGCATGTCCGAAGATACTGCCTTGTGGGACTCCAGCGCCAATTGGCTGAGGTGAACTTAGGAAATTTCCTTCTTTAATAATAAATTGACGACCGACTAAGTAGCTTTCAAACAGCTTGTGTGTGTTTGTTGGTAAGTTTGCGTTCCAAAACCAAATGTTTAAACAGTTCATGGTTTGTTAAGTACAGCCTGCAATAACATCGATTGCATTCTAAGAATCTTCTGCATCATATTACCCATTGTGTTTGTAAAATTATTTACTGTTTGCACTAAATGTTTCCATGGTTTTTTCTAGACGACTTAAATTAGAAACTGGAGATTCATCATTACTTACATGAGAGGTTCTATTATTACTAGGCTGCGGAGCCTGAATGTCATTAGTGTTTACTTGATTTGTTACCTGCATTTGAGAGGGATTAGTTTTCGGTCCAGATGACTGCTTGACGTTAGCATCCTCTATAATTGGCAGTGTGATTACCGCCACAGTTGCTGCATTTTTTTACATTGGGGTCGTTTTTAGACTTATCGCAAATAACTGTACCATGTAACTTACCACATACATACTACGCAAACAGGGGGTAAGTAGCATTATGCCTTAGTATGGCCAAATTCTTGGCAGTTTAGACATTTAACGGGACCATTTCTTTTGTGCGGCTCCTCTATAGTTATTCTTCTATACAAAATATATTTTAAATCGTAAACAGGTGCGTTTCGTTTTTTTAAGCCTTACGTCGCCGGGTTCTAACTCCACTCTAAATAGTGTTTGGGGATTTTCTCCCCCTATTTTTAATACTTACTACATATTTTACTTTAAAGCCTTTTTCTTCCAAGAAAGTTTTAATTTCTTTTGGGTCCACACATGAGTCAATTCCCTTAACCACTACCTGTAGCCCTTTGCTGCTCTTCAGTTGGTATCAGGGATGATAAATGACATTTTCTAAATTGTTCTTAATTAAGAAAAAAATTGTACTTTTTTGACACTAATTGTACTAAAAATATTTTTTACTAGTTTAATTATTAAAATAACAGAAAATGTACGAACATACATATGTACATTAAAATTCACTTATACTATACTTTTATACATACTTACGTATTTGAAATCGGTGTTCGAAAATAAACAGTACATTATTTAACGTTTGGCTTACACACCCAGGAACGATATCTAATTTTTTAGTGATTGTGTAGACATACACAACCCTTAATACCGTTCGTAACTATTTTCAAGAAAGATCCGAACATTATATAATGTTCGGTTCTTCGTTAAAAAACAGAACAATTGTAGTGATACTGTAGACAAACATTATATTTTAAAGTTCTTTAATGTTTTTTTCGTGTGTGTATTTTGTTTTTGTAAAAATGTTTTTTTTACCAGCCAAAAGCCAAAAGCGAGCCGAACCGAACACATTGTAGTTTGTGGATTTTCAAAAAAAACCGAACGGAATAAAATGTTCACATCTTTTGTTGTATTTGATAAAAACAGTAATATTTTTGTGTTCGAAAGATGACTAACAGGGAAACGTTATTTTTTTTAATGATTTTCTACACTGTTTGAAATACACCTTTGGCAATTAACAAAAAACAAGTTAGAGTGCTATATTCGGCTGTGCCGAATCTTTGATACCCTCCACCGACACTTCGAATGTTTTAGGAATAATATATGTATGATGTCTATTTATTATTATAATCTTTGTAAAAACAGACATCTGCATTAAAATTTGTTGCGGTTTAGACCTATATAAAATTATTGATCGACAATCAGAATCAATTTTAAAAAGTTTGGGTAGAACTGTTTTATTTTTAAACAGTTATTAAATTAAAAAAGGTCAAATAAAAGCTAAATATAAGTTTGAGTAGAATATCAGTTTAAGCTGAACTTAAATGATTTTCAAGAGAACAAATTATATAAAAGCCATGGAAAGCTATGAACCAATCATCCCAAATTCTGCGGAACGATTTCAGGTATTAAAAAACATAAATTTCAATACAGCGGTGCAATTAGTTTAAGCGTTTGCAGTGAATTTCAGAAGGCTGCTAAAATGGAATCTAAGGTAAGTTATGGACCGTATATCACAAAATTGCAAAACATTTTTTCTGGCAATATGAAGCTAAACTGGAAGAAAGTTTACCACGTATTTAATTATTTTACCAGAGTGGGCCTATGGTAAGTTATGCACCGATCTTCTTTCACAGTGTCATTTCTAGTTCTATAAGCTGTTTTCCGGGAGTAAGGTTTATATGGGGCCTAGGGTAAATTATGAACTGATCTTCACGAAATTTCACAGTCTTATTTCTAGTCCTGTTAAACTTTTATGTTCCAAATTTTGTTATGATAGCATTATTTTTTACGGATTTAGGAGTACTAAGCTGTTTTCCGGGAGTAAGGTTTAAATGGGGCCTATGGTTAATGATGGACCGTTCTTCACAAAATTTTAAAGTCTTATTTCTCGTTCAATAAAACTGCGATGTACCAAATTATGTTATGATAACGTTAATTTTTACGTTTTTAGGCGTACTAAGCTGTTTTCCGGGAGTAAGGTTTATATGGGGCCTAGGGTAAATTATGAACTGATCTTCACGAAATTTCACAGTCTTATTTCTAGTCCTGTAAAACTTTTTTGTTCCAAATTTTGTTATGATAGCATTATTTTTTACGGATTTAGGAGTACTAAGCTGTTTTCCGGGAGTAAGGTTTAAATGGGGCCTATGGTTAATGATGGACCGTTCTTCACAAAATTTTAAAGTCTTATTTCTCGTTCAATAAAACTGCGATGTACCAAATTTTGTTATGATAGCATTATTTTTTACGTTTGTAGGCGTACCAAGCTGTTTTCCGGGAGTAAGGTTTATATGGCCTATGGTAAATTATGTACCGATCTTCACGAAATTTCACAGTCTTATTTTTAGTTCTAAAAACTTTGATGTACCAAATTTTGTTATGATAGCATTATTTTTTACCGATTTAGGCGTACTAAACTGTTTTCCGAAAGTAGGTTTTATATGGGGCCTATGGTAAATTATGGACCGATCTTCACGAAACTTAATAGTTTCATTTCTAGTCCAATTTAACTGTGACGTGCCAAAATTTGTTATGATAGCATTGTTAGTTAGGGTTTTAGGCTTACTATACTGTTTTCCGGGAGTAGGGCTTATATGGGGCCTAGGGTAAATCATGAGCGGATCTTCACGAAATTTTACAACGAACTGTTGCGAAATCTTATATCATTCTGTGCATTTTTCCACCATTTATGTTAGTTTTTGTAACAAAATTATCAATTTTTTTTGAGTGGTGGTTCCACATTTTGATTTATAGCTCAGATCCTATTGAACCGATTTTGCTGGATTTCAATCCTAAACTGCTTAGGATAACTACAAGCAATTTGACACCAAGTTTGTTTATTGCTTTTGAGTTTTTCGAAAGTGAGCGTGTTTTCAACAGACGGACAGACGGCGGACAGACGGACATGGCTAAATCGACTTAAAATTACTCAAGGACCCAGAATATATATACTTTATAGGGTCTGAGATGAATAATAAAAAAGTTTCACACGGAATGACAAACTTAATATACCCTCTTCACAACTAATTGTGGTGGAGGGTATTAAAAAATACGTAATAAGGAATTTAGACGATGCTATTTTATTTGGCTTTTTTAGAGTTGATAGTGGAACAGGGTATTTGTTTATATTCCTCTAACTCGCAATGGAGCATAGGGCGCCAAAGTGGAACAGGTTATAAAAACGTTTAACCCAGTAATAAGCCCAAAATATATTGTCTTAGGGCCCTTATGCTGCCCCTACACGTTCTGACTGGTCGTACAATTGAGTTGAATAGACCAGTTGATCGTTCGCTGCACATGCTACAATTTGTTAACCAACTTTTCATTAAGCTTAAAGAAATTATTTTAATAGAGTCAACATGATAACCGATTTTTAAGCACTAGTGACGACAAATGAAGTGACGTAAGAAGAGGAACAAGAAAAGAAAATAAATAATAGTCCGGTACTAAAATTGTGCATTGTAATTTCGTATTAGTTTTCTAAAATATTGTTTACTTCGCACTTCGAAAAACGATAGAAAAAATCGCCATCACACGTTTGAAAGCTCAAATCAAATTGATTTTTTATTTAACCGATCACCAACCACACTTCTAACGTCACAAATGGTTGTACAACTTGATCGAATTGTACAAAAAGTCGGAACATGTAGGGTCGCACCATACCCCGTTTCACCATACTTTTACATATCAAGCTTAAAAGTTTGCGTTTATTTTTAGCAACAAGATTCATTAGACTGTCTATTATCTGAAAAAAATTCGATGCAATATTCACAAAAAGGCAGTTTCTTCGCTTTGTTTTTTATCATATTTTGCTACGAAAAAATCATTTCCATATTCGCCGACCAATGTTGTATAGATAGTACGCCTTTGGCAATTCTTATGATATTTGGAAATTTTTAAATTGTACTAAATATGTCAAAACTGCAGTACTTTTGCAATGCAAATAGTACTGAAAAAAGTACAATTGTGCTAACTATATCATCCCTGGTTGGTATGTATAAAAACTTTTTTTATTTGCTTCAAATTTGTTAATTAGCTTGCGAAAATCATTCTCATTATTTACTTGTATTTTTGTCTCGTTTATACTACCACGATTGCAGCTACGTAGAACGAATTTTCACCTTTCACCAAAATCAAACTCGTTATTAGTTTGTTTGAGTTTTGCTCCCTAAGATATATCGGGGGAGGCTTGGACGATTTTATCATGTTTGGTGCTTCTGAGGATTCATCCTCCAGAATTGCAAAACGATTTAGTGAATTTATTCTATCAAAAGATGGTACTTTTAAAGCCGAAGCAACAGCTGAAGAGGTAGGGCTGCGACCCCGTTTAAGTACTGTTATATACCTGTCCATACCAACTTGTACTTGAGGCTTTTATTTTTACTAGTGTTCGCCTTATGCTCAAAATTCGACCATGATTTTTTGTAAATATGAAGAAAACATAATTCATCTAAGTATATATGAATTTATTTGTTTCGAGCATTTATGTTTTCCTTCAAAGTGGATCGATTTGGCGGGGGACCAACCTCCGGTTCATATTTAATCTTCTACGTGAGTAATTTAGTTTTGTAAGTTCAGTATAAAAAATACTAATTGAAAAACAAAAAAGTATCAAAAAGTCTCCTTTATATATTGTCATCCACTCAGGACGTTGCACGTTTAATTTTATGTTTCTATGTCTAATATTAATGATAATTAATCAAAGTACCAGCCGTTGAACGAAAAAGTACCAAAAAGCTCCCCTTACACGTTCTTATTCCCCCAGTTTAATGTATAATTTTATCTTTATGCGTCGAATATTAACGAAAATTCAAAAAGTTCCAGATGAAAAACAAAAAATACCAGCATTTTTTATCTTATAGGTTATCACTCACACAGGATCCTACAGCTATAATATTATGTTTTAAGTTCTATATTATAGAAAATTTAAAAATTATCACATGAAGCACAGAAAAGTAAAAAAAAAAGAAATTTAGTTTCCCATATATCCCCACTTTTTCTCCCCACAGAGCTTCGGTTGACAAACAAAGGAAGAAAGTGTTCTTAACAGTTTTGTCTGGTCTGATTTATATAGTCGAAATATTCGAAAACCGGTTACTGAAAAATGTCGAATAATCGATCACCCTAACTTTTTATTATTTGATAATTGAAAATAAATTTTTATTTATTTATTTTGCATTTGTGTTAGTAACAATTTTGAACGCTTATAACTCTGAAATTATTGAACAGATTTTAATAAAATATACATTGTGCACTTCTTTGAGTAAATACCTCTTAAATGGTGTATATTTTGTTCAAAACGGTTGACATACAGAGGAGGAAAGTGTTCTTAACTGTTTTGCCTTAGCCGATTTATATATAGATTATATTTACATAACGAAAAATAAGAATTTTAAACTCCAATGTTAATGCTCAGTATATGTATACATACATATGTATGTACATTCGTATATATTTTTTATTTTTCTTTATTTAATTTTTAGTTTTTGATAATTGTTCACTTTTATGTTAAATAATTTATTTAAAAACCAATAATTGCGTTCATTCGCCAAAGTTTATTTTAAAAAATCAATTGTTATAATTCAAATTGTATGCGCGATTAACAATACACGTCTGTATCACAATAAAGCACAAACCGAACTCCGAACTTCTAAGACTTCTGAGCTAGAAAATATTTGCCTCATTCTTAAAATTTACATTATGCGAACAAATTTTGAGAAATTCTTTTTAACACACATTTCTGATACATTAAATTCACATCTCGATTTTGTTAAAATATTTTCGAAGCTATTAACGTTCACAATATTTTTATTGTCCAAGGTTCCGTTGCTAATTTCTTGTCCTGCCCGTGCAAGGGACACAATATTTCTAGTAAATTTTTGTTCTGAAGTGCCGCTTTTTTCTGAGCTATGCTTGCGAAAGAAATGCGACCGAAAGGAAGACTGATTACCGAACAATTGGAAGCACTTCAATATTGGTCAAGGAACTTTATTACTAGTGGGAAAATGTTTTAATACGTGGGAGTAAAATAACAAAAATTCACTATCTGAATATGTGACTCCAAATTTTGTCTGTGCACTTTAGAAGTATGATACCGTGTGAAATGCACTGCATACGTTGTTAACAAACATAAAACCAAAAAATATATGTGTTGAATAAAAAATATTTTCTTGTTTTTTAATACACAGATATACACATAATTTAATAAGTCTTGTTATTTTGGTAAATCTGTAATTTTTTTCGAAATTGTTAATCACCAATAATGGATAACTCAGATTTGTTTCATGATTTTCGACATTTTTTGGAGCAAAACTAGTTTTTGTTTGAGTTATTCGAACATGAAAAATATATGGGAAAACAAGTAGCAGTACACATCTCCTCAGATGGATTTGCCGTCTTACACTCGCAGCCATCGACGACTGCTGACGTCACTAGTCAAACATCAATCCTTAAACCAAATTGTATTTTAACATTTGGTAGATCGAAATTTTTCTTTCCTGAATGATTATCCACTTTAATTGATTTTACATGTTTTTTCCTTTACTTCTGTTTTTTTTTCTCGAAAAAACATGTAAAATCAATTAAAGTGGATAATCATTCAGGAAAGCAAATTTCGATCTACCAAATGTTAAAATACAATTTGGTTTAAGGATTGATGTTTGACTAGTGACGTCAGCAGTCGTCGATGGCTGCGAGTGTAAGACGGCAAATCCATCTGAGGAGATCGAGTGGTTGCGATCGAAACATGTCATGGTAACCTGCCGGCCAGGGTTCGAGCCCGAGCCACGTCAAGAATGAAAGATTATCAATAACAATTTTAATTAATTTTCATGTTGTAAAATTCCTTTCTTCACAAAAATAATTTAATAAAAATTAAATTTCATGAACTTAAGCCTAATTAAAAATATTAAAAAAATTGGATTAAAAACCATAAATAGTTCAACAAAATAACCACAATACTAATTATTTTTATAAAACTTTTTAATTTTTATTCAACAATTTTTTTTTTTAAATGTAATTTTTTCTTGTGCAGGAAAGTATTTTTTAGTGCTTTATTGAAAAAACCATAGTTGCATCATTCAGTACTACTAGATTTTAAGAAGGGTTTAAAATGCTATCGCCATATTAGCAAAAGCAGCCAAATTTTGCCTTTTTCCTATTAAAAAATAAATCAAAAATAAAAAGCCGACAAATTCCACTGCTAAAAAAGCCCACACTTTTCAAAAGCAGCAGCAAAATAAACACACTTTTTTTGAAAAGTAACCTTTCAATGTACACTGGATTTTTCCAACTATTGCTTTTTTAACAATAGCAAAAATTTCTTATTTGATGGTACTAAAAAGCAACGGCAATAACTTTTATGTTGTAGGAAAGAGAATGAAACAAAAAGATTCTGTCAAACAGCCGCCAAATCAAAAACCACTGCATGCTAATAGCCGCAAAATTGGAGATAAAAGCAGCGCAAAGGTTGCTGAAAGGCACATGATCAAGTATGGGCACCACTACATTGAATGCTTTGCATGTGTGACATTGTATTGGTTTGTTAACGCCCAGCGGGAAAACTCAGAAGACCTTCTTACTTCAGGCCTTTTTAAAGGCCTGCTTAAAAAATGTTTTGATTTAATTACTATTCTTACGTAACTGCTAAAGAATGCCTTATAGAAGGCCTCGGCTCTTTGGTATAAAAGAAGCGAGAAAAGAAGGAGTAACATTTTTTGTTTTGTTTTTTTTTTGCACAAGCAAAAGAGTTCAGATCCCTTTACAAAAACAAAGTAACATATGTTCTTAATCATTTTCGTTGAAGTTGAAAAGAGAAAGAGTAAAATTTTTTGTTTTGTTTTTTTCGCCAAAGCGAAACAATTCAGATCCCGTTATAAAAACAAAGTAACAAAGTAGGTACATATTAAAATACAAAATAAAAACAATAATGTAAATTATTTTATTTGAGTTTTGTTCATTAAGGAAGATAGGTACTTGTGCTTAAAGGTTTTTTTTTATTATACGTACACATACTTTTATTTACAATCTATTTTACAATATTTAGCAAATTTGATTATTTCAATAAAAAATAGGTATGATATGTGTTATTAAACTACAATAAGTTTAATAAAATATATAAACATACGTTTGTAAAATTGGTATACATATATAAAAAGTTAAGTGTTCATTTTCTATATTGGAGATCTGATATGTACATAAAACCTATTCAGTCTTCTAATTTCATTTATAAGGAAATATTCCTTAATGTTTTAGACTGATAGCCCTTCAATATGACCTTTAATGCATTTGTGGAAGAATAGTCTGAAAGGCATTTTAAGAGCCATTATTTGAAAGGCCTTTTACCATACCTTTCTTAAAAACCCTTCAAGAAAACCTTTTTGCTAAGGCCTTTTGACAGTCATTCTCTGGAAAGCCTTTAAAAGCCATTTATTTGAAGGCCTTTAAGAAGCTCTGGGGAAGAAAGAAAAGCGGAAGGCCTCCGTACTCCTTCTTTTTCCCGCTGGGCGTTTGCATTTGTTGGTTTTATGCTCTTTTGCTCTTTGTTTTTTGTGTATGTATACACATCGTTCGCTCTTTTTGCATTTTCATTTTGCATTTGCCCATAGCTGCACATGATCGACGACGACAAGTGATATTTTTCATGCAAAACAAATACAACAAGAATTTGTTTTTGTTTTCTATACAATAAAAAATCCAACAGACACTTTAACTGCCCAGCGGGAAAAAGAAGGAGTACGAAGGCCTTCCAGAAGGCCTCTGAACCCCTTCTTTTGGATAAACAAGCCCTTCTCGCTCCATTCCATACTCATATCTTTTTTACACGCGTTGTCATTGCGGAGAAGGCCTTCCGCTTTCCTTTCTTCCCCAGAGCTTCTTAAAGCCCTTCAAATAAATGTCTTTTAGAAGGCTTTCCAGAGAATGACTGTCAAAAGGCCTTAGCAAAAAGGTTATCTTGAAGGGTTTTTAAGAAAGGTATGGTAAAAGGCCTTTCAATTAATGGCTCTTAAAAGGCCTTTCAGACCATCCTTCTACAAATGCATTAAAGGTCATATTGAAAGGCTATCAGTCTAAAACATTAAGGAATATTTCCTTACAAATGAAATTAGAAGACTGAATAGGTTTTATGTACATATCAGATCTCCAATATAGAAAATGAACACTTAACTTTTTATATAGTATGTATACCTATTTTACAAACGTATGTTTATATATTTTATTAAACTTATTGTAGTTTAATAACACATGTGATACCTATTTTTTTTATTAAAATAATCAAATTTGCTAAATATTGTAAAATAGATTGTAAATAAAAGTATGTATATAATAACAAAAAAGCTTTTAAGCACAAGTACCTATCTTCCTTAATGAACAAAACTCAACTAAAATAATTTACATTATTGTTTTTATTTTGTATTTTAATATGTACCTACTTTGTTACTTTGTTTTTAAAACGGGATCTGAATTGTTTCGCTTTGGCGAAAAAAAACAAAACAAAAAATTTTACTCTTTCTCTTTTCAACTTCAACGAAAATGATTTACAACCAGTGATGTTAGATGTTTTTTTCGAATTAAAAAAACTGTAAAAAAATCGTCATATAAAAAATCGTTTTTTATCAACACGGATAAACTACTTATACTCTATTAAAACATAAAAAAATAATTAAGTATAAAATTATACAAAACCAAAAAATATAAAATTTTTTATACTTAAGACGATTTAGTGGGGCTTTGATATTGCTCTCCGGAGATTTTCGTCAAACACTTCCTGTCATCCCCAAATCTTCTGCTGCGGATGAACTTAACGCGTGCCTATCGTCGTCTTTGTGGAGGCATGTCCAGAAGTTGCAATTGACCACAAACATGAGAGTCGCGTTGCAGAACGACCCATCGGCTGCTAAATTCTCGGGACAACTGCTGGAGCTTGGCAACGGCCAAATTCCTGTTGAGGTTTCGAATGGATTGATATCGTTCCCTGAAAATTTTTGTGAATTCACATCGTCCAAGGAGGAACTCATCAGCAAAGTCTTCCCTGGCATTGCACAAAATTACAAAAATCTCGATTGGATTCTTGAACGGGCAATACTAGCAGCGAAGAATAAGGACGTCGATAGCTAAAACTTAATTATTCAAAGTCAAATCGCAGGACAACTGCATACGTAAAAATCTGTTGACTGCGTGACCGACGAAAATGAACCGACCAGCTACCCGTCGGAATTTTTTAACTCGCTTGATGTACCAGGAACTCCGCCGCATAGTTTACAGCTGAAGGTGGTATCGATCATAATCATGTTGCGGAATCTCAACCCTCCAAAAATGTGCAACGGTACGCGGTTTTCCGTGAATTCAGGCGACAATAATCAAGGGCAAATTCAAAGGAGATGAAGTCCTTATCCCACGAATTCCCATTATTCCAACTGACCTTCCATTCCAATTCAAGCAGATTTAGTTCCCCGTTCGATTGACATTTGCAATGACAATCAATAAATCGCAAAGCCAATCACTAGAAGTCTGTGAGATTAATCTCGAATTTCCCGTTTTCCGCACGGTCAGCTGTACGTTGCATGTTCGCGTGTTGGGAAACCGTCTTCGTTATTTGTTTTTGCGCCGGAAAATAAATCGAAAAACATTGTTCATCAAATCGCTCCCTACTGATTCCATTCAAATAAATCACATTGAAAATATAAATATTTGTGTTGTATTATTACTCTAAAGTTTATCTGAAGGATTAAAATTGGGACGAGGCGAAGTTCGTCGGGTCCGCTAGTATAAATATAGATTCGCCTCTACACACATATACAAACAAAGAAAAAATTTTAATTGCCAGATTGAAGTGTTATAAAATTGATGCCAGATTAAAGTTTAAAATAAATTTATTGACGGAATGAAATCGTCAAAACCTAAGTGACTCTACATTAAAAATCGTCAATCGTCATTTTGGTAAAATCATCGAAAAAAATCGTCAAAATGACGTAAAATCGTCACATCTGACATCCCTGTTTACAACATACATATGTTACTTTGTTTTTGTAAAGGGATCTGAACTCTTTTGCTTTTGCTTGTGCTTGTGCAAAAAAACAAAACAAAAAATGTTACTCCTTCTTTTCTCGCTTCTTTTATACCAAAGAGCCGAGGCCTTCTATAAGGCATTCTTTAGCAGTTACGTAAGAATAGTAATTAAATCAAAACATTTTTTAAGCAGGCCTTTAAAAAGGCCTGAAGTAAGAAGGTCTTCTGAGTTTTTCCGCTGGGTGGTTGCCTTTACTAAAAATATTTAAAAAAAAACCAAAATACACACACACACATTTCGTGCTATATTCATGCAAACTGTCGAGCAACAACAACATTACTACAACATTACTGAAGAAAGGCAAAAATTTATTTTTCCTCACCACCATGAAAAAAACCATGTTGCTTGTACACTGATTAGTATTTTTTCGTTGTAAACTGCCTTTTTGCAGAGCTAATAGCTCTGCTCAGACTGCTTTTAGCACACGCTTCAGCTGCTTTTCATTTTATTGAATCGGCTTTTTGTTATTACCAGTCAGAGAAGAATTTTTGTTCTTTGAATTTTAGATTTTTGTTTGGTTTGTCTTTTTTAACTAACTCTTCTTTCAGGAAAAAGTAAAAAAGCAAAAGGCGAAATAATTTTTTTTAGCTTTTGCTTTTTATGTGGTTGTCCATTTTTGTCGCTGGCTGGTAAAAAAGCAATTGTCAGAAAATAGAAATATACAAAATATGAGATTTGCTTTTTTGCACACAAAACAAAACATTAGCTTTTGGAAAAAAATTAAAAATTTCAATAGCAGTGGCAAAAGCAAAAATAAAAAGCAGCCAGCTGATGGGTGCTTTTAAGCCTTGATTTTGAGTAGATCTCGTCGAAATCTAGTCACGAAGTAGATTTTGTTTTGTATGGGAAATGTAGTCAAAAATAACTAGATTTGGCTCGAAATCTCGGAAGTACTAGATTTTGCGTAGGTGTAAATGTAGTACAGTCAAATCCCGATAATTCGTACCCCGATAAATCGTAATTCCCGATAATTCGTAATAAACTATCGGTCCCTTGAAATAATCTCGTTAATTCGTAAAATTTCCATACATTTTGGCCCCCTCGCTAATTCGTAATTTTTTTTTCGAATAAAATCTTATTTACCTCTTATAAATCGTAATTGTTTGCTAACTACCACTTATGATTCGTAATAAAAACAACAGAAACATGGAAAGAATGATTTTTGCTTACCGCTGTTTTTTTTTGCGTGGGTTTTTGCTTGTGAGTGTGCTTTTTTTCTTAAGATTTGTTTGTTACATGAATTATTTTTATATATTTTATTTTTAACAATTGTTTTTTATGATTTTTTTTATCGTTTTAGTAAATAAATTGAAAAACCCCGTTAATTCGTATTTATTTTTTTTAACCCCGTTAAATCGAAAACCCCTATAATTCGTAAGAAATGGCCGGTCCCTTGCGTTTACGAATTATCGGGATTCTACTGTATTACATAATGGAAACACTCTGACACGTTTTGCTGAACACAAGCACCCCTATTTCAAACAACTACTCCTTTTTATTTTATATTGTGAATGATTCCTATAACAAATTTTATGGGAATGAATTCCCAAACTTAAAATATTTGGCATCGCCAGTGTTTACTCCCTCCAATTTTTTTACTAAATAAATTTCCAACAAGTGTTAATGTGAACGAGAAGGGAACATATAAGTTTTAATTTGTATTCTAAGGTAGGGCTCAATTAAATTACTTTTTCCTTTTACTGAAGGAGTATTAGTAAGAAAAATGATACACTATTCATTACTTATTTTTTTATATTATTATTAGTGTTTTATTTTGTATATTTTTCTTTCAGAATACAAGCACTGACAATTTATTCACAATAAAGACTTTTCTTTATAAAGCACTGACAAATAATGCACAATAGAAATTTGTACTCCCAAAGTATTTGCGATGACAAATTAATGACTTATCTTAATGCCAACAAAATCACCTCAACAATAAATTTCAGCACGTCCTACGGAAATCTTAGGAGGCCCATAGACACATACTGCTGACACCTACTGCCGATGAACCCTTTGTATACGTTGAAAAGAAAAATATATCACAAAATTAATAATTTATTTCATTAATAAAAATTTAAAATTTACAACACATGCTGATTACATGAGTAGTATATTCTATCCGACCCTTTATTAATAATACAAAATCGCCATATATTTTATAAATCGCCAAAAAAAAACGCATGAGAACATAAATTGAGAGCGAAAAGTGACAGTTCTTGTCTGAGTATTTACAACATTTTTACTGCAGAAATTTTTGCAGTAAAATTTAGTAAATCAAAAAAAACATCTGTTTCAAAAGGTAACCAAACAAAAGTAAAAAATAAAAAGCATACAAATTGTGAAAAAATTGTTAAATAAAAGAAAAGTTGAAATAAAAATTAAACCAAAACAAAAAGTGAATAAATACTAATTAAACTTGTTTGTAAAGCATTTATTTGGCTAAATACAAACTTTTGAAAATTTTTTTGTTATGTTAATTTTTTAGAGTTGTAAAAGTGTGAAGTATTTGGGTACTTAAGTAATAAATAGTTCTTTTAAATAATTTAACCCGCTACAAATTATTAAAATCAAATAAAATAAAAAACCAACAAATATGAAAGATTACATAAAATAGTTTGTTTTTATTTTCCAAAAATGTTCGGGTTATAAAAAGTATTTCATCGAGTACCGATAAGAAAACGAGTTAAGAAGTCAAAAGCGTCAATATTTTTCAACACTTCAATTATTTTTAATCAGCTTGTTGCCTTTATTTTACGAATTTTTACAAATTTTGCGTTCGCGTACTTTTTTGGACAACAGCTTTTTGTGAGAGAAAAAATTTTTCAGTTTACTCATTTACTGCATTTTACTGTAAAAGTACTCAAAAGCATCTTTTGGCTCATATACACGAAATTTGACGTGTATATGAGTAAACAGCAGACAAACATATGGGCAAACGAGGTTACCTTGTGTAAATATACCTTGGTTTAAAGTAATCTGGCAATGACTAAAAGAAACAAGTATATTATGTTATAACGTATAGACACTAATAATATTGTTGTTTCTTTTCAATCTGTTCGGTAAAGAATAAGAATTTAAGTGAACAAGCAACTGAAGTAAATAAACCTGTGAACTAAATGAACCCACTCAAAAGACTACTGACGCAAAAGACAAAGTGACTAAAAACGAACTGTTGAACTAAAAGGAACTGTCAGACTGAAACACCGTTCAACGTTCATCTGACTGACTAGTTCAATTGAACTAGTTCGTTCATGATTCGGGGATTTTTTGGGGATTTAACACATTTTTTATATAATTTCCCATTTTTTATTATTAACGCTTAATTTTCTTTGTTTCGTATATAAAATATGAAAAAAAGTAGCAAAACTTTTATTTACTCTTATCAAATACTAATAAAGAGTCCTAATTAAGATTACCATTTTTGTTAAGCGTGAAAAGGTACTTACTAAAGTTATGTTATTATTCTTGAGTGTTTTAAAAAGGAAGAATTTAAAAAAAGAATCTAAAACCGTTGACAACACTTAAAATTTTGAATTTTCAAGCAAATATGTCTTCCCCAAAAATAAGTAAATATAAAAGACAATATATGAAGTTTTGGGAAAATGAATGGTGGGCTATTGGGAAGTACTTATGATGCATCGAAGTATTAAATAAATGATTTTTTTTATTGTGGATTTTAAGGGTGACTAAAACTGATTCCTCACTGGAATCGTATAAAAATTGATTTAAAAAAACATGCCGAACCCAGTCGCTACAAAAAAAATAATTTTGTTTACTAAAAATTTTTATTTGGGGATTTTTGGGGATTTCTTATTAAAATTTTTCTTACTATTTTAAAGAAAAATTTAAAATTTCGTCAAAAAAAAAACAAAAAAAAAATTGAATTTTTAAGGTTTTGTTTTTTAATTTGGGGATTTATTTTCATTTTTTGGGGACAAGGAAAAAAGTACCTGGCAGCCCTGTACTAGACTTGCCTTTTAGAGGCTAGTCTGCTTTTTGTAAATATTTACATATGTACATTAGTGCCCCGGTAGGCTAGCTAGTAGTGAGCTAGTCTATCAACCCCGGGGTTGCGGGTTCGATTCCCGCCAGAGACTCTGGTTTCTTTCCTGCAGACAAGCGTCAAGCTTCGCGGGGATTAGCATAGGGAATTAAAAAAAAAAAAAAAAAAAAAAAATATGACTTTTTAACAATTTTTTAAAATATCAAAATAAGCATAGCACAGTCCGATAGAGCATAAACAACTATAAGGGAACGTATATTTATTTTTTCGCTAAGGTCAAAAAAGTTCACGCACCAACTGCGATGAAGTTTTAAAAATTTTCAATTTTCTTTTTGGTTAGGAAAAATTAATAATATGTTTATTTAAAACAAAAAATAGCTCAAGTATGAAATTTCATTAATATTTAGGATGGTAAGAAATTTTTCCGCAAACCAAAACGTATCTTTAACCTTTTTTAACGAAACAAAATTAAAAATGAATAAAAAACACCGTATAAAATTTCGGATATTCAATATTGAATTGGTTTAGAAAAACCAATTGGTGCGTGAACTTTTTTGAGAAAAATTACAAAAGATTATGATTTTCGTGGTTACTAGGACATGGTTGACCTCATGGTACTATGCCAAAAAATTGGTTATACCCCTAATGTACATAATCTCATCTAAATTTAAATTGTATATAGCTATATAGTCATTTGGGACTACATAATTCCTGTTATTTGTTTCAAAAGTTACCACATTTGCTTATGGTCTTATAGTAGATAGATTGCAAATAAATAAAAAAATAATACTAATTAAGCTTTATGTATTTTAAAAGTTGCCCTGAATTTTTGTTTTGTTTTGTTTTGAAATAATTAATAATTTTATTGGAAATTTACCAGAGCTGTAAATGAATCATTCTTTATGATTTTAATTCATTACGAATTAGCTTAATTTTGAATTAATTCCTTTCACAGCGAAAAAGAATTACATAAATGAAATTTTAATCAAATTAATTTCAATTCGTTTTCCAATTGAAACGAGTTGCAATTCATTTGAATTGGAAAACGAATTGAATTAATTAATTTTTTGTGTGAATAGAATTATTTCAAAATTTGCGAATTCAGTGCATGAATGATTCATGAATTAATTCAAAAATTATTGATTCATTTACAGCTCTGAAATGTACCAACATATACATATGTACATATGTATTCTATTATTAAACTTACCAATACATGTCATTTGAAGTGATCATCTTAAATATTAATTATTTTGCGAATTTTATAATGCTAATAATGTATTTATATTATACGCGTATATATTTCAAAAAGTCTGCAAATATTCTGCCTATTTCATTTTAAACACAACGCAAAGAAGTCCTGAACTTTATTACATAAGTACATATGTAGTATATAATAAAGAAAAAAGGACGGCATGTACTAAATAAAAAAAAAATTTATAATTTTTTAGCTTTTTGGTAAATATTTTGGACAGTAACAAAAACATACGTTTAAAAATTATCTATTTTATTTTGTTGCCACGAAATTAACTTTTTTACCAATTCCAATTTACATTTTCTAACATGAATTAATTGTTCCTCCCTTATAACGAAGGCAATGAGACACGGTATACATACACAAATCGGCGGATGGTTTTTTTTTTAAATATTATAGTTGTTAGTTTCAAACAAAAATATGCACATATATTAATAAATTTTTTTCAAAAAGTAATTGACAACTGAATATGTTTTTAATTTTTTTAAACATTCATATGGATCACAATTTCATATTTCTACATTTATTTTATTTATTTCACTTCAAATTCCGTAAACTCGATTACCGTCATGTTTCGGTTAAGAAAACTACCAACTAGCAGTAGTACAAAAAAACACTTTTATATTTTCCAGTAATTACTGGAAAAGAGCGAATTGCCCTTCCTTAATTACCCCCAAAGCAAGTTAAGAGGGTTGCAGCCACAATAAAATATGTAGTACATTTTAGTATTTATTATTAAACTGAAAACTTTATAAACACGAAGGAAATATAATAATATATTTTTATTTTTGTTAATTTTAGAATATTATAAAGGTATTTATTGTATATATGAACATATACATATGTATATTGCAATGCATAAAAATATTTTATTTGGTTCAAATGTTAAGGGTTGAAAAATTTTGTCATGTACTCATATGCAGTGATGCCAACTTTTTGAGAGCAAAAAGCACTTTAAAATTTAAAAAAGCACTATTTCGAGCAAAAATAAGCGTAAAAAAGCACTAAGCCACTTTTACAATTTAATTAAACACGAAACAAGTTGCATTGGGCTGTGTCGAATATTAAGTACCTCCAAAATTTAAAAAAAAGGCGACGCCGTTGATGGGGACCATTTTCATTTTAGATTAAATAATAAATATATTTGCATTTGTATATAAACATTTTTAAATGTTTTTATTATCTTCAATAAACATAATATCATCCAATCATTTGGAGTTTAAATTGGCCATAAAACAGTTTTAAAGTAATACAGTGCGAGCTCGATTTTCGTAACTCGAAAACATCTGGTCTGTTGCAATTACCGAAAATTTGCAATGACCGACCATTGTTTATAAAACTTAATGACAGCATAACTTTTAATAAACATTCTTATGTTTGATCGTTTAAATAAATCTAAATTAAAATCGTGCAAAATTATTAAAACAATTGGCTTATGATATTATCCAATTATTTTAACATATGTACGCTTCTGAATAAAGAAAACACACATAAGGTGTAAAATAGAAAAAAATGTATGTTTGCATTCTGATACTTAGTCAAACCTTTTTTCAATAGCACTTGAGGTAGAACAACACGTGAAAGACTAAAGCGCGTGAAAAATGGCAGGTTACACAACGCTCGTTATAAAAATATTTTCTGTCAGCTGTTTTTAAATTATTTAACACTTTGCATATACCAAGCTACGGCTCTTTTTTTTAAAGTCTTTGCGCTTTTTTGTACGGTTTCCGACTGCATGTTTTTTTTTTTTAATTCCTAATATTTTCCAATCCATATTCTATTTTTGAAACAGTATCTACTAAAGCCCTGCACGAACGCATTTGTTTCTTTTTCACAGTTCTCCACACCAAGTTATTGTTGTGTCAAATACTGTGTTTTTTTTTAATCAGTTCGAATGATACATTACGAACAACCAAATCAATGGTAAAACAGTAGTTGGTTTCAAACAACTCGTTGTGAAGCAGTAGTTTGATTTAAACAAATCAACTCAATGTATAATTTGATGTATTCGAATACACAAAACACAACAATTGTAAGTCTATAACACAGTTATGTACGGTCAACTTTTCAATACACACTGTGTGATCTGCCATAAGTGATGCCAAATGTAAGGAATTTTCCCTTTTTGTAGGGATTTTTTGGAAAAATTTCAAGCGTAGGGAAAAAAGGACAGATTTTTTATTTTAAGGCAAATGTAGGGAATTTTCAAAATTATATCTCATTTTCAATATATTTTCTTAAAAAACGTAAATATTCATCTAATTTTCATTTTTAAATGAAAATTTTTCATATACAATAGCATTTTAGTACAAATATAGTATTTTTTAATATACTATGAGTCCTAACAGCCTGGCAATCTATATATTAAAACCATATACCCGAATATTCTTCGAACCCCTTAATATATAATTAAGTGGCAACGTATATTCGGGTTCGCAATGCGAACTATTCTCTTATTTTTGCTATTTGCATTCGCACTCTCTAAAATGTATGCGAATATCAAAAGCGAATATCCAATAAATGAAATTTCTGCAAAGAAATTTATTTGTAAAAAAACAATCACACCTTTTAAGCTAAGAGAAATAAAAATATACAATTTTAAATTTTTAAAAAATTTTAAATGAAAACTTTTAAGGATATGAAATGGTTTACTTTTAAAGGGAACTTTTTTATATTTAAGTTTAAATAAATCTAAATTAAAATCGTGCAAAATTATTAAAACAATTGGCTTATGATATTATCCAATTATTTTAACATATGTACGCTTCTGAATAAAGAAAACACACATAAGGTGTAAAATAGAAAAAAATTTATGTTTGCATTCTGATACTTAGTCAAACCTTTTTTCAATAGCACTTGAGGTAGAACAACACGTGAAAGACTAAAGCGCGTGAAAAATGGCAGGTTACACAACGCTCGTTATAAAAATATTTTCTGTCAGCTGTTTTTAAATTATTTAACACTTTGCATATACCAAGCTACGGCTCTTTTTTTTAAAGTCTTTGCGCTTTTTTGTACGGTTTCCGACTGCATGTCTTTTTTTTAAATTCCTAATATTTTCCAATCCATATTCTATTTTTGAAACAGTATCTACTAAAGCCCTGCACGAACGCATTTGTTTCTTTTTCACAGTTCTCCACACCAAGTTATTGTTGTGTCAAATACTGTGTTTTTTTTAATCAGTTCGAATGATACATTACGAACAACCAAATCAATGGTAAAACAGTAGTTGGTTTCAAACAACTCGTTGTGAAGCAGTAGTTTGATTTAAACAAATCAACTCAATGTATAATTTGATGTATTCGAATACACAAAACACAACAATTGTAAGTCTATAACACAGTTATGTACGGTCAACTTTTCAATACACACTGTGTGATCTGCCATCAGTGATGCCAAATGTAAGGAATTTTCCCTTTTTGTAGGGATTTTTTGGAAAAATTTCAAGCGTAGGGAAAAAAGGACAGATTTTTTATTTTAAGGCAAATGTAGGGAATTTTCAAAATTATATCTCATTTTCAATATATTTTCTTAAAAAACGTAAATATTCATCTAATTTTCATTTAAAAATGAAAATTTTTCATATACAATAGCATTTTAGTACAAATATAGTATTTTTTAATATACTATGAGTCCTAACAGCCTGGCAATCTATATATTAAAACCATATACCCGAATATTCCTCGAACCCCTTAATATATAATTAAGTGGCAACGTATATTCGGGTTCGCAATGCGAACTATTCTCTTATTTTTGCTATTTGCATTCGCACTCTCTAAAATGTATGCGAATATCAAAAGCGAATATCCAATAAATGAAATTTCTGCAAAGAAATTTATTTGTAAAAAAACAATCACACCTTTTAAGCTAAGAGAAATAAAAATATACAATTTTAAATTTTTAAAAAATTTTAAATGAAAACTTTTAAGGATATGAAATGGTTTACTTTTAAAGGGAACTTTTTTATATTTAAGTTTTTAAATTTTACAGAGCCCCCTTTTATTTGGTACCAAGTTCGCTGAAAATTATTAGATATGTTATTAGATTATGTTAAAAAAAATTATTAAAAATAAGTATTCTTGGAAACTATTAAGCTCTTAAAAAATGAACAAAAGATGAGGAAATGATAAATCAAATACAAAGTTAGACACTGTGTTGTTCTAGATTAAAGGATTTATAGAGGCGTTTCTGTCAAAAAGAAAAAAATTAAATTTGTTACGGTGTTATTTTTGAAATTAATTGGTTTTTTTAATAAATACATTTTATCTTATATATAAATACGGGAACAATTTTTTTGTGGTTGATTTTTTAGTATCTTATCGTCTACCGATTTTAATGAAACATATATCGTTTTAAAGGTTTTTGTGTGTAGATATGCACAATATATTTTTTTTTTGAAGTAGTGTTTAAAAAGCGTTTTAATTAACTTACAGACATACGTACAAAGATGGGTGAATAGTGTATTTTGCCGTTCTCTTAAAATGTGTACGTTATTGTTGTATAACGCATAGGTTTTCTCGAAAGTAAATGTCAAGTGGTCGAATTTCGGCCACCGGGCGATCCTAGTTATAATAAATATGTACAAAATGTTAACAAAACAAATATGTATTTGTTTGCTTGTCGCTAAACACAATAAATTTTTAACGTAGGGAAAAGTGTAGGGAAATTTTTTTTGGTTGTAGGGAAAAAAGGAATTTTTTTGGACACACGTAGGGATTTTTTGAAATTTTTTCTGGCATCACTGTCTGCCATACATACATGCACACAAACACATTTTTTCTTTTGTTTTGCCTATCCCAACAAACACGAAGTCACACCTTTGATATGTAATGACTTTATCATTTGACATCAAACACAATTCTCAAACGTTTTTCAATTGTTTGATTTAACATTTAAATTCAAATTGATAATGATTTGAAAATAAACATTTGATATCAAATGTTTTATCAATTTGATGTCAAATGTTAAATTCAAATCAAAAATAAACTTGGGAATACAAAGCGAAAAATAAATGTAATCTTTAAAAATGGCTAATAAAGTTACATTTTTTACTTTGTGGTTACATGTGTTTTACTATTAATAATAAATTTTAATAAAACGGGAAAGTGAAGAAAGTTTGTTGAATGATCGCGGTGCTACAATTCTCAAAATAAAAGGGAGCCAAGTAGTTTGCCTTTCCCAGAATTAGAGGACGAAAGAACATTATTTCATCTTTTAGCTATGGGTCCGAATGTTTATCTCCCAGTTTATTTAAATAAATAGTAAATTTCAATTAAAAAAAAATTAATAATTTTTATTTATATTCACATTGAGTGAATCCATGTCAAACCATTAAGTCGTTCTGCATCATCACCTCCGATTTGAATGAAATTCAACACAAATGTTGAATGTTATTGGACTTTAACAAAACATAAATTTTCAGACCCCAGATTCTTTCGGCTTCCGAAATATGACGTCATAAAAGATGTGAAAAATGTGACAAAAACTCAAAAGTCTCCTTACAAAAGGGGATAGAACTCTTGAACTACGCAAGATAATTAAGTTTTATTGGTATCGTTTTAAAGGTGAAAGTGCACCCTTTAAAATGATATGCATATTGTGTTTTTCTAAGAAAAGGTCAAAGGTCAATTATTGGGGTCTTGAGTTCAAAGGTCCATATCTAGAAAAGTATATTTTTTAAAATTCTTAAAAAAATATATGTTAAGTATTATACCCTCTTCAACATTTGCAGAAAATTTTAAGGTGGAGACTCGATTGGTGTCAGAGTTATATAGCAGAACGTGATTCTAAGTATGTTTTGTGTTCAAAAATCCCTTGTTGTTGTTGTATTTTAATTATTTTTTTCAGTATATCTGGAGAACGGCAAGAGCCAAAGTTTCCAAATTTAGTACACAAATTTTAGTTATCAATACACACCATCCCACAAAATGTGGGCGGGACTGGAGAAGTGGGCGTGGTACCTCCCGTACAAAAATATCAAATCAATCGGAGGTGCTGATGCCGAAAATGCCATTTTTTCGTGATGGTTTGACGTGTTTTAACTCCATTGTATTATAATCCACATTTGAGAATTACGTTTGAAAGCAAGTTGAAAATAAAGGCATTTTTCAATTTGAAAATAATTTCTCCTTTTTGTTGAGAACGCTATGATTTTCAAATCATTATCAAACGTTTGTCGTTTGATAAAACGTTTGATTTCAAATCATTTTTAATTTGAAATCAAACCTCCGTGTTTGTTGGGATGTTGTAGTAAGATATTGTCAACGGCGAGGAATTTTACCCAAACAAAATGCCTGTAGTTTTTTGTCTTGTTGTAGAAGTAAGCAGTTACTGTTGTTTGGTGCCATTGGTGTCATTTGGTATAGTTACTGTTGTTTGGTGCGATTGGTGTCATTTGGTATAGTAAGTGTGATTTACGTGCTCATTACACTTCGTATTTGGTCGTTTTTAACCCACTAATTAAATTCATTTGCATTTGTATGTTTACATTTTTTTTTGTGCTTTATGTGTTTTTCGCAACATAGTTTTTGATTCGTTAGCAAAGAGCAATCGACAATCAGCATTTAAAAAACAAACGAATGTCTTGAAACGGCATTCAAATGCATTCGTGCAGGGCTTTAGTATCTACATCTTTAAAAAGCTGTTTACCGAAATACATCGATTTTATTACGATTACTAAATATGTTGTCAACGCTAAAAAGTGCAACGTTTCGTAAAATTTCCAAATTGATAGGAAGCCTAGCTCTTTTATCACTTTTTTATCATTGGAAATCTTAAAATCTTTACAAGCCTTCTCAAAATTGTACCCCAAATATCAAAGTTCAACTTAATCATCCTCTATATACCTAATCGTCTTTTAAAAAATGGTAGAAAAAAAAATTGTAAGGAGCACTAAAGGCACTAACGAAAAATTGAAAAAAGTTAGTGCTTTTGTTTAGTTTGGCACTATGGATAAAATTTTGGCGTTTTGAGGAATCAAAAAGCAACATAAATAGTGTCAAAAGCACTAAGTTGGCATCACTGCTCATATGTACTTTTCTCTACAGTTAGCTCTCATTCTTATTTTTCTTTATTCTGCTGCCTGAGAATGAAATGTTGTTACGTTAAACTTTTTTATAATTATTTTCATTGAATACCGTACAAATCTAAATGAATGTACTTATAAAGTAACAGCAGTTCGAAAAAAATCAACATGTTTTTTGTTGGTGAAAATGGTAAGTTTAATTGTTAAAATAATTTAATTCGCCTTTGTTTATTTGACCAAATACGGAAAATTCGCTTTAAAACATGGCGGCGCTATACGCCAAAAATATTTATTATCTGATAAAACATTTTGAACGTTAGCGTCTGTCCGCATAGAAAATTTCTATGAAAAACACTTACATAAATAAATTTTATGCGAACGTTTGTGTTCGAAATTGTTAAACAGGCACTAATAATTTTATATTTAGTTCTTTTCTTCAGAAAATTAATAAAAATGTACATTTTAACATTTAAAAGAAAAATAATAAATCATAATAAAAGTCTTTTCTTGTTAAAGCTCTTATTCGAAATTTAAAAAAAAAACGATTTTTTTTGTTCACTTTTTTGAAAAATAAAAAATTAAAAGGTTTTTGAAAGTGAATTTTGTTGCATTTTTAAAAATGTTATACATCACGATAAAATTTTAAATCTCTACTGTTAAATTAAAAAAAAAAAAAAAACGTTGCCCGTTTTTGCGAAATTTTTTCGGTGATTTTTTGAAAATTTCATGTGTTTTTTGTTTTGGCTCATCTTGCATAGGTACATATGATAGAAACCCTTTCCTCAGTCATTAAATATGTTGGTTGTCTTTTATCTAAATTATTACATCTAAGAAAAATATTGTAAAAAAAAGGAATGTGCAAAACAGTAAGTAATGGCTTTTGACTACCTGTGCAGCAGAAAAAAGTTTTAACTTTCTTAAAGTAAATTTTATTGCATAATTTCGGTTTTTTTAGTTTTTAAATAAGCTAAAGCGTTTTTGAGTTGCGCGAACATGTGTTAATCTATCTATACAATATATAATTTCTTAGTATATCAGAATGTTTGCATGTATGTCCTATTCTTTCTGCAACTTTCTGAAGCCATCTGATGACATAGGAAGCTGAAATTTGGCACACTTGAAGTACTTTCTCTGCGGAAGATCGTAACGAAGCCATATTTTTGATATTTGGCTTTTCAACTAGTATAACTATAAAGATCTGATAGAAAAGATGTTTTTTTATAATATGGGGAACTTTGGGCCCCACCCGGCACAGCTAGGCACCGTCGGATTGACCTGAAAAATTAGATCATAATTTCTTACACCAAACCTCATATTTTAAGCAGCGCAAACAATTAAATTTAAAAAAAAAAATCCCATGCAAGATGCGACATACATTGAAAAAGTGGCAATTTAGATCGGATGAGGACAAAACTATAGTTAAAGCAGTGTTCGAAAATAAACAGTACATTATTTAACGTTCGGCTCACACACCCAGGAACGATATCTATTTTAGTGATTGTGTAGACATACACAACCCTTAATACTGTTCGTAACTATTTTCAAGAAAGAACCGAACATTATATAATGTTCGGTTCTTCGTTAAAAAACAGAACAATTGTAGTGATACTGAAGACAAACATTATATTTTAATGTTCTATAATGTTTTTTTCGTGTGTGTATTTGGTTTTTGTAAAAATGTTTTTTTTTTACTAGCCAAAAGGGACGAACATTAACTAGCCGAACCGAACAAATTGAAGTTTGTGGATTTTCAAAAAAAAACCGAACGAAATTAAATGTTCACATCTTTTGTTGAGTTTGATAAAAACAGTAATATTTTCGTGTTCGAAAGATGACTAACAGGGAAACGTTATTTGTTTTAATGATTTTCTACACAAACACTATTAGCGTTTGTGTTTTCCACAAATCTACCGAACCGAACATTAAAAAACGATATTAAGTGTTTATTTTCGAACACTGAGTTAAAGAGAGTAAAAAAATATCCATGAAAAATTTGGAAGTGAATTAGGGCTAATATGGACGTACCGAAGATTGGATTTGGGAACAGCAATGATGGTAACACCAGCAGAAGATTTGTTTCCAATCCTGGGGGGTTAACGCTATTTCGATTCGAAAGAAATCATTTACGGATTCGAACAATTTGTACTGTGTATTACGATTTTCGTAATATTTGTTTCGAATAAACGGACGTTTTTCATACTTTATTGAAAACAAAAAATCACTTTCTTAAAAGCCACTCTCTATTACGAACAAAAATTGTTCATCAAATTTCCCATTTATTAAAAAATACAACCTCTGTCATCGTTTCGAACGATTACGAAAATCGTAATACACAGTACAAATTGTTCGAATCCGTAAATGATTTCTTTCGAATCGAAATACGCGGTAACCCCCCTGAATTAGCTGCAGAAATAACTGGAATTGTATTTCATTTACCCTGCGGCCACATGGTCAAGTTGTTCTTGATAGTCTTTTACATATACTGCTTGTCAAAATTTCCATAAATTGAAAGCTGTGACGTAGGCTGCATTCAATTTTTGAGCAATTTACTTTCAAGATGCCATCAAGAAAACAATTTATAAAGACAAACGAAAAATTTGCTCACTAACCTCGAAATCAGCTGTTTTCTTGAACGTAAATTGAAGCACTCACTGGAAAGAGAATTTTAAAGGCAATTTCGTATCAATTTTTAAAAGTATGAGTGTATTGGTAAAAAAGTGTGAGTGCATTGAAACTTGATCGTGCAACAATCCATTTGCACGAGTTTGTCAATTATTGCTTAAACACTGCAAAACTTTACGTTACACTATATCCCTGGCATTCTATGACACCTACAATGCAAAAGATTTTAATACATTGCGCAACTGAAATGGGCAAAGCATTGTTGTCTATCGGGCTATTATCAGAAGAAGCGTCTAAAGCACGGAATAAATATTTTCGGCTAAACAGGCAGAATTTTGCTAGAAAGTTTTCGAGGGTCAGTGTTACAAAGGTATTGTAAATAGACTTTTGCTCAGTTCTCCACTGATTACTAGCATAGGACCAACTTCACAAAAAAGGGATTACCCTTTACGAAAGAAGCAATTTCTTTTATGCTTCCACCTGAATAAATAAACTACTTTCAGATAAATTAAATACTATGAAATACATAAAAGTCACATAAAAACTTAAAAATGAATATTTTGTGAAAATTGGCAAAAAATAATAAAAATAATTAAATAGTTCTGAGGGGTAGGTTTGGAGTTAAAAAATGAAATTCTTATGGTATTAAGGCGTTAGTAATCTATTTCTTTTAATATTTATTTTTTTATATTATTTTATGTAGCTGGCCATAAAAGGGGACGGGGACGGACGAAAGGTGTAATTTTACGATCCATGGGTCGAATTTTACGTTTTTAACTTTCGCCGACGTAAAAAGATGCACTTGATACACAAAAGTATGGGAAAACTTAAGAGAAATCTATTGAAAGGTCCCAGAATTTTGTTTGTAATGCTTTGTACTGGGTATACCAAGAAAGACTACTGAAAAAGTAGATAAACATATAAAACTTGTATCTAGTCAAGACTCTTTCCGGTGCGGCAGTTAAAACAGAATTGGGACTAAAAATTTCTACTGGAACTGTGAGACAGTGTTGAAAAATTCAGTACTTTGGCACTTTTTTCAGTACTTTTTCATATTAAAAATACCGCAGTACCCCCGCGTTGTTTTTTTTTACTTTTTTGTCCTTTGAGCTTTTTGACCCTTAATTTTTTAACTGTGATGTGATCATTTTGATAGCAGGCTTATGCCCAATTTTCAGGATAATAATTAATTTTTTGAGTTTTGTTAAAAAGTCTTATTTAATTAAGATAAAAGTATTGGAGTTAAAATACAAAAAAAAATACGTATCACAAAAGTGTATTTATTTACAAGGTGACCTCAAAAAACAGTTGTCTGCTGTTGCTTTGCCTGTTGTTGTTGTATTGGTTCCAATGGAAACTTAAAATGAATTTAAATGTACCACATCGATGAATTTAGTTACATTTAATTGTGTAGTGAAGAAAAGAATTTTGTATTTAAAAAGATTTTAAACCTGAATGTGTTTTAATATAAATCCTTAAAAATTTGGCATTAGGTTATCATGTGTTTGTTGCAAAATTTATATTGTTGTATTTTAAAAATAATTAACGACGGCTAAATTGAAATGCGAAGTGTGGACGCCAGGATTCATATTTTGCTTTCCAGAATGGGACATTTGATCTTGCAAGTGGGAAAAAATTTTATAAAATGCGTTGAATAATATTGTTAAGAAAGTAACTTAAGTTAAGAATTATTGTAATTATTGGTTAAGAATAAGTTGTAACTATTATTTACACATCTTGTATTTATTAGTTGTTTTATATTCATAAGTAATTTTATTAGTTTACATGGTTATTAAAAATTGTTTTTCTTTGGTACACTTCAATTCCAATGTGCAGAAAGCCCTCGAAATGACCGTTAAAAAAGCTTCAGTATAAGTGGTGAAATTATGTAAACATAAGTGCCGCCATAAAACGTAATAGGCGTTAGAGTGGTGAATAGTAAAGCCTCCAACCTTCGAAAATTCTTTCGAATGTTCTAGTCGGCCGAATTAGAGTATAAATACTTGCGGCGGCTAGCATTAAGACAGTTCAATTACAATTGTTGAAGTGACTAAGTACTAAATAAAGTTGTGTAAATTATAAACAGTGTTTTATTTAGTTTTATTTGAATTGCAATCAAAGAACTCAAGAGGTTTATTATAAAGGAAATAAACTGAAAACGTTATTGAAAAGGCAGTAACAATATGTTTAAAAAAGATTAAACATTAATGTTTAAAAATAAAGATTTTAATTCAGTGTTATAAGAAACAGCAAATTTACTTTAAGAGATCATAAGAAATGTTATAAATACAACAGAAACTACCAGTTGATTTTAATAGATCTTTAGTTTTTATCAAACTTAAAACAGTTTTGACGTGTAAACGATTTCTTCCTTTGCTTTTAAATAATTTTGTATTTGATAATGTGCGTTCAATTGATGCTCAGAAATGTGGTATCGATAAAATGCCAAAAGCAATATGTGAAATGTCAGCAAACATCAGCTTCGTTCTTAATATTGGCTATATTTTTCTAAGAAATTTAAGTATATTCAGTTCTGAAATTCTTTATTTCTGAAAGTTCCGCTAGTTGTCTAATAAAGCGATTTCGCAGTTTCTTTATAAACCATTTCCCTAACATTGCATGTTTCTATTTATATGGTTTTCATTTAAATTTTCCACTAACATATTGTTACGTTACTGCCTTTTCAATAACGTTTTCGGTTTATTTCCTTTATAATAAACCTCTTGAGTTCTTTGCTTGCAATTCAAATAAAACTAAATAAAACACAACACATTAAACACTGTTTATAATTTACACAACTTTAGTTAGTACTTAAGCTGGGATCACACTATTGCCACAAATGCACCAATATGGCACAATTTTGATTGTGCTTTATTGACGCACAATAAAGAAATTGCACCAATCAAATATTCTGAAATCACACGATTGCCCTGTTTTATACAAATTTAATTGCCGCTAGTTGGTACAAAGTGAAATGGGTACAATAATTGCCGCAGCACAGTCACACGATTGTTCTTACTTGACAACTGTGAAAACAGCTGTTGTGGTAGCTTTATCATTTGTTCGGAAGTTATAGTTATAAAAACGAAAAATTTTTTCATATACGTAGGTACCTTTTATACAATTTTTTGTTGAATAGTTTTATTTAAAATATTTTAAGAAAAATGTATGAAATTCCAAAAATGAACAGTCTGTTCAACAATTTCGAATGTTAACGTAATAGAAAATTTAAATATCAGTAACTTAATTCTGTAATTTTTTTTTTTATTTTCGTTTTCAAGCTAAAAAATATTTTCTTTAAGAAATATCAACGACAAATATCCGTAAAAGAGTAAAAGAAAAGTTTTATTAAATATCTTTAATAAAAATATTCGCACTTACCAGCTACATAGTATGCTTGTGAACATATGTACACATATATATGTATTTGGTAATAGCAATAATTAAAATGCATAATAAATAAATACATATTTATCTTCATTATTTACTAAAGGAAACACAAAAACGCAAAATTTATTTAAAAAAAAAGACAAATATTGGCGCGTATTGTGTTGTTTGATTGCCGCACAAGAAGACAATAAGTATTGGTGCATTTTTGTTATTTTTATTGACGCGCGGTTGCATAGCAAACAGTCACACGATTGCCGCACCAGAGTTGCATTTGATTGGTAAAAGTAAGCACAATATTGTCCTCGATTGGTACAAGAGCCAATTGATTGTGCAGTCACACGATTGGTGTTTTTTAAAAAAGTGTGAAAATTGGTGCATTGCGGCAATCGTGTGATCCCAGCTTTAGTCACTTCAACAATTGTAATTTATTATTGCGACCTCTATTAATGATCTGCACACTTAAACGTTTTTAAAGTAAACATGACAAAGTCTGAACTAATACTGCCTTTTGATGCTAGCCGCCGCAAGTATTTATACTGTAATTCGGCCGTCTAGAACATTCGAAATATTTTCGAAGGTTCGAGGCTTTTCTTTTCACCACTCTAACGTCTATTATGTTTTATGGCGGCACTTATGTTTACACAATTTCACCACTTATACTGAAGCTTTTTTAACGTTCATTTCGAGGGCTTTTGGGATTGAAGTTTACTAAATTATAACAATTTGTAATAACAATGTAAACTAAATAAATTACTTATGAATACAAAACAACTAATAAATACAAGACAAATAATAATTATAACTTTTTGTTAACTAAAGTTACTTTCGTAACAAAATGTAAAAGTCTGAATAATGAAATTTTGCAAAAGTTTAAATATAAATCTGTGTTCATACGGCTCTTGTCTTATTGACATGCTTGCTACTTTATAGGCGAGAGGGACGAGAGAAAAAGAAACGAGTACACAGATGCATGTACTGTCTTTACGTTTTGCTTTTTCATTCGTTGTTTAATTTTGTTATTGTTTTCAATATCAAAAAAGCACATGTCGTCAACATGACATGAATCATTTGAACGCCAATTCATGTTCATAGAAGAAAAAGGAAGAATCTTGTCAATAAGACATGAGCCGTATGAACTCAGACTAAGTATGTATAAATACCAGTGTAAATGTATGTTGGCAAAAACAAAATCTTTAATTTATTTACTTCCCAGTAAAAACTTCGCCAACTTTTTTATAATGAATAGCTTCTTTCACTCATTATTTAGTAGCTTTCTTCTATATAACTACTATAAATATTTCTATAACTACTTATTTTTCAGATGTATGTAGGTCAAAAGTAATGACTTGCATTTAAATGCGTTCTTTTGGGACATCCCTTGTAAAATTCATTGCTTAGAATTGGAAGTACTTTTATTTTTTTCTTGATTACTTAACACATTATTTTGTAGGCGAATTTTTCACTGGGTTATTCATAAACTTATGAACTATTTCAAATATTTTTTTTTTAGAAAATACTGAAAAAAAGTACCTTAAGCGGCTCATACACTTGCAATATAACTGTTCAATTTTATCGCCAATGTGTATGTGATATTCGAAGGCGACACAATATATTGACAAGAATCAAAATGAGAAAAGAAGTGCAATATACTGTGAAATGTGTTGGCAACAATGTACTATGTTGTTTTGCTTTAAAGGTTTTTTTTTATAAAAGTTTCGCCATATTTAAATTGATACCATTGTGCTTATTGAATAATATAGGGCAATATAGAAAAAATATGGCGAATTACATATACAATAAAATTGTAAATGTATTGGGCGCTTGCTCTTATGTATAACAGAAATATTATTTATATGTGTACCTCAAATATAAATACCCTGAAGGAAACCTGGCTGCAAGTGTCTCCAAGTCACCAGTTTTGTGGACTATATTGGTGACATTGTCAACGAAGTGTCTAAACTGCATTACATTTGCCACTATATTTGGCTTAAATACGAAAAAGATTTTATCAATAACAACTGAAAAGTAAAATTCCTATAAAAGTTGAAAAGTTGGTGGGAAAAATACTCTTTAGTTGAAGTTCAGTACCATTTCA
Organism: Pollenia angustigena; assembly: GCA_930367215.1. Classification (NCBI taxonomy): domain Eukaryota; kingdom Metazoa; phylum Arthropoda; class Insecta; order Diptera; family Polleniidae; genus Pollenia; species Pollenia angustigena. The sequence continues at coordinate 80,597,043 of OV884058.1, read as the reverse complement.
AAATTTCAATTTTGCAACACTGCTGTGAGAAGACGGCTAGTAGAACGTATAACTTAATATATTTGGGAGATCCTCAAGGAAAGTGCCAATGCCTGCTCAAGGAAAGTGCCAATGCTTACAAAAAGACATCGCCGAAATCGACTAATATTCGCTAAAGCTCATAAGGATTGCGATGACCCTGTTCATTAAAAAAATTAGCGCAATGTGCTTTGGTCGAACGAATTTAAAATCAATTTAATTGGAAACGATGGTAAAACATGGGTAAGACGTCCAAAAAAGCAGAATTGAACCCACGTTACACTACTAAAACATTTAAGCTTGGAGGAGGTAACGTAATGGTGTGGGGATGCTTTTCCTCGCATGGTGTTGGGCAATTATTTTGGATAAAAAGGAACATGAACCAATATTTGAACGTTGAACTCCTTAGTGAAATAATGCTGCCATATGCAGAGTGGGAATGCCACTTAATTGGCTCTTTAAACAGGATAACGATCCGAAACACACTTCGAGTCTTGCAAAAAAAATGGATTTAAGACAACGGAGTTGATTTTATGTATTGGAGTGTGCAATCCCCGGATCTAAATCCTACAGAAAATGTATGGAAGATTGTTAACAAAAGGAGTGTACCAATTAAATCCAAAAATAAAGACGATCTGTGGGAGAACATTCAAAAGGCAGGGTATTCTACTTCCAAACCAGATTTGTCATGGCTTGGTGAGTTCCATTCCAAACCGTTATAAGGCTGTGCTTTCTAATAAAGGACATGTGACCACATATTAGGATTAAAGTATGTTTTTTTAAACGTTGTATTTTTTTCTTAATGACCCTTAATGTCTATTAAAAATCATAAATATAAATTGATTTTTTTTTATAAAATTTATGAAATTTTTTATTTAACGAAAACAAAACACAAAAATGGATCGCCCTGTTTTTAACAGCTGACAAAAAGTTTTTTCTTCAATATAAAAAAATATGTGCATACATATGGGTGTGTGTGAAACGGTAGCAAAGTTTTATGGTGAAATGAAATTTGTTTGTGGTACAAAATTTTCATATTTGTGCTGTGTGAAATTGTAACATTTTTGACAACGTAAAATTTTGACATAAAGAAAAAAACAATTACTAATAGTTTTGTGAAAATAAATAAATTAAGCAAACGTTTACCAATAATCATTTCAATTCTGTTGGAAATGAGATCGTCCCAACCAAAGTATATTTATTACAAGTACATGCAAGTGATCAGCTGTTCAGTTGTTTTATTTTCGATATTGTCAAAATTTGCTTACATTTTAGTGCGCCATGATTTTTTTTGTTTTCTTTATGTTTGGCTGTTTGACAGTATCAAATGTGTTTACACAAACAAAATGAATGTTGTTTTTTTTTATTGTTAATTTGTTGTAGACTTGCATGTACTTGGTATAAATATACTTTGGTCCCAACTATTTGATGAATTCTTTCTGATTTATTAACAATTTTTACAAAAAGTGTGGGCAAAAAGCTTATACATACATACATACATATTTAAATACTTACATCTTGTATAACTTTTAAAATTTTTTTTTTGCCGCTGGTCCTGCTTCCATATTATTTTTTATTTTGTTTAACAAATTTGATGAAAAAAAATAATTTTTTTCGTTGTCAAAAATTTGTACACTAATGTCAAAATTTATACTAGCCCCAAGGGCTAGTGAAATTTCATTCACCTCAATAGTGTCAAAATTGTACTTCCATTAGTACTTTGCTACCGTTTCACAAACACCCTATGTAAATCAAAAAGTGTGTTCTTCAAAGTATAAAAAAAATATACATAAGCCCAAATTGATATTTAATAACTAAATAAATGAACAAAAAAAATAATGACGAAATTCCAATTTTTTTTAGTTTGTTTTTCATAACATATGTAAACAAGAAAATACCTTTGCCAGATTGCCGATTTATTAACATCAAGTTTTCACGATTTCTTGATTTGACGTTTTTTTTGCAAAAACAATTTTATAACACCGAATCCATTTAAATTTTATGTCACTGACCGCCTACCATTAACAATGTAATGCTTTCTTCTGTTTTTACTATAAAATAATAGAAAAAATAACTTTTAAAACTTTAAATTTTTACTGTCCTGATTAGATGCAATTTTTTCCCAACTTAGTCTGGTAACCCTATATATAAACAGAAGACATCTTTTTACAGGGTATAACATGCAGTCTACAACTGACATGAAATGCTTAACTTTAACACTAATATGATGTTAGTGTTAGGTATAGACTCATGTTAGAAGTTTTCTCATGTTATAACACGGTTGTTAATGCAAATGTTTTAACAACGCTGTTATAACTTCAAGTTATAACAGCAAATCATGTCAGTTGTAGACGGGCAGTTATAAACACTCTCGATTTATACGGAGCGTAAAGTGCAATGCATTATTATGACATTTAAGGGTAAATTTTTTTAGAATAAAACACGCTGCCCTTTTAGAGAGCAAAGCATTTTTAAGAAACGAACACCAAATTGCATTTTTTTAAATTTTTAAAATGTGACATTTTTTGTAGAAAAGACACGATTAGTGAATTTTTTAAAGTTTTTGTTAAAAATATTAGATACGAACTCTACAAGGAATATAATAACAAATTTTAAACAAATACATATTCGTTTTATATATGTATATGTTTTTTGATATAATATAAACTTGGCATAAGTGACCCTATTTTTTGTCCATAACTGTATTTCTGCCAAGTTTCATCGATCTAGGGGCACTAAATAACTTTAAAGAAGCAATTTAAGCTGAAACAAAAAGTAATGTCCAGCTAGATTGGGAAAATACCCCTATGTTCGACGTCTAAAATGAACGTAAACTTTTGTTGTTCAAACATAAAAATAAATAAATATATACGATTTTACATTTTTATATGTATGTATAAAAAATGCATTTAATTTTATGTATTCAATGCAAAAAATTACAATAACAGGTCAGCATATTTTCTAATGCCTCAAAAGGATAAATTTTTATCCGCAGTTTGAAATCCCTTGCAGGGAGGTGCTTTTGAGACTTCAATTAAGAATATTTTTCCCAAAATTGTATCTCCCGATTTGTAGTTCTCTTTATATGGACTGGTCGAAAAATCAACCAATGGCCGAAGACATTAAAAAAAAATTATTTTATTGTTTTATAAAAAAATATTTCTTTAGGCTTAATTTATAAAAATGTTTTTTTTTTTTATAAATGTTAATAGAAGCCTTTGTAAATGAGGCCATCAGCGCAGAAGTGGTGTAACCCCAGACTACTTATTATGAGATAATGATGAGTTAACACTACTCTACTTCGTTGTAACGGCCCGTGCAAAAACTATGTTTCTAGCGCCATTTGTTTTGGATACAAACAGTTGGCTTACTCGACTATTGCACTGTAAAGAACAGTGCAAAGAACATATCTAACACCAGAACCGTAACCAAATTACATTGTGGGTTACACTACTTCTGCGCTGATAGCCTCAAATATATGTATTTTTGCATGTAAATATACAAAGTATGTGTGTAATAATTGAGTTGATTATGGCGGATTAAGGAGTATGAGTAAAAAAGACTTATATAAGCACCACTATGCGACAAATAGTGCGTTTACCAGCCACTGAAGCCAACTTTTTAAGGTCTCCCTTCCCATGACTTTGAGTATAAACGAATGGTCAGACCCTGGTACCAGATAGGTCTCTGCTCAGCCGCGATCTAAAGAAATATGTCAACTTTTAACTATGCCGACTACCCGTTTTGCCCAGAGGAAGTAACCCAACAAGATGACATATCCTTCAAATGTTTTCACGTACCCTTTGGGGATTTAGGAACATATAAAAATGCTAAATGTTAAACTGTATTGTTACTTCAGGTCGAAAATAAATTTATGAAAGAGCGGCATTGTCATGAAAGCTGACATCATCCATATCATGATTACACTCCTGAATTGCTTTCGGCTGTAAAATACCGCTTATTGATTGTTATTGATTATTACATTGGCTACAGCGCTGTTATTCCCGCGCTTATTCAATAAATAGATGAGATGATAAGAAAAAATTGTAAAAAAAAAACTATGTATATTGTGGCGACCCGGATAAGGCGGCAGCCCGCCAGAATAACTAGTTGATCTGGCAACACGATATAAATGAAATTATTAAAAAAATTAAAAACTATTTTATGTCTTTAAAATAATAAAATAAATGTTTATATAAATAATGACAAATGTTTATGGAAGGTACAAAATTTAAAATTTTTGGGTCATATTCTATCACCAGATGGCATAAGCGCCGACCCGAACAAAATCGATAGTGTTTTAAATTTTCGAGCTCCAAACACCCGTGAGGAAACTCGAAGTTTTCTAGGTCTGGTAACCTATTTAGGTAAATTTATACCAGATCTAAGTGATCTAGTTGAACCTTTAAGAACGATTACAAAAGTCAATGAAAAATTTGTATGGTCCACAAGACAGAATGAGGCATTTGTAAAACTCAAGGAGAAGTTGGCGGATCTTCAAACACTAACTTATTTTTCACCTAACCGACGAACACGATTGATTGTTGACGCAAGCCCTGTAGCTTTGGGAGCGGTCCTCATCCAATTCACTGAAGATACTCCGTATGTTGTGTCTTTTGCCAGTAAAGCGCTTTCTGAAGTTGAGCGTCGCTACTCACAAACGGAAAAAGAGAGTCTCGCTCTGGTGTGGGCTGTAGAGAGGTTATACTACTACTTAAGGCTAGATTACACTATTATACTTTGTATTAATACATGTCAAAAACTCAAGTAATATGACAAAGTGTGATAGTGTGAATGCAATGTGTCACGAAAATGACAAGTATTATGAAAAAAGTTTGACATCCCATACGACTTCATTGTTTATTGAAAAATTTCTAAACAATAATACTTTTCATTGGATCAGGGTTGCATTTTATTTCATGTGTAAGTGTTTAAACTTTGTGTGATGGTGTGAACACAAGCTGTCATTTTACATTAGATTTTTTGACAGTCGCATCAAAACTCATTAGATTGCTATCTCACAAAGTATTATGGAATACGTAAGACTTGTGAGATAGTGTAATCTAGGCTTTAGCAGGGATTCAATTTGAGCTAGAAACAGACCACAAGCCCCTCGAAGCTATTTTTAAGCCACCATCGAAGCCGCCGGCTCGTATCGAACGTTGGGTGTTACGTTTGCAGTCGTTTAACTACAAGATTATTTGCAAAGCAGGAAAGCAAAATATTGCAGACTCGCTATCCAGACTCTGCAATGTGAATACAGCTGTTACCTGTGACAGGCCATGCGAATTAAGCATTTGTTCTATTATAGAAAATTCAGTTCCGCGAGCCGTAACGGTTTTGAAAATTGTACACCATAATAGCAAAGATGATGAACTTTTGATTGCAGTAGAATGTATAAATACCGACAACTGGAGTACAGCAACTAAGAACAGGTATTATCCATTAAGATTTGAGCTCAGTATTTTGGGGAATTTGTTGCTAAGAGGTACGAAGCTCGTGATTCCAGGAGGCCTGAGGAAACAAGTGCTAGAGCTAGAGCACGAAGGTCATCCAGGCGAAACCGTAATGAAGCGCAGAATTCGAGCAAAGATTTGGTGCCGTTGCACATAGGGGTTTTTTGCCAATCTAGCCGGACATTAAGCAAAAAATTAAATTTAAGAAATGGAAAAATTTACGCAGCTCGACAGATAACAAAGTTTTGCATCGTATAGTGAATTTTCAAGTCTTTTGCTTGAGATTTGTGGTTTTGGGACACTGTTAAAACCAGGAAAGTTGATTAAACTGCATGCGTGTTCATTGACTTTTTACGGTTTTGGGAGGTTTACAATATATTTTTTTGTAGATAAACGAATAAAGATTTTACATTGATTTTTTTTCTGTGAAAGACTATATTAACAGCTTATTATGAAAATTTTTACAAAAATTTTATTAGAAGTTTTTATGATAAAAAAATTAGTTCGAAATTAAAAAAAAACGATTTTTTTGTTCACTTTTTTGTAAAAAAAAAAAATTTAAAAGGTTTTTGAAGGTGAAGCCTGCTGAGTTCTTAAAAATGTTATACATCACGATAAAATTTGAAATCTCTACTTTTAAATTAAAAAAAAAAAAACGTTGCGCGTTGTTGCGCCATTTTTTTTATAATTTTTTGAAAATTTCACCTTTTTTCTGTTTTTGCTCATCTTGCATAGATAGGTACATATGATAGAAACCCTTTCGTCAGTCATAAAATGTTTTGGTTGTACGTAGATGTTTTTTATTTAAATTATTACATCTAAGACTAATATTACCTGTGTAAAAAAGGGATGTGCGAACGGGTTTTAACCACCTGTACGGCCGCTAAATGACGTTATTTTATGGAGCAAAATAAATGTACCTGTTTTGCATAACTTTTAAAATCATTAACAACAAAAATAATATATAATAAAAAATCAAATCTGGGCTCTAGGTACTTAGTTTTTTTTAATATATATTGTGGTTATAGCATATAATTGTTATCAGAACAATTTTGAAGCTTTGAGAGTAAAATGGAAAAAGTGTATAATACATGGCGCAACTGTAATGAGTGAGGCATTGTTGCCTATCGGGCTATTATCAGAAGAAGCGTCTGAGGCACGAAATAAACATTTTCGGCTTTACAGGCAGAATTTTGCTAGAAAGTTTTCGAAGGTTCAGTGTAACAAAGATATTATAAATAGACTTTTGCTCAGTTCTGACCCACTGATTACTAGTATAAGACCAACTCCAAAAAAAAAGTCATTACCCTTTACGAAAGAAGCAATTTCTTTTATGCTTCCAACTGTACTTGGCTCTGAAGAGAATTCAGATTCAGAAGAGGATTTTGAAGAAGCAGACGAAGAAGAACCATGGCACTCATCATCATCTTAGTGCAAAAGAGAAGTTATTTGAAATAAAATTTGCTGTTACTATTATAAATAAGTTATAATTACGAATATATTAATTATTTTCAGATAAATTAAATTAAATTTACAATTGAATTAACATAGGAAAATAGGAAAAAGGGAAAAAATTCCCAAGGAATTTTTATTCACGATAGGGGTGATTATGTTTTGGAAATTAGCAAAAAAAAAAAATTTTTTACAGGGTCGTTCCGGGGAGGATCGAGCATATATTAAAAACGAACCTGTAATGAAAGTTCATAAAAATATTCCATTTTATCTACTTCAATCTTTAAGTATCTATCATTTTTGCAAGAAAAACACTTATGGCCATTTTCTCATTAGGCGATTATCTTTTTTCCCAACGAAAAACGGCACATTAAAGAAATTTGGTTTTCTCAATGTCTCATTTGCTTCGATTTTATCGCAAAGCTAACCGGCACTCATCTGCCAATTATTTATTTTCCTTTTATTTTCCGTTCAGATAAATTCAATCAGCTGACTCCCAACTTTTACATGTATTTTGAGTGGCGTTGCCAGCTGAAAACTTTGTTTTTTGTCCGTATATTGAGAAACCCAAAATCGTTAACGGACAGTTTATCGGTCCAATAAATTTATGTTGACATTAAAAAAAAAAAAAAAAAAAAAAAAAAAAAGTAACAGACAGTTTGTCGATACATTGAGAAAATGGCCATTAAAATTACGAAAAAGTACGGTCATTTTGTAAATAATTGAATTTAAATTATCGTTCGATTTCAATTACACTTAATTTCGGTTTCTAGAACATACCCGATCAATTTTTATAAATCTTTGAGTTCACATACCTTTCTCCTTTTTTCTTTTGTGAAATAAATTATTAAATTGTGTTGAAAGAATGTAACAAATACATATATAAGCTAAATTACTCACTAAACATGACTTTTTTTTTATTCCAACGGACACATACATTTGGTTTGTTTATTCGACTAAAGACTTTAAAAAAATTATACATACATATAACATAAATACTATATATTATTATCATTCGATTTATCGGAATAAATTATTCGATTAAATCTTTAATCGATTAATCGAACAAGAATTAGTCGACTGAACACCCTAACCATCAAGTAGATATAATTTGTATCATTATTATACATTTTTCAAGTTCGTTTGATAGAAAGCATTACACATCGGTGCCAGGGTTGTCAGATTTTTTTGAGCTCTATCGCCAAACCGGATGTCAGAAATCGCCAAACGTCAATTTGGTGCAGTTTTTGTAATTTTTTTTTTTTAATTAAATTTTGCATACAAAAAACGCTGGTATAATATGTGAGTCAAAAATCGCCAAAAACTGAGAAAAAATACAAAAAAATTCGCCGAAAGTAAATTTTGTTTTGTTTATGTAATTTTTTTTTTTTATATAACATAAGAGGGAGATTGTATAAGTATTCAGTTAAAAAAGCTTAAATTAAGTACACAAGTCTATAAGATCGTACTCTTCAGCCTCACTGATTTCATTACTGGAGTTTTGACCTGCATACATACTATTAGAATTAAATAGTGACTGAATATTAAATTCACTTAACAATTCACTGAAAACAAAATACAAATCATATGGAAAAAATTTCAAGTTTTAGCCAGTTTTAAAATCTTTCTCGAAAAGTGACTTTCTTAATATTTTCTAGGTTATATTTTTAAAATTTGTTACAATTAAGCTTAACGATGTGTTATTAAAACATAGTAGAACTTAAAATATTATTTTACATTTTTGTTAAAACTAATTATTTATGGTTAATTTACCAACTCTTGTTTAACATTAAAAAATTATGTTCACAAACTTTTTAATTTTTAACAGAGTACGGAGAGCGCTCGAATTAAACTCGCTCGAAAACGACGTTTTATTTTCCACTTTAGCGAGAATAATTATTTTCTGCTCGCGAGTTTTATTTTTGAGAGTCGAAAAAATAGAACATGCGAAAAGATTTCAAACTTTATGTCAAAAATAAAAATCAACTCGCGGTTCTAGCTGAAAAGAATTGTTCGCGAGTTTTATTTTTGTGTGCAAATTTTTTTAAGCTAAAATTATGTTTTTCTTGTTTATTTGTTTGTAAATGTGCGTATGTACCCTGCAAATAATATTGGACTACCTGATGCATTTTTATCAAATGGACTACTCCCAGGACTGGTCCAATGTAATGCAAGCATGAACCATGTCACTGTTAAAAAGAGTTTGTAGTGAAACGACATGTCTTCGGTTTTTCGTTTTAAACGACTTTAAAGCTAATCCTCTGGAGCATACAATGGAGTAGTTTTAAGACTACTCTTCTGAAATGCAAAGTTGGGTTATATGGTCATGCCCCAGGCCATGTTTTTTCCAATGTTAAATAGACCATGTTTTTTCCATACATTGGGGTTACCTTTGGACTAGTCCTAGTCCCTTATGGACTACACTTTACATGCATGTATGGACTAGTCGCATTATTTGCAGGGTATGAATGTTTTATCGAAAACACACAACAGCATTGGCACATGGATCAATATTAAAAAAGGATAAATTAATACATTGATACGGCAAATATTACGTTGTGACAATCATAATTAAAGCTGGGATCACACGATTGCCGCAAATGCACCAATATAACAAAATTTTAATTGTGCTTTATTGATGCACAATAATAAAATTGCACCAACCAAATATTCTGATATCACACGGTTGCCCTGTTTTAAACAAATTTATTTAACGCTAGTTGGTACAAAGGGAAATGGGTGCAAAAGTTGCCACAGCACAGTCACACGATCGTTCCTACTTGTGTAGACTGCGAAAACATGTGTTGTGGTAGCTTTTTTTATTCTAGTTGGTTTGTTCTTTAAAAAAAAGAAAATTTTTTTCTAAGTTTTGTTGAATACTTTTATTTGAAATATTTTAAGCAAAATATGTGAAATATTAAAGACAAATATCTGTAAAAGAAAAATACTTATTTTTTTAATATCTTGAATAAAAATATTCACACTGACTAGCTATGCTTGTGAACATACATATTTCGTTAATAGCAATAATTAAAAAAAAATTATAACGCATAATAAATAAATACATATCGTTAGTATAATTTGCAGACGCTAAGTCCAATTTTTTCCAAAATTGAGATTTTAATGCAAAACGATAATACTATACAAAATACATATTTTGCGAAAAGAAAAAATGGGATAATGTAGTTTGAAGTTATTGTAATTTTGTGGTTTGCAAAAATGCTAAGTCCACAAAACTACGAAAAATATTAAAAGCACGAGCTAACTCCACGAATATTAATTTGTTTAATTGTATTTTGTGTTTTTTGTTCTATTTTTCATAGCATCTTTTTAAAAAGGTAAGGAATGAAGGTGTGGAGTGAAGTGGCAGGCGGTCTGAGTTCTGAAGATTTCGCAAGTAGTTGGGTTCGTTTTATAGAAAACAAATTTCTTTGTGGAAACTAAAATCTAAAAAAAATAATCTTTTTGTTATAGCTGTATAATAGACTGGTCGCATCTTGTATGGGATTTTTTTTTTTTAATTTAATTGTTTGCGCTGCTTAAAATATGAGGTTTGGTGTAAGAAATCATGTTCTAATTTTTCAGGTCAATCCGACGGTGCCTAGCCGTGCCGGGTGGGGCCCAAAGTTCCCCATATTATAAAAAAACATCTTTTCTATCAGATCTTTATAGTTATACTAGTTGAAAAGCCGAAAATCAAAAATATGGCTTCGTTACGATCTTCCGCAGAGAAAGTACTTCAAGTGTGACTGCGCATATAAGAAAAACCTTTCAACTTTCTTAAAGTAAATTTTATTGCGGAATTTCGGTTTTGTTTAGTTTTTCAATAAGCTAAAGCGTTTTTGAGTTGCGCGAACATATGTTAATCTATCTATACAATATATAATTTCTTAGTATGTCAGGATGTTTGCAAGTATGTCCTATTCTTTCCGAAACTTTCTGAAGCCATCTGATGACATAGGAAGCTGAAATTTGGCACACTTGAAGTACTTTCTCTGCGGAAGATCGAAATGAAGCCATATTTTTGATTTTCGGCTTTTCAACTAGTATTACTATAAAGATCTGATAGAAAATATGTTTTTTTTATAATATGGGGAACTTTGGGCCCCACCCGGCACGGCTAGGCACCGTCGGATTGACCTGACAAATTAGATCATAATTTCTTACACCAAACCTCATATTTTAAGCAGCTCAAACAATTAAATTTAAAAAAAAAAAAATTGCGGCCAGTCTACTGTAAAATCTTTATTATATATGAAATTATACAAATTAATAATGTAAATGAAATAATTATCCAAAAATACAAATTTACTATTATTTATTATTATTATTATATATTATTAATCTTTTATAGCGATGGTTGTACGTATCAAAATAAAAATTGTGGTATGAGCAATGATGGCAGATAGCCATTTTAAAAAAAGAGTAATTAACATACCTTCAGAATACATAGATGTTTGTAAAGATGCTCGAAAAAACCCTAAACCCTATGATGTTATGTATTTAGAGCATAATTTTTTCAAAACATTTGATAACGTTCAATTTCTTAAGTAATAAAGGTGATAGTAAAGTGACAGACATAAGAACTATAAAGTACACCCCAATCAAAGAAATAAATTTTAAAATTTCAGATGTATGGAAAATATCACCGCAGAAAATTGATGAATTGATCCTACAGACTTTGAGCATTGGCGGCAGCTTAATCAAGGAAGAAGAAAAATTATTGCAAGAAAGTATGAAGACTTACAACCGTATTCATAAACGATTATTTAATTTGACAAACGTTTATTAAGGAAAATTTTAATATAAAATTTGTTTTTTAAACCTTAATTCATTTAAAATTTTTTTTATGAATACAGGCATGACAATTTTTCAAATCAACCTTAAAAGTGTATATAGTTATATTTTTGTATCTTTTTAATAAAAATAAACTGAGCTAGTCTAAAGTTTCTGTTTTTTTTTTTTTAATAAAATTAATAAAGAAAATTAAATCAAAGTTATTTTAAAATTAAAACTGGTTGTAAGAAAATGTGCTAAGTCCACGATAAAACCAATAAGTTTACAAAGCAAAAATGCTAAGTCCAAGAAGTGTGAATTTCCCTCCCAAGATTTTGTGGAATTCGATTTTTGATCAAGGTCATTTAAAGAGAGCTATTTTGTAAAAATAGTTGCGTTGAAAAAGTTTACGAATTTTAAAAACTGAAAAATCTACAATGTTTTTGGTGTCTCCTGAAAAATTTTAAAAAAGGGACTTAACACATTTGCGAATTAGACTAACGATATTTATCTTTATTAATTACTAAAAGAAACACTAAAAAGTAAATTTAATAAAAAAATCGCAAATATTGGCGCGAATTATGTTGTTAAATTGCCGCACAAGAACACAATAAATATAGTTGCATTTTATTGACGCGCTTGCATAGAAAACAGTCACACGATTGCCGCACCAGGGTTGCATTTGGTTGGTAAAAGTAAGCACAATATTGTCCTCGATTGGTACATGATTAACGTACGTACGTGCATTGCGGCAATCGTGTGATCCCAGCTTAATCATGAAGTAGAAATAGCAAAGGAAATTATTAATTTGAAAGAATGCAATCGTGTTACATGATTTTGAAAATATAAAAATATTATGGAGAAGCAGTTTAATTGGGAAAAACATATGTATTACCATTGTATTGAAAATAGATGTTAGTTGCTATCAGTGTTGCCAGGGCTGGAGAAAGACAAGCTAAATCCGTATTTTTTAAAGGCTTAATCACACAAAAAAGGCAAACATTTTTTTAAATTTTTTCTTTATTATTAAATTAGTAAAAATACATATTTTATTTAGTGCATACATTTTTATTTTAAATGAAATATGTTAATCAAAAGTTGTTTTTATTTTTAATTAAAGTCAAACGAGTAAGTTTTGCGCTCGTTATCGAAAAACAGGCACTAGAGTTCGTAACAACAAAATAAAAGAACTTAACAATAGAGTTGTGTCGGTCATGAACGAACTAGTTCAATTGAACGGGTCAGTCAGATGAACGATGAACTGCCGTTCAGTTTCATCGTTCAACTTTAGTCTTTTTAGTCAGTCGGTCACTTGTTTACCAAACAACTGGTTGAAAAGAAACAACAATACTATTGTGGTGTATATGTGATGCCAGTAAAATATACTTATTTTATTTACTCATTGCCACATTGCTTTACACATTTTCACAATACGATCAGGGTTGTCAAGTTTCTTTCAATTTGGCGACATGGCGATTAATTTTTGGTGGATTTTAAAATATATGGCGATTTTGTTTTAAATTTGATAATGCTATGTTCACACTTGGGGTTTTAAACGTGTTTAAGCAAAATGTTATTACATTTGAGATGATTAAGATAACAGATTATTAAGAAAAAACCCCAACAATCAAATTTATATTTCTTTTAAGTATTAAAAATGTTAAAAATTATTTATAAAGCTATCAGAAGATTATTTTTAACATAGTAATGATAAAATTGCACAAATTTATGAATTATTTAAGAAAAAAAAATAAAACGTTAAGCAGAGTTAAAGAACCCAAGCCATGAATTTGTTTTGAGACTCGTATACAAATTTATCGTTTGTTATTTGGAAAGACTATTTCAATGGTGGTATTCCATCTAATTTAAATTAGGGTTTGAAAAAAGTTTATAGCTATAAGATACGTCCGGTACGTACCAATTTAAAGCACTCTTTATGTGCATGTTATTCCAACGGTTAATATCTGTGTTGAAAGAGTTATTTTTAATAATTAGCTCCACTAAACTCGCTTTCAAAATAGAGTGCAATATAAACTTCTTGGCACGTTATTACGAGTTATAAATTATATGAATGTAAATAGCACTTTAATACCTTTACATGATAAGTTGAATAAACTGAATCGTATACAATGTTTTCAAAAACAAAAAAAAAACAGTAAGAATTGCCCTGCCGGTGAAGTGTTTTATTATATATCGAATATTTATTTAATACTAACCACAAAAAAAAAGGTTTTGCTGCTTTAATTAGACTATTGTAAACTATTGTACCTTTTTTGTGTTCACCAATAATTTTACTTTAATTAAACAATAAACTATATATCAAGGCGACTTTTTCCCATTTTTGGCAAATTTTAGCAATTAGGAAGACATTTATTTTTTAGGATTTATAAAAAAGCCTTTGGCTTTTATGCTATTTACAATTTTTCTACAATGTACATGAGCGTTGCCAGTTGTTCTTAATATAAAACCCGACAAATGCAAATTTTTTATTTGAGCAGAAAGATTTATACACATTTATTTCATTTATTTTTTAAATAAGACCTTTAAATATGTAACTAAATTCAAAAGTCAGCAGCTTTATTTATTAAAGCTTAGTCAAGTTTTAGAACACGAAATTATTATGGAAACCCCATTTTTAATGTAGATATTACTTAAGCGTTCGTTTATGAATGATGCCCGTAATTTCTAAAAAAGAAAGCTAGTCGTGTTCGTACCTAAGGCCCAGAACAGACGGTGAAACGCAACTGCAAGGAAACTGCAACTTCTAGTTATTTTGGAGTTTCATTTGAGTTTATTCCATAGACTCCTTTGAGGGACCACACACGACGCGACCATTTTGAGACTGGTTTGAAATGCATTGGAAATCAGTTGCATTGAAACCGGCGTGCAGGAAACTCGTGTTTGCGTTTCATCTGTTCTCAAAGAAAATCGAAATGATTGTGATAATTTCAATACATTCTGGTACAATTTAGGTTGCAGGGTGTGTGGAAAACGATTGAAACTGGTTTCAAAACAATTTAGCTGACATTTTGTAACATATGTTCAGTTTGGATGACAATGCATGGTTAACTGTGTAAAGGATTATACAACCAACATGGAAAAACACTCAAGATGGCAGACTTTTTTGGTAATTGCAATCCTGCAATATGAGTATCAAATATGGGTATCAACTGAAAAGACTTACTGAGAATACGAATGCGAATTTTTATAAAAAAGACCTTAGGCTCGAAAATTTATTAATATTTACTTAAAAACTTTTACTATCAACTTATAACGTCGTTACATAATTTTTATGATTAAAAGCTTGTCGCGAGAAAAACAAGTAAATTAAATAACTTGCGGCCAATTTAACTTTCAGTTAACAATATGTTTTTGACAGTTATAGCGGATAGTTAATTTTAACTGAACTTACTGTTGGTGTGATTGGTCTTAACTACTAAAATTCTCAAACGAAGTAAATACGAGTTCTTAAATCTCGCGACAAGCTTTTATATTTAAAAAAAATTGTGTTTTGACAAGCAACATGTTTTTATATCATATAAATTGATTAATGACATTTTAACTTCTAAAAACAGGCAATAAAATATAATGAATAAAGTTACCTAAGCATTTACCCCGGGTCTCCACGTAGCAATATTTATTGCGCAAACGTCAAATTTTATTGCTCCATTAAATTTGCGACGTATAGACCAGAGAATGACAAAAGTATAATTTTAAGTACTCGTTCAATATTAGTGAGAAAGCATGTACGAACATGTATGGGTAAAGATCAAAACCATACACATACGTACCAATACCCATTACAAGCTAAAGTTGAATATGTATAGGTATACGCTGCGAATGTGTATTTGCATATTCATTCTTCTTTTTGAATGTACATGCAGATATAAATAAAATTTCTGTTAGCTATCTGCAATACCCATATAAGCATGTGTATTACCGTAAGCATAACGTAAATATACAGAGCGCGAGAGAGAGCAGAGATGGCAAATGCAATTTTAAAAATGTTGAAACTAGGCAAACATTTTGTGTGTTGTTATTCAGAAAAATACCAAGATAATTTTAAAGCTTTTTAACATTTGACTAAGGCGGTAAGCTTATTTTATTAGAACAACGAGGGGCGGTTGGCGGCAATTTCTGCTTCTCCGAAACTATCTAACAGATCTTAAATTTTAAGCAGCGCAAACAATTAAATTAAAAAAAAAAATCCCATACAAGATGCGACCAGTCTAATGTACATTCATATTTATTTATTTCTAAGCTTAACAAATCTTTTTAATTTTTTTAAATTAAATAAAACTTTAAATAACATTATCGCTTTCATATACATACAATGAACACAACGTCCCATCTTCGTTAACTTCGGGATTTATTATAAGTTTCAGTGTGTCAAACCAAACACTTTCGAACATATCGGCTGCCGATGTTCTTTGTTGTGTGCAACTTTTCGTTTTTTGCTTTTGCCTTTACTGCGACTGTTTTCATTTAATGAATCAGAAGTAAAAGCAACGGTTTATTTTTGTCTAATGAAAAATCAGAAAGTGGAAGAAAACGCAATTTTTTGATTTTGACCCTGGTTATTCCTATAGGTAAGTTCACCTTTTTATTGAATGAATGAAACCATTGTGCTACTTATTGCATAAAGCCTGGTACTCTGTTCAACATTTGACGTGAAATCTGTCATAACGCATATGAAAAAAACTTGTGCGGAATATCTATGAAATAATGTTTTTGTTAACGGCACTAACACAGAGTTGCAAACCATAATACAAAAACTGCAAAATTTCAACTGAACTAGAGTTGAGTTGTATTAAAAAAGACCAACATTTTAAGCAAAACTAAGCTGTTACGTCAAAATTATGTATACAAACTTAGTTATGGCGGCACAAATATGTTTTCAGATTAACTAAACCTAGTTTAAGTGACATCTCAAAAACCCAGCCTAAATGTATTTTGAAATTGTCCAAATATACTAAAAATTTTCAAATACAATTTAAAATTGTCCATATGTATTTCAAAACTATCTGAATGTATTTTAAACCTTTTTTTGTCAACAAATACACGTATCTTTATACAAGTTATTAAAAAAAATTTAAAAATAATAAAGAATATGAAAAAAATCGGGATTTCCCGATTGGAAGCCCTAACATGTATCTTAAACAAACGAAATAAATAAATATGTAGTGAGTGGTTGTTTCACTCTTTTTTATTAGCACAACATACAAATCAATACATATTTGCATACATAAAAAACAATATCTTCCATTTAGTGTCGTCTACCTATGCTATGTGCGTGTGACAGCAACAAGTGGCTCTACGTTATTTTTATTTTTGCATGTGATGCTGGGTACACACTATGCAACGCATTTACGCAATCTAGTGAATTAAATTCATTTTCATTCATTCCAGAATGCATCAACATCAAAACGCTTTGATATTTTGAGGTTGCATTGAAACAGATTGCATGTAGGTTGCACCGTGTGTACCCAGCATAAAAACCCTTTACGCATCCGCACAATTTTTTTGCACTTATCGCTGTCACACACACAAAGCATAGGTAGACGACACGAGATGGAAGATATTGTTTTTTATGTATGCATGAAAGTATTGATTTGTATGTTGTGTTAATAAGAAAGAGTGTAACCGCCACTTAATACATTTAGCGCTTGCTTGGACGCCTGTCTGTAACGTTTTAAAGTTCAAACATTTCTTTTTAATAAGTTGTAAAGAAGAGTTTATCTTTAAAAATTTCATGCAGTGTATGAACATACATACATATGTATGTAGCATATGAAGAATTATAAATTTAAAGTATGGAAAATAATCAAGAAATTTTAGAGAAAATAAATGATTTTGGAGAGGCATAATTCACCCCCTATCTCCCCTCGTTATCATAATTTTTTTTAAAATACATAGCTTATGTGTCTACACAAATATGTATCTATCTATGTTTTAAATATCATTAAAATCTGTTAGATAGTTTTGGGGAGGCAGAAAATACCCTCGGGGTCCTATTTTTAAAAAAAATATATAAAGCTTGTGTGTTCATATTAATATGGATATATCTATGTTTGAAATTTTATTAAGATCTGTTAGATAGTTTCGGAGAAGCTGAAATTGCCGCCAACCGCCCCTCGTTGTTCTAATAAAATAAGCTTACCGCCTTAGTCAAATGTTAAAAAGCTTTAAAATTATCTTGGTATTTTTCTGAACAACAACACAAAAAATTTTTGCCTAGTTTCAACATTTTTAAAATTGCATTTGCCATCTCTGCTCTCTCTCGCGCTCTGTATATTTACGTTATGCATACGGTAATACACATGCTTATATGGGTATTGCAGATAGCTAACAGAAATTTTATTTATATCTGCATGTACATTCAAAAAGAAGAATGAATATGCAAATACACATTGGCAGCGTATACCTATACATATTCAACTTTAGCTTGTAATGGGTATTGGTACGTATGTGTATGGTTTTGATCTTTACCCATACATGTTCGTACATGTTTTCTCACTAATATTGAAAGAGTACTTAAAATTATACTTTTGTCATTCTCTGGTCTATACGTCGCAAATTTAATGGAGCAATAAAATTTGACGTTTGCCGCAATAAATATTGCTACGTGGAGACCCGGGGTAAATGCTTAGGTAACTTTATTCATTATATTTTATTGCCTGTTTTTAGAAGTTAAAATGTCATTAATCAATTTATATGATATAAAAACATGTTGCTTGTCAAAACACAATTTTTTTTAAATATAAAAGCTTGTCGCGAGATTTAAGAACTCGTATTTACTTCGTTTGAGAATTTTAGTAGTTAAGACCAATCACACCAACAGTAAGTTCAGTTATAATTAACTATCCGCTATAACTGTCAAAAACATATTGTTAACTGAAAGTTAAATTGGCCGCAAGTTATTTAATTTACTTGTTTTTCTCGCGACAAGCTTTTAATCATAAAAATTATGTAACGACATAGTAAAAGTTTTTAAGTAAAATTATTTTATAATATGTATTTTATTCGACCTTTATTATTTCAAATATTAATAAATTTTCGAGCCTAAGGTCTTTTTTATAAAAATTCGCATTCGTATTCCCATATTTGATACTCATATTGCAGGATTGCAATTACCAAAAAAGTCTGCCATCTTGAGTGTTTTTCCATGTTGGTTGTATAATCCTTTACACAGTTAACCATGCATTGTCATCCAAACTGAACATATGTTACAAAATGTCAGCTAAATTGTTTTGAAACCAGTTTCAATCGTTTTCCACACACCCTACAACCTAAATTGTACCAGAATGTATTGAAATTATCACAATCATTTCGATTTTCTTTGAGAACAGATGAAACGCAAACACGAGTTTCCTGCACGCCGGTTTCAATGCAACTGATTTCCAATGCATTTCAAACCAGTCTCAAAATGGTCGCGTCGTGTGTGGTCCCTCAAAGGAGTCTATGGAATAAACTCAAATGAAACTCGAAAATAACTAGAAGTTGCAGTTTCGTTGCAGTTTCGTTTCACCGTCTGTTCTGGGCCTTAGGTACGAACACGACTAGCTTTCTTTTTTAGAAATTACGGGCATCATTCATAAACGAACGCTTAAGTAATATCTACATTAAAAATGGGGTTTCCATAATAATTTCGTGTTCTAAAACTTGACTAAGCTTTAATAAATAAAGCTGCTGACTTTTGAATTTAGTTACATATTTAAAGGTCTTATTTAAAAAATAAATGAAATAAATATGTATAAATCTTTCTGCTCAAATAAAAAATTTGCATTTGTCGGGTTTTATATTAAGAACAACTGGCAACGCTCATGTACATTGTAGAAAAATTGTAAATAGCATAAAAGCCAAAGGCTTTTTTATAAATCCTAAAAAATAAATGTCTTCCTAATTGCTAAAATTTGCCAAAAATGGGAAAAAGTCGCCTTGATATATAGTTTATTGTTTAATTAAAGTAAAATTATTGGTGAACACAAAAAAGGTACAATAGTTTACAATAGTCTAATTAAAGCAGCAAAACCTTTTTTTTTTGTGGTTAGTATTAAATAAATATTCGATATATAATAAAACACTTCACCGGCAGGGCAATTCTTACTGTTTTTTTTTTGTTTTTGAAAACATTGTATACGATTCAGTTTATTCAACTTATCATGTAAAGGTATTAAAGTGCTATTTACATTCATATAATTTATAACTCGTAATAACGTGCCAAGAAGTTTATATTGCACTCTATTTTGAAAGCGAGTTTAGTGGAGCTAATAATTAAAAATAACTCTTTCAACACAGACATTAACAATTGGAATAACATGCACATAAAGAGTTCTTTAAAATGGTACGTACCGGACGTATCTTATAGCTATAAACTTTTTTCAAACCCTAATTTAAATTAGATGGAATACCACCATTGAAATAGTCTTTCCAAATAACAAACGATAAATTTGTATACGAGTCTCAAAACAAATTCATGGCTTGGGTTCTTTAACTCTGCTTAACGTTTTTTTTTTTTTTTTTTAATAATTCATAAATTTGTGCAATTTTATCATTAATATGTTAAAAATAATCTTCTGATAGCTTTATAAATAATTTTTATCATTTTTAATACTTAAAAGAAATATAAATTTGATTGTTGAGGTTTTTTCTTAATAATCTGTTATTTTAATCATCTCAAATGTAATAACATTTTGCTTAAACGCGTTTAAAACCCCAAGTGTGAACATAGCATTATCAAATTTAAAACAAAATCGCCATATATTTTAAAATCCACCAAAAATAAATCGCCATGTCGCCAAATTAAAAATTAAGTCGCCAAGAAACTTGACAACCCTGATCGTATTGTGAAAATGTGTAAAGCAATGAGTAAATGAAATAAGTATATTTTGCTGGCGTCACATAAACACCACAATAGTATTGCTGTTTCTTTTCAACCAGTTGTTTGGTAAACAAGTGACCGACTGACTAAAAAGACCCAAGTGAACCATGCAAGTGACCGATTGAACGGAATTGAACGATGAAACTGAACGGCCGTTCATCTGACTGACCCGTTCAATTGAACTAGTTCGTTCATGACCGACACAACTCTAATTGTTTCTTTTCAATCAGTTGTTTGGTAAACGAAAAAACAACTGCGAATTTTGTTTGCGTTTATTGTTTTATATTCTTGTGTACACTCAAAAAGTTTTACAATTTACTAAAATCATTTTTCGTGAAGTTAAAACTTAAAAAAATTTTGTTATTTTATAATTAAACTAATTCGTTAACTATTTTTACATGTTGTTCCAAAAGTAAATGTGTCATAAAATAAAACTTAAATGCAAAGTTATTTTAAATTATTTTATTATTTACATACTTATATACAGGGACCCGAAATAACTGTTATTATTTTTAAATAGCCAATATGTTATGGAAAAATAACTGAAAAAAATTGGTCCTGTAATAATAATTATAAATTACCCAGAAAATTATAGTTCTGCCATAAACATTATGAATGATTATTATTTTTTTTTTGGTCTTTGATAACTGTTATGAAAGATTATTATTTTTTTTGGTCTTTGATAACCGTTATGAAAGATTATTAATTTTTTTGGTCTTTGGTAACCATTATGAAAGATTTTTATTCTTATTGTATTCTATAACCATTATAAAAGATTTTTATTTTTTCTGTCTTCTATAACCACGCTACAGTTCGCAAATCTTAAGATATTTTTATAAAATTTCGCACACTGACTTATATTTGCACAAGGACGAACTTTTTGTTAATGATTTTGGTAAGGGTCCGAAAATTGTTTGATATCTTTCTCATATTTGGTAAATAGAAACCAATTATGCCACACAATCATGGTGCTGAGTTTAAATAAAATCGCTCCAGTTTTAGGCATATTTTCCCGATTTTTTTATTTACCATTAGTAGTCAGTGCTGTTGGTGTAGTAGCTAAGATATGGACTCCGAAACCGATAGGACCCGGATTCGATTCCTGGCTCGAGCGACCAAAAAAAAAACATTTTTCAAAAAGAAATAATTATTTCTTAACATCCTCAACTGTTGGTTGGCTTGAGCGAACCAATGAAAGTAATTTCTGTTCTAAAGCACTTCAAACCTTGCCGTTCGGACTCAGCATTGAACTGTAGGTCTCGTCATGCTTTCTCAGAATATGCAACACAACTAATTTCGCATGAGTGGAAGCGCAGTTGTATCGCAACGGACATTCAGTGTCTATGTGAGCTGGCGAATAAAGTCGGTTGCCACCTCTACCTAGCCGAAAATACCATTAAGTAGGCTTGTTCGACTATTTCGAGCCCAAGTCGACTTCGGAACCATAAAAATTTCGGACCCAACTAGGTGTAGGATATTATGTGGTCGGTCTTGACCGACTATTTCTGTAAAGAGTTTCATTAATTCTATGAAGCTTTTCATAAACATTGACTGTAACGAAACCTGTTTCATAGATTTTATTAGGAGTGTCATTGGCTGAACTCCAAATAATTTTTTCATAAAACTTGTGTGAAATTCCATATGGAAGACCGAAAAAAATAAAAATCTTTTGTAAAAAATTAAAATCTTTTGTAATGGTTATGGAAGCCCCAAAAAAAAACAAAAACAAACTATAACGGTTATCAAAGACCAAAAAAATATTGGTTTTTTGTAATAATTATTCAGAGAGCAAGTTTTAAAAATTCGTGATTAATTATTATTTCAGGATTTTTTCAAATATTGGTTATAACTGTTATGTCCCTGCTTATATAGGTACATGTGCACATAAATAACAAACAAAAATTTTTCGCTGATTTGGTAGGTAATAATGACAGATATACTGTTTAAGCTATCTTAGTATGTAATTTAAATTGAGTTAAAATTTACTGAAAAAAGCTTTGAATGTATTTTTTGTAGTTTGTTTATTTTTATTTTAAATAATAGAAAAAATTATTAATTTGTAAAGAATGTCTACGTTTTAAAAAGTAACATTAAAAAAAGCCGTAAAATTCCTTTATTTTAAATGATTTTCCGTTTACTACTTAAATTTTCAGTTATTTAAACTTAATATTCTTTTGAATTTACCTACATAATATTTTGAGTGTAGCATCATACATGTATGCTATACTTGTTTCTTTTAACACATTGACTAAACGAAAGCCACAAAAGACCAAGTGACACAAAAGACCGACTGACCCAAAAGACCGGCTGACAGAAAAGACCGGCTGACAGAAAAAACCGAGTGAACAAAAGAACGAACTTGTTCATTTGTTTTAACTGAACGATAATGACCGGTCACCTAAATGAACGATTAAAGGCTCAGTTAGGCGAACGTTGCTGTACCCGTAATGTACCGCACCGTATTGTAAGCACGTTGGTGCACTTATAGAACGTTTAAAAACGTGTCATATGTTTTCCCATACATAAACAAAAAGCAATAGTATACATAAAACAAAACAAACAGTGATGAGAATCAAATATGTTTAAATGGTGACCGTTGTGCAGAAAAGGTACCACGTGATTTAAATGGTATTAAAACAGTATTTTGTGTATGTAAAAAATTTTTATAATTTAATATTTATATTTTAGATTTACAATAAATAAATTTGTATTTTAGCATATATAAATTTTTAGCATACATATATTGTAAATGTGCATACACCAAACAAGGTTTTGATACCATTTAAAGTCTTTTATATGTTTCCCTTTTTCATTGGATGTGTATATGCATTTGTTTATTTTAAACATCTAAACATATGTATATTTGTATATTTGGAAATATGTTGTATTGTAAGTTGTTTTGTCGCAATTCCATAGATATACTAAAAAAAGTACCAAAAAAAGAGCAAAATTACCCGCATTCAATGTAACATACAAGCCGCCCATCACTATCTTACAAATGTCACGTAACAACGGCATGAAATTCTATTTTATACAGATTGGTACGTTGCAACTACGGTACATTGCATTTCGGTAAGCTTTTGTATTGGTTTTCATATAACAAAAAGCGAACAGCTGATGGATTCAACGTTCGCCTAACTGAGCCTTAAGCCCAAGACTACTAAACAAATACATTTAGTACCGTTTTTTAGAGAAAAATTTACAGTTTAACAATAGATATTAATATAAAAAATTTTTGAGATTGTCAACTACCTGTTGCTGTTTTCTATAACAATAATTTGGCTGCCACTAGTCAATTATCTGGTGGCTATTGCCGCCAAAAAAACTCTTACCCTACGTTTCCACATGCAAGTAATTACTTGCAAGTAGTGTATACGTATTATCAACGAAAAATCGAGGAAACAGCCGATTGGCTGAAAGCAGTGTTCGAAAATAAACACTAAATATCATTTCTTAATGTTCGGTTCGGTAGATTTGTGGAAAACACAAACGCTAATAGTGTTTGTGTAGAAAATCATTAAAAAAAATAACGTTTCCCTGTTAGTCATCTTTCGAACACAAAAATATTACTCTTTTTATCAAACTCAACAAAAGATGTGAACATTTAATTCCGTTGGGTTTTTTTTTTTTTTTGAAAATCCACAAACTTCAATGTGTTCGGTACGGCTCATTAATGTTCGTCCCTTTTGGCTGGTAAAAAAACCAAACATTTCTTACAAAAACAAAATACACACACGAAAAAAACCTTATAGAACATTAAAATATAATGTTTGTCTACAGTATTATTATTATTTAGCCGAACGTTAAATAATATACTGTTTATTTTCGAACACTCGCTGAAAGTACAAAAATTGTGTGAATGTTAGTGAAAATTGTGAGTGTATTGAGTTCTTCGAACTTGCACTTGCGTGTGGAAACGGGGGTTAATTCTTTCGATATTATATTTTCGAGCCCTTACCTGAAAATATACAGACTATAAAATTTTAAATATTAGCTAAAAAATCTGAAAAATCAATTCACATGGCCAAACAAAAATTTCACCAAACCCATTTTAATTTTTTTATCGGGCTCAGATTTTTTATGAGCTTGACTAATACTTCGGCCAAAATTAGACGGTTCTGCTAATACACATTTGTTAAACTGATTTGAGAAACAGACTGTAATCAGAAACAATTACAGGAATTTTATTTACTGAATAAGGGATACAAGGGAATGACAATGAATATTTTAAACATTCCCTAGATATATGGAAGAAGAGCTTATTATTTTAAGTCTTTAATTAACTTTATTTAATATTATTAATTTTTTGAGGTTTTCAATGTTATTTTTGTTACTATCTTAATATTATGGCTAATATTGAGTAGAATAAATATCATTAAATTTTTTATATTTTTTATATTGTTGCCATCTTATGGGCTACCTCAGTTTTGCCACAGCTTTCTTCCCGAAATTTTTTATTGCAATAGGTGTGTGTAAATCCCAATATTTTTTAGATTAAGTATTATTGTTAAGTGAAATTATTTTATGAATTACATTTAGTAATTATAATTTAAGTTCTTAATTTTACTCTCGATCTCATTGTAGACTAGCCAACTAGGCCCTACGGGCTTGCGGCATCCATTTTTAATAAATAAATAAATAAGTAAATAAAAATAAAATAATACGACAAAAATTTTTCGTAGTAAACATACTACTGATCGGCTTAGAATCAGTATCTGAGTCGTCCGTCCTGCTGACTGATTGTCCGGCCATATAGACCTTCTGCGCAAAGTACTGGTAGCAATTTTAAGATAATTTAATGAAATTTGGTTAATCATTTTTTTTTAATTTTGAGAATCAGTCCATAATTTCATATAGGCCCTATACAAACTTTTTTTTCCTAATAGATATCTTACGAAATTCATTTTGGCATCAGTGCATGTTTGACCATGGCTCACATACAAATACCTCTCACGTACATATAATTGCCATATAAATATTGGTATATATTGATAAAAAAAAAAAAATAGCAACTATGCCATGGCAAAGTTTTCTGCTATTACTTGGCAGCCACACGATCAAGTTTTGCCTTTAAATTTGCAATGCACTTTCACTTTTTTACTAACACACTCATACTTTTTAAATTGACGACGAGATTGCGTTCAATTTCACCTTTCCATTTGTTTGGCAATTTTATTTTCAATTTAACAACTGAGTACAAGTTTGTCTTTATAAATTGTGTTCTTTTTGACATCTTGAAAGTAAATTTTGACAAGCAGTATATGTAAAAGACTATTAAGAACAACTTGAACGTGTGGCTGCAAGGTTTGGGAAAGCGTTGAACGTAGGTCATATATAAACCCCTTCCTTTAAATTACTTTAAAACGAAAAAATTTCAAATATTTGTACCTTGTTTTAATTTGTTTTAATAGGTTCATAATTGCATATGAAACCTAAAAAGGGAACACTCTTAAAAATTTGTTTATTTGATATCCGGTGTAATTTAATATAAAATGGGTAATTTTGCATCATCTTAATGGTATTTTCTTTTCTGACAAAAATGTTCCATGTATGCTACCTTTCGCGCGGGTTTTTGTTCTATTCTAAAAAAATATGCAAAAGTGTGAGAAGTTGTCGTTTCCTTTCTAAATATGTTGCAAAAATAAATGGCAAATTTGTTCCATTTTTTACCCCCAGTTTTAATTGAGTGTGAGATAATACCATTTTTTGCATCTGCGTTATGTACATTTTTATGCAAGCAAGTATTTTTCTTATTAACTTTTAACAGATTCGCTCTGTTTGTCATTGTTAATGTCGGGAGCAAACATTGTTTAGCTATATCAAAACGTATCCATTATATATTTAAAATTTTCAAATTGCAAGCTGCTTATTCTTTTAATGTGTATTAGAACAAGACAAATACAGTTCTAAGATTTACTATGTTATACTTTCGATTTGTATCTCATTTTCTGTAATAAGATTAAAAAAAATAAGTCTCAATAAAAAATTTACTTACTTACTTACTTATTAACTTTTTTCTTGTTTTTGCGTACAATTTGTGTTGTATCTGGAACATAAATAAAAATAATTTTTCTTTTTTAATTTAAATTTATTATTTATTTAAATAAACTGTGAACTTTCGGCACCATAGCTAAAAGATAAAATAATGTTTTTCCGTCCTCTAAATCTTGGCTCCCTTTTATTTTGAGGATTGTAGCACCGCGATCATACAACAAACTTATAATTTCTTCACTTTCCCGTTTTATTTTTTTAATTCGTTTTCTTTACATTGTAATTACTCACAAATAATTTTTATTTTTAACAAGAAATAAATCGTTCACTTCCCAGCAAAAAAAAAATTGAAGTCATAATGTAGATAATGCTACTTTTCAGCTTTAGAGAAGTAGTTTTGAAGTACAAATATAAAATAAGATTTTGAATTGCACCTTTGTTCTTTAATAATTGTATAGAATGTAGTTGCCCCGGAAATTTTTAAAAAGGATTGCATTTCTAAAAAATATTTGTTTGTTCAGGAAATTAATTAAATATTTTATTTGCGTTTCTAGAGCTTGTTTTTATATTTATTGTTCATTTATTTTACAAAGTAATCACCCTTATTGTGTTTGGCGCATTTAAAATGCGCCTACGACTGTTTGGTAATAGATTTAAGGAAAAAAGTTCACGTTCTCTTTAATATATTACCAAACAGTCGTAGGCGTATTTTAAATACGTCAAACACAATAAGGGTGAATATATCATAAACAAAACAAACTTGTGTGTGATGTGGATGATTTGCATTGTTTAAAACAGCTGTTATAGTGTTGTCCCTGAAGAAATAGTCACAACTGACTGAAAATCTAGCTCGTTTTTTTAAAAAGTTTCATTTGATTTTTCTACATAGTGTCCTCAGAACGAGTCAGTACTCACTCACAAGTTTCCTCATTTTGAGTTTGTTTCTGGATACAAAATAAAAGAAAAAAAATTAACTTATTTTTGCTTTTTTAACCTACTTATGCCAAACACCAGAGAATGTTGTTATTAAATTACCCGTTACATATATTTTTTGTTTTACTTTTGTTGTTTTATACTCAATTATAAGCGTCTTTCACAATAATCTCACTTTGAAAATGAGATGTATGACTGTTTTCCTAAACGCCTGTTGCATTGTAGTAATACATGGTAACATGTTCTTAAATGCAACCATAAAAATTTTGACAATGCATTTAGTTCCGAAATGCAACTTTGTAGTTGTCACTGCGCAGAGAAAAGCAAATAAAGCAGTTAAAATAATTAAGATGCAAACCATATTGTTATACAATACAAAGTATTGATACATTGTGAACACACGTTTAGGAAAACAGCCTATTTAACTAAATAATTTAAACAAATAGAATATGGGAATCTTTGCTTCTAATATTACTTTTAAAACAATACTTATCGAGAATGTTATCAACAAATAAATTATCCTTCAACTTTTTTAAAATTTAATTTTTGGATAGTTTGCTTAATAATAACCTTAGGTTTATATATGTATATATATATATATATATTTTTGAAGTTTTAAACAGTCAAATTCCAACAAATTCTTTAAGTGATTGAAACTTTTTATGTTAAATGCCTTTTTGTTACTTTCTGTGGAAATAGAGTTCCCCCGTACTATATTTTCACGTTCAAATAAATTTATTAGTTTCTCTCTTTTTAAATATAAAACACTTACATTTTAATTATTTTTATATTCAGGCAAAGTTAATTTTAGTTCATTTACTTAATTTTCATTTTCATTAAACATTAATATAAATTATAAATAATAGTGAATGCACCTTTTGTAACAACCACATACACTCATGCCATTGCCTCAGTGATGTTAACCGTACGGTCATTACCCTTTTTTAGGGTAATTTTGAGCCGCAAAAGGTAGCAAGGTAATTTTTTTTTAAATACGGTAATTTAAAGAAATTTGGATTTTTGGTATATATATACTAACATAAGTAGGTTTTATAATTTTAACTTTTGCGAGGTGATTTTCAGTTTAAAAATAGATAAAGTTTATAACAAAAAATTAAGAACTTTAATTATGTTTCTGCAAAATTTTTTCGTAAAACCGATAAGTGCAAAATAAGAAAAATGAAATTACTCTTGTTTATTATTAATTTTATATTAAAAATCAACAATTCTTAAACGTAAAAAATAGATGAAATAGTATTTTATTTTTTGATATCAGATTTTTACCGTGCGTAGATATGACCACTGTTCATCGATTTCTTGCAAAAAGTAAAAATTGAAAAATTTTAGCTGACTCTCTTTAGAGCAACAAGTGCAATATGTACGCTAAGCGTATTAAATAAAAATATTTTGAGTTGATTGAATATACATATGAGCATATCCGTCAAAAGGTCCACCGTGTCCGAAAATTTAAAAGTTATTAAAAGCTGATTATTTTACGATATTATTATAGAGAAATATTTAGATTTTACTAATTTTTTTCACTTAGATGAACAACCAGACTGCAAAGTTGTGCAATCGTAATTTCTTATTTTTAAAAATGTTTTATTGTATGTTTTCTTTCATATTATCTTCTTGAAAAGATGTGATATTTGATAAAAATTCAAAGAGCAATATGCTATTCGGATTAACGGTAAATTTTTATTTTATTTTAATCATTATTCAGTTCAATTATTATGGAATTTCACGTTCAAAATGTCACGTATCGACCCAGATTTTGGCTTAAAAAAAAGAAAATACAGAAGATTTTGGAATCGAACCAAAGACATTTGAATGTTACATTGCTACGTAAAATGCTCAAAGTAGTTTGACTAAAAAATTGTGCCAGGTTTCGCTTAATTACGCCTTTTTATACATGGCCACAAAAACTACTTCTATTTGTTTCACGTTCGAACCGCTACTTCTTTTGTCATTATCTTTGACCTAAAATCGCGCCCTCCATAAAATTTAGCATAGATAACAGTACTTTCTTAGTGCTATAATTAAAGGGTTAAGAGAACGTAAAAATATTTGTTGTTTAAAATGTTATTGCATTTTTTATGCGTACGACTATCACGTTCAACACTTTGGATTTGCCCATATATGTACCTATTTTATTCAAAATTATTTTACTTCCTTATTCATAAAAAATAAAAATTTTGTTAAAAATGTATTTTAACACAAAACTTTCTATTGAAATTTTTCTTAAAACACATTTAACAGGCGATGGACCTATTGCTTTTAATATAAATTTTACTACACAATCAATCGCCTGTCATTTGGAAACAGCATATTAATGTTTTGATAAAAAAAATCTTTGCGTACGGTAATTTCTTCTCAAAAAAGGTAATTTTAAGAGGTCCGCAAGGTAATGAAAAAATAAAAGTTAACATCACTGCATTGCCTACACTTGTTTTATTTGTTTTTCATTTATAATTCTTATTTAGTTTATTTCTAAATATGTATGAATGGACAAGGTTTGGTTACAATCAGGGCGATTCACACAAGACAGGAACCTGCCAAACAAGTCTCGGAAATTATTATAATTGAAGAGACGACTGATTTCACGAAAGTGAACTCGGTTGAACATTTTTGGACGATACCTAACCTTTGGGTTAAGTATCGAATAAATTTCACAGCGGCTTCGGCTGACTGTTCTCACAGCGGCTTCGGCTGACTGTTCTCACAGCGACTCCGGTTGACTGTTCTCACTGCGGCTTCGGCTGACTGTTCTCACAGCGGCTTCGGCTGATTGTTCCCACATATTGTACTAGCATGGTAGAAAGTAGCTTGTAATATAGTTAAGGTATAATTAACGCACGCGACACAACGGCGCGCAACAGAGGCCACCCGACGAAGACGAAAGATTAGATAGCCGAGTTCCCGAATCTGTTTAAATAGCCGATTGCCTGAACCTGTTTAAAAGCCGAAAACCCGAAGCTGATCAAATAGCCGATTACCCGAACCTGGCAGCCCAGCGTGTACGACACGATCAACGACGAATCTTTTGAAGCCGGTGTAGTGTAGTTATCGTAGTTAATACCTCGTGAAATTATAATTGTTAAACTTAGAAATATTGAATAAAGAACACTTTAATTACAACCCCCAGAAAGGGTAAATTTATTGTCTTATCACTTAAGGTTTGTGGAACCGTAAGTAGACCTTGGACTCCTCTGAGTTACCCCAGCCGACGATAAAACCACGTTACAATATGTATACATAAGTTATTTTGTAACGCGAATGATTTCCTTATGTTTATATTATTATTTTTTTACTTTAAAAACACAACTAAAACATTTACTTCAAAACAAATTGAAACTATTTTTTATAAAACACGTAAGAAAGTATAGTCAGTCAAGCCCGACCATATGATACCCTCCACCACAGTATTTAATAACACATCATGCTTATGTGTCCATATTAATATGGATTTATCTATGTTTATAAACTTCATGAAAATCGGTTTGAAAGTTTATGAGAGGCATAAATTGCCCCCTACCTCCCCTTGTGGTCCTATTTTTGAAAAACTGTATAGCTTATGTGTCCATATAGATAGGGATCTATCTATGTTTTAAATTTCATTAAAATCGGATTGAGAGGAAGAAATTTCCCCTATCTCCCCTCGTGGTCCTATTTTCTTAAAAATGCATAGCTTACATGTCCGTGCAAATATGGATCTATCTATGTTTTAAATTTTATTAAAATCGGTTTGATGGTTTCTGAGAGGAAGAAATTTCCCCTTCTCTGCTCTCGTGGTCCTACGATTCTGCCCATTTTTAATAGGCTTGGTCCTTGTACCAATAAGAACCTACGACCCAAATTTTATTAAATTATCTTCAAAATTGCGACCTGTACTTTGTGCACAAGGTTACATGAACAGCCAGCCAACCGGACGGACATCGTTAGTTCGACTCAGAAAGTAATTCTAAGTCGATCAGTATACTTTAAGGTGGGGTAGGACCAATATTTTAAGGCGTTACACACATCAGCACAAATGAATAATACCCTCTCCACTATTGTGGTGTGGGTATAAATACTAAACATGAATTGTAGCTCATTGATGGCTTAATATAAAAAAGGCGTAACTCGATTTTTGGTAAGTTCAAAGGGGAAGATGCAAAATGTTTATAAAATCCGTAAAATTTTAGATATAAAAAAAGTTTGAATCGATTTTTAATAAAAATATGCAACAAATTTTATTCTATAGCCCCCTAAAATTTTAAAGCAAGATGCATTTCGCATTTGTCTACCATAATAAACAACAAAAAACATTTTTAAGAAAAATATATACTTTATTATTTTTTTTTTTTTTGCCTTGCAATTAAATTTTATATTTAATACAAATTGGATTAAAAAATATTTAATTATAAAAATTAACGAAACCATATATTTTTTCAAGTGATGCTTTTTAATTAATTAGAGGGGTTTTAAATGTTTAAAAGCCATATAGATGCATTTTAAAATCTCTGCATTAATATCACTTCTTAGATGGACAATTTCATTACTATTGCAGGACTACTTTTGTTTAGTCTGAGTTCATACTGCTCATGTCTTATTGACAAGATTCTTCCTTTTTTATCTTTGAACATGAATTGGCGTTCAAATGATTCATGTCATGTTGACGACATGTTTTTTATTTTGTTTTATTTGATATTGAAAACAAAAACATAATTAACCAACGAATAAAAAAGCAAAACGTAAAGACAGTACATGCATCTGTGAACTCGTTTCTTTTCCCTCGTCCCTCTCGCCTATAAAGTAGCAATCTTGTCAATAAGACATGAGCCGTATGAACACAGACACAGCATCTTAGAAGTTATTTTAGTTTACATTTTTTCCTACTTATACAGCCATGCCACAGAGTACAATTCCGTTCGGAAACGGAATTCATTCCGTATTTTGGTGTTTCAGAAAATGACGAAAAAATGTTTCGGAATGAAACCATTTTTGTTTTCATGAACGGTATGGGAGTTGTCTGTATCTGAAAGGCCATAAAGCTATCAAAATACACTTTCCATCAACAAACAAATATGTTTTCTTCAATTCCGAACGGAATCATTCCGAACGGAATTGTACTCTGGGACATGGCCCATAAATGACATTAAAGAACTGTAAAAGTACTAGAAACGTGCAGTTAAAAGTAGTAGAAAATGAACAACATTTTTCCAATGACATGCTAATGTTAAATTCATGCCTTCTTCATCCGAATTTGAAGCAATTTGGGTTTGCGAGTTGTGGCGATTTAATAACATCTTTTTCAACGCTTTTTTTGCTGGGTTGTAAAACACATTAAGCCGCGAAGTACAAATTTAACTTAAATCGCCATTTTTAATGTTTACATTTATTTTTCGCTTTAGGATTGCCAAGTTTAGTTTTGATTTGAAATTAACATTTGATACATTTTATGTCAAACGTTTATTTTCAAATCATTATCTATTTGAATTTTTATTTTAAAATCAAACAATTGAAAAACGTTTGAGAATGTTTGGTGACGAATGATTTCATATCAAAGGTATTTTTGCAAATTTTGTGAATTTGTACAATTTTTCCGAATTTCTATAGATTTCCGATTGGATGTTTAGATCCAAGCAACGAATCAGTTATGTTACTGACAAAATCGTATAGAGAAAAAGCTCTTGACACTTTTATCAGGGGATTGAACGGAGATTTACAGCGACTTCTAGGGATGAAAGAGCCGGTTGACTTAGCTCAAGTTCTACATCTCCGTTTAAAGTTAGAGAACCAAAAGTATAGGGCAAATCATCTTCATAGCATAAAAAATTATCAACCCCCACAATTACACCCTAAAAGAAATGACCACCCAACATAAAAACACCCATTTTATCCTCAATTAGCGTTAGGGTTGCCATACGTACTGTTTTAAGCAGTACATGTACTGATTTTTTGCAATTGTACTGTTTTATGCACAACTCCTAAAACAGTACGCAAATGTACTGTTTTTTACACTTTGTACAGTTTTTTGTACTTTTTTTTTGTTCAGTGTACAAAAAACCAAGATATTAAGAAAAACCCTACTAAAAACACATTTTTATGATATCCTAATATTTAACAGAACATAGCTTAAAAAATTTTTTTGTGTTCCAAACAAAAAACTTCTAAAATAATACGAGTTTTTACGCTATGGTCAGTCATTGTTTTCTCATAAATACACAGTAGAAATCTAAATTATAATGTGTGGCTCGTAGCAGTAGTATAATTTCATATTGTTATTTTTAAGACATATGTACTACATATGTATGATTTTATGGCTACCTCTTCCAATAGTACTTATTTCCCTTTCCACACCTGAGAAAAACAAAATCAAAAAAAAAAAATTTTAAATACTAACCCTCGAATTCATAAACGATTATTATGAATACAGGCATAAATAAATACATACTTATTCCAACACATTATATTAAATTTTTAGAACTTTTTTAATTTTCGGCCATGTTCTGGATATGGAACTCACGTGAAATTGAAAACGAACAAATTTGGAGAATTCTCCGTGTTCAAAATTTATTAAAATACCTAATACCTTTGAGGACCACTTTTCTTTACCTAAACTACTGAAATAAGAAAAATATAAATAAATTTTTACAAAAATTTTATTGAAAATATTCATCGTTTTCAATTGCACTTGATTGTTTTACAGACAAAAATTTTTGTTTTAAATTTTATTGAAACTTGTATTTACTATTTTAATATTTTCAGATTTTGTTATAGATTAATGGCCAATTTCACCAAGTTCAGGTATAATTAACTATCATTATAAATGTCAAAAAATCTATTCTTTTAGTAATAGTTAATTTTAGCAGAACTTGGTAAAATTGGCCGTAAATAATAAAAAAATATTTTGAAATTGGAAAATTAATTTAGGAAACAAACATTTTCTCAAATTCTATATGATTTGGGCAACTATGTGTGTGGTGAAAATTGCTTTAAATACGAATATGTTTAAAGAAAATCGTACTATGTATCACAATCAATGAGTTAATTGTTTCAAGCTAAGTTCGGCTTTTCTCCTTTCTTATATGGCTCACAGCAATCTTATGGTTTGCCTGGCCAAATGCTTCGTTTGTGGTGTTTGCTTTTTTAACGCAAATGGAGTAAATGTACTGTT
The DNA here is from genome assembly GCA_930367215.1 of Pollenia angustigena. Classification (NCBI taxonomy): domain Eukaryota; kingdom Metazoa; phylum Arthropoda; class Insecta; order Diptera; family Polleniidae; genus Pollenia; species Pollenia angustigena. The sequence continues at coordinate 80,562,377 of OV884058.1, read as the reverse complement.
TTTTCTTGATTGTACTGTTTTTTTGTGTTCAATGTACTGTTTTTCCGAATTTAAAATCTGGCTACCCTAATTAGCGCACACGCCACAAATAACTCAACAGGGATGGCAACCTAGATATCAGCCTTTCCGATATAACTCTTACAATCTACCAAGACCCTCAATACCACAACCACGGCCAGAACCGATGGAAGTAGACCAAAGCTTACGCTCAAGACATGTTAACTACATGAATCGACCCCATCAGAATGACTTCGCATGGAAAAGACCACCTTCGGCATTGAACAAACAAAGAAAGGCTCAGAGAACGTTTCATATAAATACCGAAGGTAACCCTACCGATGGAGACTATTCAGAACCTACCGACGTTTATTTTTAAGCCTATTGAGCTCTTCCTTACCCTATTTCGAAGTAAGAACGGAGAGCGGGGACATTCTCAAATTTCTTTTGGACGCGGGGTCCAGCAAGAACTATTTGCAACCAGATCTAGCTAGGGAAAAATTTGAGAACGAAACACCATTTTTTTGCAAAATCAGTGGTAGGAGATGTTAAAATAACAGAATTCACATTTGTCAAACTATTTAATTTGGAAGATAAAATAAAATTTTTTTTAATGTCTTCTCTAAAAACTTTTGATGGGATCTTAGGAAACGATACCCTTAGAGAATTACATGCTGTAATCCATACAGGAGATAGCTTTATGATATTAAAAAACGGGAAAAAGATAGGTCTTAAACAATTAGTATCAAAAACCGTTAACAATATAGATATTAAGTTAGATAACCTAACGAATCAACAAAGGGGAAGAAGGAAATGAGCTCTATCGTGAAAGAACATGCAAAACTTTTTTCGGATCCAAACGAAAAACTGACTTATACAACAAAAGTTGTAGGAGAAATAAGAACTGAAGCAAATACTCCAGTCTATACAAAATTTTACCCATACCCTGGATCTTTAAAAGCAGAAGTTGAAAGACAGGTAAAATCACTCTTGTATGATGGGATTATTAGACCATTAAGATCACCGTACAACTAACCGGTGTGGATTGTACCAAAAAAACCTGACTCTGCAGGTAACCATCCGGTTTTGTGGATAGTGATCGACTACCGCAAACTTAATAAAATTACAATCGCGGATAGATACCCTATCCCCGAAATAGCGGAAGTAATAGCGCAGCTTGGCAATAGTAAATTTTTCTCAGTACTTGACTTAAAAAGTGGTTTTCATCAGATTCCACTAAAAAAAATTTGATATCGAAAAAACGGCTTTTTCAATCAACAACGGAAATACGAATTTACACGTTTGCCGTTCGGATTAAAAAAACGCACCATCAATCTTCCAAAGAGCTCTCGATGATATAGTGCGAGAATTCATCGGAGAGTGTTATTATATATTGACGACATAATAATATTCAGCAAATCAGTGTTAGAGCACTTCCAATATATAAAAAAGATTTTTAAAACGTTGGAAGATGCCAACATGAAGGTGCAGCTTGACAAATGTAATTTTTTCAAAAAAGATGTGGATTTTTTAGGTTTCGTTATATCCTAAAATGGCGTAAAAACCATCCGAGTAAAAGATAAATCAGCAAAAATAAAAATTTCTCTAAGTAGAGAAGCAATAGAATCTTTCAACAAAGTAAAAAATTCTCTTAAGTCCGAGGACGTTGTTCTTGCAACCCAGATTATAGGAAGGACTTAATTTCAAGAACTTTCAACAGAGCGGAGGAGCATTAAGCCGCAAATGAGAAGGAAATGTTGGCCTTTAAATTTGGTCTTTAAACTCACTCAGGAACTACTTATACGGTTCGGTTAAGGTCAAGATCTATACAGATCACCAACCGTTAGCATATGCACTTAGTAACAAAACCATAATAGTAAAATGAAGAGATGGCAAGCGATTTGGGAAGAATATAATTACGAATTGTTTTACAAGCCCGGTAAAACAAACGTAGTTGCAGACGCTTTGTCCAGAATACCGCCTCTGGAATCACCACTTAACACACTATCAATAGCCACAAACTCTGACGACAGTTCGTCTCACGGATTAATACTAAGCGTAGAATTTAAAAATCAGATATTTCTAAAGACAGACGTAACTTCAACGTATAAATTTAAAATTATATTCCCAACTTACCACCGACATAAAATTACGGAACCACACTTGTTTAATGATGACCCGTTTTTAACCAAACACCCTGTAAAATATTAACGGTCCTTAAATTGTTATTTACTTAATTTTAAATTCTTGCATTACATTAATTTTCTTATATGAAACCTTGCTTGTTTTATAATGTTTAAAATCATTAAACTTCACTCTAGTTTCAACCATTGAACAATAAACAAGTGAAGCAACAGAAAAAATCATTGTGACCCAACAAACAAACAAACAAAATACATTGATTTAAACCCTTTATATTAAATAAAACTAAAATACAAAAAAAAATAAATAAAAAACAGTGTTTTTATTTAAAAGAAAATATATAGTGAACCGTGTTAACTTTGAGGACTCGTAAATTTAAAGTTCCCCTAGAGGGAAGCGAACTGACTCCAAAGTAGTCCCGTGACAGGTCTTTGGTGGAAGAGACCGGTTCTAGTTTTAACACTTTCTATGAATAAGACCTATCACTTTTACATGGGGTTGTCATTGGAGGGGGTCAATTGACACCATTTGACCAGTCACAAATCTATTCTCAATGGAAGTGTTAAGTGACAGTTACTTAAATGTAGTATTATTTCAAAAAAACAAGTCCTAGAATTAAGTTCAAAAGCCACATTTTAGAAAGTCCCAAAAAAATGTATCACACCACCGGTGAAGACTGTACTGTAATTCATTACTTTTTCTACCTTTTTGTCCGCCATAAACCAGTTACGTGATTGGTTCTCCTTTCACTGGTCATGAGTTCTTTCTTTTTGTACCTGTTCTATTTTCACAACTCCCAGGACCAGTCTGTGGGACCAATTGACACAAATTTCCCGCAGGGTCAGCCCTCAACATTTGGTCCTTCGAGCCGGATAGTTTTTTTTTACAAAAAATTTACATAAAAGTTTTTACAAAAATTTTTGGCAAAAAAAATTGTGTTTTTGTGACTCTAATATTAAAAAAAAATTGTGACTCTAAAACAACAAAAAAAAACCAAAGTGTTTTATTTAAACAACAACAAATAACACACACATAAAATCAACCCCTAAACATTTGGTCATTTCGAAACAAGGCATAAAGTGTAGTGTGACAGTAAACAATATAAACAAGTAAGAAAGTATAGTCAGTCAAGCCCGACCATATGATACCCTACACCACAGTATTTAAAAACACATCATGCTTATGTGTCCATATAAATATAGATTTATCTATGCTTATAAACTTCATGAAAATCGGTTTGAAAGTTTATGAAAGGCAGAAATTGCCCCCTATCTTCCCTCGTGGTCCTACGATTCGGCCCATTTTCAATAGGCTTGGTCCTTGTGCCAATAAGAACCTATGACCCAAATTTCATCAAATTATCTCCAAAATTGCGACCTGTACTTTGCGCACAAGGTTACATGGACAGCCAGCCAGCCGGACGGACATCGTTAGTTCGACTCAGAAAGTGATTCTAAGACGATCGGTATACTTTAAGGTGGGTCTAGGACCAATATTTTAAGGCGTTACACACATCAGCACAAATGCATAATACCCTCTCCACTATTGTGGTGTGGGTATAAAAAGTACCTAGTTTTTTTATTAAAAAATTAAAAATAAAAATTAATTACATAAATCAAAATTGTGTGTAAAAAACAAAGTTTGTAAAGTTAAAAGTGAACAAAATCTAACGGGACCCAAATTCCTTGGCGCAGTAGCAGCAATAACAACAGCATTATTAGCAGACACAACAACAACAACAGAAGGTTTAATAAACGCAGTGACACAAAAGAAAAAAGACCCAACAACAACAAGTAAGTCAAAGTATACAATACAACAAGAAACAAATATTCTTGCTTGTGTTACTCTTTAATTTTTTGCCGCTGCAATTTTTAAGAGAAAATAACCGTGACGTCACTATCTTAATAAATAAAAACCGAGTTACCATTTCGTCAATTTTTGAAAAATTAACCGGGGAAATAAATAAAAGATTTGACTCGAAAATTTTAAGACACAATTTATTTTATCGCTAGCAGGCAATTTTTCTTTACTCAATTTTATAATTATTCTGTCTCTTTTTAATTTACAAAAATGTCCCTGAAAAAATTCGTCAATTGCACAAACGATTTAGTCGACTTCGAGAAGATTCAAGCAGAAGCGCGTGCTGAAGATAATGTACACGCGTTGGACATTATTCGAGTAGAATTAGACTCAATATGGACCCAAGTAAAAAGGTCTTATGAAGAATGTAGGGACTAAGATCAGGATGGTGATAAACCAATTGACAAAAAAATATTACGGGAGCGATACCAAGCTGCCCTAATGGCTTATAAAAATTGTCTTTCGTCAGTCAACGCTGAAATCCATGCGCTTTCGGACACAACCATGAAAAAAGTTGAACGCCAGTCAAATATACCGTTAGAAAGAGGTTTCAGCAATAAGACTACCTCCTTGAGACACCGACACCTTTTTTGGGGATTATAAATTATGGCCCAGTTTTCGTGACTTGTTCACAGCCATATACATTAGAAATCCAAATATTAGCAATGTTGAAAGGCTTTTTATCTGACTCAAAAAACCGAGGGAGAGGCCAGAGATGCAATTACGCACGTCCCTTTAACAAACAATGGTTTTATCATGGCCTGGAAAAATTTAGTTGACCGGTACGAACATAAATGGATGCAGGTAAATGAGCAATATAAAATTATTTTGGATCTGCCTCATGCCTCTACAGACTCTGGAGCCTCAATTAAAAAATTACAAAGAACAATAAACGATTGTAGGCAGACATTAGGCACCCTAGGCATTGACACTTCGACATGGGAGTCGTTTTTAATTTATATTTGCTCGCAAAAACTTCCTAGGGCCCTTGTTCAAGAATTTGAAAATTCTCGTGGAGATTGCGCCGAAGTACCCAAATGGTAAGAATTCGACAAGTTTTTGACCCACAAATTTAAGACCCTAGAATCAGTAGGCAATATTAAATCATCAAAGGACATATCCATACCGCCCAAGTCTGAAGTCGCGAAAAATACCCAAAATAAACGGAACATTAATTCATTCCAAACGAATATTGCGAAATCTGAGAGTCACGGTCAGAACAAAAATAAACCAGTCAAAAGTTCTAATAATAACGCCATAACATGCCAACATTGTAGCGAGTCACACACCCTACGATCATGCCCCACATTTTTAGAAAAAAATGTTAGTGATCGAATTCATATCGTAAGTCACAAATTCATGTTACAACTGTCTGTCGATTAGTCATAGTGTCAGGGAGTGCCCTAGTAAATACAGTTGTAGACTGTGTAAACAAAAACACAACACTTTGTTGCACAAGGCAACAGTGACCCAGCCTACAATTTTACCACAAAATAACGCTGACGTGCAACCAAGTACAAGTGCCGCAGCTCAAGCCCAATACATACAGTCCACTAAAAGATCAGGTATTCCTAACCTTACTTCCCTGACTCTACGCGAAAATAGCCAATCGACAACAAATCATTCAGAACAAGAAACGTTGCTTTTCACTGCCATTGTCGAAATAGAAACTAGAGGTCAAAGATACCAGGCTAGAGCCATCATCGACCCTGGATCACAATCAACCTTTGTATCGGACAAACTAAAAAACCGATTAAAATTACCCACTAAAAGAACGTAGTTCACGTTTCTGTTTTGAGTCAAACAATTTCGGAAACCTCAACTAAAGCATGTTTGCTTAACCTTTGCTCACGGGTGGACACATCGTTTAAGTTAGAAGTTTGGGCCCCAGTTCTCAAGACCCTTCCCTCTAATTTACCACCTCAAACATTGGACATGCTAAAGCTCAGTAGGGCTGCAAAATTGCAACTTGCAGACCCTCACTTCAATCAAAGTAGACCCATCGACATGCTAATAGGCCTCGACGTATGCCCCTCGATTTATTGCATGGACACACCGATGCGGTCTATTGGATCCCTTTTGGCACAAAAAACAGTATTTGGCTGGATTGTGGGGGGACCAACACCAAAAACTACTCAACCCAGAACAACTATTTCTTTATTGAATACATCGTCCCTTGACCGAATCCTCACACGCTTTTGGGAGGTGGAGGAAAACCCAAAACAGATTTTGAGGTCAGACGAGGACACTATTGTGGAACACAATTTTAAACAAACAACTCGTCGAAACGATACGGGAACGTATATAGTTACCCTGCCCTTCAAAAAAACAGAAGAAATAGGCTCTTCTCGCAACATTGCCATGGCTCAGTACCTAAGAATGGAACGCACACTCAGCCAAAACCCCGAAATAAAGCAATTATATGACAACGTTATTTAAGAACATCTTGAGTTAGGACACATGAGAAAACTCGAACCCTCGGATATAAACAAAGCTCCAAACTATTATCTGCCGCATCACGCAATAATAAAACCAGACCGATTGACCACCAAACTCAGAGTGGTTGTTAATGCCTCCAGCCCAACGTCAAATAAGAATAGTCTTAATGACATTTTATATCCAGGACCCATTCTTCAGCAAGATATTGTTCTTCTGATAGCAAAATGGCGATTTTTCCGCTTTGTATTCAACGCCGACATTACAAAAATGTATCGTCAAATACTAGTCGACCCAACTCAAACAAAGTTTCAAAGAATCTTATTCAGAAAATCCAAAAATGACCCTATAGAAGATTACGAGCTTCTCACAGTCACATTTGGAGTTAATTGTGCCCCATATTTAGCCATCAGAACGCTTCTTCAGTTAGCTGAAGATGTGCAAATGACTCATCCCTTAGCGGCCAAGATTCTTAAACAAAATATGTTTGTGGATGACGTCTTAGCAGGAGGTCATACTATAGAAGAAGCCATCAGAGCTAGAAAAGAATTAACTTCTGTCCTAAAATCAGCCGGCTTTGATCTAATGAAATGGAACTCTAATGAGCCACAAGTCGTTCAGCATTTACCTAGTGAGACTCTACTACCACTCGACTGGTTAAATCTGTCCGAAAATGACGGGACCAAGACTCTAGGGATAAAATGGAACATTTCATCAGACTCCTTTACATTCACAGCCCCAGATATAAAAGTTAAAGAAGCGTATACAAAGAGGGAAGTTTTGTCTACAATTGCCAAATTTTTTGACCCATGTGGATGGATAGCTCCAATCATAATAGAAGCAAAAGTAATCATGCAGCAAATATGGTTAGATAAGACAGATTGGGATGACATTTTAAAACCAATTTCTCAACATAAATGGAAAAAATTCGTAAATAATTTTCCCAATATTAAAAATATAAAAATACCCCGTTGGATTAAATATACACCCTTAAGTCACATCGAAATACATGGCTTTAGCGACGCTTCCGAAAAAGCTTATGCTGCCTCATTATACATTCGAATACAAAATGAAGAAACATCCATACACACAACTCTTTTGGTATCAAAGACACGAGTAGCCCCTCTCAAAAGCTTATCGCTACCACGCTTAGAACTTTGTGGAGCTGTATTGCTAGCTAACTTGGCATCAAGTCTATTAAAAACCTCTGAATTTAAAAATGTAGTAGCCCACTATTGGACTGACTCGACAATTGTATTATCGTGGCTTAAGAAACCGCCATGTACCTGGAACACGTTTGTTGGAAATCGAGTGTCGGAAATAATACAAAACTGGCATCATGTTGACTCAAAAATGAATCCCGCTGACCTAGCAAGTAGAGGTTGTTCACCAAGTGAGTTAGAATCACAAAGTCTATGGTGGAGTGGACCTTCGTGGTTAAAGTTGCCAAAACAGCAATGGGCATCTCCAAGCCCTCCTCAGGATACAAATATAGAAGCCAAGACAATTAAAATTCTAACAGCCACAAACACAGACGACGCATTAAGCCGATTTTCATCTCTACCCCGTTCCTATCGAGTCATAGCCTACATTTTACGTTTCGGAAGACCCATACCAAGAAGTCGAATCTCATCTTTAGAACCAACACCAGAAGAAATACAATCTGCAAAAAATCTCATCATAATTTGGACACAAAAAACTTTATTTCCTGACGAATGTACTGCATTACTTTACAAGCGTCCAATTTCCCCTCGAAGTAAACTCTTAACCCTTACGCCATTTCTCGATCGCAATGGGATCATAAGGGCCAATGGGCGTTTAGCGCAGTCCCCAGCTTTAACATACAATGAACGCTGTCCAATTCTGTTGCCATACGAATCAAAATTGGCCAGAATGATAACAGAATTTTTGCACAAAATTACTTTGCATGGAGGAAATCAGCTCATGACCCGAGTAATAAGAACTGAATTTTGGATTTTTCGACTAAAGCCCTTAGTAAAAACAGTCATAAATAATTGCAAAACATGTGTACTTTACAAAAAACACACTCAAAGTCAGATAATGGCATCCCTGCCACCTGAACGCACAACAATATCAAGACCCTTTACAGTTACAGGTGTTGATTACGCTGGACCTTTCAACATTCGAAACTTTACGGGTCGAGCCTGCCTTATCACAAAAGGGTATGTTTGCATATTTGTATGCTTTGCCACAAAAGCTGTACATTTAGAACCAGTAAGTGACTTATCGACCCAAGCTTTTTTAGCCGCTTTCTCCCGCTTTATTGCAAGACGTGAATGTCCCGCAATCATATATTCGGACAACGGCACTAACTTTGTCGGAGCAGCAGAACTCATCAAAAAGGATCGTCTAGAATTTATAAAAACTCTTCAAACCCAAGTAACTAACAACTTTAGCCATCAAAACATCGTTTGGAAATTCATACCCCCTGGTGCCCCACATATGGGCGGACTCTGGGAGGCCGGTGTAAAATCCTTCAAAACCCACCTAAAGAAAATGATACCAGATATGAAGTTCACCTTTGAAGAGCTGTCAACAATTCTCACTCGCATAGAATCGTGTTTAAACTCTAGACCCTTAAGTCCTGCTAGCGATGACCCGAACGACCTTAACCCATTGACCCCTGGACACTTCCTAATTGGCACTCCATTATTGACCCCAGCCGAACCTGATGTAAGCAGCGAAAACTTGACCCTCATCAACCGATGGAAACGCCTAAAAGTCATCTATCACTCATTTTGCCAAAGATGGAAATCCGAGTATCTTGCCGAACTTCATGGCAGGTACAAGTGGAAGTCTCAAGAGGACAACGTTAAAGTCAGCGACCTGGTGGTCATCAAAAACAACAATTTGCCGCCCAATGAATGGCAAATGGGCCGAATCACTAAGACTCACATTGGAACTGATCAAAACTGTCGAGTTGTCGACATCCAGACAAAAAATGGGATATTTACCAGACCCATTACAAAAATTGTGGTTTTGTTTTAAAATACATTTAACATTTTTAAAAATTTTCCAAACTAATTTTACATTGAATTCCTACTTACAGGTATGGCATCCCACCAAACATTTCTAAGTTTCTCATCAACAGATTTGATTCCTGTCAACATATTCAACCCCACACGACCCGCAAATTTGAATCGAAATGAAATCCTAGATGCCATATCTGCCAAAATCATCACAACACCTTGCTACAGTGTAACCTGTTTCTTGGACCTTTGTTAAGCTGCACCAAGTCATGGGGGCCGGAAAATATTAACGGTCCTTAAATTGTTATTTACCTAATTTTAAATTCTTGCATTACATTCATTTTCTTATATGAAACCTTGCTTGTTTTATAATGTTTAAAATCATTAAACTTCACTCTAGTTTCAACCATAGAACAATAAACAAGTGAAGCAACAGAAACAATCATTGTGACCCAACAAACAAACAAACAAAATACATTGATTTAAACCCTTTATATTAAATAAAACTAAAATACAAAAAAAAAAAATAAATAAAAAACAAATTGTTTTTATTTAAAAGAGAATATATAGTGTTAACTTTGAGGACTCGTAAATTTAAAGTTCAGCCCTCAACAACACTATTCGGAAAAAACACTAATCTCTATTCTAAAACGATATCTTAATCCTTCAGTGATGAACTGTATAAAAACGGATAAAAACATAATGGGAAAAATTCAACAAGTGTACCCTCTACATTTTAACCAGGTAGAAGTCGAAGATATTTAAGACAACCAACACCAGGAGGATATAATAGTTAGATTTCATAATAGGGCACATTGAAACGCTAGGGAAAACAGAACGCAAATTTTGGAACGCTTACTTATTTCCTTTAATCTATTACCAAACAGTCGTAGGCGTATTTTAAATACGCCAAACACAATAAGGGTGATTATTTCCCCGCTATGGCGAACAGAATAAAAAAAAATTATTAAAAGTTGTCAGACATGTAAACTGAACAAGTACGATAGACATCCACCAAAAATGAAAATACAAGCAACACCCATTTCTAAATATCCCGGTCAGATAGTTCGCCTGGATAACCTAGTGATGGGAAAAACATTAGTTTTAACAGGTTTGGATAAGTTCTCAAAATATGCAAAATTTCTCGATAACGAGAAATCATTCAACTCTGATCCCATTAATTTTGTGATGGAGAATGAGTAAGGAATTTCTATTTTTAGAACTCCCCCATATACTTGTTGCTCGAACGGTCAGGTGGAACGATTCCACTCTACAATACAAGAAATTATGCGCTGCCTTCAGGTTGAACAAACTCATCGCACATTTCAAGAATTATTAGATATTCGGTTACCGGGAGGAGACCTGTAGAAATATTCTTCGGTCGATTCGTAAGTAGCGACCCCCAACTGCTGAAAAATGATAGAAATAAAACAATCAGAAATCTTTAAGAAAAACAGTTGACTGACTTAGCTTATCACAATGAGAAAAGACTTCCGCCAAAGGAATATAAGCAAGGAGAAGAAATTTTTGTTAAAGTAAACAGAAGACTAGAAATAAATCGTCTGCCAGATACAGAAGAGAAATTGTGGCAGAAAACTATAATACAACCATTAACCCATTAAGGCCCGAGCCATGATCCCATTGATCTATAATGATGAAACTTTTAAATAATAATGGTCGTATGTTAGCTACCTCCTTCAGAAGTTTCAGATAGGTATATTATTTATTTTTTTTTAACTTTTTTCAAAAGTACCCAAAAAAACATAAAAATTTAAATTAAAAATTTTTATAAAAAAAACTTATGTATGATACAAATCCAAAAACAGGTCGATTAGATATTAAGTTAAATTTTATTTCACTGTGCTTTATAACAATATCACGTAACAACAAAATGCCTGAGGGGAGGTTTAAGTGAACGTTGCGAAAACGCAACGCAGGGCCTTAATGGGCTAAGACACAATCTGGTAGAATTGTCCATAAAAATAACATCAGACAATCTTAGATATAAAACAAAATGAATTTTTTTATTTTTTTACAGGATTGACGACAGTAATAAACACCCAACAACCTCATATGCACGACTTGACTAATAATAATGGGTATTTACCCATCAAAGTAGGAGAAGAAAAGACAATAAGAAATTACGACAAGGTACTCCACTTCATTAACTTGGCCCAATACGACGAGACCATTCTCTTAATCTCCAACAATATAAAGACCCTAAAGGCCACAACATATGAGGACAAGCGACTTTTGGATTCTATTAATAAAAACCTTATACTCTTAAAAGCCAAAATAAGCGGCCTGCACGTACATTCGAAACAAAAGCGAGGCCTGATGAATATTTTATAAACTGGACTAAAGTACGTAGCGGGATCTATGGACAGTGACGATGAGAAAAAAATATACGACGCAATAACTAAAAAAAGCAGTACGAATATGAATGAGTCATATCTCCAGCTTGCAACAAGAGAAGTTAATTCTAAATCACACCACTATTTTAAATACGTCAACACAATAATATAAAATAAGAAATTTGTAAATTTAGTTTTTAGTTTTTATATGAACTCAAATAAAGATGTTTGTAAAGACTCCAAATAAAATTATTTTTTTTTTAAATCTTGCAACACGCAAGATTATAACCTTTATTCTGTGGTGTAGGGTATTAATTTGGCCAACTTTGAATAAACTATCATGATTTGTATCAGTTTAGCCGTATTGAAGGGTTGTTTGGGGCAATCATCACAAAATTCGGTTGAGTAGTTTTTAGTAATAAAAAACTTAAATTGGGACAAATTTCTATACAATTATACAATTTTTTAACCGTTTTAAAGTCCCGCTTTATACGGGACTAAAGTGAGTTATATGCCGATTATCACAAAATCGATTCGTGGTATTTCTAGTCATTTAAAGTTAAGTTGGTATGGTATGGTAAATTTTGGGCCGATCTTCTCCAAATTTAGTTGTGTGATTTCTAGTTTAATAAAACCATGACAGACCAAATTTTACTATAATAGCGTTATTCGGTACGTCTTAGGCATATTTAAGTATTTCCGAGAATGGGTTTTATAAGGGGGTAAATTATGGAGCGATCGTCGTCATAGAAAACGAATTCTTGCAAAATTAAATAACATTCGGTTCATTCTGTCACCAATTTTTTGTTAGTTTCTTAAACAGAAATACATATTAATTTTTAAGGCTGTTGGGGTACTGGTTTAAATGAAGAAAATTAAATCAGCTGAGTGAAGTCGGTACTTAACATACCATAAAATTAAGAACCCTTATGTCCAGTCAGCGGAAATAAAGAAAAATGTTGTTAAGCGAAGCTGGTGTTTGTCATACCATAGAGTTTAATAATACCAATATTAAAGCAATTATGAAGTATATAAATTATTACCACATGTAAACTCAAAAAGATTTATTAGAATATAAATTTTGAACTATAATAACTTCAGAATTGGATACGCTACAGAGAACGGCTTTGTGCGATTGCAAAAAAATCGCAGTAAATGAACACCAACAAATACACTCGCTTGCGGTCATACAATCAAACTTGCGCAACCGCAAACATTCGCTGCTGGTATGCAGTCATTCAAATAATGCACATCGTGCTTTGTTATTTAGTCCATCGTTAAGCTTCGTTTGTCAATTAAGATGTTTGTGTGTTTGGTCCGACAATGATTGTTTTGGCAAAGAAAAAAAAAATACAAACAAAAAAGCCAGAAATCAAGCAACTATTACTCATGTAGGCATTCAGCAGTTACTATGTAGTACAAGAAAAAAAAATTTAAATTAAACTAAACGCACATATGTATGTAGGTACAAACAATTTCCATAGAAACAGAAGACTTTTTTGTATAATTTCTTAAAAAGTACAGTAGTTCTGTATGTACAACGTTTTCTTGTTATTGTTGTTTATTTTAACAAAGCGTCTCATCGAGTGGTTTATTGTTGTTATGTTAACAAAGCGTCTCATCGTGTGGACAATGACTACTTGAATGCAAATGTATAAGAATGTGTCCCTTTTGACTTGGGTATTTGTGTTATTTTGCGTGCGCAACAAAAATGCAAACAAAGCACTTTCAATAAAAAACGCACACATGCAAAAATCAAATGTGTACGAAACGATGTAAAAGTTACTAACGTTGAACTTTGTTTTGCAGGCAAAGAGTGAATGTAAATTTAAGCGTATGAATAAATCAAAATAAATAGTGATTTTGCAGTTCTCTGATACGCTACCGTACCACGTATTATACAATATGAAAGCTTGAAGCTTTCTCTAGAAAATATTATATGAAAAAAATACTTTAATATCAACAATATTTTAAGATTAGAGCCATGTTGATAGAATCAGGCGCGGATCCAGCTTGAGCCTTAGAGGGGGGGGGGGGAATTTTGTATGACACAAAAAAGTAAAAAATTAGTTTTTAAAAGTTTTTTAAAAGCAATATGTGTATTAGGGTAAGTACTCTTTGCAATTTTTGCGAATATCAAATTCTTTATCGCATAGCCGTATAGATCGTGAAAAGTTATTAAGAAATTATGTATTACTTTTTCGCGATCGTGAAGAAAGTTTTCACACCAAACGCGATAAAGTTTTGAATTTAAATTTTTCTCCTTACTATACAAAATTTTAAATATTTTCTAATAATTTCGTGAATATAACAAGATCTTACCATTTGTACGGAAGAAGGGCGCAAAAAAATAGCGACTCTATTTCGCGGTTTTTTAATAAACTAAATTTTAATGGCAAATGATAGATGTTGTGATAGATGAGTTGTTTGGCGGATATATGAAACAGTGACAATTTTCAGCAGCGTAGTAATACCTGCGCGGAACGAGTTATTAAAGTTGCACAAGATATTTTTCCATTATGTAAATCAACTCGCACTTTAAACGTAAAATTTATTTCATTAAACCCAAAAAAATAGCTTTACATTTTTGTTATGCAGTTGCTAATATTTATGCCTGTATTCATAAAAATATTTTAAATTTAATAAAAGCTTGAAAACCAAATTTTCTATGAAAATTTTCCTAAATAAACGTTTATTAATGTTTTTAATCATTTATGGGGGCTAAAATATATAGCATATTTAAACAATAAATGTACCATATATAATGTGTATGGAAATAAAAAAAAATTTTTTTGAGGAGCTTTAGAAATTGCATTTGGGCGGAAACTTTTCTAGCCAAAATGGCCTAAAAAAATTATTTTCATTATCAATACTAAATTGCCCATCGCGTGGTGGGATGAAGAAATTTTGTCCAAAAAAAAAGTCATTACCCTAATAAAAAAACTCAACAAAAAGGTTAAATAAAATATAAGATCAGTTCAATATACATTTATCTTTTTAAATAAGCAATTTATGATTTCCTTGTGAGGCAAATTTAGACAGTACAGTCTATCTTCTTTCATTGTTGATCCGAGCCATGTTTTTATTCGACGAAGGGTATGAAATGACCTCCCGCTCGTAGCTTTACTGACAAGCATTGAAACGAAAATTTTAAATATTTTTCTTAGATTTGGGTAGATATCTTCATCACAGTTAACTAAAGCATCTACAACGTTATCTGATAGATCAGGCTCAAATTTAGATCTTAGTAGCTGTTTATCTCTTTTATCAAATATAATCAGCTCATCAGCTAGTTGTATCTGTATATGACTTGATTACACTTTGAGGTAGAAGTTTAGGTATGTTCAATACATTTGGGATATCTATTGGAAAAGGTGTTTTGAGATCTTCTAATATAAATTCATTAAGAGGAATGTAACCTACAACTCAGTAGTAATCTTCAACATTTTGGATGTGATTATTTCGTTCAAATCTTGTCTTTTCGATAGCAACCTCGATTTGAACGCAAATAACTTTAACTTTTTCAAAAATGGCTTTAAAGTGTTCTTCGGCTTTATTTCTTTTTTCTTCAAGGCACATGATTAAAATTTTGATAAGGCTTGATCCTTTTTGATGATCTATAGCTTGCTTTTGTAAAATGATACTGAGTGGCTGTATTACAATAGGTATCACACATATTATGTATATTCCGCAAATAAATTTAAAAGTACTAAGTGAGTTCCTTAATATAAAGGTAGAGATACTACCTTTCCACTCAGATATTTTTTCCAAAGCTTCTACTATATGATGTACACTTGTTGCAAAGACGCATAATGAAGAGAGTTTGGCTCCCAAATACTTTGCTAAAACTGTTTTCCGCTTGAGATCATTACATTAAAAAAAACTTAGCCATTTCTTTAACAAATGATACAACCTTTTGTTTAATGGCACTTTATTGCTTTTAGAAATTGAGTTGTTCGATTTATGGGAATAGCAAGGGGTTTGTTTCGAATTTTTCCAGAAATTTTGAACAGCTCCATTTTCTGTTGACATCAGAAGACACCCATCTGTTCCATCTCCTACACTAGATGTTTCTTTGGAAATATCTAATAAATAACTATAAGGATTAAGATATGGATACTTATTGAAAATTTCGTTAGAGATTCCATTAAAAAAAAAACCTTGCTGGGATTTCCAAAAATGTTGTACATTAAAAAAAATATAATTATACAAACATATTTTTATAAATTCCGGGGGGGAGGGAAATTTCCTTATTCCCCCCCCCCCCCCCCCTGAATCCGCGCCTGATAAAATACATTAGTAAATAAAAATATTTTTTGAAATTGGTTCTTAATGGGATAAAATTCCGCATGTTTTTTATACCATGTGAAAGTAATTTGGAAACACCCTTCAGAGATACCCATATTGCAGAGATCAAATATTGGTAAAGAATTTATTAACTCTTATGGTCTAACTCTAAAACAAAATTCGTTGGAAAAAATTTCTATTTTTTAAAGCACTTCTAAATGTAATTTTTTGTTCCTTGTTTGCCGATGAGCTAGGATAAGGATTATGTACAGAATTAAACAAGTAATTGAAAGAATACCAATTTTTATTTATTTTATATGCTACCGAGTTTGCCGTATGCTGAAAAGCTTGAATACGACTTTCAACAAATAACATATTTGTCAACATACGTAAAAAATTTGTTCAAAAGCAAAAATATTGTGTCTAGACGATATGCTATAATTGTGAACAAAAGTTTGCTGGCATCGTTATAAATGCCTGTGTTAAATTTCCGAGCACTTGTACAGCAAGCCGTGTTAGACCCTTTCGATAGCACTTCAATAAATTCGTCGCAGTTAATATTGTGTTACAATTAAAGTTTATTGTGTTAATTTAAACAATATACAAAAAAGAAAATTAAAGTAACTTTTAATAATTCAGTAAAACGAATGTATATGTATAGCAAAAAATAAAAGCGCTTCAAAATTGTATGATCACACGGCTTCTCTTCTCACAAATAACTACCGTGTTGCTGGTTACAAATTCACGATTTGACGTTTACGAAGTCAAAGTTGAAAGGAAAATATTTACGGCGCTGGTAGGCAAGCCGTCGGTAACATTCCCCCCTCCGTAAGCGGGTGAACTTCTCCAAGCTTGCCCTCAGAAATACTGCCGACGTCTAAGACCATTTTTCACTTGACCGTCATTGGCTGAAACCGTCTCGATTATAATACCCTGTAACCAGCAGTTCCTCGGTTGATTTTCATCGACTACGAGAACCACATCCCCGACAACTATTGGGGGTTGTTTTTCAAACCATTTGCTCCTTCTTGTTAAAATAGGCGTATACTCCTTGAGCCATCTTTGCCAGAATTTATCTGCATATGCTTGAGTCTGGTACCACCTCTGTCTCAAATTAAATTCATCAGTACATACAGGCTTGTAACCCGTGGATGAGCCAAGTAAAAGGTGATTCGGGGTAATAGCTTCATCGTCAATGGACTCAAGTGATACAAAAGTCAATGGTCTAGAGTTTATGGCAAATTCTACCTCGATAAGGGCACTTCTTAATGTCTTGTCACTAAAGTTTGACTTTGGTTGGATGTTGTGTAGAACAGTCTTAACAGACCGCACCAATCTCTCCCAAGCCCCGCCCATATGAGGGTCTGCCGGAGGGTTAAAAACCCATTCTATGTCATCAAAGGTTTTCACCAATGATTCTCCATCGAGTTTATGAATCTCCTCTCGCAAAGCCTTCTCTGTAGCTTTAAAATTAGTGCCGTTGTCCGTATAGATCTGGCTAGGATAACCACGGCGGCCAATAAAATTTCTTAGGCACATAACGCAAGAACTCGTGTCCAGACTATGGGCCACCTCGAGATGTATAGCACGAGTTGTCAGGCATGTAAATATTACACCCCATCGTTTCTCAGATCTTCTTCCCACTGTAACAGTAATGGGGCCAAAGTAATCAATGCCTGTATACGTGAATGGACGCTCAAATACTCCTAATCTAGCCCGCGGAAGTGGCGCCATTTTGGGGATCATTTTTACATCTCTGGCACCGGCTTCGCATTTTTCTTTGGTATATAATATTGACCCTTGAGGTTGTTGACCACGGTCTCGTGCGATACATGATGATAGAGCTCATTAGCATTTTTGACAATCAAAAGGGTGATGTGGTGTCCTTGGGGTAAAACAATGACGTCTTTGTGGTAACTTAAATATTCAGTTCTTCCACGTACTCTAATGAGACCGTCATCGTCTAGAAAAACATTCAAACATATTAGTGGAGAATCTTTCGCAATACTCTTACCCTGTTGCAAACAACAAATTTCATCGTGATAAGCATGTGATTGAGCCATGCCGTACAAAACCAACTTAGACCTGCGCATCATCTCAAAGGTGACTACATCGGGTTTCAATGTTCCATTAGTTGCAGCTTTAATCTTCCCCAATTACAAAAGGAATGTTGGTAACGCACGATAAAGTCTTCTCCAGTCGGAAAAGTAGTCCACATTTAGTGTCATGGTAGGCACCTGTGTGTGCATGTGTAAATGACAATTTAGAATTTACAGTTGTATCAGTAGGTCCAAGGTCATCGCATTGAGGCCAACCATTCTCATCTGACATTAAAAAATCTGGGCCACTAAGCCAGAGTGTCGTATTCGGTTTCGATGTATTTTTTGTAGCAAGATCAGCCGGGTTGCTTTTAGATGGACCCCACTTCCATTGTTGTACCTGAGAGTGTTCTAAGATTTCTCCAACTCTATGCATCACGAATTGTTGATACTTTCTAGGGTCCATTTGTAACCACTTAAGAACCGTCCTCGAATCAGACCAATAGTGACACGAGTTTATAGGAATACGTTCAATTTGCATTACCTTTAACGACAACCTGATACCTAGCACAGCCGATTGTAGTTCCAACCTAGGGATAGATACTGGCTTCAGTGGAGCTACTTTAGATTTCGCCATTACCACAGTAACCGAAACTTCATCACGATACCCAATCCGTAAATAACAAATTGCCGCGTATCCGAATTCACCGGCATCTACAAATGTGTGTAATTGAACGTCATCAGATAATTGTAAATCGGTTGAGTAACATCGGGGTACTTCCATTGAAGTTATAAGTGGTAATTTTTCCTTCCACTGGTACCATTTCATGATGAGGTCGTCTTTCAGTTCCTCGTCCCAATTCAGACCCGATCGCCATATTTCCTGGAGTAGTATTTTCAATCCAATTGTGTAGCATGAAAGAAAACCCAGGGGTCATAAATAGACATTAACACCTTCAAAAACCTCTCTTTTTGTTGGGATGATTCGTTGATTCATAATTTCCCGCTCAAGTTTTGGAAATTTGTAGATGTATTTAAACACATCTTTAGATGGCTCCAGTGGACACCGAGGATTTTTTCCGTTGACCCCAGTTCCCTGGGAGACTGTGTGCCATTATCCTGACCGCAAAGTTGATTCACCACAGTCGTAGAATTAGAGGCCCAATTACGAATTTTAAAGCCACCAGATGCATGTATTTTTAAAACTTCATTAGCCAAGCGTATTGCGTCTTCTTCATTATCAACGCTATCAATTAAATCGTCGACGTAGTGGTGTTTCTTTATGGCCTCGACTGCCCTGCTGAATTCATTATTGAAACGGTCAGCGTTCTTATTACGAACGAAATGTGCCATACATGGTGCACAGTTCAAGCCAAATGTAAGAGCACTCATAACGTATATATTTGGAGTATCACTATCATTTTCGTCCCACCACATAAATCTTTGTGCATGAGAGTCCTCCCTCTTGACCAGTATTTGATGGAACATCTCAGCGATATCACCGCATATTGCAATTCAACCAATTCTGAATGCTTAAAGAACGTCTATTAACGAGGTCAGTAAGTCAGGTCCGCATAGTAGAAAATCATTAAGTGCAGTGCCATCTGTTTTCGCTGCTGCATCCCATACCAATCTGACTCTATTCGGCTTATTCGGATTACTGGTAACAAATATTGGAATGTACCATGTGTGCGGTTCATTATTGGCGATTTCATCCGGTGATAACTTTCGAGCGTAACCTTTATCTATCACGTTGTTTACCTCTTTTTCTATTTTCATTTTCAGATCGGCGTCTTTTTTCATCTTTTTCTGAAGGCACAGAGCTCGTTGATATGCTGTTATATAGCTGTTCGGTAAATCCACTTTGTCGTTTCGCCATGGTAGACCAACTTCAAATCGGTTGTCAGTGTATGTACATGTTGATTCAAGAATACGAATAACCTTTTCATCGTCAGCTGAGTGAAGAGTCTTGACACAGCAGATGACTCAAGAGCAAACATTTGCTTTACCGCATCATGGATTTCCTCAAGTTTGCCCTCGCATTTGCATAAGTGGATATTCACCTGATGATTCTTTTCATAACCAGTTGACGTTCCTTGAAAAGCCCAACCAAGCCGGGTTTACGTAGCGATTGGGTGATTCCAAGGACCTTCACATATTTTCAATGGTACTGCTAGATTCCAATTGTCGCTCCCAATCAGAATAGTCGGCTTTGCGTTCCTGTAAGATAGAATATGGATACTTAGCCTTTATTGATTTTTCCTCCATTGACTGTAGTGGTAGTGAAAGGTTTTTCACTGTCCGAACACCGTTCATCTTAAATGTTGAATTAGTTTGAGGATTTGATATATTGACTGAAGTTCTATAAGATGATTCTTCTACTCTTGTTGTATTACCAGTCCATTTGAGGCACAGTGACTCTTTGACACCATGCATTTTGAGTTTGTTGAATATTTCCTCTTCCATTAGCGTAATTCCTTCGTCTAAAAATGCGTATGTATCAATAAAATTTTTACCAGCATTTACACGTACTGGTATTATTCGAAAAAGCGTTGTATTATCCCGATCATGATGTGAATTAACAGTCGCCGTACTTTCCGGCTCTAAAGGCAAGTTCGAGCTTACCCCTACTGATGCATCCATCTTATGTAACTGTGGGTGATGCTTTGCCTTACAACCATCCACGCCGCAATCCTTGTTCACATAGCACTTACGACGATGGACCTTCAAGCATCTTTTACAAATTTGCTTTTCACTGATAAGATCCCATTTTTCTTCAATGGGACATTCAGAAAAAGTTGTGCACTGAAATATCCTGTGCTCAGTACTGTTACATGCAAAACATCTTGCCTCAGTAGCCTTGTTGACTTCCGCATGAGTATTGATGACGTTACTTTTCTTCGAAAAAACGGGGGTTGTCACTTCAGATGCAGCTTCAGCAATTGAATACAACCAGTTGCTAAATATGTAATAACAAAGATGGTTGTCCCTTAGGCTTTGGCAACATTGCCCATTGCAATTTGTAGGTGTTGGATAATTTGTCCAATAACTCTTTAACGAGCATTGGGTTAAGGTGTGCCTCCATATTACACGCTTCGATGGTAGAGCAAATATTTTTAACACACATTGCAAAATCTATAATCGCGTCTAGTCTGTCTCTTGGTGGTGGCATGTGTCGTGCTTTTTCTATCATCCGTTCCAGAATCAACTCTCGTCTAAAAATGCGTATGTATCAATAAAATTTTTACCAGCATTTACACGTACTGGTATTATTCGAAAAAGCTTGTATTATCCCGATCATGATGTGAATTAACAGTCGCCGTACTTTCCGGCTCTAAAGGCAAGTTCGAGCTTACCCCTACTGATGCATCCATCTTATGTAACTGTGGGTGATGCTTTGCCTTACAACCATCCACGCCGCAATCCTTGTTCACATAGCACTTACGACGATGGACCTTCAAGCATCTTTTACAAATTTGCTTTTCACTGATAAGATCCCATTTTTCTTCAATGGGACATTCAGAAAAGGTTGTGCACTGAAATATCCTGTGCTCAGTACTGTTACATGCAAAACATCTTGCCTCAGTAGCCTTGTTGACTTCCGCATGAGTATTGATGACGTTACTTTTCTTCGAAAAAACGGGGGTTGTCACTTCAGATGCAGCTTCAGCAATTGAA
The DNA here is from genome assembly GCA_930367215.1 of Pollenia angustigena. Taxonomy (NCBI): domain Eukaryota; kingdom Metazoa; phylum Arthropoda; class Insecta; order Diptera; family Polleniidae; genus Pollenia; species Pollenia angustigena. The sequence continues at coordinate 80,540,594 of OV884058.1, read as the reverse complement.
TACAACCAGTTGCTAAATATGTAATAACAAAGATGGTTGTCCCTTAGGCTTTGGCAACATTGCCCATTGCAATTTGTAGGTGTTGGATAATTTGTCCAATAACTCTTTAACGAGCATTGGGTTAAGGTGTGCCTCCATATTACACGCTTCGATGGTAGAGCAAATATTTTTAACACACATTGCAAAATCTATAATCGCGTCTAGTCTGTCTCTTGGTGGTGGCATGTGTCGTGCTTTTTCTATCATCCGTTCCAGAATCAACTCTGGGCGACCAAAATACATTTTCAAAGTTTTTATTATTTCCGGAACCATTTTTGGTAGTAAAAGAAAATTACGAACCATCTCACGTGCCTTACCCTTTAAGCAATGTTGTAGACGAATCAAGTTCTCAGCATCAGAATAACCACCTACCATTGTACTATTCTCAAAGCTGCTTAAAAAGATTGGCCACTCATCCGGATCTCCGTTAAATATAGGCAATTCTTTCGGTAGTACCTGTCGGGCTGCAAGCTGTTGAGGAGTAGGATTATTAAGAGACATACTATTGGTTGTATTAATACTGTACTGTCGATAATTGTTTGGAGTTTCACCAAACTGTTGTAAAATTTCATATTTCTTTTGTAGATAACGTTGATTTAATTTTTGTTCCTCTTCTAGCATTTCGAGTTTTTCTGTTGATGCACAAACATATTATCCAAATGTTGATTTTCGAAGTTAAAATGTCGCATTCTTTCATGTTGATTATCAACATTATAATGTTGGTAATTACCATGTTGCATTCTCTAACGTTGCTGATTGTTACCACAAACATTTTGTGGCACATGTTGTTGCAACATTGTTGCTGGCTTCGAATTCAAAATAGAGCAGACGTTAAAAGCCGTTGATGTTGTAGTGCATGATGCAGCCTGCTTGTTAAAAAGGGGTTGATAATTGTTGTTGTTGTATACCATTGTATTTTGCGTTGACGTTGAACATGTCCGCACTTGGCTAGTATCGTTGTTGTTGTACAATGTATTTGCTTGACAATTGTCGTTGTTGTTGTATAATGTATTTTCCGCAGCAGCAGACGTATACATGGCAGACTTTTCTGCATCATAAATTTGTACGTTGTTCTGTGTAAATTCTGGCGCAGTTGCTGAGCCAACCGCAAACGATTTTGCTCCCATGGCTGCTTCGAATTGTTGAATATCCGTGGGTGTTGCATCTGACGATTCACCAACATTACCGGGTGGGGATGATGCACCCTGTGGTGGTCCCAGTGGTTGACTCTGTGTGTTTCCGCGTGCACCCATACATAATTCGCAATCCCAACTAAGATCATGGATTTCATCACCCACTTTTGCGCAATCATAGTGGCACCAACCATCACAGGTGTCGCACTGAACCATTCTATCATTATCCACCTCACTGCACATCGTGCAGCTGCTCGTCTTCTTAGGTGGCATTTATGCGTTTTATCTATTTGCCTCTGTTGAATAGCAAGTTACTTATCCAGTCGATTCCCAGGAATAGACTTTCATAGAATTTTGAAGAATTGTTAAATTTCCGAGAACTTGTACATCAAGCCGTGTTAGACCCTTTCGATAGCACTTCAATAAATTCGTCGCAGTTAATATTGTGTTACAATTAAAGTTTATTGTGTTAATTTAAACAATATACAAAAAAGAAAATTAAAGTAACTTTTAATAATTCAGTAAAACGAATGTATATGTATAGCAAAAAATAAAAGCGCTTCAAAATTGTATGATCACACGGCTTCTCTTCTCACAAATAACTACCGTGTTGCAGGTTACAAATTCACGATTTGACGTTTACGAAGTCAAAGTTGAAAGGAAAATATTTACGGCGCTGGTAGGCAAGCCGTCGGTAACAGCCTGTCATATGTTGGTAAGCATAAGTTTGTTGAAAAATTTGGTGTCGACATGGTTTCTTCACTTAAGGCAAATTTTTCAACATTAATTTGCTGATTCAACATATCGTGTAGACTTAGCTTCATATTTGTATATTGTGGAAAATTTCCTGTTTTAAAAGTGTACGTTTTGCTTTTTCATTCGTTGTTTAATTTTGTTATTGTTTTCAATATCAAAAAAGCACATGTCGTCAACATGACATGAATCATTTGAACGCCAATACATGTTCAAAGAAGAAAAAGGAAGAATCTTGCCAATAAGACATGAGCCGTATGAACTCAGACTTGAATTGAAAACGAATTGCAACTCATTCTACAAATTCATTTGAATTGGAATCGAATTAAAATGCATTTCAGCCTAATTCGCTTGAATTTATTCAAATTTCATTCAATACTTTTTTGCTGTGAAAATAATTAATTTAAAATTTTGCTAATTCGTAACGAATTAAAATCATGAAAAATGATTCATTTACAGCTCTGACTGAAAAACACTAACGAGGCGTGGTCGAGTTATAAATTAATTAGAAAATTATACAAAGTTAGGGTAGAAAATGAAAAGAATAAATATATTAGTAACAGAATAAACAATGCCAAAGACAAACAAGAGTGCTATATTTATAATACTTTAAACTTCATTATAAATTAATGTGGTGTTTATAGAACACGAGCGCCTTACTCGACCGTTCAAGTTACATTTAAAACAAAAACAAAATTTCGAAATTTGTTTTTGTTTTAAATGTAAGTTGAACGGGCGAGTAAGGCGCTCGTGTTCTATAAACTACACATAAATTTAAAAAGCGAAAACTGGTAAATATTTTTTTTAAATCGTTTTTAGAACATAAAAAAAATAAAAATTTCAAAAATAAATTTTCTTTTTAAAAAAACAAGATTCGAACCAGAGAACTCACAGTTTCTAACTTAACACACCCCCTAGACAACTAAACCATGAAGGAACGTTGTTTGAGTATCATTAAAATGAAATATGGCCCGTTTAATGTTTACTGTGTTGAGTTGTAATTACTTTTGATGTTTTTGTTCACCACAATAACAAAGTTGTAAACCATAAAACTTATTTCAGTTGTGAACCGAAATATGGAAATATATTCACCAAAATAGTTTGTGGCATGTAAGTATGCGTGTTTGTTTTCTTTTATCTTTTTGAGGAGTTTTTATGTAGCAAAAAAACAGAAAAATTCCTAGTTTCGATTTGTTAAAATAATTTCGTTAAATAGATGAAATAATAAAGAAGGATGATAACGAAAATCATATTGAGCATTATGCTAGTATATGTAAACAAATGTGACCCAGAATATATATACTTTATAGGGTGTAGGATCAATATTGTAGAAATTACAAACGGAATGACAAAGTTATACATACTGTCAGCGTCAAAATAAAGTGTACAACTGGTTTTCCAATATAAAAAGTGTTATTTTAGCAAAAAAGAATTCAAATTTTTAGAAGTTTATTATCACTTACAAAACTTTGGACAATGAATGTTATTACAATTTAAAATTAAAAATTTGAAATACTTCAAAAACCACAAAAACAGTACAATAAAAAAAAACCAATTTACTCCGTTTTAAACGCGTCAAAAAAAAGTGTACAGTTTTAAAATACTAAGAAAAGTGGAATGGCTAATACTTTGATTGATTTCTTTTTGCTTTAAGGACGGCTTCTAGTCTCTTTCGCATCAATTCCACCCATTTTAAAGTTAGCTCAGTAGACAATTTTGGCTACTCTTCCTGCAGAATTTTATTCAGAGAGTGCTTGCTGCTAATGTTTTCTTTTAACTTGTCTGTCCAAATGTTTCCAGATGTTTACTTGAGTTGATATCGAGTTACTATTAAGCTGATCAATCCGTTTTAGGACGTTTTACAAAAGCTTACCCTATCACGCTTCACTTTAGAGACTATATTTTTTCCGTTGAATTTCTTATTTCTACCTTTTATCACGTTTTTTTTTTGTCCAACTTGCTTTTGTCACTTTTTGGAGCAACGAATTTTTCACAGATGACAACAAGCTTGAAATCTGATCAAATTTGGCAAGTAGACATTTAACTTTTTATAACTAACATAACTCTTTTTATATTGGAAAACAAGAGTACACTTTATTTTGACGCTCACAGTATATACCGTTTTACCTTCGGTGAAGTTTAAAAAAAATAATTTTTGGGATTGCAGTATTTTGATCATAACTTGATCATTTTAAACCGATTTTAAAGATTTAAATACCGACGTATTTAGGAAGAAATTTACCATTTACTTTAGTTATAAAGTTTGGACTCGGGAAGATCTATGATTCCCGAAAATGGGTATTTTAATAAAAAAAATTTTATTTTGGCCATAACTTTTTTGCATCTGAACCGATTTTTCCGAAATTTTCAGAAAATATTTTTTACTAAAGATTTCCGGTCTTTTGATATATAAGGTGTAACCATCGGTCATATAACAGTGCACAAATTCAGGTTTTTATGAAGTTTTTGATCTTTTTTTTACGGGAGGTACCACGCCCACTTCTCCAATCCCGCCCACATTTTGTAGGATGCTGTGTATTGACAACCTAATTGTGTGTACCTTTTTCCTTTCACCAGATATACAGCAAAAGGTAATAAAAATACAACAACAAGGGATTTTTTAAAAAAATTAGAGGTAGTCGTGGTTTTTTGCTGATAACTCAGCCATTTTTTAACCAATTTGACAGATTTATATACCAACGTGTTAAAGAAGAAATTTACCATTTACTTTAGTTATAAAGCTTGGACTCGGGGAGATCTATGGTTCCCGAAAGTTGGTATTTAAAAAAAAAAAAAGTTTGGTCATAACTTTTTTGTATCTGAACCGATTTTCCCGAGTTTTTTATAAAATATGTTCTACTAAAAATGTCCGATATTTTGGTATATAAGTCATATCCATAGGACATATGGCAGCCTTAAAATTTAGGTTTTTCTACAATTTTTAATTTTTTTTGTACGGGAGGTACCACGCCCACTTCTCCAATCCCGCCCATATTTTGTAGGATGGTGTGTATTGGCAACCTAAATGTGTGTACCTAATTTGGAAACTTTGGCTTCTGCCGTTCCCCAGATATACAGCAAAAAGTAATACAAATACAACAACCACAAGGGATTTTTGGAATAAATTAGAGGTAGTCGTGGTTTTTTGCTCATATCTCAGCCATTTGTGAACCGATCTGGCTGAATTTGAATAGCAAAATTATAATAAGAATACCTGACAGAAAGATACCCCAACCAAGCCCCCATCATATCTGGGGGCTTCGGAAAACCCATTTCAACAGACAGACGGACAGACGGACAACCGGATTTGAACTTCGCTTTTCATAAGGACCCAGAATATATATACTTTATAGGGTGTAGGATCAATATTGTAGAAATTACAAATGGAATGACAAAGTTATATATACCCTTTTACCTTCGGTGAAGGGTATAAAAACAAAGGTGGAAAGAAATTAAGGACCTAGTTCTTACAAAGAAGCAAACTGTGATAAAAAAAATGTAAAGCATCACTGTGGTGGTGAGCAAACAAAAGAAGTAATGGAAATGAAATATCTTTTGAAATGAACTATGACTACATTTGAGGCTATCAGCGCAGATGTAGTGTAACCCACAATTTAATTTGGTTGCCGTTACAACCGTTACAACCAAGTACTATAGAGCAAGAGTAGTGTTAACTCCTCATTATCTCATAATAAGTAGTCTGGGGTTACACCACTTCTGCGCTGATAGCCTCATTTC